>OX371020.1:4760381-5960381 GCA_947308005.1 Yponomeuta malinellus | reverse complement strand
CATGAGGGAGGCCTATGTCCTGCAGTGGGCGTCAGGGGCCTGATGATGATGATGACATCTCCCCCGTGCTTCTATTCAGAACAGATTCCTGGAAACTGACTCAAAATATTGTGTCTAAGCGAATAGAGCGTTTGAGATATGTGTGTACCGCCGGATGCTTAAAATTTTCTGAAATGAAGAGGAAGAAATAAACGTGTAACACCAAGTACAACCTGTTTCAACTTATCATACATGGCAATTTTTCAAGAAAAAGAGGCCTAGGAGGTCAACCATATCATAGCTACACAACTAATGACAGTAATTCGAGCAGAGTACGACAGTTTCTTATTTGTATTGGTACCCTCGAAAAACAAAATAGCCCAATTGTTTGCTGAACTCCTATAGCCGACGTCACATAAAGAAGAAGAGGAGATAACGCAGCATAGCATCTCCGCAGTCTTCTCTCAAAAAAAAAGAGAGTACGGGTGTACAATCACATCAAATTCGCACCCCCAGTGAATTGTCGAGTTCAAGCGCTGAGAAAATCAGTTTTCCCTACAATGTTTTTCTTCTACATTAGCTGAATCAAACTGAATTTCGGCTGAATCGATGGAAAGAGCAGTCAAGGGAAACCTGAGCTGAGATCCCTGAACTGCCTAAGTGCAGGCTATTCTCGATCCAAGGATAAACAGAACGTCTCCGAAGCACGCCAATTTTCATACGACAGCCCACACAAACAAGAGCTATGTTTTGGGGTTCATGTATGAATGTGGATAATGCTAGGCATCTCACTTATTGATTATGTCCGAATGATATTCGGCATGAAACCAAAGTCGAAGATGCAGGCACACAAATCATAAGGCTAAAATGGAGATAGGCGGGACATTGGTTAGACGGGAAGACGGTCGGTGGACAAAGGTAGTCTAAGTGGCCGACAAGAACGGGTCGACGGTCGGTGGGCAGACTACCAGCCCGGTGGGCCGATGACATTGTGAAAGCGGCTGGGAAACATTGGGCGAGACTGGCAAGGGACCGGATGGGATGGCGTGAAAGATAAGAGGCCTATGCCCAACAGTGGGCTCTGTTTATGGGCTGATTAGTTAGATAGATGTATGAATGTCTGTTTGTCGGTTTCTTTAGACAATCACAACATCAAAATGCATTAAAATCGATTTTGAAGTGCGTAGGTGGAGTAGTTCGGATCCTATGTCATCCCGAGTAACATAGAGTATCTAAACTGGTAGTCATGTTTTTTTTGTCGTATTTTTTTCTATCCCCAACCATTATTATCGGTACAACAAGTAGGTCTACGACTACAAAATCAGAATTAGTTTAAAGTGATCAATTTTCATCAGAGTCTAGCCCCAAGGGCTTAAGGCGTAACTGACCGATCAGGACAGTATGGTTAGAGCATCATAAAGGACCTCGTTTCCATACTACCCCGGGCGACAGTTGGCACGTTAACTTGTAATATGTTGTTGACATTACGCTCGGAGGGATCTCTTTTATTCGCGCCCTGAAGTTCAACGGTGATTTTGTCTTCAGAACGGCTGTCTGTGGCTCGGAGCGAACTGCTATGGAGGTATCGGTGATAAGAATGATGGGATTTTCGGAGTTTGGGTATTTTTTATTTGGGATTCGGATGGACAGGAATTTTGAACATTGTGAGGAAACTATTTGAGAATCTATCATACCAAAAAAGCGACTACTGTCTACGTAAAGCTTATCTGCTCGTTTTTTTTTTCATACACATACACAAAATGTCGATATTTCAATCTATAAGGAAACGGCAATGACGTGATTCTAACTAGCGAGTCCTCAGAGAGGACCATGACGTCGATGGTAGCTGTTGACGGGTGCTTCCCTAATAATAACAACTCCGTATGTTTATTTTGATTTTCAGCATAACGTTTATTATCGAATCCAATCAAATAAAAGTAGATAATTAGACACACTCACAATGGCTGCTCTAGTGCTAATAAAATCCGCCAGAGGCGCGGCGATATCGGTCGCGTTCCGATATCACGCAACGTTCAATTAAACAGAACTCTGCAGTAGCTATCTTACTACTGAAATACTGTTGTGCAATAAACAGTTATCAATCTATCTTCGTGTCAAAATTTTATTGTAAATAATTTGGGTCGTTTAAACACAATAATATTTAATTTTTAACTAAAAAGATTAAATTAAAAAAACTTGCTATTACACTTAATTTAATATGCTAGTTATGTATTATGAATCAAAAGGGACCTCTGAACTAATAAATCTTTAGTGAGAAATTTCACCAAAAGTACAATTAAAAAACCGGCCAAGTGCGTGTTAGGCCACGCGCAGTGTAGGGTTCCATAGAAAAAGGAGGTTTTATCTGTTTTACAGAACTAACAACTTCATCAGCGTAATTTTCTAGCTCGTTAACTAGTAAAGCCTACTTAGCCGTGATAGGTTTCCTTTTAAGTTCATTATAGGTGCTACTACCCTTAATTTTTTCACGTTTCTACAATCAACTGTTTAGCTAAGAATGGGAGGACGCCCTACTTAAACAAAAATTTGCGATTTAAAGCCAATCAAAACGATTTATTTTTAACTCAACGTAATATACCCCATAGATGTTATGGTGACCAGATAATAAAGTAAAGTAAAAAAGTTCTTTATTAATAAAAATGGTTACATACACAAAAAATGGTTTACTGTGGTTGCCACGCTAGGTCTAGCCTGTTTGAAATAATATCAAATAGTAGATTGTACAACAAGTGCATAAAACGCACCATTTTACTCGAGACGTTTATCCATCCGAGCGAGCTTGCGAGCGAGGATAGATATAAAGTCGAGTGTAAAATGGGTTTTATGGACGAGTTGTACACTCTACTTTTCACTTCGATTGCGAGGAAATGAAACAGCAACATCTTTATCTTCACTAATGCAATTAATCAAACAACAAATTTATTAAATTAAATTCACGCGTACGTGTATAATCACAGTGGTTTTGCCGCCATTAAAATTTAACCAATGAGAGCGCAGCTTCAATAAAGCGCGACCAACCTGATTGGCCCTGCAATCTAGTTGGTCGCGTTTTATACGAAACGAAATAAAATAAAGAGGTTGTTGTATGAAGTTAAAGATGTTCGTGTGGCTGTTGCAGCGATTGCCTTGGTCTTCGACGAAGATTTTACTTTATGCTCTAGAGCATAAAAAGCGACTTTATGTCGCCTACGCACGACATAAAGACGAACTTTTAGAGCATGAGAAGTGAAAATAATTAAAAACAGCCAGAAGTACGGCGGCCCCCAGTGGTTTTATTTTTTATTTTTGCTATATCTCACTAACAAATTTTTGAGACGGCATTAGTGTGTGAATGAGAGGCCAATACTTGAACAATCTTTAATGTGGGCTGGTGTTGCGTGCCTCACGATGTCTCGCCATTCCTCTCGGCTGACAATGCTAGGTGCTTCGATTTGTAAATCATTAAATGACATAATATATATAAATTGTCCAGAAGAGACATACAAGAGAACAAACAACCATTAACTGTCGAGCAAACCGAAAAAGCCAAAGGTTACCATAACGCCGCTGCACAGCAAGGGAGATCTTCTGCATCAAGTATGCCCCAGGGCGGTAGTCCATGCCACGGTTC
Organism: Yponomeuta malinellus; assembly: GCA_947308005.1. Classification (NCBI taxonomy): domain Eukaryota; kingdom Metazoa; phylum Arthropoda; class Insecta; order Lepidoptera; family Yponomeutidae; genus Yponomeuta; species Yponomeuta malinellus. The sequence continues at coordinate 5,956,771 of OX371020.1, read as the reverse complement.
CTCAGACGATGCCCTAACTCCTTTATAAATGCTCTTCCCTGGGCTCCCCACACGCCTGTAGTCTCAATGGCTAGAGGCACAAAGAAGTAACTACTCAGTAATCTGCAGAATTCTAAAGGGCCACCGCGTAACAAAGGTTTTTAATATTTTTTTTTGCTTACATTTGTATCGCAGAGTTTTAAATTTTATAAATTATTTGCGAAACTCGCTCGTAGCCCCGGCTGCTTGAGTGATCTTAAACGATCACGAAGGTTAAGCAACACAGGGCGCATTCAGTGCATGGATGGGTCGCCGTCTATGCCTAACGCTAGTGGCATTTTTCCGAGCGGTTCCGTGCTTCGCAAGGCACGTTAAGCTGTTGGTGCCGGCTGCCGTCGATAGATAGCAGTCGTTAAGCCAAGTCAGAGGCCTTAGGGCGGCTTGACAACTTCTGACAGTAGACGAGCCACTAGTCTACAAGCCTCCACCAATCCGGACTTGGCCCCCGTGGATGAGTATGGCCTATACCTTCCTCAGGGAAGAGACCCGTGCCCCTCGGTGGGGACATAATGGGTTGATGATGATGATTCGCCAAACTGCGTGGCAGTTTGTTGGCGAATTAATCGCAATCTTTTAACATTTTTAAAAATAGTACTTAGTTAACAATAAACTAAATTTTAAAATTTTAAAGTACAGTCGACAGCGGATCCCCTCCATACATGCTTACTCTGTATTCAGTCATATTACAAGTGACTATGCAACACAACGCAAAGGCCGATTCTTTTCAAGGTCAAGCTATGTTTCAGACCAAACAATAATTAAATATGTTGGCATGTTCGAGTAAAATGGATGTAAGAAGTAAAAGCAGCCTAACATAATCAAACATTCGAATCCAAACCCAAAATCCTCTAACTGGCTTCCAGCTAACTTCAAACTCACGGCAATATACACTAAATCACCAACTTGCTGTTAAGGGGGAACGCACACCTATCCGCACCGAACGAACCGACCGCAAAGACAGCATATCAAACAAAATTCTACTCAATAGCGAGACAACATGCACACACAAACGCAACACTTGTGTGTCTAAGCGTATTGTAAAAAGTGACGTTCGCGGGCACGCACACATTCGCATTGATAGTGTTACATTGTTAAATTGAGATTGATAAAAGAAATATATGGAGCGAATGTGGGTGGAAGGGCCGGTAAGGGATTACCAATGGGATACAGGCGTGAGCTTATGTTATGTTACTGAGAACCGGCTACGCTAAGCATGCCATTTTGTTGCCTTTGAGGCTCAGGCTGCGGTTCTATATCTTATAATAATTATGTAATTCTAATCTAATTAATAATTCTAATAATGTTGGGGGCATTCCACATTTTCTAAATTCAGACTACGAATCGAATCGCCCAATTTATTTCACTTCACTTATATTTACTCATTGTATTTAGTTTATTATGGTCGTCCTCTATATTTTACACATATTAATTGAAAATTAATTATATATGTATATATTTAAGATGATATTTTTTTACTTTGTTATATGTATATCGTTGCATTTGTTTTAATTCTTTTTAAATGCACCACGACACACATTCCGTAGTACAATTATGAATTACCGTTGGCAGTGTCTGAAAATCAGCGCTCAGGGATCACTCCCTCAGCACAACGCTGAGTCAGCTGCCTTTTGTGGCAACTTAGACACAGGCTACATCTATATTCTTGTTTTATTTATTTGTTTTGTCTGTTATGTATTTAGTTTTGTTTCTGTTGTTGTGCATATTACGTTACTTATCTGTTTATTTTGTTTCTGTGATGTGTCTTGTTAGTATAATATATGTATTTCTTTCTTTCAATGAGGCGTGGGTGGGTCTCCATAGGATTTCATAAAAATGCACATACATACATACATAAACTCACGCCTGTATCCCAGAGGGGTAGGCAGAGACCAGAGACTGTCACAAAAATAATTTTTAAAAATCGTTTCGCTTAGTTCATTCGACGCGTTCGTCTCGCTTAGATGAGCGTTCACCTTTAATCACAATATTAGTAATAACAGCGCTTTGTAGCTAAGCTTGAGTTTAATAGTGCAACATTGCGTCGAAGTTTAGAATTCGGGAAGTGGGAAGCGTAAGAGGTGTATCAGTCTATTTACAAAATCCTTACATCTTCTCTAAAACGGGAAGTTCTACCCATAAATTAGACCAAATCGAACTATGTAAAGAACGTAATAAACTGCTCACATCTTATCTACAACAGGAGGTTCTATTACTCATCAATATGAATACTTACCATGAGGACATCTAATCAGATCCCAGATAAATCAGAAAAATTCATATCTTTTTCAGGGTTACGCACCTGAAGGGTGCCAAACGGGACCCTATTACTAAGACTTCACTGTCCGTCTGTCTGGCTGTCTGTCACTACGCGGTGTCTCATGAACCGTGATAGTTAGGCATGAAGTATGGTACGGAATCCTTCGTGCTCGAGTTCGACTCACACTTGGCAGGTTTTTTACAGATCAATTTTGCAAAAAGTGTTAGATCAATCTCTCAATCACTTTAATAGTGGTTTTTAAAACCCACGACATACTATCTAGGATCTCGGACCTGGGGCTACAACGCATTTTTGCCAAAACCTGCCGTTTTTGGCGGTAAGGCTATTTTTTTGCCTTAAGTTCACGGCCATGGGTCCCAGAAACCACAGTTAACATGATTGGGAGATTGGTCTGAAACTTTTTGACTAGTGCCACCATTTTGTCAAAATCGCAAAATATATCGATTTGCGCAATATCTACCTACTGTGCTCAGTTTAACCACTCAGTACAGAAAAAATAGGTTCAAACTTGAACCTATCTACTGTTAAGAACAAGTTTTATTGACACTTTTGGATAAATACTGAGTAGACACAGCTATTTATGAGTATTCACTCTCAGGTGGATAAATACGGAATAGGAATCCCATCTCCAACTCGGGCTAATAAAATGTAAATCGCAATGTGTAAGTGTATACAAACAAATTTTTGAGACCGTTCTAGTTTTGCTGCTGGCAACACTTTTGTGTAATGTGGTCCATAACCTCGCGGAAAAATATATCGTTATTTTACTAAAGAAACCAAGCGGAATGATTGTCCGTTCGAGTGAAAATCTATTTTAGTGATGTGATAGCTTCACACTACTTTTTCTGCAACCGTTTACAGCCCGCCATGAGCAATGAATTTGCGAGAGCTTCGTTCAGTAGAACGTGACCTTGAGAACTGACAAGACAACTGGTTTCGGTTACTATGCCAGTTTGGCAAACACTCGTTGGCGTCGATGAAAAGCCCGGATTGCGCTTCTATGGTGTAATACTTCTATGCTACTGTATTCATTTATTGTTTACAGGTGGAATAGGTTATCATGCTGAACTTTATTCTGTAATAGGAAGGATAAGGAGTTAGAAATAGTCTTCACCTCATCAATGTCGTTCGAGATCACGGACTTTATGTATCTACTGTTTTTCTGATGAACTTCAGTTATCTACAGGTGACTTCGAATTCGTTTTTAGGGCGACATTTTAGCCACGATTTAGAAGAAACATATGGCGCAAATTTTGAAAAATATGGTGCGTCATAAAAACTGTTCACCAAAATTACATTATTTAAGCATAAACAAACAATATCAGTACAAAAAGTTATAAAAACCGAAAAAAACCTATGGTTCGAGTCTTATGGTCGGCGCAGGTCAATTTAACTGTTCTTTCACTTATTTACGCATATCGAACGTAGACTCTTAAACATTTTAAGGATTAGAAATCATTTTTCACCGCTACTTAAAAGTAATAGCACTGTAGTAGTACATGGTATTTTTAATTACTAATTACACATCCGCGGCTTATAAATCACCTAAATTTCAGCGTGTATATACATTGTGCAAATGTGGTTGTAGTGTAAGGGTGGCCTGTCAAGAAGATGCAGGAGACAATTTCATGCCCAGTTTCATGACCAGCACATATATTTTGGGCTAAAGTTATCCTGTAGTGAAGTCGCTTCTGGCAAGCTTATATATCTTCAGGTATCCTATGGTAGAATCGTACATAATGCCCCGTAACGGATGTATTAACCTTTGGCAGCCTTACTACTACAAATAAACATAAACAAAACTTTATGATTTTTTCTAGTATTAACATTGTGTTGGCTACCAACAGTTTTAAAGTTACTGATATTATTCCTGAAGTACATAATATTCTCATAAGGGTCAATCTACTGCTCGACTGTACAAACGAAAATTCCCTGGCAGCCCGCCGAAAAGTTACCCCTTTGAACTGCACGGAACAAGCGTAAAAAGATGCCCAATTAGTCCCCCGCGAACAATTTAACTCATTCTCGGGTTGAGGGTTAATCTCCCGTAAAAAAACCTAACTGATATTAAAACTCATTATATTAGGAGCAGTATTTAGCCACTTCGGGACGCTGCAAAACAGTGTAATGTAGGATTTATCACGGTAACTATTTTAAACTTCAGTAGGCACTGAGCACGGATAAAAGTAATGCATGCATACATAAACTCATGCCTGTGTCCCGGGGGGTACGCACAGACCAGGGTTTTTCACTTGCGATGATCCTGACAAATCTTTCATCTTTCGTTTCATCAACAATAATGATAATAATTACATGCACGATTCGGGTACTTTGAATCTTGGTCAAGTTTATATATACACTATATATATCTCTTTTACACTATCCACTTTCGACCGATATATTTCTTTCGTCAATCTTTCTTCCTTCATCCTCTCCTTAAAAAGAGTTTGAAAAGACATAAGGTCCTCTTTATAAAAACACGATTCCTCTTAAACACTCATCAGAGGCAGTTTAAATATTCTATAATTACGTCTTTCCCTTTACCACAGCCTATTTAAACTGGCTCTGAGGAGTGTTTTACGGAATCGTTTTTTTTATAAACGAGACAGTAAGTTTGTAGATCGTCTGTCCTCTTTTTCTTCGAAATTTTTTAGATATCGAATTGGACACCTAGTTTAACTTGTCACAGTTACTGTGTTCACAGTAACTTTGTTTGAATAACGACACTTTGATTTTGATTTTAAAAATAAATCTCCTTTGAAAACTCTTAAAAAAAAAACGAAATGGCGATGAATGGTTTGGTTTCCTCCACACAGGGTAACCTAGCGAGGAGACCAGAGTTACACTTACAGTTACGCACGTTACGGGTCGAACTCAGTAGGCCACTAATAAATCTAAGAACATCCTTTTAAATCACCTGTTATTTTTAGGCTCACTCTGTAACTTACTTAGTAAGAAGCAAATAAATGAATAAAGTGTTATAGAATAAAACCAATCCGCGGGATAATTATTTATGTTGGATAATTTGGTGGACCAGACGACGCAGCGTGGGCAGGCCCCTACCAGATGGTCTGAAGACCTGGTTACGGTGGCGGGGAGTCGCTGGATGCGGGCGGCACAAGACCGGAAAGCTTGGAAAACCATGAGGGAGGCCTATGTCTTGCAGTGGGCTTCAAATGGCTGATAATGTTGATGATGATGAATTTGGTAGTATACTGATTTGTGTTTCATAACCTACCTTGGTTGACCAGAATTATGAACACATCACATTTGGAACCACGTAAACCACCGTTCAGCCTAAAACAACGATCATTTGTCTTACCAAAGCCTGCCCTCACACATCAGTAGATATTTGCACAAACTAAACGAATACAGAAATCAAAAACTTTTTCCAAAGTAAAGAATTTACATTCTAAAAACCTATTCAGAGGCTAAAAATTCCACCCGTGCCGGGACTTGAACCCGCGACCTCTGACTCATCGTTCCAGCGCTCTCCCAACTGAGCCAATGGGCAAGTGCAGGCATCGACGAAATTTCGAGCCTCTTTACAAACTACTCTGTATTACGTACAGGCAGCGACATCTGGCCGAAGTGAACCTACATCACTTGCAGCCCCGAGTAACCCACTTTAGCCTCTAAATATATTTTCAAAATTGTCCTCAGCACGGGTTAATGCAACAAAAAGAATATATAATTTAAATAATGTTTATTGAATGTCAATGTACCATGCTGCCTTCGGGTCAAGTTTGTAGTGAAAAAAAGGCAACGAGAAAACTTCACACTTCTTTTCTCGAATCATATTGAAAAATATAATAAATTAACTGATAAATAATATCCACACATCATAACCGCTGGTCCTGGCTCTAAACTAGGATACCCTGTGCTATGGTAACCAGGCAAGGACATCACAAACGTGGAAAGACACCCTAACTGAGTCTATTTGAAAACCTATTTAGAAGCTAAAAATTCCACCCATGCCGGGACTTGAACCCGCGACTTCTGGCTAACCGTGCCAGCGCTCTCCCAGCTGAGCTAATGGGCAAGTGCAGTCATCAGTAAAATGTCAAGCCTCTTTACAAACTTCTCTGTATTACGTACAGGCAGCGACATCTGGCCGAAGCAATTTACATCACTTGCAGCCCCGAGTAACCCACTTTGCAGTTAGGTTTTTACATCGGAATGAAATCGCTGTACCCACATGATTATATTCTTTTTGCTGCACTAACCCGTGCTAAGGACAATTTTAAAAACCTATTTAGAAGCTAAAAATTCCACCCATGCCGGGACTTGAACCCGCGACCTCTGTCAGCGCTCTCCCAACTGAGCTAATGGGCAAGTGCAGGCCTCTTTACAAACTTCTCGGTATTACGTACAGGCAGCGACATCTGGCCGAAGCAATCTACATCACTTGCAGCCCCGAGTCCATCACAGGCTGCATCTGTGGTCCTGTTTTACTTATTCGTTTTGTCTGTTGTGTATTTAGTTTTCTTTCTGTTGTTGTGCATATTATGTTACTTATCTGCTTATTTTGTTTCTGTGATGTATCTTGTTGGTATAATAAATGTCTTTCTTCTTCTTCTTCTTCTTCTTATATTTGTACAAATCAAGTACGACGGCCTCCAGCGGGAATCGAACCCGTGACCTCTGTTTTAATAGTCTCGTTTGCGCATTTCAGAAGTATCAATCAATCAGCCCGTTTTTGTCCACTGCTGGACATAGGCCTCCCTCAAGGCACGCCACTTCCTTCTGTCCTCAGCCATCCTCATCCAGCCGCTGCCAGCAATCTGCCTCAGATTGTCGGTCTAGTGCGTTTGCTAGTTGGTTGTCCCCCCGCCAGAACCTTTGCACCCTGTCGACCATCAGTTCTTCTGCATATGTGACCAGCCACAAGTCTATCTATCTAATACCTTCAAACGAGCAATCCTTGTATGTGTATATATATATATATATATATATATATATATATATATATATATATACACTTATACACATATATATATGCATATATATATATATATATATATATATATATATATATATATATATATGCATATGAATGCTGCGTTGGTTTGGACATGTGGAGAGGATGAAGGAAGAAAGATTGACAAAATAAATACATCGAGCGAATGTCGATGGAAGGGCCGGTAAGGGACGACCCAGGGGAAATACTGCGACCAAATAGGGGAAGTATTAACAAAGGGCAAGATAAAAAGTACCCGAAACCGGCGTGCGTGCATGCAACGACTAATTAATGTTGAGGAAGCGAAAGTGATATATATATATATATATATATATATGTTTATGAAGTTGTAATAGTTCAGGTGGGAAGTCGAGCGGTCCCGAAACCAGAACACCTCGGTTCGAATTCAGTGTCCGAATATTTTTTCCCTTTTATTTCCCCCTTTTTTCATCGTATCTAAATATAATTTCAAAAAAACACGATTAACTAAAAAAAAAGAGCAAAGCTCAGTCATCCAGGTGCTATGCAATAAGTAGAATGTAGTGGCCTTCTATATAAATCACTTCTTTGAATTCACTCCTGCGTCCCACTCCGCTGTGAGCATAAGCTACCAATTTATTTTTATCAATGCCTTATTTATTTATTTGTCTTTGCATTTTATCTATGGACGTACGGGACCCTCTCTCGCTTTATCACTAAATTGAATTGCTTAAGAACACAAAAGGTTCAAGCGTTGCCGAAAAAATTGGGTCAGGGGTGCCGCAAAAGGGTAAAAGGAAAGAAAAAACTTAAATTTTGCACTCTTTTACGACAAGAATAGGCTTATTGACGTCTCACTGCAGGGCACAAGCCTTCTGTCAGAGAGAGAGAGTATGGGAGACCACGCGTGCTCAACGTTTTTAAGCACTCAGTTTTCCTCGTGATTTCTGTCTGCCTGTCCGTCCCTCCGCCTGTCTATTATAATTATTGTTATTAATTCTTTATTGCACAAAAGAAAGTGTACAAAAGGTGGGCTCAATGCTAATGGCATTTTAATAGTTATATGTTTGCATATTTTAGCAGTCATCATCATCATCAACTTCGGCGTACGCTTGTCCACTGCTAGACAAAGGCCTCTCCTATAGCATGCCACTGACCACGGTCCTCGGCTAGGTACTCTCATCCAGCTCTTGCCAGCCACCCTGTGAAGATCATCGCTCCACCGATTCTGACACTACGCTTACAAATCCACGGTCTCCGCTCAAGAACTCGTCTACCCCATCGGATATCAGTTCTCGGACGATATGGCCGGACCACTGCCACTTCAGCATATTCATTCTGTGGGCTATGTCGGTGACTTTGGTTCTCTGTCGGATCACCTCGTTTCGAATTCGATCTTTTGGAGAAACCCCGAGCATAACCCTTTCCATAACACGCTGAGCGACGTTAAATTTGTCGACCAGCCCCACCGTGAGTGTCCACGTTTCGGCACCGTATGTCATGACGGGTAGGACGACGGAATGAAAACTTTTTTTTAAATTTTAGCAGTAATATTAATACAATACACACTAATACTTAATAATACGGTAACATATACATATATCTGTGCAGCTCATGCAAGATGCCCACTGTTGGTCAAAGGCCTCTTCGCCATTACGCCATCCTTACCGGTTCCTCGCTAACTCGTCCATGGCCCTCCTGCCGTCGCCTTCTCCTTCTACTACATTTTAGGGTTCCGTACCTCAAAAGCAAAATATTTAGGCTACAGATCGAAAAACTGAAAAATACGGCCAAGTGCGAGTCGAACTCGCGCACGAAGGGTTCCGAACCACTATCTATACGACATTAGACACAAAGATCGAGAAAAAACCGCAAAAAATCGCATTTGTTGTGTGGGAGCCCCCCTAAATATTTATTTTATTCTAATTTAATTATTTATTTTTAAAACGACTATAGAATTAAATATTCTGTGAATATTTCAAACGTCTACCTGTTGCTGTTATTAATATCGAGCAAAAAACGGCAAAACAATTACGTTTGTTGTATGGGAGCCCCCCTTAAATATTTATTTTATTCTGTTTTTAGTATTTGTTGTTATAGCGACAACAGAAATACATCATCTGTGAAAAATTTCATTACTTAGCTATTACGGTTCATGCGATACAGCCTGGTGGCAGACAGACAGACATGCAGACAGACGGACAGACCCTTCTTGTACGGAACCCTAAAAACCGGAAAGAATCACTTTGTTATCCGTCCGTCGGTCTGTCTGTCAAGGCACTTTATCTCGGGAATGCGTAGAGGTATCGAGTTGAAATAAAAACTATATACTCGTACTTATCTTGAATCACTCAAGGGAATCAAAGTTAGGGTACTTTCCGTTGATCTAGAACTATGAAATTTTCCAAGTAATATCGTCTTATACTACTTGTAGTACTGTACTTGTACAGGAAATAGTTTTAAAATTATACATTCGTAATTAAATCATAAAAAAAATAGTCTTCGAAGTTCGGGAAAAGCTCGGAAAAAGGATGGGTTAGGATGAAGCTGAAATAGTAAAAAGTCATTATTCCTATCTTTCGCAGCCCAGGAACGTCTCAAAAAGGCGGACGTGACTTTCAAGGCTGCATTTTATTTTACTAGGGCCTTTATGATTTGCCCGCGGCTTCGCTTGCGTTTTAAACTTTGCAAATTTCGAGGGCCGGGACGTTGAGGCGGACGGAATTGGAAAGCCGGTCAAATTCCTGAACAGAAAATTAAATAAGTGACTCATCTCACAGTACAGATACGTGTTGCAGTGAGGGTTTTTTTATGGAAATATGTATTTTGTAAACATTTTTTTAATACACCATATAAAAAAGAAAAACATGCATGTATCGTGTGTTAACATAAGCCCGTAATTAGCCTGTGGTCAAATCAATAAATAAATAAAATAAAATAAACAATACTTGAAACGGATGACAGGTTTAAAATAAATGTTCCAGATACGTGCAGGGTGAGAAGTAAAGAATGGACAACCTAAAATCTGTTTCTTGAGTTTTTTTTTAATAATAAAGGTTGCAGATACATACAGGGTGATGAGTAAAGAATGGATAATCTAAAATCTTTGTGTTGAGTGTTTTTTTAAATAATAAATTTTGCAAATACGTACAAGCTGAGGAGTAAAGAATAGCCTAAAATCTGATTCTTGAGTATCGAAAGTTAAATCACTCTCTCAACCAGCAAAAGTTGCAAATTTTATTACAATTTTTCTATACTTGGAACTATCTTGGAATTTATCTTGGAACTTGACGCGTAATCACAACTCGTATGATAAATAAAAAATAAAAAAATTACCTATTCTAAACTTTTACTTCTTGGAAGTGGTCATCTCATCGATACTGAAGAAACTGTTTTCTGGTTATCCATTCTTTACGCTACACCCTATAGGCATAAGCCATATTTTATAAACGATCCAATAAATTAAGTTTGACAGTGACGCGTTGCTAATTTTGGATGCAAAATCAAAGGCCGATGAAACTACCTCAGCCTATACAACGTGTTATTCAATTAATGCAAAACCAGACCAAAGTACAGGCGGACAGACTTCTCGAAGGGCAAGATAAAAAGTACCCGAAATCGGCGTGCGTGCATGCAGGGACTAATTATTAATGTTGCTGAAACAAAAGAGGTTTCTGAGGATCGAGGTAAGTGGGAAACCTCCTCCCCTACCTACCTCCCTACCTTCTACCTCCCCGGATTACAGGCGTGAGTTTATGTAACACCTGTGTTACCCGGAACTTGCTCTATCTGTACGCCAAATATTGCAGTCGTTCGCCCGCTCAAGGAAAATTACGTGACAGACATCGAAACACGTCCAATTTTACATTCATAATAAATTCGTGGAATAATTTCCGCTAGCGAAGGTGACAACCCTAGACGGCAGGCTTATCGCGCGCATGATTAAACTCTCCGGGCAGCTTCTTGCAGAAAATACAGAAAAAGCGCCCGCCCCTCCGCACACTAGCTTTTTTCTGGCTGTAGGGTTGGCAAAAACATTTTCCATATCACGCGAAGAGCACACAACAAGTTCGGTTACTCTGATTACCTAATGAACGGTTTCACATTGGTCGATGACCGTAACGGCACGACGTAATTCCGTTGTATTTCCACCAGTGCTGTATAAAATCTGCATAAATCGAACAAAAAACCAAAGTTATATTATTTTTGTTGCACTAATCCCTGCTGAGGACAATTTTAAAAACCTATTTGCAACAAAAAGAATATAATCATAATATAGGTACAGCGATATCATTCCGATGTAAAACCTAACTCCAAAATGGGTACTCGGGGTTGCAAGTGATGTAAATGACTTCAGCCAGATGTTGCTGCCTGTACGTTATGCAAAGAAGTTTGTAAAGAGGTTCGGGTTCAAGTCCCGGCATGGGTGGAATTTATAGCCTATAAATATGTTTTTAAAAAACAAAAATTTTACATAATTCCCGATTTATATTACAAGAAGTAGGTACTCGTAATTTATCACTAGATGGCGTATTTTTTTTATTTTGCATTTTTTTTTATCTTGCTACGCATCACTAAATGGCGCCACTATTACTAAATATAAAATCACAAAGGAAGGGAGGCGAACATAAATAAAACTAAAAAAAAAGAAAAACCCGATTAAAAATCCGATAATCATTAACAATCTTAAGTTGGCGGGACCCAAATTCAACATTATGGCTCATTGAGAGGTACCCATGTAGGTCCATTTTTTCAGTATGATTATAATAACCAGATTATAATGCGCTGAGATGTGTGAACGCCTCAGAAACTCAGGATTCCTCACGATGTTTTTCTTCACTTTAGCGAGTGGCATTGCTTCATGCCGGGATTCAAACCCACGACCTCCCGAATGAGAAGCCGGCGTTCTATCGCTTCGCTACCACCGCCTCTTACATCGCCCACAATTGTTACAATTGTTTAAGCAACGTGTAAACAGCGCCTTCTTTTAACAATATTATATAATTAAGCTGTTTTGTCAACCCTACAAGAGTTTCACAATGTAGTCTGTAGTTTCAAGAGTGGCGGAGTCAAGATAGGCACCCTATTACATTCCTGCCACTTCAATTGTACCGGTTTAAGACATGACTAAGCCCGGGGCTAAATTAAATGCATTGTGTATAAAGCGTGTACATTTTGATATACTACTTAGTTCGAGAAGTTGAGAAACCAAGGGACAGACAGTCGAAATTCTGAGCGTCTATCAAAGATGAAATCACAGACATAGAGGATGTAACAAAATCCCATTTTTATGCATCCTTTATAATACACATCCCACTGAAGGGCACAGGACTTCTCTCAGAGACAGAATATGGGTTCAATTACGACGCGTGCCCAATGCGGATTGTCAATTTCAATTCAATTTTTTTCAATTTTCCATTTCCTCCGACACTCAGGTTTCCATAGGATGTTTTCCTTCACCGTTAGCGAGTGGTATTGCTACTACAACTTCACAAATGTAAGTAACTTAAAAAAAGTCATTGATACATTCCGGGATTCGAACCCACGACCTTCGGAATATGACGCCGGCATTCTACCACTCCGCTACCACTATTTCCCTTTGCCGCAAATCTCTATCATCACCAGCCATTTGACGCCCACTGCAGGACATAGGGCTCCATCATCATCCCCATATTTGTCCGAAAAAGGGGGCTCTACTTGTTAAAACGAACAGCTTCTATTTTGGGTAAAACCTAGCAATCGCGACAAAAAAAACCTTAGCTGTTCCATACATTTAAAATAAGTCCGCTTTTGCTCATAATCTACGACAATCCTATGTTTTGAGTACTAAATTTTGTATTTTGCACAATAGAGTGTAACAACCGATATCATTCCGATGTAAAACCTAACTGCAAAGTGGGTGCTCGGGTCTGCAAGTGATGTAAATTACTTCAGCCAGATGTCGCGGCCTGTACGTAATACGGAGAAGTTTGTAAAGAGGTTCGAAATTTCGCCGATGCCCGCACTTGCCCATTAGCTCAGTTGGGAGAGCGCCAGCACGGTTAGCCAGAGGTCGCGGGTTTAAGTCCCGGCATGGGTGGATTTTTTTTTTCTAAATAGGTTCTTAAAATTGTCCTTAGCACGGATTAGTGCAACAAAAAGAATATAATCAGATACTTTTATAACAGAAGTAGTAGTGTTCCCCGTAGCTCCGAACTCCAAGTAGAAACCGAGGTGCGTGCATGCAACGACTAATGATGTTGATGAAGCAAAAAAAAATCAGTCAGGGTCATGCCAAGTGACAGTACCTGGGCTCTGGCTACCCCTTCGAGATACAGGCGTGAGTTTATGTAAGTAGAACCCATATTTTCGGATGTAAGTATATAGGAACTTTATTCCACTCCGTAAAAACTTATGCTTACATTCGAGAGAGATTGGCAGTAATCAGAAATCAGTAATCAAAAATAGTTCCGTGTGGCGCCCGGATTAAGAATAGCGTCACTGCATTTCCTTCCGTGGATGTCGTAGAAGGCGACTAAGGAAATAAATTACCCGGAGACGGGCAGCAGCGTCTTCCTGAGATTCCAGCCGCATACTGCGATGGCCAACCCGCCTGCCAAGCGTGGCGATTATGACAAAACCCCACATGATTATGAAAACCACGAGGGAGGCCTATGTGGGCTGATGGCTGATGAATTGATGATAATGAATAAAAAAATTATTTCAACGTATTTATTTCAACCCTTCGGTTTGTTGAATGTGAAGGTGCCATAACCGTAGACTGCGTAGATAGCAAAGCCCTGCTTTGGCATCGTGCTGAGACTGGACCATTCTTGACAACTTTGTAAGTTTCAGGTACTTACAGGTATTTGCTAAAATGTGTTCTGTGGCTTATTAATATATGATTATGTACTTGCTGTGTGATTCTTTGTAATGTTTTGTTAAATAAAGTTAATTCTTATTCCTTAATCTTGTGGTAGACAAAAAAGCAGCGAAAAAACACTACTCTGATCTACGAATAAAAAACCGGCCAAGTGGGAGTCAAACTCGCACACAAAGGGTTCCGTACCAACAACATTTGAATATTTTAAGCTTCTACCTGTTGCCGTTATTAATATCAAACAAAAAACGGCAAAAAAATCACGTCTGTTGTATGGGAGCCCCCTTAAATATTTTTTTTTCTGTTTTTAATATTTTTTATTATAGCGGCAACAGAAATACATCATCTGTGAAAATTTCAACTGTCTAACTATCACGGTTCATGAGATACAGCCTGGTGACAGACGGACGGATGGACGGACGAACGGACGGACAGCGGAGTCTTTTTAATAGGATCCATTACTCTTTGGGTACGAAACCCCAAAAAGCCATAGAAGTATTTCTACAAAGCTCACTCTCAAAAAGGGCCCCTGTCGTCCCGATTAGTCTGTACTGTACCAATGAAATGAGCTCAAGATGTGCTGTAGAGTAAATCACTCCGTGATAGGTTCATCCCGTGTGCCATGCGTTACGACTTGAACGTTAATTGGGCGATAGTAAATAACAGCGTAACTTATGATTGGTTTTATACAAAAACGTTAAACCATTGACTACTCGATACATAACCCGTCGAAATATCTAGGTACTTCGCAAGATGGCGGCCTGACGGTGACAGATGCATAGATACTTTGCCAGGTAATACTAAACTTGCTCCGATTGGTAACATAATTGACAAGCTCAGCCCGTCTTCCCACAATTGAACATGGTGACATTTTTAGCGTTAGTTAGACATCTATGTTTTAAAATGTCACTGACTCTGACCATCTTTTTTCAGTTAACAGAGACCAAGGTTTGCCACTTGCCAAAATGAATACTTAACGTACTCGTTTTGTTGATTTAACAAGATTCTGCTTTGTAATTGAACTGTCTACAAACTTCACTATTACCTCATATCAATAACCAATTGTAGCACTAATTATTATGCCAAATACAGCTAGTCAGATACGGAAATGAGCTAGTAAATACCAATCATTGGGCCTTAGTGACTAGGCAGTAAGGATGAAAGTTGTTATGTCAGTTTGTTTTTCAATGTGGTTTGACATGGTTTGGTAATTGGTGAAGTGAATTACTTATGTGAGGTTACCGATCGATGATTGCAGGTCTGATATGTAAGTGATTATGTTAGGGTAAGAATACACTTGCGGTAAGGCCTTGTCCAGGAAGGGCGAATTCGCCGCGAATACGCACATAAACCTTCGATGCTGAGTCAAGCTTATTTTCGCGTAATGTTTGTAGACACGGACTATTGTCATTTGTTCTACGACTTTCGAAATTTTTTGTTCAATTTACCATTTTTTAGAAAATAATATTGTGAATTTTCGAGGTTTTTCTACATTATCGTAGCGCTGTTTAATAGATACTGCTTAAAACCATACGTGTTTAAAACAAAACCATAACTGACATTTTTTCATGTAGGACCACGATTTACTGAAAGCTGAGATATCGGCACTGGAAAGGCGCGCTAGATTGAGTTATTTATTTATTTATTAACAAAGTTCTTGTAAATTAGTTCTTGTAGTATTATATGCTTCTCTCGACTTCCATGTAGTTAATATCACAGAAATATCCGTGTAAATACCATTTTATGTGCAATAAAGTGTTCTGGATTTGGACGGCCATAGAAGCGGCGTCGTACAGACCTCTCAACACTTGGATGTATCGCCAGTCGACTTGGCATCGCTGCAAAGATTCCAGAACAGACCAGGTCTCGACTGAGTCAAAGGCCTTTTCATAGTCCACAAACGCTAAGCACAGGGGCCGATTATACTCTTCGGTCTTCTGTATAATCTGCCGCACTAGAATAGAAGAATACAGCTGGGCTGGGCAGCGTTTGGGAAACTACGTCGAGTCTTCACATCGCCAATCCCACAGAGTCTCAAGACGAAAGTCTTCAATCAGTGCGTCCTACCCGTCATGACATATGGTGCCGAGACGTGGACACTCACGGTGGGGCTGGTCCACAAATTTGAAGTCGCTCTGCGTGCTATGGAAAGGGCTATGCTCGGGGTTTCTCTGAAAGATCGAATTCGAAACGAGGTGATCCGACAGAGAACCAAAGTCACCGACATAGCCCACCGAATTAGCATGCTGAAGTGGCAGTCATCATCAACCCATTATGTCCCCACCGAGGGGCACGGGTCTCTTCCCTGAGGAACGTATAGGCCATACTCCACCACGGGGGCCAAATCCGGATTGGTGGAGGCTTGTAGACTAGTAGCTCGTCTACTGTCAGAAGTTGTCAAGCCGCCCTAAGGCCTCTGACTTGGCTTAACGACTGCCATCTATCGACGGCAGCCGGCACCAACAGCTTAACGTGCCTTGCGAAGCACGGAACCGCTCGGAAAAATGCCACTAGCGTTAGGCATAGACGGCGACCCATCCATGCACTGAACGCGCCCAGTGTTGCTTAACCTTCGTGATCGTTTAAGATCACTCAGGCAGCCGGGGCTACGAGCGATAGTGGCAGTGGCAGTGGGCCGGCCATATTAAACGAAGAACTGATAACCGATGAGGTAGACGAATTCTCGAGTGGAGACCGCGGATCGGTAAACTTGGTGTGGGACGTCCTCAGACTCAGTGGAGCGATGATCTTCGCAGAGCGGCTGGCAAGAGCTGGATGAGAGTAGCCGAGGACCGTGCTCAGTGGCGTGCTATAGGAGAGGCCTATGTCCAGCAGTGGACAAGCGTAGGCTGATGATGATGATGATGATGAAAGTGTTCTCTATCTATATACCTCTAGATTTTAGTTATGTCATGAGCGCGGAGCTCGAAGTACTTTGAGTTTATTTATTTATGTCATACAAAGTATTACAGCATTACAGCATTAACTAACGCTCTATAATAAGACTAAACGTATAGTATGACACTTTACACAGATACACAATTAGATACAAACGAAAATAATAAGCAAGAAATTAAACAATATAACAAATTATCATTGTGTCCCCATGTTTTCTCTCGCAAAACCTCAGACACTCACTGCGTCATTGAGTGAGCCATTGTCCATTCGTCGTCAAACACATCACAGTCAGGTGCTGATGCAAGAAGTGCATTGAGATACAGTAAAGATAGATAAAGATGTAGATACTCGCAAGCGGTGAGCTACCATGCTACAGTGCGAGTCGACGGTACCGCTAACAGATCGTTACGGCGTGGTCGGAAACTGTATCTAGGCAGAGGTATCGCAGTGTATTTACACCTTTAGATTAGACGTATTATCATTTCGAAATCACGTAAGGATGTGGTGAGTGACTTGTTCTGTACAATTAAGAATATCGTCTTAATTTAATATTATCCATAACCACTGATATTATAGCTTTGATTATAGTTACAGCGCTTATTGGAAGGTTGAAAGGAATAATTTGAGGTTCAAGGTTCAATTGAGAACAATTAATTGAAATGTCGTTGAATGGGAACCGATTGATCTTCTTTACTTTGTGTAAACTTATTTACTTTGTGTCTTTGACATTGAAAAGTTTTTATCGTGGTAGGTATATTAATAAAATCGTTACAAAGAAATATCTGTACGTTACGTTTATTTATAGATAAATTAATATGGACCAGAAAAAATACACCATGAATTTTGGGTGGTTTAAAAGCCTTAGCAAAATGAACGTGCCTTAACAAGAGCTGCCGAATACGTCAGATTGTTTTTTTTAAAGGCACTCTCCAAAAGATCTCGACTAATGGTTTTCATAGATTTAAGTTTATGAATCTGTGAGAGCTAATGGTTCTCATAGATTTAAGTTTGTGAATCTATATAGTAAGACTAATTTTGGAGTTTATTTGTCCATTTTTTCTGCAAAATGATCTAGATTTTGAAATGGACACCTAGTTTAACTTGTAACGTTCATTAAGTCGCAATTTCTGTGCTACTTTGAATAAAATAAAATTGATTTGATTTGATTTATGGTTCTCATAGATTTCAGTTCGTGAATCTATGAGAACTAATGGTTTTCATAGATTTCAGGTTGTGAATCTATGAGAATTAATGCTTCTCATAGATTTAAGTTTGTGAATCAATGAGAACCATTAGTTGCCAGCCAGAGCGGTGCGTGCGTGCCCCGGGTCCGCGGGGCATTGTTACGGGCTGCATTTCATAAAACTACAATTCAGTTTATTATTACAATACAATGTACATTGCGTGGCAGTCTTCCTTCCTGCTAATCTGTGGGTTTATCGACTGCAATGTACAACGAATTGTCATAATAAACCATTAATTGTGTTTCTGTGAAACTGGCCCCTGATAGACGGAGAGGCGGTACTAATTGTTCGCGAATTTTTTAAACAAGTTTTTTATCTTGAAACATGACTTCTCAACTATTTTTGTACCAACCGCGTAATAATTATACCAAGCACACCGGTAACAGTTAAAGGAAAAATAAACAGCAGTGCACCTAAAAAGTACTCGCTAGCTATGGATTCCAATGGCATAACAAAGGTGCCATGGTAATAAATTTGCTAAAAAAGAATGGTAACAGTACTGATTAACATTCATCATCATCATCAGCCACCCGATGCCCACTGCAGGAGACAGGCCTCCTTCGTGGTTTTCATAACCATGAGGGGTTTTGACCGGTTTTGCCATAAGCGCCACGCTTGGCAGGCGGGTTGGCGATCGCAGTGTGCGGTTGGAATTTCATCAAGACGCTGCTGCCCGTCTCCTGGTAATTGATTTCCTTAGTTGCCTTCTACGACATCCACAAGAGGAAATTGAGTGACGCTATTCTTAATCCGGTGCCACACGGAAAATTGACATTTGTGGCTGATAAATGTGTGGATTAGGGGTCCACATATAACAGGTTTGCTCATGGGTAACTTTTACAAATAAATGCTTGTTTCTCATAAATTGCTTGGAACCTTTGTTTTGGTCTCTCAGAGGAAAAGAGGACAGGCTTTATCTCTGAGACCTCTTTCTCAGAGAATGAGAGTGTGTGGGTTTGGTCACCACGCGTGCCCACCGCGGTTTTGGTGGTTCCAAGTATACCTATTCGGGTTTTCTCACGATGATTCTAAAGTAAATCAGAAATAATCGCATACTTTCTCTCTCTGAGAGAAGGCCTGTACCCTGAAGTGGGACGTATTTATAGCCTACATAAAAAATTGACGATACTTTGATATTGACAAGTGGAATATCGCACGAACAACAGACAGACGGACGGACATGGCGAAACTATAAGGGTTCCTTGTCAACTACGGAACCCTAAAAATCTAGGAACGGCCGTTTTTGGCCGTCCGGCCGCCTAGATAGCTGGTGTCTCGTAACCAGTTGTAATCTGATATTTCTTCATCCTTGTTTTTTTTTCAGTTTCATAGTTTTGAATATCCCCTTCGGGATACAGGCGCGAGTTTACGTTATGAAAACCAACAATAACCATAAAACGAACAGAAGCAGTCGATATAATATGAATATTATAGTGTCAGCAAATAATAAACAGCAAATAATTAACAAATAAAACGTTTTCTTACAAATCTTTCTCTAGCATGAAGAACCAAGGCTCATCCACAACTTTCGTTGCCCCGACAGGTTCTTAGATAAACACAGTTTTATTTATTCGCTCTACATTACGGGTTTACAAAGCATTTAATTCTGTAAACTTTGGTGCACGCCCGGGGCTACCTACGATTGTTATCACAAATTTTGACAGTGAAATTGAGGTCTAAATGAACGACCACGCTGCCGTCGAGTTGGTATGTCTTTGGCTACTGAAAAATGTGTTTATATCTCTGCTACAAGATATCTGTTATTACGTTTTTGCATAATATTTTAATGGTAGAGTAATCAAACTGAGAATTAAAATTTTAATTTCATTAATTGCAGTGTATTGTTTCTACTACGTTGTTTGCATACATGATAATAAACGTTGATCATATATGACAAATGAAGCTAAACAGATAGGCAAAATACTTTTTAATGATTTGCTTAATTTGATTTTACGTAAATATAATTTTATGAATTAATAGAAGCGATACCACTCGCTAACTGTGAAGGAAAACGTCGTGAAGAAACCTGAGTGTTGGTGTTCTCATACCTCAGCGCTTGAAACTGCCAATTCGCGGTGAGCACGCGTAGTGAGTAAGCCCATACTCTCTCTCTGATAGAAGCCCTGTGTCCTGCAGTGGCACGAATATAGGCTACATAAAAAATGCCTTCCGGTAGTCGGTGCACCTACATGTTTTATTCTTTCACTTCTTTTTGTCCGACTACACAGTTAGTTACTTTTTGTACCACACCATTTAACCTGCCTGTCTAACGACCCAGATTTCCATGTAAACAGCTCTAGTGTCGAGCTCACCAGACCACATGTTGTTGTCTGTACTTTTTTTACGTCACACTATTCACTTTCTTAACTGGTGAACTTTGATTTCGTAGTAATAGTTTGTAGTGAGGGGTCGCAAATGGGGGGATTAAGTTTGATATCCGCCATGGATGTCTTAAGGCAGATAATCACCGGATGCGAAGCCGAATTCGACGTTGTTAGTTGGGAGCTGTAGATTTGGGAGGCTGCGGCTCGGATAGTATAGAGACGGACTTATTTATGAGGATATAAGGTGTTAAAAGATGGCTCAGGGTGAAGTCAGTGGACTGTAGATATAAAAGGCGGCACTAGAAACCAGAGAATTTATTATAATCTAACACAACACACGCGCCATGGATTCGGTCACACAGAGAGAGATGACTTCAGTATTACCAACTTAAAGCGCTAAAAAGGAAACATGACAAAATACTTGTGTTGCCATAAACATAAGGTAGCTTTTTTCAAAATAACGGACTTTTTCGTGGTGGTATTTTTGTGTGTTGAAAAAGAAGTCGCAATACCTTGATAATAACCTAAAAAGTTGTGGTAGCCAAATTGCATGTTATTCTCAATATGTACGTAAATAATATTATTAAAATAAAATAAATTCAAACTATAGTTCATAGTGTATTATGAAAATTCAATATTGTATATTGAACTGGCAGATTAGTAAAATTAGTCTACCTATGTATTAATCGCATATGCAATGTTCATCGAACTGTCATAGTAAACCATTCCTTGTAGTTCTATGAAAAGGAGTCCAGGGGCCTGTTTCATAAAACTACAATAATTATTTTAGTTTACTATGACAATGGGAAGCTTGGAACCGGGAAGCCTGGAAAACCATGAGGGAGGCTTATGTCCTGCAGTGGGCGTCAAATGGCTACTGATGATGATGATGATGACAATTTGATGTACATTGCGTAGCCGAGTCTTCCTACTTGTTAATCTGTGGGTTGATCGACTTTGCAATGTACACCGAATTGCCATAGTGAACCAAGAATTGTAGTTCTATAAAATGGGACCCTGCAATGGGACCATTAGAACTAACAGCGTTTTGGTAATAAGCATAAGTAAAGAAGCTACCTCCATACTAAACCAGCCCGGCAATTTTCTCCGAAACCATGCATACAGCTCTAGATCACAGTCACACAAAACGCCGACAGAAAAATATGACTTGTAACAATACAAAATTAAAGGTTTCGACCAGTTACTGTGAACAGTGCCTTTGAATTATTCCCCACCAAATTGAAGTTTCGTGTCGCGTTTCCACTGGAATCAGACGTTGATTTCGGTGGCCTCTCCTTCACCTTTTCAAGTATAGAATCGGAAGCCACCAAAACGTGTTGGTCGTTGTAAAACTGAGATGTTAATCATTTAACTTTTTTATTGATGTATTTTTTGTGGTCTTGTTTTCGGTATTATTAGTTCGAAAGTAGAGACCGCCTGAAAGGGAATATTTTGTCACTGGAGTAAATGGTAAGTAGAATTTGGTAATCGCTAGGTAGTCAGAGCATTGTATTCCTTGTTTGGAAAACGGAATGTTTAGTGTCATCCATTGAAATGTTCTACAGTGGTAAGTACCGTGATCCTGATATGTATAACATATCTGTGTATGTAATATACCAAAATATCCTTTATTACGTGCTCAATGGCGTTGAATTTCCCTGATCGAGCAAAAAGTACCTGAACAAAGGTTTTTTTACAAAGTAGAAGAAGAAATACATTTTATTGTACCAACAAGATACATCACAGAAACAAAATAAGCAGATAAGTAACATAAAATACACAACAACAGAAAGAAAACTAAATACACAACAGACAAAACGAATAAATAAAACAGGACCATAGATGTAAACACTGTGTTGTTTTATGAATTTTAAGGCGATTGAGAGAGATTAATTTATTGAGTTTCAGGGAAGCTAGGTTAAAATGGACACTCAAGCGTGACCTCAGAGGTAAGATCGCTGGCAAACGTACCCACCGCTGCCGTCTCTGGATCAGCTACTGAAGCTGCAACTAGACTCATCATCATCATCAGCCATTTGACGCCCACTGCAGGACATAGGCCTCCCTCCTGGTTTTCCCTAACCTAACCCAACCATGAAAGGTTTTGCCATAATCGCCACGCTTGGCAGGCGGTTTGGCGATCGCAGTATGCGGTTGAAACCTCAGGAAGACGCTGCTGCCCGCCTCCTGGTAATTGGTTTCCTTAGTCGCCTTCTACGACATCCACGGAATGAAATGGAGTGACGCTATTCTTAATCCGGCGCCATACGGATAAGACAAGACTCAACTAGACTCAAGTGTGCGAAATATGTCAGAGTGACGCTATCGGATAAGGCGTCACATAGTTTATGCTAAGGTTGTCATTTCAGCCAAAAGAAAAATGCTCTGTTTATAAAGGTGTTTTTATTATTTAGAACTATTTTTCCGTGTTCTCTCGTGGTCCCATTAGTTTGTCCTGTTAACGGTTTTACGAGAGTTAACTATTTCCTATAGTCCCATCAATGACCATGATCCCTCCTGTTCAATGAATAAATAGACATAGCGACATCATCTTTTCGTTTTTTACTTACCGCTTTCGAGATAAAGTATTGTTTTATTCAACTCTTTTTTCAGTTGAAAGTACTAGGCGCACATAAAAGATAAACTCTA
The DNA here is from genome assembly GCA_947308005.1 of Yponomeuta malinellus. Taxonomy (NCBI): domain Eukaryota; kingdom Metazoa; phylum Arthropoda; class Insecta; order Lepidoptera; family Yponomeutidae; genus Yponomeuta; species Yponomeuta malinellus. Next base: position 5,933,541 of record OX371020.1, on the reverse strand, counting down.
CTGTTAGGTTCACTTTCAAGTAGGAATGTAAGTACTTCACGGCATATATTCTTCAGTTGAAGAAATAAGAAATATTGGAGAAAAAGTTTTAGGCTCCCATAAACGCGCAAGAGTAAATTAACTCCTACATTTTCATGTGAACCTAGTATTTTTTGCAGCCGCTACAGATACATCTGATTTTATCTCTATTATTTAATCAAAAGCAAAATATAAACATGTCTATAAACTATGTGACAACACGTCCGTTAGGTACATCCGTAATTTGTGTCGACCGACAACGACATCACCTACGGATAAATTGTCGCCTAATGATTTGAAAAGGGTGACGTTTCATCCTAAGAACATGTTTTGCGTATGAACTGACACCAAATTATTTGAAAAGGCTGACGTTTCATCCGAGGATGAAATATTTTGCGGACTAATAGTCACCTAAGGCCCTTTGGGTCAGATACGTCTCGGGGCGGTTTATTTGATTAACGGTACTTTATGGTGTGATTCTATTTTTCTTTATTTTAATTAAATTTTTAGGGTTATGTGCCTCAAAAGGAAAAAATACCCTTATAGGATCACTTTGTTGTCCGTCCGTTCGTCTGTTCGTCCTTCTGTCTGTCAAGACCCTTTATCTCGGGATCGCGTGGAGGTAATGAGTTGAAATTAAAACCATATTCAAGTTAAGTTAAGTTTACAGTCCCTTGAAGCTGTAAAAATCAAACTTCTAAAACAAAGATATGGCAAAACTGTACATTTGTAATTAAATCATCATCAAGTCTTTGAAGTTCGAGAAAAGCTCGGAGAAAACTGCGACACTCGACTCCTGAACTATTTACAATATGTAAGTACCTGCAGATATGTACGGAACTCTCGGTGGGCGAGTCCGACTCGCACATGTCCGGTAATTTTTATTTATTTCGACATTCTGGACGAAACTTTTGTGAATGTGTTATTGTTATATTATATTTTTTGCATTTTGCTGTGTAATAAAAAAAATGAATCTTTAACATCGTTTTATTAATACGGCCCTAGAAGTTTGTTTTGTTCAGATACGGAAGAAAATCCCTCATTGCTTCGATCCATAGTAGAAATGTGGCAATGGGGAACTTGCATCTAACTTAGATTGGAGTGGCATTGCTTTTATACCATAGAAATCATATAACAACTTTGGATTTTTGTTTTAAAATAAAACAATAAAAATATTTTTTTCGGGGGTTTTGGGGTCACAGAATATGCGAAAAATAAAGGTAGACTATAACATAAAACTTATTACTATTTAGTTTTACCTACTTAGTTTTATGTTGTTTGCTGAACCCAAATTTAAGTAACGAATTATTATAAATTGTAATTTATGTTGATTTTATGACTCATTTAGTTGTGTAATTAAAATTTACTTAATATTTTTACGCTTGACTATTAAAACTTATTAGAATTCGTTTTGTCATTGAATTCTCAACGTTTTCTCATAATGGTGTACATGCATAAAAACATTATTTTACGAGATAACTCAAATATTGATAAACGCTTCATACATTATAGGCGTTACGTCAGGGAGCGACGTCATAGTCTAAGGTCGATTTGTATCGCGCGTAGTACCACGTGACAATATTCACTTTTCGACTGGTTATATTATCATAAGTATTAGTCGCAGAGAAAAATTATTCTAGTAAAACATTTTTTAGTGCAACTTTTCCATTGATTGCACAACAGATCAGGGGGTGTATTTAGCTTACGCGGCACGTCTCTGTATGAGCGTTTATTACGGTACACTTTCGGATATTCTTTCCAATCGGCATCGCTGGCTCCCCAGCGACTATTTGTCACGGTCATAAAAGGCGAAATATTGCCCAGTGGTCGGGACAGGCGGGTGGGGAAGTCGGTGTCGAAAACCGCAATGGTGTGTATGGAAATACACGCTGAAATCTGGGTGGTTTGAAAGCCGTGGTTATGTAATTAGTAATTATAAATGGCATCTTATTAAACTACTGATTTTTAGTTTAGAAGAAAATTAACAAAAAAAAAATCGTTGAGAAATATTGTTAAAGAAATGCACGAAAAATTGGTCCTGCCTCTGCATCTATCAGAACAATGATCCACGGACTCGCGGCACGCACGCACCACTCTGCCTGGCTCCTAATGGTTCTACTAGAGGGATATTTTGCAAACGCATCGCTTTTCCTACACTCGCAATATTTTTAAAAGAAAAATTTAACAATACCACACACTACGAGGTTCACGAGAAAAATTACCCTACCCTAATTTTTACCCTATTTTTTTCAAATATTTTTGCAATAACTGTTAATGTTTTCTTCATAACTTAGGTTAGCTAGTAGATAATGCTAAGTAGCATTAAGCTCGCCTATGTGCAAAACTGTGAGTTTAAATTTAATAAAGGATTTTAATAATAATAAATAGATTTTATTCTACCGTTATGACGGCGCGATAAAGATGTACATCCATGGCAAAATTCAGCATTCTAGTACTAATTGTATCTGAGCTAATCCGCGAACAGACAGATAGACAGACAGACAGATGGACGGACTTACGGACAGACGGGCGGACGGACGGACGATCGGACGGACCGACATTTCGAAACTGATTAATGATTTAACTATCGCAAAAAAATCGTTAATTAATAAAGTTAATTTACACTATGAGTTAAAAAGGACATGCTCACCTTATAATGCGTGTGCAAGATTAAAATTTATTTAAGAATCATTTAGGCCGACTTCCTCCAAGTCACTGGATAAGTACCTAAGTAAATAAATAAATACGGTTGACCGGTATAAAATGCTTATGGCATTAAGTCGGCCGTATTGTACATTAAGTGTAATAAAATTATTAAATAATAATAATATCCATCCAGGGATAAACTACTAAATAGCTCATTGACAGGGATATGATACAATTTATCTAAAGATATCTCTAAAAATGTCACGGTACAATAGGTTTTTCAACTGGATAGAGCTCACCCTTGGATAAATAGATGGGTAGTTCTGTAAGATAGCGTTGGCGTAAGCTAACTTAATGATTAACGCTACGATAAAGCTACTCAAAACTGTCTGTACACTGAATTTTCCACTCGACTGTCCAGCGGGATCCCTATCGTTCGGGAAAGTGATATTTGTTCGGTGGCTGCTATATTGGCCGTTTTAACTGCCTGTAATATTTCTGCACCCCCACTGTTCGCTGGTTCATATTCCGCGGCGGGGATGTACCTATTTACGAGGGTAATGTCTAGTGGATGTTAATAATACCAATAAGCGGTGGTCGCGCGATCTGTCTTAAATTACCTTCCTAGTGTCTTTCATCGCTTAGCAAACAACACCGCTCAAATCGAAATTTGACATTTGAATACCATTTGGTGCAGATTTTGAGCGCGAATCGATCTATCTATAGGATTCAAGCATTCAAGCCGTTTTTCAAAAAATTGGAACACCGCACAAATATTTTTTTCTATACCATTCCGGACCATTCCGAACGGAACACCGTCCCGTGTGGCGTCGGACTAAGAATAGCGTCACTCCATTTCCTTCCGTGGATGTCTTAGAAGGCGACTAAGGAGATCAATTACCATGAGACGGGCAGCAGCGTCTTCCTAAGATTCCAACCACATACTGCGATCGCCAACCCGCCTGCCAAGCGTGGCGATTATGGCAAAACCCCTCATGGTTATGAAAACCACGAAGGTGGCCTATGTCCTGCAGTGAGCGTCAAATGGCTGATGATGCTAACTGTTCATGAAATTAAAAAGTTATATGTCTCTCCTGTAAAGTATAGAAAAACGACTTGTGCGGTGTTGTTTGATAAGCGACGCTTAGTCAAATTCAATAAATTACCTGCTTCCTCTATACAAACACATATGGGACAGGCCTACTCTCAGAGAGATTTTTTTAACATTTTTTTTTTTAACATTTACATACAGGCACATACATTGCTTCTGGTCCCACACTAGGATACCCTGTGTCGTGGGAACCAGAAACAACGACATCACAAACATGTAAACATCCAAGACCTGGGGGTTTTTTTTTTGTCCCCAGCCGGGATTCGAACCCGGGACCTCTCGCATGGTATGCAGATGCACTACCGCTGCGCCACGAGGTCGTCTGCGATAGTATGTACTTAATAACCATGCATGTCCACCGCAGATTAGCGATCACACGACCTGAGGTATATGAACACTTCAGATACTCAGGTTGTCTCACGATGTCTTTCACTGTTACAGAGTACGGTTTCGGGTACCTACTTTAGATAAAGCGAAAGAGGTATATCAGGTTCGTGGCGAATGGGAAAACCTGGTCTCTGCCTGCCCCTCCGTGATACAGGCGTGAGTTTATATTGTGTTGTTTACTTATGGCCAGTTTCTGAGTTGAGAATTTTGCTAATCAAATGGTTAACTGCAGTGCTGTCTCTTCGAATTTCTCAGAAAAGAGCGTGACAGAACTTTACTTACGTATTTACTTAGCGAAACTCTCAACTCAGAAACCGGCCCCTAGAGTCTAATCAAGGCCCTCCGGTATGTGGGGCTCACCCAATGGACTTAAATCGCCGCTGCACAATTTTAAATATTGCACGCAGATTCCGTATCGACCCTTTTGTCTGGATCCGGGCCAATATTAATTAGCCAAAATGAATACCACTTGTTTTAATTGAGTGCGGTCGCCGTCCTCATAATCAAACGGGGCCTAATTGCCTGCGAGCGGTGTGGAAAAGACTTACAGGGCCGGAGTAGGGGTTGATGAATTCTCAAAGGGAGGGGGGATCGCAAAGTATATTCTTCAAAAGTTATGCCCGCAACTTCGTTCGTTTGAGATTCGGATATAAAGTAAGGTTATAAACAATTCCTATGCAGAAGATCAATCATCTTCGATGTGTATAAAAAAGCCTTCCGGAATTTGTGATTTGTCTTGCGGCAGTCAAGTAGTTTGACCAACATTTGAGCACCTAGAGTTTAATTCCGTTATCTGGTCACCAAGTGAAATGAAATACAGAATTATGCTAGAACGTATTAAAAATAAATTTGTCCGATTTTTGTATTTAAAACTCTATGGAGTTTATCCGGGATTTCCCTTGCTGTATCCTACTTTGCTTGCTCTGGGCATGGTGGGATACAGCAATTTCGAAATACGGAGAGAGGTGGGCCCGGCCGGCACTGCTGGCGGTGCCGCGCGCGCGCTCCAACCTGCTGCGGGATGCGCCGCTCGTGCGCGCGCTTCGCACGCTCAACAGGGTGGCCGTCACAATATATATGTGACATGCTCACTGAGCGAGTTCATAGGGACACTTTGTACACATTGTGTAACTAGTAGTTATATAATTGTAAAATGGTAACTTTGCTATCGTATTAGGTCTAGTCCTGTAATGTTAGCTGTAAATGGATTAAACAAAATTAAAAAATTAAGAACCTTGTCATTTAACGACATGACATCGGCGCTGTGTAGATTACATAGATGGCAAGCGCTGTCTTTGGACAACATTTGTTGTATGGGAGCACCCCTTAAATATTTATTTTATTCTGTTTTAAGTATTTTTTGTTATAGTGGCAAATAGAGGATGTATTAACAAAGGGCAAGATAAAAAGTACCCGAAACCGGCGTGCGTGCATGCAACGACTAATGAGTGTTGAGGAAGCGAAAGTGATCTGTCAGGATCGTAGCAAGTGGCAGTCCCTGGTCTCTGCCTACCCCTCTGGGATACAGGCGTGAGTTTATGTTATGTTATGTTATGTAGTGGCAACAGAAATACATCATCTGTGGAAATTTCAACTGCATAGCTATCACGGTTCATGAGATACAGCCCGGTGACAGACAGACAGACAAACAGACAGACAGACGGACAGACAGACAGACAAACAGACGGACAGTGAAGTCTTAGAAATAGGGTCCCATTTGGCACCCTTCGGGTACGGAACCCTAAACCAGCGGTACGGACTTATTATTCATATTCATATTCTTTATTACTAAATTACGTATATAGTAATATAGGTGCAGATGGTATTGGTATTTGTAGGTAAGTAAACGACACCCTGTAAGGGCTCTGCAGTACAGCTGGTCTTATGACAGATCTAAGCGTTAAATTAGTTAAATTATTATGGTTATTTAAACTGCCACATAAATCCAGTGTTAACCATAGAATACCTAATATAAAGGCGTTTTGTTGGTTACGCTGTAATTGTGCGAAAAGGGTCAAACATAGGTATCACCTTCATCCGGCCCTGGTTGAATCCATCACACACCCCACGCGCGTCGAGTGCGTTGCGTATTCAATCCATTCAATTTACTTATTAATTCATTAAAACCTGTCCAGCTTTAAATAATAATGGCGTGGAAGGGTTTTCATTGAGTTATATTTATCAGTCGGCGTCGTTATGTATCGATTACTGCAATGATTGGATTTAATTTGTGAGCATTTTACACTTAAAATAAGTAAGATAATAAAACGAAACTAAATTACCACATTGACGAATACGTCTACTTAGGACAAACAGTCCAACTAGCCCGGTCCAACTTCGTGAAAGAGGTCAATCGTCGAATCGAACTCGGCTGGGCAGCATTCGAGAAACTTAGAAAAGTCTTTTCGTCTAATATACCTCAATCGCTCAAGACAAAATTATACAACCAGTGTGTGTTACCAGTGATGACTTATGGCACTGAAACGTGGTCTCTCACTATGGGCCCCATAAGAAGGCTCAAGGTCACGCAACGAGCTATGGAAAGGGCTATGCACGGAGTTTCTCTACTAGATCGAATCAGAGTCGATGAGATCCGTAGACGAACGAAAGTCGTCGACATAGCCCAGCGGCTTAGTAAGTTGAAGTGGCAGTGGGCGGGGCACATAGCACGCAGAACTGATGGCCGATGGGGCCGAAAAGTTCTCGAATGGAGACCACATACCGGCAAGCGCAGCGTAGAACGACCAGCCATAAGATGGACAGAATGATCTCATCCAAGTGGCAGGAAGACGCTGGATGCAGGCCGCTTCCTACCGGTCTTTTTGGAAATCCATGGAGGAGGCCTAAGTCCAGCAGTGGACTTCTTGTGGCTGAATGATGATGATGAAAATACCACACGCATAGATGGCCATAGATCACTCATGCCAGTGTTATTGGCGATAAGGACCTTTTATGATGGAGGTAATTAACAATAATAGTTATAATGCTCGCCAAATAACTTGAACAAATGACTTTGACTTCGCATGGACGTATTGTGGGTCTTACTGGCGAGTGACGCGGGATCTTATTTGGAATTCTTCGGATTTTAGTTTAGTGAAATTAAAAAAAAATATATTATAAACATGGCCAAACACGTAGCCGTAGCAAACTCAGTCCGACTATGCAGATTTTTATTTAAGTTATCTATGGGGCATTATTTTTTTGATGATTCGATAAATGATTAATGTACAGTTAAGACAGTAATGATAAAAGTAAGCTTAATGCCAGATTAACATTTTACAAGTTGGTTAAAATGCTCAGTCTCGCTTTCAATTATAACTTTTAAACCTCAAAAATCACCGATTAACCAAAAATAGTATAATCTAATTTAGGCAAGGGGCACTTTTACTATTATCTCGCGTTAACGAAGTCGCGTTATCTCATTGTAAAATGCGGTCGTTCAGAGCGTGATACATACTTTGACTTAGTTAAATCATTTCGTTTCATTTCATTTATTCAATGCATTTCATGAACAATCTCGAAAAGATACAGAAGTTACTTAACTAGTTGAACATGAACCCTGTAAGGGTATAGCAGATTGACATGAGTGTGGCGTATACAATTGTAGAACATGCATGTACTTAAATAAATCAAAATTTACAGCTAAGATATTAAGCTAGTTTTCTTTTTATACCTAGGTTGTTATAATTCTTTATCACCCATATATTCATCTATGGAGTAATAGCACTTTTTCATTAGTAGATTTTTAAGTTCAATGTTAAATCTTGTGTATTTTTTTTTCATTTTTAAGACTGTCCGGTAGTTTATTGTAAATGAGTATGCATCTATACTGTAGGCTATTCTTGAAAATTTCTAATTTGGGTGGGGAAGGACAAATTTGTTTTTACGACGTTCATTTTTATTTTGCTCGAAGAGATTCATATTTTTGTATACAAATAGAATCATCATCATCATCATCAGCGATTTGCCGCCTTCTGCAGGATATAGGCCTCCCATATGGTTTTCCTAACTCAAGAAGACGCTGCTGCCCATCTCCGGGTAACGTATGTCCTTAGTCGCCTTCTACGACCTCCACGGACGGTAATGGAGTGACGCTATTCTTAATCCGGCGCCACACGTAACTTCGTTACATCGTTTCGATGAAATAACAAATCTCGGACGAAAGTGCGCGGCCTCGCAGTCGCCAAGTTTTCTAAGAAGTTCGAGCTCTAAAACGACATGAATTCAATCCCTTATTATTTTCTCAAATAAGCTCGCGAAGTTGTTAACGTGAACCGTGTACAGTCTACCGCATCCACCTTAACGTTTGAGTTGCAAAGTCGCCCGTAATGCAACTGAGTAGAGTGCACGGACGTAAAGGCTGATGTGTGTCGACTTATAGTTGGTTGTCAGCTATTAATAGTTTCTCCACCTAATGGTTGATTGCACATTCGACAATAACGGTAACTGTAAGCCTTCGGCGTAGGGCAAGCAGGGAGAAAGGTAAGGGAGCTTCAAATACCTTTCACGACAGTTATTGTGTTTGTACCTAATGTTTAGTGGCTTAAACGTTATAGAAATTGTAAAACCAAGAGCATTTGCCAACAAACTGTTGTGCAGTTTAGCAGAAATACAACTTTGTATTTTTCTGTGTTTAACTGAATAAAAATCTTCATTCATTGCATTACCCTGTTTGAATTTTCAAACTATTCTATAATTAACTTAATTCTGGTATCACTTGCTTGCTTTCTTGTCGGAAGAGTCCGACCAGGTTTCGCTCTGATTTGCAGAGCTTAATCATGGAGTAGAGACGGAGCTCGCGTCGTTGTCGGTTGCTCATCTCTGACTTGACTGAGAGTAAGCGCGCGGTGCGCTCACGCAGAGGTGTGGGGTGCGGGGATCCGGAATCAAGTTAATAAGGTGTAGTGCTTACGAAATTTTTAGTTCGAAAACTATTCTATTGTTTTTTTATTTATTTTATTTATTGCATTACACAACAGATAAACTGTTGTGACATTGCATGTTATAATACCATGGCAAAAGCTCTAGTTACATATCCTTTAACATGTGATGACAGCGCGCTATAATAAGGACGAGAACCAAAACACATCAAGGCACATACAACCAAATACCACCACCCGGCGCAAAATATCGTAGACACTGCACGGGACGGTCGGTCGCACTCGACAATTATGGCTTGATCCGCTTTTACAGACGGATCCAATAGTTCTCATTAACTATAACTAACATATCTAAGCTTTAACTTAAGTTTCACAGAAATCGCCTAAAGCATGTAGGTATGCCATAAACATGCGACACTCATAATGTAAACATATAAACAGGCTTAACCTGTCGTGGTGACCACAGTAAACTATTTCTGCTTGTAACCATTGTTATTAATAAAAAAAACCTTTTACGTGATAGAACATCGTTTAATCATAATATCCGTATAACATTCACAAGTTCAAGTTCTGGGCCGCAACTGTTTAATGAAGTATTTTAATAAAATTAGTTTTGCCATCGATACACTAAGAAGAAGAACGTTCACTAATCGTTTTCTGATAACGGGAAAGGTTCTATTCTACCTAGTATCACCTAGCCCACCTCTAAGCCCATCTGCACCTCTACACTTTCACCTTTAGCAAACTGTACAAAAGAGGAAACTTGTCGCGATTTATTACGAAGTTGTTCCCGAAAATTGTAACCAGAAAGTTTTCTCGGATTGCGACACCGCTTCTGCTTGAGCGCACTCGTGTGGAAGCGAAGGTGTTTGTCCATGAGTTTCGCTTCGGATTTTCGGATTTCGCGAAGAGGTGGTAAGGTAATATAATATCCAAGCCAATCCACAAGGTTACGGTCGTCCTCTGCTGCACATAGGCCTCCTTCAGGGCACGCCACTTCTTTTTTTTGCCATTTTTTTTTCTCATCTAGCCGCTAACGGCAATCTGCCTCAGACGCCGAATTATGCACAGCAAATCCTGTTGGAGTCATGACGTTTTCTATAGCAATTAGTTTAGAATTTGAAAGCTACGAGTAGAAGTTCGGAATCCCTTAGGATTTGATGTGTGAAATATAGGGACTGTTCTTCTCGGGTTGCCAGTTTGCCAGTTCATTATCTACAATAGATAACATTTTTACCCCATCGGTTGATCTAGTGGCAGAGATGACCAGCCCACTGTCACTTCAGCTGGCTAATCTTATTGGCAAGTAATAACATAGCATAAAAAGCCTATAAATATCCCACTAAAGGGCGCAGGCGTTTCATTAACAGAGATCACCACGCCTGCCCACCGTGGATTGGCGATTTCAAGCGCTGGTGAGCACTTGAGACACACTTCATTTCTCAGTCCTCCGTGACCACAAGTATTGTAAAAAGACCGAACCTTAAAATAATTTAATTAACCCTTAATTTGTATTGGTCGCTTGAGCTGTGACACACCAAGGGATATTTCGATGCCCAGTACTTTTTTAAGATCTGGGCTTAGCGCGTTTAGAATCAACAATCTGAAATCAAGAACTGAATGTACCTTCACCTTTCCACCTTTTGTACAATAAAGAATTGAAAATAATGATAATAATGTAGCTAATGTGACAAACACGTACGCAATGTTATAGTATGTTACTTATCTGTTTATTTTGTTTCTGTGATGTGCCTTGTTGGTATAATAAATGTCTTTCTTTCTTTCTTTCTTTCAATGACAATTTGACGTTGTCTGCCGAAAATCCAAGAAGGAATGCTTGTATGCGTAAAAGCTTCCGTTAACATACCTACTTGGTAGCGGAGCGGTAGAACGCCGGCTTCTCGTTCGGTTGTGGGTCCTAATCCCGGCATGTACCAGTGACTTTGTTTTCTAAGTTACGTACATTTGTGAAGTTATAGTACAATACCACTCGCTAAATGTGAATGAAAACGTCGTGAGGAAACCCTAGTTTCTGAGGTATTTACATAACTATGAGGCTAAATGCGGAAATCTCCAGTCGAACTAGAACTAGAACATACTTATTATGTCTCAGTATTCTGATAAATAAAAGTCTGACAAGGACATAAATGACGTACTTTGGTTATATCTCGATGTAGAAAACTCGGGGGGTGTTTCATACCTTCATACTCCACGCAACCGTTTGCGTAAGTGTTTTAGCGCTAACAATTACGAATAAGAGTTATGAATAACAAAAGTTAAATCCGTATAAAAGTCTTTTTAATTCAACTCCATCTTGTTTGTGTATAAGTAGTTTCCTTTTCATTTAAGATATTACCAGCTCGACGGACTGACGATCTGGGGCAGATGCTGTTAGCAGCTGTGTGAAGATAGCCGAGGACTGAAAGCAGTGGCGTGACCACAGGGCGTGACTCAGGGAGGCCCGTATCCAGTAGCGGATGAGTTCGGGCTATTTTTTAATATTTTAGTGCATCACAATAGATAATTAGAATGTTTTTATAGTGCGTATGTACACCAGGAAGTTACATTAACACACATAAATATTAACAGAGCACAATTGGTGGTCTTGTTAAAAAGCATACATAATATACTTATGCATTTGCCTCCAGTTTCTGAATTCAGAATTTCGCTAAGTAGATGGTTAACTGTAGCGCTGTCTCTTCGAATTTCTCAGAAAAGTATTCTCAATTCAGAAACCGGCCCTTAGTGCTACGCAATACTTGAGTCAAGAACTCTTTGCTTCATCCAAACTCAAAAGGCATTCAGAAAAAGCCCACAATGATAAAGTATTCACGTGGGCGTACCCACCAAACAAGGCCGCCTTTTTGTCTATTTGTCTAAGAAGAGCCATTGAGGCTTTTTACAATAGGTAACATGACACACAGAACGTTTACGTGAGCATTGTAATATCACATAACAGCATCTCAACACCCCAGTTGTGTAGTCTGTGTAGACTATCCCACAAATACTAATAGCCTGGTATGGAAACATTTTTCTCATCACCTAAATCAATATTTCTTTTTCGTTTTAGGGTTCCGTAACGCGGAAGGAAAACCGGAACCGTCCGTCCGCCCTTCTGTCTGTCAAGAAAGACTCTTTATCTCGGAAACGCGTGGAGGTAACGAGTTGAAAACAAAACCATTTACTTTAATCTGCAGACAATTGAAGCTGTGAAAAAATTTAACTTTTAAGTTAATGTAACAAAAGATACGGCCGTTTAGGCCGCAAAAAAACGTATATTTCGACACTCAAGGGAATCAAAATTTATATAATTTATATTTATATATAAATTTATAATCCGTTGACCTAGAACTACATAATTTGGCAAGTAATATTGTCTTATACTACAAGTAGAGGGAAAAATCTGAAAATATAGTTTTCATTAAATCATTTGTAATTAAATCATAAAAAAATTGTCCTTGAAGTTCAGGAAAAAGTTGGAAAAATCTGCGAGACTCGATTCCTGAACGACTTATAATATGTAAGTACATACCTACTTTGTACGGAACCCTCGGTGGGCGAATCCAACTCGCACTTGTCCGGTTTTTTATTTGTATAGATTTGTTGCGGGTGAATTTTGTATCGGGTTTGGTTCATTTTGTGTATTGTTTCGCGTTTTTTTCCTTTCTATTAATCAAATGAACTGCAATATCTGAGCAGAATTAACCTTCTTCGTGTCCCTAATCTGTGGCTTCCCTCCAAGTAAGAAGAACGCAATAATTATCGGTACGCCTTATCGTGATGCTGAACTAACAGTTATTAATCACTTGCAATTAATTCCACAGTGCTCCGGTTAAGATAAAGATTTGTTTTTTATGTCGTTTTTTGTACGAAATTGAATAGCTCGCGTGTCAACGTCGAATTTAGGTCTATTCCTTTGGTGTTACGAAGGCAGATTCAGACGATTACTATGCCCAGCATAATATAACTTGAGAGTTTGCGATGGACACTTTAAGGGCGTCACACACGGCCGTCACAAACAGCAGCGGTAGCCTAATGGGTAGAACATTGGACTCGGAAGCGAGACACCCAGATTCGATTCCCAGTGCGGGCATGTACCTATGACTTTGTTTTCTAAGTTATGTACATTTGTGAAGTTATAGTAGCAATTATCATCGTCAGCCATTTGACGCCCACTGCAGGACACAGGCCTTCGTGGTTTTCATAATCATGAGGGGTTTTACCATAATCGCCACGCTTGGCAGGCGGGTTGGCGATCGCAGTATGCGGTTGTAATCTCAGGAAGACGCTGCTGCCTTTCTCCTGGTAATTGATTTCCTTAGTCGCCTTCTACGACATCCACGGAAGGAAATGGAGTGACGCTATTCTTAATCCGGCGCCACACGGAACATAGTATCTGTCAATTGAATTGTATGGTGAGCGATATCATCGAATCTCCGCCGTTTGTGACGCCTTTCGGACTTTCAAGAAGCAGATCCCATACAAACAAACGTAGTTTGGTTTTTATTTACAAACGACATTGCGATCCGACGATCGCAATTAAACGTTTAGACGTTACAAATCGAGGTTTGATCGTGTTTAGAATTGGAAATAAACTTATAAAAAGGAAATTATAGCCTTGTGAATTGTTTGTATGAAAAGTCTATGAGGCTCTAATTTCTTTTTTATTCTGTTATTCTCAGTGGTAGGCACGAGTAAACCTCTATTTGTGTCGTTTAAATATAATGGTAATGTGTCATTGCGATACGGAATGTCGTTTGTGAATTAAAACCAAACTACGTTTGTGTGGGAATTATTCCTTGAGTAGACCCTCTTGAGAGCAAACATTTTTAACTATAGGTTAATTTGTTTGACCAAACTTTCAATACAAACAGACAGAACAGCATTTCAATTTAAAAATCTTCAACTTTATAAATGGGGTTCTCACATAACAATTACTTTTTAGCACATTAAATCGCAGATTATTTATGGATTCTGGTAGTGCATTATATAATCTGTATGACATTAGCAATGATCAAAGTTATTTATTTAAATATGGGGTTATTCCATCATGGGGGTCCACATGATTGAAGGACGCTCTGGCCGTCTGTCCCAGCAAAAAACCTCTCAGAGTCTATGCATAACGACGTTGTCACAACATCGAGTGTCGCTTGGCGCCAAACGCGAGTGGAGTATCACCTCCTGCGACGAAACAACCGTTACTGCGCGGTACATTGGTGTGTGGTACAAGTGATAAGTGACAGCGTTGGCCTAGTTGCCTCGTTAGTCAGCAGTAGCACACCATGAGACAATCTAGTAGTGGCAACTGCCTACAGGTCGAGTATGTAGTGGAGAAATAGGCAACGAAAAATCTCTGCTCGGACCATCTTTTTTCTTCTCTCTCTCTTTTCTTGCAGTGTTTACAGATAAGGGGTGCATTTTTTATGAAGGCCTTCTTTTTTCACTTCGTCCTCACACAGAACAATAGTAATAATAACTATAATAACAATAATACAATCAACCAAGACAAGTGGTCCCAAACTAGAATACCCTGTGCTGTGTAACCAGGCAAAGACATCACAAACATGGAAATACACCAAGATTAAGGTCATTTGTACAAGTGTACGGCTTTTATGTATCTTTTATAAAAACGGTGATAAAATTGCACTAAAATCATCTAGACGTGCGGAAATTGTATCTTCGAAATTTTTTATAAGCACTACATCATTTCTAGCGACTAGAAATCGTAACTATCATCTCTCCAATCTATATCACAGAGTTCAGTTGTTCCGAGACATCATGAATGAGTTCACGAGTTAGAAAGTCAGAGAGCATTTTATAGCTTTGATTCGTACGGTGGATCTCATAGCATCTCGCTAGCACTGAAGTACTATCTGTTTGAAAGCGAAGTTTTATTGATACAATCCTTCGACCTGTGAGTTGAAGATATATTTAGTATCTCAAGGTGACTTGTATCATCTAAATCTTTCTGAGCGACATCTTATAATGTTTCGTGGACGCTCAGCGTATGGCGTAACTTCTGTATCTACGTCTTTTGGTAATGCTTTACTCCAAACCGGAAGATTTTGGGCACCTATCACTAAAGTGCGAAACAATCTCATGGAGCACATCTTAGTGAGTGTCAGTTGAGGAAGTGTCACCAACTAGATGAGACATAACTTAGTATGCATATAATTAATATCAAGTTTTAGTGTGTATTGTATTACATCATTGCTAAAATAGTTATTTTTATAGGTGCCCCCCTCCTTTTAATACATTAGGTACTTATAAGTACCTTTATCACTTTCTTTTTGCACGCCTACCTCAATTTCTGCCTCTCCTGTACCTCCTGCAGGTTGACTGGTAGAAAATGCCATTAGCATTAAGTCCACCTTTTGTGCACTGTCTTTGTGCAATAAAGAATAATTAATAATAATAACTTAATTTAACTTAAAAAGATTATTTAGATGACAAAGATACCTGAAATTAAGACCAGCTCTATGCGTGAGTTCTAGGGCTTAGAATAATATGTAGACTGTTAATTAGGGACCAAATTTGAAAAGACTGAGTTTAGCGTATTATTGTCAATTTTTTCTCCTAAATGATCTAGATTTTGAAATGTACACCTAGTAACGTTCATTGTAACGTTGACTAAGTCGCAATTTCTGTGTTACTTTGAATAAAAACATTTCGAATATTGTTATATTGCATTCTTCAATTGTTGAAACGAGAAAATTCTGTGGCTTGCACACCTCCGAAGCATTCATACTTGCCTAATGACTTGCTGAATGGCATTACGTGAATTAGCAAATAAACAGACAATTTCTAAAAGCGGACAAATGTCGGTCAAGCACCGGTGATTATTGCTTTACAAGATCGTATGCTTAATCAGATACAGTCCGTAGAAAAATAACACTTTATCTTGTTTCACAGATTAATCATTCGCAGTGGATGCCTTGATGTATTTTTGAAACGGGCAAAAGGGAATTTATTTCTCAATCGCGCGTTTCAGGAATGGGTATTGTCCTAAATCATAATAACATCGATACAATACAATCACCTGTCCTGGTCCCAAACTAGGATACCCTGTGATATGGTAACCAGGCAGGGACATCATAGGCATGGAGAAACACCCAGACTGACGCCATTCAAACAAAAGTACGGCGGCTCCCAGTGGAAATCGAACCCACGACATCTGTCATGACAATCAGACGTGATACCGCAAGACCGACGAGGCAGTGAAATATTAACAACACTTACAAATCAGCTGACCCGGCGAACGTTGTTTGCCATATTAATTGGCCTTCCACCTATTCTCAGACCTACCAAATACACAAAGAATTTCATAAAAACCGTAGAAGCCGTTTCGAGGAGCTCAAAAAGAAACATTGTGATTTTTATATATTAATGTAGGATGTAGCCGCAATGAATCTAAACTCAAGTTCTCTGTACTTAACAAATAAAATACTGATTAACATACTTACTTTTTATTACCAAATTCGATACGATATCTTTCACCAAACGAAACAGCGTGAATCTTTTATAATTTTTATTACTTTTACAGCTTTTCAGCTTTCCTCAAGAATTAGTCAAAGTTTATTTTACCAACAGGTTATTTTACCAATTTTTTTACAGGGACGTCATGCCATGAAGGTTTGATATCTTCTTATACAGTCTTGACGTCCTTGTCAGTTGCGATGCATTTTAATGAGGGATTTTCTTTTTATTTTTTTTATTTCTTCCCTAGTCGCTGGATAGATGGCGCTGCACTTGGTACATTACTGCAAGGAAGGGAACGTCACATTATTTTTTGATTAATTCACTTGGATGTAGTTTGAGATCATAAAACGAAACGTTTTTGACAGCATTACTTCCTCTCTTTTGTTCATATCGAAGATTCGTATGCGAAATTAGCAAGAACCTACGACTTTAATGTCTTCCTCATTGAAGTCGTATAATTTAAACGTTTTCTATTAATTAATCTGAGTATGTAAGCGATCTGCAGTGCGTTCAGATTTGCCCACGGTCGCAAATTGGAACGTTCGGCTGGTAACGTAGTCAGTTCAGCGCCATCTACAGAGTCCTTGGGAACTACTTTTTTTTTAATAGTCAAAAAGAAAACCCCTCCCATTAGGCAAATTATACTTAATATAATAATGAATACTTCTACTACTAAAGTTAGTTGTAAACAATATTAATCAGTGCTAGAATAATAAAATATCGCTGACATAGTGTGTATATTGTAGGTATCTATGTTGATGTATTTCGTATATTGAGAATTATACTGTAACTATGAATTATCCTACCTAATATTATAAATTTGAAAGTTTGTGAAGATGTTTGTATGTTTCTTACTCAATCACGCAATAATGGCTGAACGGAATTACATGAAACTTGGCATACAGATAGACAAAGATCTGAATTGAGACAGAATACTTCATATCCCGGTAATGCGTTCCCGTGGAATAATATTTTATTGTTACCGTAACCTTTTTTCAAGCCAAACTCTAAGATATTTGTTTATTGGGTTACTATGGTAACAATAATCTTATAAACGGATTCTGTGGCAGTACGAAGTTCGCTGGGACAGCTAGCGTTGTTATCTTATTACTAGCTATTACCCGCGACTTCGTTGGCGTGGACTTCAGTTGATATGAGTGTGTCTAAATACGGATACTTTTAGGGCATGTGAAATATAAATAAAACAAAAAAAATGTGTATTTATTCACATACATCCTTATTTTGCCGAATATTCGTCGAGTTTTAACTTTTTTTTAAACGACTGCCCCTACGATAATATCCGAAAATAGTGTAGCCCCAGGGCTATAGTTACAGTCCTGGGACTACGTGTTTTGCAAAAATCGAGTTTCGATTTATCGTTATTTGGGCTCTCTCGAAGGGTGAGATGGTGACAAAAAATTTCAGTCGGCAACAGTCGTCATTGGGCTAAGTCCATTTTTTTTGTTACTTTTAAGCTACTATTTTTTTTATGCAAAAGTTTGGGTGAATGTTTGTTACTCAATCGTGCCAAAACGAGTAAACGAATCTGGATAAAATTTGACACAGAATTAGATCATAGTCTGGAATAGCTCATAGGCTACTTTTTATCCCGGAAAATACATTTTTCTACGTGAACGAAGTCGCGGGCGATAGCTAGTGTGTTTAATGAATTTAATGGTTTTATGGGAGCATCTAATGCTTGCAAATGATAAGGCAGTCAGCGTCGCAAAGTTCTAGGTTGCAAATGTTTAACAAAGACATTTATTAAAAATTGTCTTGGATGGTATAGCAAAGGGCAAGATAAATAGTACCCGAAAGCGGCGTGCGTGCATGCAACGACTATTGAATGTTGATGAAGAGAAAGAGATCTGTAAGAATCATGGCAAGTGGCAGACCCTGGTCTCTGCTTACCTTTTCGAGATACAGGCGTGAGTTTATGTCATGCTGTTGTTTTGCCATCGATACGCTAAGAAGAAATAGGTGTATAAAGTAACGTAATCTCAAATCTGACCCGAAATAGAGGACTGTACTCGTCAATACTACATAGTCTTTTTTTATTAGTTGTTTTAAAAGCGACGATAAAGATAGTTTCTTTTATTCCCATAAACATGTCTCAATAGTACAATGGCATGCATTAGGTACTACGTTTTCTTAAATATACAGTTATCATGTTAGTTTTCCTTCAACATGTTTTGCCAGAAGGTGGCATGCAAATAAGAGAGTTTCGCCTTTACACATTGTTAATAAGTTACAAAAAAGGTTATAAATTACACATTAATATTATTATTTTATTTTTATTTCAATTTATGGACATTTTTTTTTTGTTTTATTATTCCTGTTTTTGTACGCTTGCGATTGTAAGAAGTAGAAATTTAGATTCTTAATACGTTAGTTTCTTAATTAGGTATATTAGGGGTTAAAGTATGAAATTGCCGTTTTATTGCAATAGGTTCTTTGAATTGACATAGAATCTTCATGGTTTGAGGTTTTCGAATGAAACTTTTTTCAAATGGTTTCTATGATGTTCTTTTTTTAAAAAATGTGAAACATTTGAATATCGACTTTCAATTGTTTTTGTTATTCAATTTAGACAAGAAAGATGGATACTGCGAAAATTCGAGTGATTTTTTAATACGAGTTCCGACGCGGAACTAACGCGGCAGAAACAGCCCGCAATATCAATGCTGCGTTTGGAGAGGGGTCTACTAATGAACGCACCGTGCGATTTTGGTTTAAACGCTTTTGTGATGGAAATTTCGACTTAAAGAACGAGGCACGAGGAAGACCGCCCACACAGGTGAATAACGATGAATTAAGAGAGATAGTGGAAGCCGACCCTAGTCAAACTACCCAGGAATTAGCGGCATGGTTTAACGTTACCTTACCCACAATATTGACTCACTTGCGTCAAATCAATAAAATAAAAAAATACGAAAAATGGGTGCCTCATAATCACTCGAATTTTCGCAGTATCCATCTTTCTTGTCTAAATTGAATAACAAAAACAAGTGAAAGTCGATATTCAAATGTTTCACATTTTTTAAAAAAAGAACATCATAGAAACCATTTGAAAATTTTCATTCGAAAACCTCAAACCATGAAGATTCTATGTCGATTCAAAGAACCTATTGCAATAAAACGGCAATTTCATACTTTAACCCCTATTATTAAATGTATAACTTTTTAAACATTCCGTTATAGTATGTTAAATGTATAAATTTGTATGGCTCACAGACAAAACATGCTCTGTACCTTATATAAAAACACCACCTTGTTTAAAAATAACACACATGTTTTACAAATAAAGCTCTTTATTATCAAATTGGGTCAAAACTAAATAATTACATGTTCATAAAGTAATAGTCAGTAAATTAGAAAGTAAACTTAATTGAAATGTGTCATTTAGGAATTCATAATTCAATAACTTCATCAATTATGCAAAAACCGTATTTTCACCTTTTAAAGACTAATTGAAAGAGTATTGCAAAACGGCTAATTACTAAATAACAAGCACCACCTATTTGAATCATCGTCCGTTTGAGGCAATTCAGACTAAATGGTGGGAAATGTAGCGAATTTGTCTACGGGAATTTAAGCTTTTTTGGGCTTTTATTCCTAACAATATGGGCGAGCCAGGCAACTGGCAACACTGCTCTATGAAGGACAAAGAAGCCCTCATTTTTCACGGCCTTTGTCGTAGCGATAATGAATAGGACCTTACACAATGACGAGTATGCTGTTTTATCGACGGTTTTCTATGGAATAGCTAAATATACAATGTCTCTTAGGTCAACTTGCGCCATCGCTATCTGTCAGCATTATGTAGGTATCTGTCAATTTAGCCAGGGTTAGTCTCTAGCCGGTGAATAAATACAAAAATGTCTTGCACCATCACATTTGCAAAGCTATCTGTGGATAAATTGTATGACATGACCCAGTCAAGAAAGTATTATTTAAGTACTTATCTAATGATTTGGCTCCGGCTGCCCGTAAAATCTTCATTTAGTTCATACTAGAGTATCAAAATGTTGTGCCCATTTCGTGTCAAGACGTGCCTTTGGCAGAATTTGTTGATATCGGCTGGTTGCCATTAAAACAAGAAACAGATAATTATGCAACATGGAAATAAAATGCAAAACCTGAAAATAATTTCTCTATTATATTTAAAAGTACTCGAAACCGGTGCGTGCATGCAACGACTAACGAATGTTGAGTATGCGAAAGTGATCTGTCAGGTTCGTGGCAAGTGGCAGTCCCTGGTCTCTGCCTCTGGGATACAGGCGTGAGTTTATGTATGTGTGTGTACTATATTTATAATTAAACCATACCAAATAAGCAAGAGCTTTTTTATGTAGCCTATATACGTCCCACTGCAGAGCACAGGCCTTCTCTCACAGGAGAGCATGGGCCTAATTTCCACGGATTGGCAATTTCAAGCTTTAAGGTGTGTGAACACCAGGCACTCTGGTTCCCTCACGGTGTTTTCCTTCACCGTAAGCGAGTGTTAGTGCTACTATGATTTCACAAATGTACGTAACTTAGAAAACAAAGTCATTGGTACGTGCCGGGATTCGAACCCACGACCTCCCGAATGTGAGGCCTCTGCCGCTCTACCGCTCCGCTACCACCGCTTATCCTTTTCTTTATTGTCCATTGAAAAAGATTAAATATTTTATGTTTTTCAACTGCAAAACGCAGACGGGCGGACTTAGCTAAAATTGTCTAAGACCAATTTGTGAAATTGCCGTCTTTGTTCTCCGCTGTCTTCGCAATTGGGATAAAGATTGCTCTTGCCTCAGCATTTTACGCTTGATATCACATAGTCTCTGATAGGTTCTTGAATTCTAAACAGGTAGGTACATTGGCAGCACGTCAACCTACATATACGTGCACTCTACTAGAAAGAAAATGAAATAATTGATTTAACTCCACATAGACATACACAAAAATACACGCTGAAATCTGGAAATCGCGGTTAAGTAATTAACAATTAAAGATTGCATCTATTGGTTAGGTTTGCCAACCCTACTTTATGATATAGTATCCTACTATATTAGGGGCTCAAATACTACATTTTAAATAAAAATATATAGTACGTGAAACTACTATATTTTGCGTAAAGCGGAACCCAGCCTTAATATTTTTCTAAAGCTCGCTCCTCAAGTCTAAGTCCGTGAATCGCGCGGCACGACTGCCGGTATTTTTTACTATTTTTTTACAATTATTTTGCTATCTAGTATATTTTTAGAGGCAATAGCTTCGAAAATACTGTATATTTGTTACAAAAAAAGTTTGCAACCCTAATTGAGATTATTCGCCACGCTTAGCTGGAGGGTTGGCGATCGCTGAGCTACTGCAGGCTTTGTTACTTCGAAGACGCAGAAAACGAAAGCGAAACGATACAAGTCAACGACGAATCTGGGAGGTTTCGTTATCAAGTAATCGACTGGGAGACAGCGACTACTATGTATCCCATGAATTTTAGTTATAAATAACTTTGTATCAATTGTATCGAAGAAGACTGTACTGTACTGAATTCAATTCAATTCAATTCAAATATTTTTATTCATTGTAAAAACAGAATGTTTACTTAATGAACGTCAAAGTTGTTAGTTTCACAATTAATGGATTATGTGGAGAAGAAGCTAACAAAGAAACTCCACATTTATTCTTTTCAAAACACGATGCTACGTCCCGCTTACAAACGTATCTTTAATATGACACATGTGGGGCAGGTCGGGCTGCGCGATTGTACATCATGGCGGCGACATCGCAGCTCGCTGCGCAATCGCATCGCTTTCAAATCGTTCACAAATCGCTAGTATGATAGGGCTCAGGCAGACAACGTAATCGACATCCAATGCGATGTTATGAAATGGGATGCAGTGTTAAAATAATAATATTATTATTGTTTTCCCATTCCAACACTACGACAGATAACAACAAACTACAGTAGACCACAGTTAGTTTGGTGGGTGTCTTTTACTGATGATAACAAGCAAAGATTCAAACACACACACACACACACAGGAGCCAGATACACCAAACTCATCGCCTTTAACTGCAATAGAAACACAAACTAATACAGAAGAAAGAAAAATGCCTAGAAGATTAGCAAGATGAAGTGTTCACATATGCCGCATAACTATTTGCTATTTAACTCAAACATAACCACAGTAAGGCAAAGAATCGTCCAATATAATTTCGGTGCCCTTTCTGACGTTTGTTCTTATGTGTCCGTCACAAACATCCCTAACACTCGGATTTTTTGTCAAGTTATTTGCCGGGCATGGTATTGTCAACACATACTTTATTTTTATTTTTTATTCGTTTATTCTTTCATGTAGACACAAAAGTTACTTAAATAACTTAATCTATAAGCGGTCGAAAACTACAAGAAGTCTGTCTGCTGCTATTATCACTCGATTAGGATTAGGAAATAATAATAACTCCGGCCGTTTCCGTAACTGTGGTTCGCAAACAGTCGCGAATCAAGAATTTTTATTCTTTGTTAATTAATTAGCTAGTTATTTTATCACATAGTTGCGGTGGGAAAAAAGCGTTTCTTATTTCGCAACTATAATAGCTAAGACAATGAATAAAAAAAATGCAATTAGACAAAAAATCCACGTATTTTACTAAAGAAAAACATAAAAAGTCAACCACAAGAAACTGTATTTTTCTTCCTTACCTCCAAAATTATGGACCTAAAATATGTAATTTTTCGTAGGGCCTTTTCCACCCTTCTTGCATTGCATATACATTGCATATGAGCAAATAATTCCTATGCAGTGCCACTATCCTCTTGAAAAGTTTGCATGCAAATGAACAAAATAGTGTCAACAAACAGATAATTAAGGTTGTGATCAAGGAAATAAAACTTTTGTTGCAACTGGTTGCAAAATTTAATCATCAGGATGCCTAGTTGCGGTTGCGGAAAAAGTTCTCTTGAATCGCAACTGGTTGCGAACAAAGAATTAAAATTCTTAATTCGCAACTGGTTGAAAACCACAGTTACGAAAACGGCCGGAGGGGATAATATACATTTCTGGTTAGTAATTTTTTGGTCTGCCCATAGTTTCCTTAGAGAAATTCTTAATTTCGATAGAGCTTTTCTTCTGTCCCAGTCGTTACTTTGTTGTAGTTATATGACTAAGCCAATAAACATAATTATAAAATATCAAGTCTCAAATGAACAACAACAATGATAACTCACACTTAGGTATAAATTACTGGGACGGTCCGACGGACGATTATGCACAGTAAGTGAAGTGACAGTCTGTAAGAAACTTTGATTCTAGAGCATATTATATTTATAATTAAAATGTTGTTGCTCTGAGCTAGTTTAACAGTGTTCAATTAATTGTTGACAATTCGAAATTTGAAGTGACAGGAAATTTTGTACTCAAGGTATGTGATAGTGAATGTGGGTGGAAGGGCCGGAAAAGGTCTTCCCAGGCAGAGATCACAAGCAGCCTATTTACGCCCCATTGTAGGGCCCAGGAATTCTCTCAGAGAGAGAGAGCATGTGCTTAGCCACCACGCGTGCCCACCCCGGATTGGCGATTTCAAGCGCTGAGGTATGTGAATAGCTCAGACACTCAGGTTTCCTCACGATGTTTTCCTGCACCGTTAGCGAGTGGTATTGCTACTATAACTTCACAAATGTACATAACTTAGAAAACAAAGTCATAGGTACATGTCCGCAGGCGGACATACTTCGATCAAATAGGGCAATGTATTTGCGAACGGCAAGATACAAAATACACGAAACCGACGTCCGTGCATGCGACTAATGATTGTTGATGAAGCGAAAGAGGTTTGACAGGATCGTGGCAAGTAGCAAACTTCTTAGCATATCGATGCCAAACAGGCATACACGCGTGAGTTTATGCATATAAAAGTCGATCTATACAAGGCTTTTCTGCGCATAGATCTGGTCGAAGTGGAGTTATTCTAATAATCAACATCAATACAATAAACTTTTAATGTGAAAGTAATTCTGGGATCGCAAAAAAATACCAGATTCGTTCATTCACTAGAACAAGTATAAAATTTAGGAACCGCTGATAATTTTTTTGTGATTTCTGTATTGGTCCCACTGTAAAAGGAGTTTTTTATGTTCACTATAATAACATTCCTTCTGCATCACCCAGTACCTATATCTCTAATAATATTATAAACAAAACCTACTTACTCTACCCAGTCACACTCTTCCATATTCATTTATAATTTGT
Source organism: Yponomeuta malinellus (assembly GCA_947308005.1). Lineage (NCBI taxonomy): Eukaryota > Metazoa > Arthropoda > Insecta > Lepidoptera > Yponomeutidae > Yponomeuta > Yponomeuta malinellus. Next base: position 5,908,783 of record OX371020.1, on the reverse strand, counting down.
CAAAACCAGAAAAAGTGGCGGCTTGATCACCCTCACTCCAATAAGAAGAAGATTCATAAACTATCGTGATACAATGATTCCTAATGCAATGGTTTTGGTGAGGACATTGTTAATATCACATTAAAGGTCGAAAATAAAATCCATCTCTATTACCAAATTCCAGATGGCATTGTGGATACTGCCAGTCATAATGCTACTACAAACGGCATTAGCCGACCCTCTGACCAGAGCACAATCCACAGACGAAATGCAACAACAATGCGACAAACTCCTCAAAATCAACGGCAACTACTTCCTCCTCGATGAAACGAAAGTAGTCTCCGGTATACCAGCTGACATGAACGTCCATTGGAGATCTGGAGACGTCTACTACACCCTCATTAGCAACGAAATGAAGATGTCCCTGTACGTCTTAAATAAGCTGACTGGCTTACACAGGAAAATTCGAGTCGCCGGCATAGGACAATCCACTGCTATAGACAACATAAACAATGTTATTTATCTCGCCACAGACAATGGTGTTTACAAGTTAAAGAACAATGGATCTGTAGAGTTTTACTCTGCGTTAGGAGAGGATGTCATGTACATGACCATTACGAAGGACGGGAGCATCATGTACATTGCGACGTTCCCACAGAATCGCGTGCACAAAATCACACAAGATGGAAAACATATGGAGAACTTCCCAGCCATACCGAACGGACACGGCCTCACAGTAGACCCTAGAGGGAACCTCTTTTTCATAGCCACAAAAACACCTTACGTCTTACAGGCTGGACAGATGATTCCCGTGAAAATCAAGGGCTTGCCCAGCGACAAAATCATCGGCATTTACGTCAGCAAGTCTGATGAGGTCTTTGCGATGGACGAAGAGAGTCATTGGTACCATGTGCATGGTGGAACTGCGTCTTCAAGTTACGTAGGGTCGTTTGGACTGACCGGAGTAAACGCGTTTGCTCTGGACGATGTCGACAACGTGTACATTGGTGTCAATGGAGCTATAATGAAGTTTCAGCTGTACGAAACGGATCCATGCATTAGGTACAAGAAGGGGTCATAGACAAGTTGTGTTTGTGGTTGTAAATTTGTTTGCCACCTATCTAACCTCCAGCGTAGACTAACGATGATCAATGATCATGACATAATTTGAGTTCCTAGGTAAATAGTCGGTAGTTAAGAATTGTGCTAATACGAGTATAGAGAAATAAACATAATATTTTTATCAATGTTGTAGTTATACCCTCTTAATGCGCGATTCTTTGGAACATGGCAACATATTTTTATTGACAACTACTTTTTTCTAGGCCTTTAATTCTTTTTAATGTAAGGAATTCTTCTTCAACTTCTTTCTTGTCTCAGTCTATGGTTGCCTGGAAGAAATTGCTTGTAGTAATAAGGCCGCCAATTGTACTGCGATTTATTGAATTTCTGTTAATGTAATCTTTGTGTACAATAAAGAATATTCTATCTTCTATCTAACATATATGTTTTGCGGGTTTTCTGCTGTAGTGGCGCTGTTTGATACATACTGTTTCAAATCATATTATGTAAAATAGGATGATCACTAATGGCCTTATTTATGAAAACTCGATTCACTGCCTCTTTGCTTTAATCTATGGTTACGTCTTTTCTTTGTAGAATCTCCACCACAGACTATTTTAATCGGCGTTTATCAAGTGTTTGAAGGAATCGTGTTTTTATAAAGACCGTATAATGTAGGACCAAGATTTACCGGAGACTGCGGCTGTCATTTAATTAGGTATGTATTTAAAGCGTGTTACATATTTCAAAAAATGTGGCGGTATTAGCGGAGCTGTAGAACATCGGCTTCTCATTTGAGAGGTCGTGGGTTCGAATCCCGGCAGGTACCAATAACTTTGTTTCTAAAGTTACGTACATTTGTGAAGTTATAGTAGCACTACCACTCGCTAACGGTGAAGGAAAACATCGTGAGGAAACCTGAGTGTCTGAGGTGTTCACTTACACTCACTGAGATTTCAGCGCTTGAAATTGCCAATACGCTGTGGGCACGCGTGGTGATTAAGCCCATAGTCTCTCTCCGAGAGAAGGCCTGTGCCCTGCAGTGGAATGAATATAGGCCACAAAAAAAATCATTCGAAAAATATCTGTCTGAGAAAAATTTTAAGTTGTTGTAGAACAAATTCTAACATAGGTAGGCGTTTCAGGAATTGTGTATTTTTGTTCTAACCCTCTATAAACCACTCTTTTTTTAGCTTTGTAAAGTTGTAACTAACATAGACATATGCTTCTTTGTAACTAAAGTAGATAGCACATCAATCTTAACATGTGTGCACAAAGATTAAATTCCACACAACACAATCACTTGCCCTGGTTACTGGTCCCAAATAGGCAAGGGCATCACAAGCATGGAACAAGCCCTAACAAAGTCTAGTGTTCTCTATCTATCTATTTATTTAACAGATGACCGACCCTCTGGATTGCTATGTGCCGTTCCCGGGAACGTGAGGAACGCTCCCAAGTAATGGCAAGAGAGAAAACGCTACAAAAATAATACATTAACAGCTATGTATGTATGGCTGGGTGCCATACATTACTGTGTGGTACCCGGCTGCCTTTGACTCTATATGCCTCACATGTTCTCTTCACGATTGTTTTGTTTTATCTCTGTTTTGTTCACGTTTCGTGTCTTTTGTTTGTGTACCTTTATGTTTACTTCGTGTTTCTGTGACAATTTAAATAAATATCCTCTTTCTTTCTTTCTTAAATATTTTTTATATAGCCTACATTCGTCCCACTGCAGGGCACAGGCCTTCTCTCAGAGAGAGCCGTAGATAATTAAACATACCTTTATGGTTTATTTAACAACAATATGATAAAGTGCGGTGGTACGCTACTTCCTTCTATCCTCGGCCATCCTCATCCAGCCACTGACTGCAGCCATCTACCTCAGATCGTCGGTCATGCGAGCTGATGGACGTCCTACGCTGCGTTCGCCAGTTCGTGGTCTCCACTCGAGAACCTGTACACCCCATTGACCATCGGTGTGACCATGTGACATCAACCATGTGACCAGCCCAATGCCACTGCAGCTTGCTAGTCTTTTAGGCTATGTATTAATAGTCAGGAATCAGGAATGAGGAGATCCGCAGAAGAACCCGTGTTACTAAGTAATATAATTTTATGGCTCGAAGAATTGCTCAGTAGAAGTGGCAGTCGGCGGGGCACATAGCTCGGAGAACTGATGGCCGTTGGGGCGGAAAAGTTCAGACCTTCCGACGACGCGGCGTGAGCAGGTCCCCCACCAGATGGTCTGACGACCTGGTTACGGTGGCGGGGAGTCGCCGGATGCGGGCGGCACAAGACCGGGAAGCTTGGAAGACCATGAGGGAGGCCTATGTCCTGCTGTGGGCGTCAAATGGCTGTGAAGATGATGATGATTGATAGTAATAGGCTACCTTATTTTTTTGGCGGATTGTCTCATGTCCGCGCCGCTGTTATTCAAGGAGGCTCCGAGCATAACTAGAATAAGTTATACTTTATAACAAAATTATTAGAGAACCTCGTACAAAACAGTCGAGGAGCACATCAATAAACCTTTACTTTTTGGTTGCAAAATCGCCCGTAATGTACCTAACGGAATAAGGTGAAAACTTGTCTTGGAACCATATAGGTGATTCAGAAAGGTTCGGTAGAACTTAATTGTAGGTTCAATCAGTACACACCACTTTTATTTGGGAACCGACTCTGAACACGCCAAAACATATAAGCGTATAGGGAAGAGCGGGTGATCGTGCTCTTCCACTATGAAGGGAAATTTCCCGCCAGGCAGATCGTATGCCTGGGAACGGCCGGTCCGACTGATGTTCGTCGGACGTTATATTTATGGTATGTCATGTGAAACATTTTGCTTGCGCGATGCAGGAATGTTGGAGTTTGTAGTGCGCGCGCAGAGTTGACATGTGCTCGCCACATCACTCCCCTTCAAGACCGTAGCTACACATAGCTAGGTCTGATAGGAATCGAAGTCTGTGCTCTAAAGCCTGCAAGTGCCAGGAGTCGCTGAGTCAGTGAGTCGACTAGCGGTTGAGGGTGTTCGGCGGCTAACAGTCACTTCACCGGCGACAGTACCATGGGGTCCGCGCATGTGGTAGGAACCGGTGAAGGCTGCTGTACCACTGGCAACGTGCGCTGTTGCTGTGTGGCTGCCGTGCCGAGGGGTTGGGGGAGATCACCATCAGTACCAGTAGTGGGTGCGTTGACTGTAGTGGTACTGATGAGGTGAGAGGGAAGAGGATGCTGGCCTTGCTTTGAGACTGATTGTATGTGGGGCTGCGAGAGCGAAGGAAGGTTGACATTGTTCTGTCGAGGGTCACCACTATAGGGAAGAGCGGGTGATCGTGCTCTTCCACTGTAATGGGAAATTTCCCACCAGGCAGATCCTATGCCTGGGGACGGCCGGTCCGACTGATGTTCGTCGGACGTTATATTTATGGTATGTCATGTGAAACATTTTGCTTGCGCGATGCAGGAATGTTGGAGTTTGTAGTGCGCGCGCAGAGTTGACATGTGCTCGCCACAAGCGGTTTCATACATTCGCTAGAGCAGGCCCGCGTTTCATTAAACTACAATTATTTATAGTTACTTAATTATGACAATTCGGTGTACCTACATTGCGTAGCCGAGGCTTCCTATTCGTTAATCTGTGTGTTAATCAACTTTGCAATGTAGGTACATCGAATTGTTATAGTCAACCATGAAGGTAGTTCTATGAAACAGTCCCCTGGACCGCGATTTATAAAACTGAAATTCATAGTTTTTAATGAAAATTCGATTTACATTACGTAGCCATCTTCTGCCTTGTTAATCTGTGGGTTAATCGACTTTGCGATGTAGGTACATCGAAGTGTCGTAATAAACCATAAATTGTAGTTCTAATAATATAGAACAGCCGATATTTTTTCGCATATGAACGGAAGGCACTAGCAAGTTAGATTTCCGCACATTTTGTTGAAGAAAAAAGAGCTCTACATGGCTCTACTGAAATAGGTACCTAGTCAATTAAGTTATTAGGGCAGTATTTTCCCTGCAACATTTTGGCAGTCTTTATTTATAGAAACACGATTCCGTAAAACACTCTTAGATACCTACAGTTCAAACTAATCTTTCCCATCACGCAAGACTTTTTAAACTGCGTTACAGGAGTGTTTTAGAGGAACGTGTTTTTTTATACACAAAACCGTTATGTTTTCGGCCTTAGGTTCTAGGCTGTAGGTTTTCAAAATAGCTAGGTAAGTATTTATTGAGATTTATGATGTTCGAAACGTTTTCGATAGTGACTCTAAATGATAATAACTTTCTGTTTTCATTGTCCATACAGGCTGAAAACAATGAATTATGAAAATACGAAGGGAAAACGATACAGCAAGAAGCGTAAACATAGGAAAAACACTTTGACTACAACGTCAACCACTGAAGCCACACTGGAGAGTTACGAAGAAACTGAAAAACTCCCCGAAAAAAGTGATGAACTTGTGTAAAACAAGCGCCATCTATTCTTGAACCAACAAACTATTGTAGTAGCGCCATCTGTCAGTTATTATTAGAACTATCTTATGCTTTGGTATGGATGAGCATCAAACCTGCCACCTAGAAATAAAGTCTTAAAACTAAAATAAAATCTTGCCTGGCAGGTATTCGAAAGTAGTTCGATAATACACAATAGAGGTCGCTAGTAGAGGACCGAATTCTCAGACTGAGACCGAATTTAACGTTTTGTTATATCATGGAACACTATTGAAGAATGGAAAAATCTTATTTTTATTTGTTTTATCTTATCTTATTTTATAAATATTTTTAGAAATCAATGCAATAATTTTGTTGTGAAAAGTATTTTTGGTGCTCGATTTAGTTCAATAATTAATTTTAGCTATGGCTATAACGTAGAAAGTATGCAATAACATAACGCAACTAGTTAAGGTTGCCAGTGTTAAAAATATCACCTTAATCAATGTATTTTGAAAACTACTAAGACTCCCGCGACATAGTCGTATTGTATTGTTATGTTAATGTTTGGATATTAAATTAATGTTTTCAGTATGTATGCAATATAAATGGGAACTTCCAAAAATCGGGTATCGAAACTTACTGGCGCCGGCCAACGGGCTGGCTGGTTGGATCCTGGGACGCCATAATAGTGTCCAAGCCTCGCCGGGCGCGTTTTAAAACAGCCAAAGTTTAAACTTCTCTAACTTTTGTCATTTCTTGATGGATTTGAGTAATTCAAAAAGTGATATGCTTTAAATTTTATACTCCAACCGCCTTAGTACTTAGAAATCAAATATTTTGATATCTGTATGAACCTCACTGGCGATAAGTTTCATAAATCTATATTTTAGCTTTTCATTTTCGTTTCAAAAGTGTGAAAATGCACTGGATTCGAGTACCTACCCATACTTAAGGACAGTCGGCAGCCGATCAACCTTTAAACGTTAGTTGCAAATTCACCCATGGGTCTGGCCGCGAAAAGTTGTACCATAACACATTGGAACATGTAACACACATAACACACTGGAAAGAGGCAGAAATTAGTAAAGATGGGTTTACATTGGTTTGGAAAAAGTCACTTTTTGCAACTTTAGTATGGAAATTGTTGCCATACTTAATATCTTGACGTTTTTACCAAGCTGTATGTTAGCATGTTTTTGCCGGCCACACTAGAGGTACCTACTAGGTTAAAAATGAAATATATCTTAAAAAAGTAATTTAAGCTTCTTTATTTATTTATTTTCCATCTATAAACAATATGAAATCAAACATAATAACAAAAATATTTCCAAAAAGCCTCAAATAATTATAATCTTTCATTACAATTTTAGAATAACATCAATTAAAATCTTTATCATAAATAAACACAATTTCTTACATCTATGAATTCTTACGGCTTTCTTTTAAACCTGTTTAAATATAAAACTAAACACAATGTATGCATCTGAAATCATATGACAAAACTAGCTCGATATGTTTCATGGTTTTGTAAAGGTACCTACTTATACAAGTTGTTGTTTTGGTTGGATTCAATTTCTTTTAGTTATTTAAAAGATTACCTATCACCTCCGATCACAGTCGCTTCAACACAACCTCAACAAAATAATATAATTGCAATCTGGAAAAGAGTGAAAAATACTAAATATTCATTAATGAACTTAACTTTTCACTTAACCATCACAACATGTCTTAGTTATTAAAATAAATATCGTCACTACTATATTTGAGTAAATATTCTTTTGGGCAGTGTTCATTTTGCACCAGATCTATTTTTTTTACAATAGAAACTAGTGGCACGCTGTCGTAATCTTTTTTTTTTGGTAACACAAATTTTAGTGAAGGCTTTTTCACCATTTTTAAAAATGAAATCAAATAATTATTAGCTTCTTCTTTTGTAGTTATACTTTCGACAAATCCTATGTAATACTTCCAATTATTTCTTTTATAATAACGCACAAGTATACAATCACTGACATTTATTGTATCATTTTCATCAAGAGTGTTTAAATTATCATCTTGACTGAGCAAGTCTTCATCTAAGAATTCTACATTTTCTTGTATCGACAATATCTCATTTTCTTTTGGTACGTTTGGTTGTGTAGCAGTGCGGTTATCGTCCTCCTCAGTCGTCTCAACTTGGGGAATAAAAATTTCATCTTCCGATGAATCTTGTAATGAATAATCATCATCATTTTCTGTAGAACTATCGTCATCAATTTTTGGTTTCTTGGGCTTCACTACTTCATTCAGCAGTTCAAGTTTACGTTTTATTTTTTTCGGTTTTACTTTTTGAGTTATTTTAGGATTTAGGATATCATCCATTCTAACTTTTGTTGTATTAAAAGGATCAAAATCTTTTAAGTCAAAATATTTCCTGTTTTGTTCTGTATTTTTTATATCTGATAGAACTGTCACATATTTCCTATTCTCTTCCCTGGTTTTTGGTTCTGGCTTTTGCAGACACATTTTTTTTAAATCGAAGCACTTGCAATATGAATTTTCTGAACTTTCTAAATAGCAGAAACAACTCAGACTTCTATAAAAGATTTCATCATTGTTAGTATTAATAATTTGGTGAATCTTCATTGTCCCTGGTATTGTGAGAAGTTCAATTGTCAGCATCTGAATAGTGTCTTCTGGGATGAGAAAAACTTTGACAGTAGTATCAGATTCCGCAAGGAGCTGAAATGCTATATCCGCGTTCACAACGTCGAGGCCGCAGTTGACAAAAGAGTCCAGCTTTCTTTTGATTGCCCCGCCTACACCATCGGCTGCCCCTTTCCCATGGGAGGCCTCCGAAAAATTCCATGTTGAGGTGGTGAATCCATATTTTTTCATATAAACAGAAAAATAATGAAAATTTTTTTTCTGGCGGTACTGTGTGGTGGGACCATCAGAACAAAAGTGGGCTTTGGTAATAGTAGGATACTCATTTTTGACGAATTCAAGTACAGGGCTCATATGCGCCCATATCGCTTCGGGACCGTGATAGTTATTATTTGATAATGAACAAAATGTTACTGGTTTCTTTCCTTTGAGATACATCACTCCAGTATGAAGAGTTATTTGTTGTCTGGAAGCACCGAAGTGCATAGACTGTATCTCAGTACCCAATTTGCAGCCATAGTTCTCCGAATAATCAATATGAAATACAACTGAATGGTCGTCTAAATTATTTATACATCTCCGATACTCTCTGTATTGATGAATTATGTGATAGGCATGCTTTTTAAACTGCTCTAATTCTTGAGAAAATGCATAAATCAAATTTTTGAGAGGTGCCGTTTTCTTTTCTTTTATTACCTTCTTGGTGGTCTTTGTGTCTTCACTGTTCTTTTCTTTATATTCATGTGCTTTCGTTATCCATTCATGCCAAGAGACTGTTTCATCTGGCATGAAATTATGAAATTCAATTTTCTTATTCTTGCATACCTCACATTCACCGTATGCGCATTCTTTAGACCGTAGATCACAAACAACCATGGAAAGCAACCCGTCTAATGATTGAGTTTCAATCATTTTCATAGATCTTAGAACTTTCAGTTTTAATGATAAATTTTCATGCTTTATGCAGGCGCAGGTGTTGCGACTATTTGTTTTCGGCGATAAAACATAAAAAGGTCTATATTTTTTAAATGTCGAGTATGACAATAAGCCACCTTCTGATTTATATTTTTTGTATAAATTCTTTAAACTGTTTAACAGGTACCTTCTTTGCTTTTTATTCTTTTTCTGTACCTTAACTTCGTTCTTCCCGGCTGTGGCTCTGCTAACATCGTCGCGCTCGTAAAACTTGGTTAAATCATCTTGTAGCAAGGAATTTTTCTTTTTTTTTAATGTGTGTCTTATCTTTCCTTTCAGTCCGATGAAACCAGCCAACTTAGTTTTGAGCTTGTACTGTTTGACTTTTTCATTATCAATTATAAGAGATTTTATCCTTTGCTTGGATTCAAGGTCCTTTGCATGTTGGTACCCGGATTTTATTGAGTCTATAAAAACATTGTACTCCGTTAACTTTCTTTTAACTTTATCTTTGTCTACAACTGATATGGTAGGCAAATTTTCATTCATAAAAACATCTACAGATTTTGTTATGGGAGTCATATCGTTTATGTCAGTAGGGTTTGTACTAGCTGAATCAACGTAGTTTTCATTTTTAATTTTGTTTACTTTCTCGATTAGTTCCTCATTTTTCTTCTGCATACGTTTTAACTTTTGTCTAAATTTTTTTAGTTTTTTTTTCATAAAAATTACTTCTGTTTTTAATTGAAAGTTTTCGTTTTTTAATTTTTTATTTTCAGACATTATTTTTAGCTTTATGTCTTCCTTTTCATCCTTTGTTTTTCGTTTGTATTCTTTCCACTTTTCCAGTTGGTTTTCATACTCATTTTGCTTCTCCTTCTGTCTTCTTTTATATTCCCGCCATTTTTTTCGCAAATCTTCAATTTCCTCCGTCGAACGACTTTTAGTTTTATCACCATCAACACAATTAGAGTGTTGCTGTAGTAAAATATTTTCTTCACAGCTTGTCTTCGATATTGCTGTGTTTTGTTTAAAATCTGGTTCAAAATGGAGGATGCATTTTGAATAGGCCAATTTAAAAAGGGAAGGCACTGTTCCATTATCTTTGGTCCCGTTATTTTTAATGTTTAATATTATTTCTTTTCCCGTTTTTGTTTTGTTCTGAACCTTTTCTTCTTCTTCCATAAAGGGATTTTCTTTTTCGCACTTAGCATCTTCTTTCTTCGCTGTCTTTTTCTTTTGGTCTCTCCATGACTTACGAAGGCTTTCTTTTTCTTCATTACTACAGTCTGCAATTTTTTTTCGATTACGGTTCATTCTTTCTGCGTTCCGCTTCTTAGCTGCTTCGTATTTTTCAGGCTGTAAAGCTTTCAACCTCTCTCTGTACTTTTTTTGGCGTTCAGCAGCTCTAGATTTAGGCTCCATCTGCACAAAAAATATAATTTCATAAGATCCTTAAACTACAAAACTACTGATTCCAAAACATGGGGCATGAAACTGTATCTTACTGAAATGCCATTATGCAGTGTAATACAACCGTACTGTTGCCAATCTAAATGAGGCTAGCCTAACCTATGTATATTTTTATAGTTATTTATAACCAGCACCTCGCCCCGGATTATCTAAAAACTTTCTTTCACCCAACCCTTGTCTTGACAATTACAAACACAAACAAAAATCCAAATCGGTTAATCCATTTTCAAGTGCAAATAATGTGCTTACATTATATGGCGGCAATTGATTTTTATTTGTGTATATTTGTATGTAAACCATCCTTTATCTAGTTCCAGTGTGTTATCATAACACACAACATAACGCACATAACACACATAACACACAACATAACGCACTTAGGTAAACACACCAGATAAACACACTGGAAGAAAAATCAAACTGATATAACGCCGCCATTTTTCATGCTACGACTATCACAGCTCTTTACAACAGAGAAAATTGTTCATATTTTTGAATAGAACAAAAAAAACAGTCAGTTTTTAAGCTTACCTTCACAAAAAGTCTCTTCGAAGAATGTATCGTTCCAATATTCTCCCTTTTCACATTAAAATATATTAAATTGTGCCGACAATAAAATCACAACGCCCTTCAAGACATTTGACAGCAAACCTCTATGGTGTTGCCCTACCAAATAACAAGAGATAATGTTGCTAAGTTGACGCAAAAAAAAATACCATTGACAAAATTAAGTGCGTTTCGATTGGAAAATTGTTTGGACACAAGAATTGAAAACACATTTTGATGACTAAATATTCATTTACGGTTATGATTATTTCATTAATTAGCACATAATTTACCAACTATTCCGCTGCAAATAGTTTTATTTCCACACTTTATTGCGTAATTTTTTTATGTGACTTTATGTATAGACGGGTAACAAAAATCACGCATTTTCTGACTAACTTACTGATAATTTATTAAATTTTTGCTATTTATTTCTACAATTTATTAAACTTTTATTATTCCGCCATGTAAATTTGTGTTTAAGATTTATATATATTCAATAGTCACGTTATGTTTTAGTCGTTTTTTATTTTTATGAGCGATTAACATCGGGCTTCAATTTAAAAGTACAACGTTTAGCGGCCATACCCCCATACCGCATGTAAAAGTGGCTGCGCTAGCGAGTCGACTGTACTCGAAGCAGCATGGACGCGTGATAATTAAAAATTGCAAATAAAAGGATAATGTGCGTTTCATAATGAAAAAAAAGACAATAAGAGGAGAATCTGTTTGTATGACACTAACGCGGACACGGTTTTCTCGTGGACCCGTGTCAAGTAATCATTTGCGTCTGATTAACAGGATACAGTTCATCTACAAATCAGTTGACGTACATCATAGCGTCACCTTAGTTTGAGTTGTGTTTGCTTCTGCGGTATAGTTTCCTCATGCCACTGTCTATTACCAGTTCTGAAACTCCGGTTTTGTAGACGGCCGAAGGGATCTCTGTTAGTGAACTGATATGAACATTAATGGCTTAAGAGTCGATAAAGCTAAAGCCGTTTTACGAGAGGAGTTCCTGTTATAAACGGGCTTTAACTCCCTCTTATCAGTGTTGTAGTGGAATCGACTATTGGGCAGCGGCACCAGGGGGGTGGAACGAATGGGAAAAGAAAACTAATGTATGGCAACATTGAAAAAATACTAAAGTACCGTTCCCCCGACCCCGCAGGCCCCCCCACTTGTCATTCATTCATACGCGTCGAAGATTGATGTGTCAGCGGTTGATACTCGCGAAGTGTAATAAAACCTACTAAATGTTGTGCGATCATGTGATAATGAGAAAACACACACCTCACTGCCTAATCATTAAGTGATGAACGTGTTATTTACTAGTTTAGACGTATAAAAAGTGTTTAAATTCGTTTGTATGTCACCGTAGACCGACCATAATGGCGGCAGCTCGGCCCAAGTCACAACAGAAAAACATTTCGTCGATATTTTCCAAGTTGCACGGCGCTTTTTCCGACGCCGTGTGCCCCACAAAGCTGGCAACGGACAAGCGGACTCTCGACAAGACATGGAAACTGATGGACAAAGTGGTGAAGCTGTGCCAACATCACAAGATGAACTTGAAAAACAGTCCACCGTTCATCCTCGATATTTTGCCCGATACGTACCAAAGGCTGCGGGTGATCTACTCGAAATACGAGGACAATATGCAGGGACTGAACAACAATGAACATTTCAATATATTTATTATTAATTTGATTAGGAAGTGTAAACAAGCCATCAAGTTGTTCAAGGAAGGAAAAGAGAAGATGTTTGATGAAAACTCTCACTACAGACGAAACCTGACGAAGCTTAGTCTAGTGTTTAGTCATATGCTCAGTGAGTTAAAGGCTATGTTTCCAAACGGAACGTTTGCCGGTGATCAGTTTCGTATAACTAAGAGCGACGCTGCCGAGTTTTGGAGAAACAACTTTGGTAACAGGTGAGTCTTGCATTTGTTTATGGTTTTTACAGTCTGCTGTGACAAGATTCTGTTTAAAATAGAGATATAACCAACCGTTGTTGAGCGGTATTGAGAGGCAGAAAGACGGGAGGTGTAGGAAAGATCTCTTCTCAAGCAGCCTATCTAAGAAATGTATAGTTTTTGAGTTATGATGCTTTTTGTAAACTTATAACCTCACTTTTCTCTGACACTGGATTACCATTCTGCCATCCACAAGCTAAAGTATTGTTATCGACCATCCAGTTGATTTTGACTTTATTATTTACATCTTAATCCAACCCAATCATATCATAAAAAGACACATAAAAATTTCACAACATCTGTTAAAGAGAATTTTGTATGGGCACTACGTCAGTCCTTAGGTGATTTATTATTTATAATAATAATTTGATATTTTTCTTCAATGTCCATAGGGTGAAATGAAACTCATTGGCACATTTAACGTCTTCAACTTCAAATGATTGAATATAAAGCATAAAAACACATAGAGCTTAACTCCTCTCACGTTTGAATTTTCACCATGGTAAAAGTGTCCCACGTTGCCGATAGGGGTGCGACGATCGGCCGAAAGGCTCCAAAGCGAGTATTCAGTTCAGATCATGAAACAACATCTATAGCGTAAGTACTTACATGTATACATATGTTGACAAGTAGAAGTGCATGAAAATACAAAATGTTATATCAAAATTGGCATCTAGCTAGATAGCCAACATGAGGATGGGGAATAAATGAGTAAATCAACTTATTTTTGCCACCTACAGGGCAGTTTTGATATATTTTGATATCCATGCAAATTTATTTGTCAACCTATTCACCTCTTATACAGAAATAATATTCTTTAAATAAAAACTTTAATCAACTTGGCCAATTATTCAACAGTCAGATAAAACTTAACTGGAGAGTAAATTGCATGCTATCACTGTCTAAATCCTACGACAAGATAGTGACAACATCAGCTTTATTCTCCAGTTAAGCTTTATCTGACTATTGAAAAATCCACTCTTAGGCAGATTGTCGGATCAGGATGGCCGAGGACAGAGAGAATTGGGGTGCCATGGCGGAGGACTTTGTCCAGCAGTGGAAGATTCTGGGCTGATTGATTGTTATCTTGCAACGGAAGTTATTACCATGTTTATTTATCTTTTAATGTGTCCTCTCTTATTCTATTAAAACGTTTTTTAGTGCAAGTTCTCCATTGAACTTAGTGTAGAGTATATATGTGTATGTTAATTCGCCACTGACCACCATTTATCACACAATCTGCAAGTCATTTGAACCAGCTTGAGTAAAAGCAAATTGCACGAAATTCAAATGATTAAAATCGGTTTTTAATTGGCTTTATGCTCTGAAAACAATCTGCATGACATAGGTGTTTACCTACTTAGATCCAACCTAGTTGTACTCTTTTTTTGTTGTTATCAGTTAGTTTTGGTATGCCTAGGTAATAATAATAATAACTACCACACAATACAATGACTTGACCTGGTCCCAAACTACGATACCCTGTGCTATGGTACCCAGGCAAGGACATTACAAACATGAAAATACACCCAGACTGAGGCCATTTGTATAGATGTGCAGCCGTCCCCAGTGGGAATCGAACCCACAACCTCTGTTTTGGTAGCTAAGCACCTAGGTTGTATATAGAAGCCGGTGCAGCGATCAGTGAAGGTATGTCACTTGAATTTATACCAATATTCTATCGGTCTACACAAATTAAGGAATTATTATTGTTTTTAGAACAATTAAATATTATTGTGCTGAAAATTGCAAATAAAGTAATCAAATACTAATTAGAGCTTTGTGAAATTTCCATGAAAATCAGCCTTTTTATGTAAACTCCGTGTGGCGCGGGATTAAGAATGGCGTCACTCCATTACCGTCCGTGGATGTCATAGAAGGCTACTAAGGAAATCAATTACCAGGAGACGGGCAGCAGCGTTTTTCTGAGATTACAACCCGCATACTGCGATCGCCAACCCGCCTGCCAAGCGTGGCGATTATGGCAAAACCCCTCATGGTTATGAAAACCACGAAGGAGGACTGTGTCCTGCAGTGGGCGTCAAATGGCTGATGCTGATGATGATGTAAACTTCACAAGTCTCTAATTCTTTTTTAGGGTTCCGTAGTGGACAAGGAACCCTTATAGTCCGTCTGTCTGTCCGTCCGTCCGTCCGTCCGTCCGTCCGCGGCTTACTTAGCACAGAGAGGGTAAGTACTAGAGAGCTGAAATTTGTTACAAATTTATAACGCCGACAAAACGGTAGAACAGAACCTCGAAAAAAAATATTTTTTAGGGTACCCTCCCCTTCACCTAGGTTAGAGATGCTTTTTTTTTTCTCGCCTGTACCATAGTGTGGGATATTGTTGGATTGGGCGTTGAAAAATATTGTGTGTATAGGAAGACAATTTTTTGATGTAGGATTAGGCTTTAAAGCGCAAATTTTTGTCCGAGTAGGGCGTCCCCCCTAAATGGTTTATGGTATAAACGTGAAAAAATTCAGGGTAGTAAGTATATCACAATAATGAACTTAAAATAGTTTTCATTTTCACGTTTAAGTAGGCTTTACTAGTTAACGAGTTATAGGCAACCAACTTATAAACTAAAATTTTGTACGAAATCCATTGAAAATGACTTCTATGAAGTTGTTAGTTCTATAAAGCAAATGAAAACCCCTCTTTCTACGGAACCCTACATTGAGTGTGGCCCGACACGCACTTGGCCGGTTTTTTTGTTAATATATTCCCAATCCTAAGCACAAACAAATTTCAATCTGGCATACCATTTTGTACATTACATAAACTCACGCCTGTAATCCGGAGGGGTAGGCAGAGACCAGGGTTTGCCACTTGCCACGATCCTGACAGACCTCTTTCGCTGCAAATCAAACCAAACTATTAGTTTGTATAGGAATTGCCATGTGGGGCACCTTAACTGTGTCTGGCTAAGCATTGCTGAATAAAACCAGGTTCCTAGAACAATCTCTCTGTACCTCAAACAATTCTCTCACACTTTTTACTCCGTTTCATCGCATAAGTTTTCCCATGTGAAACCATGGTACCTACCTATTGAACAAAAACATCAATTAAACTCTTGGCAGAATTTTGAGAGGTTATCAAGAAGCTCATATGATATTGAAATAGAACTTTCTTGATGCATATTGTCCCTATTAGGTAATAAGGTTGTTTTTGTTTACAAATCCAGCGCTCGCCTGGAATATTAACTACCTAGGTGACAGTAGAGTTGAATGTTTTAGGATCATTCTATCAAAACCGGTTGCCACTATATCATTTTTAAATGACGGCCGTACTATATATAAACTCACGCCTTAGTCCCGGAGGGGTAGACAGAGACCACGGCCTGGCGCTAAGCCACGTTCCTGAGAAATCTCGCACGCCGGTTTTTTTATCATTTTTAAAGTTATGTGTTTTTGGGTAAATATATTCCAGCAGATTGTAGGTAAGTATGTAAAGGAAGTTTGTTAAATTTATAAGCGGAAAGATATAATTTTTCTTAATTTTCGAACTTACCAAAATACCGAAATTGGTGAGTTTTTCTTTATTAAGAAGTCGGGTTTCGACATTGTCTCCTGCCAAACTCTACAAAACATAAATCTCTTAATTTCTATTTATTCCTTAGGAGTACAAAAAAAAAAACCTAACTTGGTATCGGGCTTTAATCGCGACAGCTAAGGACTATAATAATAGTCTGTAATAATACATAAGCAGCTTATACACGTCCCGCTGTAGGGCACAGGCCTTCTCTCAGGGAGAGAGTATGGGCTTAATCACCACGCGTGCCCACCGCGGATTGGCGATTTCAAGCGCTGAGGTATATGAATAGCTCAGACACTCAGGTTTTCTCACGATGTTTTCCTTCACCGTTAGCGAGTGGTATTGCTACTATAACTTCACAAATGTACATAACTTAGAAAACAAAGTCATATAGGTACATGCCCGCACTGGGAATCGAACCTGGGTCTCCCGCTTCCGAGTCCAATGTTCTACCCACTTGGCTAACACAGCTGTAATAATAGATTAGCCTAAATTAAGAGTGTGGGTGTTACGCAGAAGTTGTGCCTAACATTAACCAATGATTCACAATCAATGAGCAATCAAACTGTCTAGCCATAAGGTGACATAGTGTGAATACTTAAATACGGCCTCTCCTTAAAAAGAAGACAAAAGCCATTATCACTTTAAAATTACTATGACATTATTTCCGATGGCATTGTGTGAAAATGAAAAATAAATTGACACCGACATTGTTAGCGTAGCAGCATAACATTAGCTGTAGTCAAGAAATCAGTTTTTAGGTTTCCGCTCCGTCCGTCCGTCCGTCCGTCACCAGGCTGAACCTCACGAACCGTGATAGTTAGACAGTTGAAATATCCACAGATTATGTATTTCTGTTGCCGCTATAAAAAAAAAAAAACAGAATAACATTAATATTTAAGGGGGACTCCCATACAACAAACGTGATATTTTTTGCAGTTTTTTGCACGATATTAATAATGGCAACAGGTAGACGCTTGAAATATTCAAATGTTGTATAGGTACGGAACCCTTCGTGCGCAAGTCCGACTTGAAATTGGCCAGTTTTCAATTATTTCTTAGTGGGTAATGGTACAGAAGGGATAGATAATCTGGAACACTGTATTATACAGTCTGTGGTTTTGGTTAATGGCGCCCGACTCAGGGAGAGTACCTACTGGAAGTAAGGCTTGTTCCTAACAAATGAGTTTTAATTTTCGCTACACATTATTTTTATTCTAAAATGCCCCGTTAACAGTACATTATGATTCAAGTGTGCTAAGTTGGTCATTACACACGAGACATTATTGTAAGCGCAAGCAGTAGGCGAGCGCGGTAAGGAAGCTGAGTGTGTAATGATTAATGCAAAAAACTTGTATTATTACTGACTTGAAATAGATATTTATTTTGATAGTAATTAACCATACAGCAGCAACTTTACAAAATATTTACGGAAAATGGCGCGTAAGTTTTGTTTTGTTCGCGCGCCGCACTTTCGACGCGCGCGCCGATCTATACGATCAAGGCACAGGAAAAAGCGGCTGTACAGCCGGAGCAGCAGCAATATAAAAAATAAAATGAACTACAAATTATAGGAAAACATCGTGAGGAAACCTGAGTGTCTGAGCTATTCACATTCATATTCATAATCGAATCGCCAATCCGCGGTGGGCACGCGTGGTGATTAAGCCCATAATCTCTCCCTGAGAGAAGGCCTGTGTCCTACAGTGGGACTTATATTTTATTTATTTTATTTATATAGGCTGCTTATATATAAATTAATGTTTCTAAATACGATAGTTAAGTTAATTTGTGTTTAAGATATACACTGATGAAATTAAATGTTTATTTGTCATCTTAACCCTAAAATAGTTGAATTTTCGTGAAAATATTCAATGTTCTTACTTACACATAAACTTTTAAAAAATAAAAAATAAAATGTTTATGTTACAGCACTTGTACGGCAATGTTTTTAAAGCACAAGTTTCCGTTGACCTAGAACTATGAAATTTGGCAAGTAATATCTAATATAATATGTAATAATAATAACTACTTATAATTTGTAAGTCTCCACAAATTTGTACGGAGCCCTCGGTGGGCGAATCCGACTCGCACTTGTCCGGTTTTTTTAAACTGGTGCCATTTGTTTCTTCAGCAGATGCTTTCTATGTCAGCATGTACATTCGTCCACCCGAAAAGACTCCAATATCAGTCGTGGATAGGGTTGCCGATGTTTTTTCTAACAATATAGTATTTTCGATGCTATTACCTCTAAAAATATAGTAGATGGCAAAATAATGGTAAAAAACAGTAAAAAACAGCGGCAGTCGTGCCGCGCGATTCGCGGAAGAGCGAGCTTTAAGGTGGGTACTGACCAACGTTACGAGGTGTAATGTAACATGTTACACAGCGAGAATTCGTGCAGTCAGTACGTCGTGTTACGGGGAAACCAGCGAGCAACGAGCCGCTCGTTGCTCGCTTTGGGTGCTCCACCCGGCTGTCGGTTTTTTGGCGAATCCTTTGACTGTTACGCGGTTCAGTCAGTACGCTCCACACTGTTTTAAATCACTGAAAAAATTTCCCGATGCTGTTTTCCACATTAATCGATCAAGGAATGCATTTGAAATGTAAGAGTAGAACACCCACGTGTCAATTCCTATTACTTTATTTTTAAAAAAATTAATAATATTTCGTGACCTTGGCTTAGAAAATTGTTTAATTAATTTTTGTAGGCGTAACGGATCAAGATGTCATTCTTTTATTAATAAGGTTTGATAAATGATTTTACAGCGCATATTTTCCAATTTAAAATTTTTGGAAATCACCTCGGGATATCGAGTAATTAATTTTTTTTCAGATTTTAGTTTTTATTTTTTTTCTTTAAAATACCTCAAAAGTGCGATCTGTAACTAGCACAGTTAAATTGCTCTTAATTAGGTTTATCACTGATAAAAAGATCACGTTGCTCCATCGCGGCCTTTGGGAGTTACGTACAAAGGTCAACTGACACATTTTAGGGTTGTCTCTAAAGGTCAAATAAATATAATGTTTATTTTTTGTCTCTAATAAAACACTATACGGGGTATATATACAAAAGGTTTAAATAATTCAGGGGTGGACTCAGACCATGATTTTGAGTAACTTTCCCAAAGAAACCAAGTGTCGGAAATGAATTTTTTTTCGACTGTCTATAAAAAATTGGTAGCTGACTTTTAGTATTTGTATGAAGAGTGGATTTTTCTTGTAATTATCTGCATAAGGGTACACTAACAAATGTTTTACAACAAAAATAAAATATTTTACAAATAAAATTTAAATGCTAGGTATTTTATTTACAGGAACGATAAATATTTTACACGAGTAATAGTAAAATAGATTTAAAATAAATTTTCCGGTCTAATATACCTCAATCGCTCAAGACAAAATTATACAACCAGTGTGTTACCAGTGATGACTTATAGCACTGAAACGTGGTCTCTCACTATGGGCCTCATAAGAAGGCTCAAGGTCACACAACGAGCTATGGAAAGGGCTATTCGGAATTTCTCTACGAGATCGAATCAGAAATGATGAGATCCGTAGACGAACGAAAGTCGTCGACATAGCCCAGCGGATTAGTAAGTTGAAGTGGCAGTGGGCGGGGCACATAGCACGCAGAACTGATGGCCGATGGGGCCGAAAATTTCTTTCGGCAAGCGCAGCGTAGGACGACCAGCCACAAGATGGACAGATGACCTCATCCAAGTGGCAGGAAGGCGCTGGATGCAGGCCGCTAACAACCGGTCTTTTTGGAAATCCATGGAGGAGGCCTATTTCCAGCAGTGGACCTCTTGTGGCTGAATGATGATGATGAAATTTTCCGAAGAATAGTGAACCTACTACTAAAATTAAAAAGTGAAAAATAAACTTAAAAGACTTGAATATGTTGCCAATTAATAACAATTATGTCATTAAATACAGGAAATTGGAAACCAACTAACGAAAAGTTACTTCAAAATATATTATAGACGTTTTCGCATGTTAGATTGCTTTCAAATTTTCTGGATTTTATGGCTCGTATGAATAATTTTCGGTTTCTAGTACCAGAGGGCAGTCATCGAAATTGGATGAATCTTCTTCATCGTCTAACGATGAAGATTTATCTATTGTTGGATCTTCGCCATCTTCTGCTGTGAATTGCAAGTTTTCTACAATAATCGGCTTCAGAAGTCCACGAACAGTTTCTGGCAGACAACAGTTTGTTCAAGAAAACAGCATGCTTGTCTCTGAACCTCTTTTTGTTCCGATTGCAACTTTTATAAAACCTAGTGGCTTTTCTAAGAAATGGGTAAACAACGTTGCTTATAAGTCTATCTTTTTCGCTAGATGAGAGATCTTTAAGTTGCTCGCCCAAATCTCTGAAAAGTACGGTCATCAAATCCGATGGTTTTAGGTCGTCAGGAGACCCGGTCTTTTTATATTTTTTGCTCTCTGCGTAAAACATTCAAAAATATGTAGTCGCGAATAAACTCCTTGCATACTTGCGGTTACTTCTGGAGTTTGATAAGAAGTACCGGCTATGGGGTGATCCATGGCAAGCGAGCCACTCGTGTACCAACATGAGGGTTGGCGCCCTCATGCCCCCCTTGTCCTAAGTCCTCCGGTTGGGGCACGGATGGACATCCCTCAGCAGGTTTGGTAAGGCCCTGCTGAGGCGAAGTGGCGCCATGGGTCTGTAACGGCTCCATGGTGCCTCACCCCCGTTTCTCAAGTTAACATGTATACGCTACATGTTAACCATAATTGAACTAAAACTAAGTACTTACTTAAAGTAAATACTTAAACAAAACCAAGCAGGTCTACTTCAGGTAACAAAACTAAAATTGTTTTAAGCATGTAAATGTTAGTCTATATAATGTGAGAAAGAAGCTATTTAGAAGATATTTTAAGTGTATGTCTAAATAATATATAGTTTTGTAACTAATTCAAAAAAAAGCATATATTGATTTTGACTAAATTGTAAGGTCAAGTTGAGTGACACCCCTAACACTAAATTTTGAAATTCAATAACTCATAAACGCCGCGTACGTGCAACGTGATTTTTTTATCAGTGATAAACCTAATTAAGAGCAATTTAACTGTGCTAGTTACAGATCGCACTTTTGAGGTATTTTAAAGAAAAAAAATAAAAACCAAAATCTGAAAAAAAATTAATTACTCGATATCCCGAGGTGATTTTCAAAAATTTTAAATTGGAAAATATGCGCTGTAAAATCATTTATCAAACCTTATTAATAAAAGAATGACATCTTGATCCTTTACGCCTACAAAAATTAATTAAACAATTTTCTAAGCCAAGGTCACGAAATATTATTAATTTTTTTAAAAATAAAGTAATAGGAATTGACACGTGGGTGTTCTACTCTTACATTTCAAATGCATTCCTTGATCGATTAATGTGGAAAACAGCATCGGGAAATTTTTTCAGTGATTTAAAACAGTGTGCGCTCTTGCAAGTGATCACACGTCGTTCCTCTCGTATTTATTTCTTAAAACATGGAGGGGAACTAAGAAAAATAAGTAGAAATAAGTTTGATGTCCAGTAACGTTTTTTCTTCTTCTTAATTTGGATGAAACAATAATTAAGTAGAATCAAAGATACCGAAACGTCCTCGCTATCGACCATCTTGAGTGAACTGGCGGCGAAAGCGGAGCACAAAGTTTTGACGAGCATGTTACGCCGATTTTAGAACACAGCGTAACATGCATGATGCGTAACACGCTCGATGCGAATGTTACATTACACCTCGTAACGTTGGTCAGTACCCACCTTTAGAAAAAGATTAAGGCTGGGTTCCGCTTTACGCAAAATATAGTAGTTTCGGCTACTATCTATTTTTTTTTTAGAAATATAGTATTTGAGCCTCTAATATACCTAGTACTTAGGATACTATATTATATAGTAGGGTTGGCAACCCTAGTCGTAGACCGTCCAATCACAAACTTAATAGGTTCCCTACTTCTCTCCATTAGTTAAAGGTGACAATACAGTATCGGATACCTGAGAGCAGCCATTACGGCCTCACTTGGCACTGCCCAAGTGCCCTCTAATGTAGGCATCGTGTAACCTGACATTTAAATCGGTAATTGCGTGGCAGCTGGACCTGAGCAAAGCTGAGTGCTCAATTACAGGTGGGGGTGTTAAGCAGAAGATATTTTGTAGGTGTTCCAAGGAATGTCGTTTTCATTTGCATAATCACAATAAAGTAAAAACTATTTTTCTCAAAAACTTTGTACATTGAAGGGCTTATGCTACATTTGTCAATAGCATCCTCATTACCTTACAATGATTGAAATGATATAATGTTCAAGCAATAAGGAATGTCGAGGTGGTACAAGCATTTACAACATGGTTACAATGAAATACATTTTTTAGTCCAAATCGCCAGAGTCGCGTTTGTTCTGAAAGCGTTTCTCTTTCACTTTTCGAAGCCTGTGAAATATAGCGTGCCGCAAACAGCGTTCCTTTTGAAAAATTACGTCGAACATTAGTTGCCGAAGTAAACGCGAAGAATTCCGCCATATCCGCGAAACCGGTCAGTTCAAAACGGAAAGGTCCCGCTACGCAGCTGTCATTTGCAGCTTATCACAGAGTAGGGAGACATAAATGGATGGACCGATGAATAATTGCTTTTTATTCACAATCCTCTACTGGACTCTCCCTTGCGTTATTAAAGAAAGAAAAAAAAAGACATACAATAAAACACATCACAGAAACCAAATAATAAGTGACATGTATAATAGAAATGACATGGAAGAAAGAAAATGTCTGGGAACTGAATCATCGCAACGAGTAATTTCGATGAAAACAACCGTAAGAGGAAATGTTATTTAAAGAATAATCCAAAATTACTATCACACCTACCTGATGTCTATTTAATAAACCTACCTGTCCGTTCAATGTAGTTCAGCGAAAAGCTCCAGTCGAGGCTATTTTTAGCTGAATCCCGTTTCAATCAGAACTCGGATTATTGCAAATGCAGATCCCAATTTGTATCAATATTAAATCCTGTGCAGGGTTATTTTTTTAAATATGAATTTCTGAAGCACTTCAGTTAGAGCTTCATAAAAAGAAAAACCAAACCAATATATTGCATAGGACGTTAACACTTAATTAATCAGCTTCGATTCATCCTAATACCACATTTCCTATCTTCATTAGCAGTATACGCAGTTTTCAAAGAGAACGAGAGCCATATGTTTGTAACTCGTTTGTCCCCGGACTGAGCCTCCGTATAAAATCTTAAGTGATGAGAGTTTTAATGCTGTATCTAAAAATGATGATATTTTTGAAATCTGATTTCTGTTATTTATTCTTCAATAGTATGCCTATCCATTACAATAACATTTATTCTAACAATGTTCTAATTTGTCACAAAAATGAACACTTCAATAACTTTGAAAAAATGCCACGGAAAAAAATCTATGACGCAGTCGTGGACCATTATTTTAAAAAAACTTGAACGTTTCAGTAGGTTTTTAAAATGGTAGTACTTAGTGCCTTAAAAAAAACTAAATAATAATTCTTAATAATAATCAAAACATTTATTTTTCATTTTTGTTTAAATTAGTTTTAGCTATTTAGGTGTGCTATATTCCCCTTAAGCTTGGACCACCATTTACCGGACACCCTGTATATTTGTACTTTGGAAAAGTCACAAGTCACGCAGTCAATTCCAATCAAATATGGTATCGTTCATAAATCATCATCTTCCCGGTGATTCACTGACATTCGCGTTACAATGACTGTAGAACAAATTCGCCCTGCAGACTGTGGCATTACCATGAGCCTAAAGGTCGCCACAGTTCAACGGCAACATTATGCCCTGAATGACCGGAATGAAATCGTCTAAATGTGGACCTACGCCGGGAAGTTGGAATTGCCGACCGGATCGTCCGGTCCTGTGTATAGTTCTAAGTAGTAGTAGTAGAAGGTTCTTATAGTTCTATAAGAACCTTCATGATATGAAAGAACTGGCTTGTGACCGGAACGATACGATAACGATATCTCCATTTAATAAGGAGTAGATAACATCACTCTTATTAGGGTATCGATGACAAGCGATACAGACTACAAGTTTAAATGGTTTTTGACCCGAAACTTTGCAACGCTAATTGCGCTATCACTTGCAGCATAAGCTGAGTGCAAATTTGGGGCGCACATGGCACGGACTGCGGTGGATCACGAAGGAGAGACTGATTTCTTTTTGCTTTTAGAACAGACTATAATCCAAAATATATGCGTCAGAGAACCCCGGAGTATTGTTGCAAAACTTAAAAAGGAGCTGCAATGTGATTCGGGGAGGCCATAATAGTAGCGTGAAACGGACGAATAAAACGAATATTCTGTACAGTGCTGGAGCTGAACGCATGTCAGAACTTCGTAACAGCTTAGTTAACCCACCCATTGCTAAGAAAACATCCTGCTTATTCGAAGGTTTTATAAAGATGCACATATTTAATTTATCGCCGCCTATACCACCTATTAATGACATCAATATTATTATCTACTGTCTAGCCAGCTCATAAGTTGACGATTCGACTATAAATATCAAATCCTGTTTTGTCACACTGCAACTTTGAGGTGTGTCTTCCGGTTTGCAAGTATTTTATTAAATACCAAGAGCCGGCAAACTTCGGACTACTGCTTCAAAGCAGCAGTTTTTTTACTGCAAAAGGCATACATATATGAACTCACGCCCTTTCCCGCAATGGTACGTAGAGACCAAGCAAAAAGTATTGAATTGTAAAATCTCTCGCAATACAGAAGAGCTTTGAGAATAAGAGAAGAGCTTCCACCTATTCCAACATATTTTTTGTACTATGCACTATCCTTATTTTTCGTACTATGGATACAATGCACTAAAATAAACCACGAAGTCCAAAAAGCAAGTCTACACTGGTGACTTTCCAGGTTTTTGAACTCATGATCTCGTCTCGCGATGTTAATGCGTTGTTGCTTATGAAAGTGGCATGCTTCCAAGAATCTTTTCAGTCAGAATAAACAGGATACTCCTGAATGGGCTTATCTTTATTCGATAACACTATGTTATCTATGAAGCGTAGGTTCTGCGAACGTGTTCGGCTTATGAAGGTTACATGATAATAAAGCCTTGAATAAAGATTGATGCAATCTTTCATTGATGAAATAGTCATTGATCTATATCCATTGACGTGCTTCCTCTGCGTAATAATATCAATCGTGATAAGAACTATTATGTTATGTTATAAATAAAAAATATATATATGTTAGGGGCCTCATGCAGTAACACTGACGCCAACAACTGAAAAAAAATTACCCATCTTTATCCGGTCCACGCGATACAGGATTACCTAGTGTCGGGATCTCAGTTTCATATCTACCCGCTCTTTTTAAAACTGTTGCTAATTTTAGTTTGTGATTGTTTTTTTGATTAATAATAATAAATACGATATGATAAATATTTTTTTTACAGATCGTTTTTGCAAAAAATGACAGACAAATCTTTCAATCATGTTAATAGTGATTTTTAGGACCAATGGCCAGGGACCTAAGGCAACAAACCCAGGACTAGTTAGCATTAACGCCAAAAACGGCCGTTTTTTGCTTAAATGCTATCTAGTTCCAGGTCCGTGATACTAGGTTCTCGGTCGTGGGTCAAAAATCACTATTATCATGCATGACTGAGAGATTGGTCCGACACGTTTTGCAAAATAGGTCTGTAAAAAAAGATACGATTTTTTTCCACTGGTGGCGCTAGTGTTACTACATGAAGAAGGTTGTTTAATCAAGATTATGTTAGTTTGACTGCTTGATACCCTAACTTAACCGTGACTGACATTAAATATGAAACATGAATAAATAGCTCAACCCCAACTTCGTCGCTCCAAGTCTGAAATCTGTTTTGTGTTTCCAGACAGACTTCATGATGCACGTTTAATTTTAGAGAAACATTCAACATTCGCCATTTGCGAACTTAAGCCTCAACCTCTCATTGTATCGTTATTCCCCCTAAAGTTGCAAAGACTAAAGTGTGATGCTTTTCATTATCTTTGCATCAGATATAACCGACTGCATTAAAAATTGCAACTATGATATATATACAGGTGATTTGCAAGTGTATACGAAAATAATTCCATCAGAGGCTGATGCTTGCGTATCACGACTGAACGAAGACCTCGGAAGAGTTGCACTGTGGGCCGAAAGAAACTGCCTCGTACTTGGTCCGAAAAAGTCCAAATATATGATATTAGGTTCAAAAAATCAAACTGACAAGTTAGAAAAATGCAACATACGTATTACGTATACAATTATATGGAAACGACATTGAACGTGTTATGGAAGCACGTAATCTGGGTGTTTTAATGGAGGGTGAATTACACTTTGAGCACCATATCCAGGAAGTGGTTAGAAATAGTTTTTATCGGCTGAAGATACTTTATCGTATATTCGTATCCGAGGATTTATTAGTGGAACGCTCCGTATAAGGCTATGTGAGACCTTAGTTTTGTCTAAATTAAATTACTGCGCCACTGTGCATGGTCCCTGTTTACTAAAACGGACTTAAAATTTGATCCAACGGGTGCAGAACGCCAGTGCTCGTTACTGTTTCCATATTCCGCCTCGCACTCATGCGACTTCCTTCCTTAACAGCGCGAACATCTAAAAATGGAAGCGAGACAAAACCTTCATTTAGCAACATTATTGTTAGGAATCATAAAAAACGCGCACGCCTCCCTGTCTGTACGAAAAACTTACCTGGAGACAATCGCGTCGAGCAAAAGGGGTGAGAACAATTTCTGCACCGCTCAGTCTACCGAAACATAGGACAGCGGCCTTTCGTGGCAGCTTTAGGTACGCAGCAACCAAATGCTGGAACAATATACCACCGCCATTACGCAACAGTATAAATAAAACAATTTTCAAGCACCACTACAAAGAATATCTGATACAAACACAAAAATCAAAATATAGTTCCAATGTATGTGTACCTCTAAGCGGAGCTGGTCCTTTTATAACTGGTCTGCAGTAGGTACATATTCCTCGATGAAACAGCGACTGCGCCTACCGCACCGGCAAAATACAAATCACCTCTCACTTTATTTGTTTGTTTCACAATTTTTCATCCAGTTATTTATTTATTTGCACACCCGCACACACTTTGATACATCGCACTACACTTTACATACCAACTATTAGCATGCATTTTTTTTTCTTTTTTTTGTTATACTTTTAATCATTTTTGTCTTTTTATTTTCACAAACACGCGACTAACTCGCAACGTGGTATCGACAGAATATCAGCGTTGTGGTTATATACCTCGGTGGCTGCTACATCACATGCTGAGTCGGGAACCGTTTTAGGGGCTCAATACTTTAAACTAATAATATTATTAATGTTCGAATTATGATTTGGGCAGTGCTCGAGTCTCTCCAGCGTTGCCGTATTGACTATCGGTATATCGAGGTGCTGAAGTACTTGTACAACAGCGCCACCATGTCGGTCCGAGTACAGGAGCAGAATTCGGAAGAGGCGTGAGACAGGGAGACGTTATCTCTCCGAAACTGTTCACGAACGCACTGGAAGATGCCTTCAAGCTTCTGGAATGGGAGGGACGCGGCATCAATATCAATGGCGAGTACATCACGCACCTTCGATTTGCCGACGATATAGTAGTCATGGCAGAAACGATGGAAGACCTCGGCATAATGCTCGAAGACCTCAGTCGAGTTTCCCAACGTGTGGGCCTTAAAATGAACATAGACAAAACGAAGGTCATGTCGAACGTCCGTGTTGTGCCCACCCCAAACCAGTGATGACTTATGGCACTGAAACGTGGTCTCTCACTATGGGCCTCATAAGAAGGCTCAAGGTCACGCAACGAGCTATGGAAAGGGCTATGCTTGGAATTTCTCTACGAGATCGAATCAGAAATGATGAGATCCGTAGACGAACGAAAGTCGTCGACATAGCCCTGCGGATTAGTAAGTTGATGTGGCAGTGGGTGGGGCACATAGCACGCAGAACTGATGGCCGATGCGGCCGGAAAGTTCTCGAATGGACACCACATATCGGCAAACGCAGCATAGGACGACCAGCCACAAGATGGACAGATGACCTCATCCAAGTGGCAGGAAGGCGCTGGATGCAGGCAGCTTCCAACCGGTCTTTTTGGAAATCCATGGAGGAGGCCTATGTCCAGCAGTAGACTTCTTGTGGCTGAATGATATGATTTTAAAATTTGGTCTACATATTTTTTGTGCTGTTTATTCAATTTTTATTTTATTTTTGTTAAAATTGTCTTTTTTATGTTTTTTGCTATCGTTTTGTTTATGTTTGGAGTATTGTACCGTTAAATAAATTGTTTCTCTCTCTCTCTCTCTCTGATGCCAAACTGATATTTGCATTCGACTTGTGGAGGTAGTGAAATTAATTTTGCTTTTCTGAAAGGTGAATATTAGTTACGACAAAATTAAAGGAGTGAGCTATTGTTCGGTATAACAATATTAACTTGAGATAAAGGTGAACGTAGCCTAGCTTTTGAATAGGATTTTCTTCATTGTCGTTTTCGACTTTCGACGTCATGGAAGTCATGGAATTAAACTTTAAGGTGAAAGAAATTGCACTGTTCCAAAAACTCTGGCCTCAAATCCAATCAACTTCTGTTTTCTCAAAGACTGGAAGTTGCTCGTGACAAAACAGCGAAGTTCCATTACAATTTGTTGAAAATATTTTCCGCCGCAAATCGGAAGCTGTGTTGGAAGGGTGTGTGCCCCGAAGGCACCTACTCGCAATAAGTAGAAACACTTTCGATACCAGCTCGGAAACTCCTATCTCAATCAGTTCTTGCAATTCTATCGTTTAATCTGAATGTTTTTTTTGCTAATTACTATTAAAATTCTGACATAACTTTAGTTCCCAAGTAGAGGCGCTCTAGTATTCCCCTTCTCCAGTTATGTATACAGGGTGACAAAAAACTAAACCCCTGACCCGAATACTACGCATACTGGACTTCAGAACAAACTAGTACTATGTCCATATAACTTTGCTGAAAAATCAATTAAAATATTACCACACAGTAGACGCTCAGCGCTCTTATAGCACAGAGCGCAAGCATAAGTCAGTGCTACGCTTGTTTGAGATCCCGATGTTCTGAATGCATTTCAAGAAAGCTTGGAAATTTCGATAAGGTTTGGGAAGAAATGTTCAGTATACGATACTACATGCATGTCAGCAGGTAAAAATGCGATTTTACACTGTAACATCTCCCAAGCCAAGAAAATGGTGTACATACAATAAAGAATATTCTATCTATCTATCTAATAATACAGAGAATGTAGGATTTCGGGAAGGACGTTAGTAAAATAACACCCGATATGTTTTCTCGGTGCCATTCGAAGTGGAATCATTCGTAAGGGATGATGGTACTACATCAACGCGTGGGTGTCCCTTCCACATTCAAATCTGCTGCATAGATTTCCCCAAACACTCCCAACGAGGGTATAGGCCATTGTTTTTCGTTTTCCCATTTTCTACGTCCACAAACATTTGTAGTCCTTTAGGCACATACATAATAGACATGACTAGTGTGTTTTTTGTGTTTGTTTTAGCTCTCTGTAACGACAGAAATATTTTTTATATTTGTCAGGCTCGATGGAAAGAAAACTAAATAAACGTTGCACTTATAGTTTTTTAGACGCGTACCATGTCGTGCAAGCTTGCCTTTTAAAGAATACCACGGACCATAGATCGACCCACCAGGAATTTAGAAAGGCCGGTTTTCCGAACCATATACTAAACTAAAAAGACCAACGGAGACGGTCAAATTACGTTGCGAAACTTAAGGATTTGTAGTTACCTGCCTATGCCATTACTACGTAACATTATTGAGAGCCTATCGTGACCAGGCAAATGTCAAGACACTTAGCTGACATTTCGGAGGTAACTAAATGTATCGCTTCTTACCCGGCAAGTTCTTTGTTCTGTCTTTACAATTTGGGTGGCAATGCATTGTAATTTTTTTATTTTGGCGAGTTCGTTATTATTTTCGGTCGTTTCACGCCTCGCGCTACCAAAATTTTATATACTTCGTGAAGTGCTTTTTACCTGGATAACAAACCAAATGAAACGAATGAGGTGTTTAACACATCACAATTTGATTTTGTTATTATAGTAAAGAAATCAGCAAAGAATGTGATAAAAGCTGAACGAAGTAAGGTTAATAAGAACTTAAAATTTATGGATTTGGGGATATCTGGAGATCTTAGGACAGTTGAAAAACAAACAAATAATCAACGGTGTCCTCTTCGAGTCCACACTCATAGAGACAGAGGGATTGGTCCCGCAACCGAGAGATGTTTTGCGAAATGTACCTGTGTGCCTCGTGTTTGCTTATCACCAGGTGAGACAGAAGCCGAGTGCGTGCCTGACATAAACAAAAACCGTTTTTAGGGTTCCGTACTACAAAAAGTAACAACGAAACCCTTATAGGATTACTGTGTTGTCCGTCCGTCCGTCCGTCTGTCTGTCAAGACCTTACCTTGAGAAGGCGTGGAGGTATCGAGTTGAAGTTAAAACCATATACTCAGTCTTCAGTCCCATGAAGATGTGAAAAAATCAAACTTCTACGTTAAGGTAAAAAAAGATAGATGCGCCCGTTTGTGCAACAAAAAACGTACATATTTCGACAATCAATGAAATCAAAATTTATAGGGTACTTTCCGTTGACCTAGAACTATGAAATTTAGCAATTAATATCGTCTTTTACTACAAATACGAAGGAATTGGCAAAATGTACTATATTGACTAATATTTTTTATCCTATAAGTTTGTCAATTCTGTTTTTACTCTTTAAATAAATAATAAATAAATAACACGGAAAAATCTGAAAACTATGCATTTGTAATTAAATCACAAAAAAAAGTGTTTGAAGTTCGGGAAAAGCTCGGAAAAAACTGCGAGAGTCGACTCCTGAACAATTTATAATATGTAAGTACCTACAAATTTGTGCGGAACCCTCGGTGGGCGAGTCCGACTGGCACATGTCCGGTTTTTTTCGTTTAACTGTATTTTTCAACCAAAAGAAAAGCTGGGCCATTGCTGGCAGTGGCTGGATGAGGATGGGCGAGAACAGAAGGAAGTGGCGAGGAGTGGACGAGTACGGGCTGATTGATTGATTGAACCGTAACATCATCATCATCATCAGCCTACGCTTGTCCACTGCTGGACATGGGCTTCTCCTATTGCACGCCACTGAGCACGGTCCTCGGCTACTCTCATCCAGCTCTTGCCAGCCGCCTTGCGAAGATCATCGCTCCACCGAGTCTGAGGACATCCTACACTACGTTTACCGATCCGCGGTCTCCATTCAAGAACTCGTCTACCCCATCGGTTATCAGTTTCGAGTGATATGGCCGGCCAACTGCCACTTCAGCATGCTAATTCGGTGGGCTATGTCGGTGGCTTTCGTAACCGTAATATATCTGTCGTAGCCATATCGTAGATTGTGCCATATCATGATGTGGTTAACCATATCACGAAATGTGTCCTTTTCATGAAAAGGCCAAGTCAAACTGGCCGTATCGTTTAAGCATCAACGTTTGACGATATGGCAAACTACGTTTTGCCATATCATAATGTAGGGTACCTATGACTTTTCCATGCACCAACCTTGTTTAAGTTTGACTCAAAACTAAGTTTTTTAGTGAAATATTTTTTTTCGCTTTTATATAAAAAAAAAGAACTAACTCCCGAACTTCGAACCTATTTTTGCTTATGTGTACTGATCTAACAACCAACCCAAAATTTTAATTTAATTCTTAGTAAAACTTCAGCTATGTAGCTTCTAAAAAAAAGCCAAAATGCAAATGTAGGAATACGCAACAAACTAACATCAGCTCCTCTAACGGTGGATAATGGAAGTATTTTACGATATGGCCGCTAACGTTTGGCCGCATCATGAAATAGTCATGCATTTCGCTATTCAAATCGTCAAACGTCGGTCGCTCATTGATCTGGCTAAGCCATTTCATGATACGGCCAGTTTGACTTGGCCTTTTCATGAAAAGGATACATTTCGTGATATGGCTAACCACATCATGATATGGTCAATTCTATGATATGGCTACGACATATCGATATTAATCTCGAACGGGAGTCGTCTAAATAAGATCGGTCATATCATTATATGGACGGGTCCTGTCGAAAACAAACCCGATCGTAAAAGCGACGTTTGAAATGTTTACTTCCATCCATTTCATTTTCTGATAAATCTATTGCTTTCCTTGATAAAACTTTTACGACTTACGGAAATAAAAAGGCTTTATGAGTAATTTCAAATTTAATGAATGGTCTAGTTACTGCTTTAAGCTGCGTTTTCATGATCTTAGTGCGTTCGGTCTGAATGCATCATCTTTAACTAAACCTCAGAGCTAGGTACATCGAATCTGCTTATCGTCAAAATTCAACAGTAGAAATAATTTTTATACTTCTAAAACGAGAGAGTTGATTGATTGGAAGAGAAGAGATTGAAACAATGGATAACTTGCACAAAAACTTGTTTTAGTATTATCGAATAGGCCATGTTAAACCATAAATAAACCTACGTCTAATACTTTCCATGACTATCCTCCTGAGACCCAAGATTAAAGTATTCAACCCACATTTTATGTGTGCTGCTTTTTAAAGCAAGGTACCACTAGTTGTTACAAAAATACTAGAAAAAAAAATCCCCCCCCTCCCCACTTGGCAGTAGGGATGGTATCACGAGTGATACCTTGGGTTCGCATTAGTTTAAAACAAGATTGTTCCTCATATTATTATTTAATTTTAATTTACATCGAAGAAATACAGAAAGATTGAAAACTTTATAACAAAAAATTATTGAGAAGTATGATATTCATAGAAGCAATTTCTATTAACATTAAAGCATAGAAATATATTAAATTTCTGAGCATTTAAAGAATGTCAAGTTCCTACAGCCTTCATTACGACATTTTGATCTGTTATTTTGGGTTTCCTTAGCACAGGTTGGTAAATGTTTTGCTTCTTTCACTCTTTTGGCCGCGTGAGGTAAAGGCTCCACGAGTCTTTGTTTTCTGGTAGAAGTAGAAGGTCTCTCGTTTATTAAGGAAACAGGACTAGCACTGTTTCGGGCGCTTCGAATGGAACCAACGCTGGAAGTAGGGCTTTGCTGCATATTACGTGTCACGCGTGCTAATTGTAGGCTCAATAGTGGCTCTGATTGGTGTGGATCTGAGTAAATGAATTTCTTTGCCAAGTCCAATTTGAAGTCCAAATATTGGAGTATATCTTTTCTAAGGCATCCTGATTGTGCAGCATCTTGTCACACTCATGGCCATTGAACATCCGAAGAACTGTCTAAGTTCCTCAGGCATCGTATTCAGTGATTTTCCTGTTCTTATCACGCTACAAACATTTGTACATTCGGCCATAATTTCAAACAAACGGTTATCAATATAATGAGAAAAGTAATCTAAGGAACTCTTGACAATGACGCTAGGGTCGAATGATACGTCCAATTCTTCATCTGGAGTAAAATCGAAGTTTTCTGTGTGTTTCCATCGTAAACTCAGGTCCCTAGACGATTGAGGAAGTGTGCGTAAAGATGAAAGAGGTTCGTCGTCCGAATCATTCCATTCCTCTTCATTTTCGAGTGGAAATTCCTGGTCGGGTATTCCCTCTCGGCATTCTTCAAGGTCGATTTCTTTATCACTGTCTTCCTCTTCCATATCTGACACGTCGAAATTGATCATCTGCACTATTTCTCGATCAGACAGAGGACCTGTAAAAATATTCCAAAAATAATACTGAATGCCCAAGGTATCACGTATGATACTTGCAGAAAAACTCGAACTATGTACAAAATAATCACACTTTTCTACATAATAGTTTTACTAAATGTAAATTTACAACAGATTTTACAAGAATTAAACAAAAAAGCACGAAGATTTAAACAAAAACTAATATTTACCTTTACGCGATTTCGCCATGACGGTTACTGCAGAATCTTCAAACTTGCACTGACCGTAAATAATTTAAATAATGACACCTATCAAAGTAGCGGTGATGGTAACAATAAACGAAACCCTACACTTACTGTTAGACGAGGAGTTACATTAGTATTGCGACATATGGCGTTAAAAAAAATTCTAAACTAAAGGTATCACCGGTGATACCGGGGGTCTCAGGAGGTTATAAGCGGTCGAAAACTCATCCCAATCACGTGGTACTAAAACATACAAAACGGACTCAAACTATGTCGGCACACCTTGCACGTAACGCTATATGTATGTAGCGTTTATCAATATTCGACTTATCTCGTTAAAATAACGTTTTTATGCGCCTACACCTATTAAAAAATGTTGAGAATTAAATGAAAAAGCTATGTGTACTTAATAAGTTTTTTATTATTAGAGTAACTTGATTTTTCACATTTTTAGTAACGAAAACCCAACAAAAAAAAATGTTGAGAGTTGAAGCGTTTTCTGTACCCTCTATGGTATAAGAACAATGTTACCCCAATTTAAGTTTCACGCAAGTTTCCCATTGGTCACGGCAATGGCAACCGTACATTCTACAATACATTCTCAGCTTCATACAGGTCCACTAAATTCAACATTTCACAGCCACTTAATTTTTTTACACAAGGATTTCCTTCTTCCTGGTATGTATAGACCACTCTACGTATCTATTTTGAGTTTTTTAGTGTTCGGTTGGATCTGTGATCTTCTAAAATAGAGTGAAAAAGGATTTGTACCCAAGATGTGACCATATAAAGTGTACCCAGGTCCTAAACTAAAATTACGACATTCATCCTTGAAGTCTTCAATGAACTTATACCGAGCAATAAACCAATTGAAAGCCCGACTTGGCAAACTTGACCTCTTATAAAAACTGTAACGATCTGACGTTTTCAGCGTCTAGCCAATCTCGATCTTAACACATAAGCATTAAATTTCATTGCTGCTTGCGTTTCACAACAAGATTTTTTGCCAATTCCACTTTACCTTGCCAAATAATTTTCGCCCGTAGGCCGTCTACATCACAGTCTATTTTTGTAAAGGAATCTTGTCGTCTATGATATACCACCTTACATTTCTTGAATGAGATTATTTTCGTTCTCATTGCGGGTTACTTTCACATGCTTAGCCTTGGATAGGTTCCAAAGGGATTTCAGTTACCAAAAACAATCGAGACAATTCCTTTGTTGACGCTCCACTGAGTAGGTATTTGCCTCGTGTGCCGTTATTACATTTCTGATTGGTTCTAATTTTGTATTTTGAGAACACTTCTCTTTCGATACTTGTGAGGGTATGTCGTCCCACCAAGTGTCGAAAGTGGCGTATCTTTCATAAACCGCTCTTGAAAACTTTTGGTTCGTTGATATGTCGTCAATTTTGCACAAGAAATGTTCATCATACTGAGAAATTTAAAGCAGTTTTAGCTCCATACTACCGAAACGATTATACTTTATACTCCATACCTGTAATTCCGCATTTCGAAAAGCAGCGATGTGAAACGACACCCCGACGGGACTTCAAAGACCTCGAGGGAAAAAGAGAGAGTGCTGTCTCTAGAAAACACGTACGTACCAGGATATACATTTTCATTGAATCCAGAAACGTTTCGTCGCGTCAACACGTTCACGGCCTTCCGATGATATTAATAGCGGGTTGAGAGGAAGTGGCGAACGCGACCTATTTACTTCGTAACAACACCAGACAGAAGCTACGTTTCTTTTAATCTTGAAATTCCGAAGCTGCTACTGGGCAGTAGCTTTAGCGAGTAGCTGCTGAAGACTTATTTTCTTTTGAGCTATCGAAAGGGGGAAAGCATTAGGTTTATAGGTCCAACAAACGCTTCTGTGTCTGTAGATTGGCTAACTCAACGAAGGGGGAACGCCTTAGGCTTCCAGGTCCAACAAATGCTTCTGTTTCCACAGATTTGTTATGAACTCATCAAAACTTAATTGCATTCTAACACGTTTGGTTTGTCGATCTTCAACGTAAATAAAATTAGTTCAATTACATGCCACTTTCAAAGGGCGCTAATCAATAAAACGTCCCTTGGAGAAAGGAGAGCGAGTGAATAAAATCAACTCTGTCTCCCTAATCTGGAACTTTTCGCTTTTCGATTTTCACACCGAAGTGTCAAAACATGTGTGTATTTGAGAGTTCGGAGAAGCTTAAATCATTTAATAATCATGAAGGCCGTGTAGATCAGCCAGATTTATAGCAATTTACTTAGTTATTTATTTCAGGTAAAACATCCATAAATAGTTTGTTAGTAAAACCAAGCGAAAGAATTTTAGGTTCTTTTTTATATGCCTTTACCTTAATATGATGCTTCCGTACTATCTGCCCTATCGTATAGGGTCTTCAGGATGGTGTTTGGACTGCATTTTACAGACCTGTTTGAGTGTTTTGTTCAAACCCAAGAGCTGTCTCAATTAGGCGAGCTTCTGTGTGCATGTGTTTTGTGTAACAACGCCCTTGGAGAGACGAGACGTATTCGATCCATGAATGAGTGCGATTTTCATTGATACAACACCGCTCGCCGAGCCAACGTGTTTATTAATAACTCGGTTAGTCTCTGGCGTGAGCAGTATCGCTCGCTGCAGTGATAATGGAACTGCTAAGTGCCTGTTACGAGTCTGTTAGTTAGATGAATCAGGTGATGTAATTAAGGTTATGGACTGGAATTGGCTCCCGTTTCGACGAACGTGTTGTAATTCACAACTGTAAATTTCAACTGTAAAGATCCATTGCAGCTTCAAGATTCATTCGAGCATCAAAAGGCATGACAATAACGATTTTTTTCCCGTTCTGGATATCTTGCTTCTTATGTATATTTTATTTTTATTACTTTGGACGAAACATTTGTGGATGTATTTTTTATGCTTTTGTAATATTGTCAAATAACGATTAAGTCATATTTGCAGAAAGTACGTAGTAAAACCGTAGTTTTTGCTGCTGTGCAAGTAACAGATAAAACAAAACAAGTAAAAAGGGCATGAGAGTCGACGAAGAAAAAAAAATCGAGACAGCTTGTAGAATTATGTTTATTCGCCTTCATTTTTATCGAGCAATCTGTCGTCGCTTGTTTCTATCATAATAAGGATACGACGGGCGGAATCAATCAGGGGGGTTGTGCTTCAGGGAACGTCACGGCAAGAAAAAATACCAGAAAGATTTATTTTATTTCGGCTGGACTTTCGGCCTCCGCTTCCTTTGGCTTTAATCTCTGTATTAAGATTGTTTGCCGGAACAATGCGTCTGTTTGGTCCATCATTATTATGTTGTTCTATGGCTGCTTCGTTACCTTAAACGGGCCTAACAGTAGTACTAGATGTACGGAATTAAGCGTATTATCTCTTTCCAGAAAGTCAGAAGTATTCTATGTCACTGTTGGCCTCTTCAAGGATTCCCAGGTTACTGATGATGGCGTTGCGTCGCTTATCCACGGCCTCGCAGTGAATAAATCCCACATGATATACCTCTAAATAATCATCCAAATCCCAATATAAAAAGGGTTTACGTTGTATTGGGATTTTGGTTCTTCTTCCGGATTTGGTCTTGGATTCAGGCTTCGGCTTCTAGATATACTTCCTTTGTATTAAGATAGTGGTGTGTGCTAATAAACAACGGGAACTGGTTCAAGGCTAGATATATCAGAGAGATAACTCGACGGACGATCAGCTTTTGTTTTCAAATTCAATGGCCGCTAATCAACAACACATCCGTTGGATAGCTGGAACAAACCATGAAGACGGAAAACTAGTATAGGGTGTGAGAGAGGAGGTACTGATACCGATAAATTGGTTGGTAATTTCAAGCCAGAGATACAACTTGGAAATGGAATAGCGGCGACAGCACAGCTTAAAGGACTCTGATTTCGAAACAATTGTGTATTTAGTTAAAATAGAATTCACATAACTATAAATAAAAAAATATGTTCATTGTCAGTACTTATCAGGTACTCATGCTGAAAAACAGATTTCATTCAAGCAAGTGAGAGAGAGAGCTTAGTACCTATTAAAGGCGATAACATAGAAAGAAAAGAAAAAGTCTTTTGATGAAGACTGACACATCCTGTCGCAAAGAGTTTTCACGGACCAATAAACAACAAAAACACACACGAAAGTGTTCCCCTAACCGCGCGCGCGATTCCCATAAATACACAATGCCAATAATGAGAACTGTAGATAACGTCATAGCTATTTCCTGGGAAAGTGCGGATGTAGGATGGTAGTTACTATGAAGCGGCAAATAAACATTTACTACTCGCTCCGTTTACGCAGTTTTAGTACCAGCTTTAAGAGCACTAGCTGCGGGCCTCTACTTCAAGACAATTGCCATGAAATCGTAGCTCAATTGGCTTCTACTGCGTTTTAAAAGACTAACTAGTCTCGCCGGAGTTGGTTCGTTTTGTTCGCGTAGACCACTACGATCAGTATATTAGTACGATCAGATAATATTGTTAGAGAATTGGTACGCTGTAGGTATGAAATTACCTACATGGCACATATCGCCAGGCCGTAGAGATGAGCTATATCGACCTGACTGCATGACAATGTGATCAAACCAGACGGTCGAATGGCAACGTCTTCTACCCAGGATGTTTTCATTGATAACACTACTCAAGAATTTTGCGTGGGCGCCCTGTCGGCTATGGCGAGTTTGTTTACGCGCTGCGATAGCTAGCGCTGATTGGCTGGGTGTGCTGCTACCGTATTTTTTTGTAAAAGGAAAAATTGTGTTCAGGCTTCTAGATGAATAAATTTGTGTGACCTTGTCTGGTAAATAAGCATTGAACTTGCTTATTCAATGTAGGGCGTTTGTGTGACAACCATTCAATGATTGAAAAATGTTCATGCAAGCAAAAGTTATAACTAAAACTAAATATATCGCTAACAGTATCGTTCATAAATAATATTAATAATAGCAAATACGTCATTAATTACAAACAAAATGCCAGTTAAATAGACCATTCTGAGACATCTCCGACCCAAAGGTCCCCATAACGGGAACCCCGAACCCTAGTAGTCTCTAAAGCAAGAGGCATGAAAAAATAGTTTGGAATCAGCTTCCCGTAATTGAGTCTTTTTTTGGCCTTTAGGTACCTCTTGACCGGATGGTTGCTCGATAATGCCTTTCTTGTTTCAAACAACTACCGGAGCACTGTGTTTCGGTTCACCCGGAAATACCAGGAAGTTCGTAACTTTGTAAGGAACTTAGTTTTATTAACCGTCTACCTACCTGTCTGAAAACATCAATTTGTACTTTGTTCAGCCGCTGGGAGCCGTAAAGTGGCTGAAGTTTTACGAACTAGTGTTCACTGAATATGTAATAGAATTGACTAAGGCCCAGTTGCATTATTTCTTAAATGTCACTTAAGAAGCCATTTAATTTAACTGTATGGAGAACTTTTGTTAAATAAACGGTTAAGAAAATGGTGCAAGTCGGCCTAAGTGTTAAGTGAAGTAAATTTCACAGTACTTCGAAGCCTGGATTCCGAAAATGGCTGTGGTGGCGCAAATGTTCAACGCGAATAAGGAATAAATTCCGAGACGTTCGACGCGGAAGTGTCCTCTTATATATTTGATCGGCAACAAGAAGCAGCCGTCATTCGACCAGCCAAGAATTATTATGGTGGGCAGTCTAAATAAATAAGTAGTCGTTGCTGTGGTCAGCAAATCCATCAGCCAACCACCAGCGGACGAGTACGCTGCTGCACACAGGCCTCGCCCAACGCACACCACTTCTTTCTGTCCTCGGCCATCCTCATCCAGCCGATGCTAGCAATTGGGCCTCAGAGGTCCAGAAAATCAAATCAGCATCGCAACACATAATAATGTGCGATGTGCGAAATAGGAGCCTACACAGTTATGTACACCTCTGTGTTGGCATTGAAGCGAACACGAGATCAGTACCATTCTTGGCAGTTCGCAAAAAGCCACTCCATACCATATCGGGTCTAAATGCGTTCGACGTCTGCGGCCATCTTGTCGGTTTCCCGCCAAAAAAGCAACAAGACGCCGCGGCCGGTAATGATCGCACGCTCTGGAGATAAACGTCATCCGTCACTGTTTCCGCTTCGAGGTGAACGCGCACCTTAGTGATCCGAACGGAACGAATTTTAGAATTATTTGTACAAAATCCTCTGGAATGGAAGGTCGCTCATCAACCAGCGCCGCATCGGGAAAATCGCTGGAAAAATTCTGAAGGCTCTAAATTTGAATTCGGAATTCGGATGGACGTGATCAGATTTGCGGATGAAGCGCCGGATGCGCCCCGCAATCGTTCAGGAGCGTGAATCTGTAAATAAAGTTGTTTAATGGAGTAATGTACAGTAATGATTGTTTCATTGACACTATTGGTAGTCTAGTAACCAATCGCATTCCAATGGTATAATCCGTGCAACTTAACTCGGCGTCTCGCGCGATTCGATCTTAGATTTAGAATTTAATTAGATAGAATGCCATTACGATACCATTGAAATGACATTGTACTGCTATTGCTAGGTAGACTACCAAATCGAGTCAGTCACTCCATTGGACAACTGTGCAATTTAGAGACTCGCCCCCCAGGACAAGTGCTTGTGTTGTGTGTCATCATCATAAGCAGCCTATATACCTCCCACTGTAGGGCACAGGCCTTCTCTCAGAGAGAGTATGGGCTTAACCACCACGCGTGCCCACCGCGGATTAGCGATTTCAAGCGCTGAGGTACCTATGTAAATAGCTCAGACACCCAGGTTTCCTCACGATGTTTTCCTTCACAGTTAGCGTGTGTGTTGTATGTCTGTGGACGTTATTATTATCATTTTGTTGCCGCCTGTCTCCCCGCTTCGTGCAAAGAGCTACACAGCACGGCTTTACTAACTTTATTTTAATCTGATTGCGTCTCACGTTGCCTAGCGCCTCATTAAAGTGAAATAGACCCTATTATGTTGTGAATAACGATCACGACGAAAGCTCGCCCCTTCAGCATCCGCTTTCAGAAGTTAAAGGAACTGACAGACTTGTCAAGGGTGTTTGGCTTTAGGCTGTCAATGCGAAACTTCCCTCAAACTTGTGGCTTTGTTTTTATACCATAGAAGAAGAGTACATAGAAAAACTTGGAAAAGATTAAACAATCT
Organism: Yponomeuta malinellus; assembly: GCA_947308005.1. Taxonomy (NCBI): domain Eukaryota; kingdom Metazoa; phylum Arthropoda; class Insecta; order Lepidoptera; family Yponomeutidae; genus Yponomeuta; species Yponomeuta malinellus. Next base: position 5,867,048 of record OX371020.1, on the reverse strand, counting down.
AATATATAATATAAAAATCTCGTGTCACAGTGTTTGTTATCTAACTCCTCCGAAACGGCTTTACCGATTTATATGAATTTTTTTGTCTGTATTTGGTAAATTTGAGAATAGGTCGTTGGCTAATTAATATGGCAAATCAACGTTCGCCGAGTCATCTAGTAAAACCATAAAATATTTTTTTCGGGGCTTTATATGTCTCAAAAAAATTTAAAAAAAAAATCTAGTTATACTCAAATAAGAAAAACTTATTAGATTTAGTTTTTTCGTTGAATTGTAAACGTTCTAGAATAAGGGCGTAGACTGATAAAACATAATTTTACTATACAACTCAAGTATTGATAAACCTGCACCTTGTGACTCATAGTTTTAGCCGTTGCATGTGTGTATGTTGCGATTTTGTACCAGGTGACTAGAATGGTTTTTTAATAGACTATATTGTAAAAGGTGTTAGTTGTAGAGCAAAAAAAGACCACGATTATTTATCTTTTAACGAGAGATTGAAACATTTTTTGTGCAAGCTCTCCATCGCGATGGAAGCTCAGTGAATAGACCAGTTGGTTCACATACGTGAGGTCTGGAGCTCGAATCCCGACATGTACCAATTTCACGTTTTCTAAGCTACGTAAATTTGCGTATTTGTATAGCCATATAACTCGCTGACCGGGATGGAAAACATCGTGAGAATACAACAAAAATTTTATATTATGGTACTATAGCGTTGAAAAAAAATACAAAAAGCTAAAAATAACGAGGGTATATTATTCAGCATTGAATAAAAAAAAAAAACAAAAATATTAGCCTTCATTCACTAGAAAAAAAAACAAATATATTAGACTGCATTGAATAAAAACAAAATTAGCATGCATTAAATAAAAAAAAAACAAACGTATTAGCCTGCATTGAATAAAAAAAACAAACGTCTGCTAAATGTATGCCGGAGGGGTAGAATTTTGCCACTTCATATTGTATATGGTAGAACTTTGAGCCGGCTCGCACTTGGCCGGTTTTTAGGGCTTCGTACCTCACAAGAAAAAACCGGAAGGAACCCTTATAGGATCACTTCGTTGTCCGTCCGTCCGTCCGTCAGTCCGTCCATCCGTCATCTCGGAAACGCGTAGAGGTATCAAACTGAAATTAAAGCCTAAAAATAAAACTTCAAAGTTAACGTGAAAAAAGATACTGTTTATGCCGCAAAATACATATATATCGACAATCAATAAAAATTTATAGGGTATCTAGAACTATGAAATTTGGCAAGTAATATCGTCTTATACTAAAAGTACAGGGAAAAGTCTGAAAACTTTACATTTGTTATTAAATCATTAAAAAAATTGTCTTTATGCCACACCTGGCCAAAAAGCGGGTTTTTCCGCACGCTACGCGTACGGGAAAACCCACTTTGAGGCCAAGTGACGACATAAAATTGTGTACACAACACGGACCGTAAAATAGAAAGCCCTCTATCGGAAATTTATGACCCTCGCCTGAGGCTCGGGTCTTAAATTTGTGCGATATCACCCTAAATAACTATTGAAGTTCGGGAAAATCTCGGAAAAAACTGCGAGACTCGATTACTGAACTATTTTACAATATCAGTAAGAGAGTCCGACTCGCACTTATTTAAATAATCATTAGTTGAATAAACGTTGGTGGTGGCGGTTTATTGTTCACCATCCCTTACTATAATTAACTCGCGTACCTAATAGTATTATATTCTCTCCGTTAACATTCACCCTTTTGATCATTGTAAATAACGACCATAAAATTACTCAATTTGTGTCCTTATTTTCCCCTTTTTCCTTCGTTAATGATGAGAGAATTGGCTTTGCGTGTTTGCGGATGGAAGAATCTCTAGAGCGACCTCTTTTGTTCCGCCAGTCTAATTATTAGTCTCCAACTGACTTTAAGCGGTTAGATTCTAAGAAACATTCGAATCTTCCATTTAGCTCAACGATTCAAGAGTTGCGAGTGCTGAAATCACACAGTGCCGCCACTTCGTAAGTTAAATTCCATTGAGTTGTCACCTGAGGTTGTCACATTTATCACAAGAATCACATTTTATATTGAATTACCTCCGTAATAAAATGGGCATTGTTCTAAATATTGACAATAGTTATAAATGGTTCATATTAAAGGTATAAGGTCAGTGAATTTAATGCCACATTTACGTACATAAACTCACGCCTGTATCCCAGAGGGGTAGGCAGAGACCACGGACTGCCACTTGCCACGATCCTGACAGATCACTTTCGCTTCCTCAACACTCATTAGTCGTTGCATGCACGCACGCTGGTTTCGGGTTCTTTTTATCTTGCCCTTTTCTAATAAATTTGGTCGAAGTATGTCCGCCTGGGACGTCCCTTACTGGTCCTTCCACCCACATTCGCTCGATATATTTGTTTCGTCACTCTTTCTTCCTTCACCCTCTTCACATATACAAACCAACGCAACATTCCTTTCTCAATTCTAGTCACTACAAAACAATTATAAATTAATAATATTCACCGATTTGTTGTATTTTTGTGAATAAGTGTATGGCTAATTCGACCTTTTAACGTTCGTTTCAGACGTAAATGAAAGTACCTTTAATATTTTTGAATGAAAAACGTCAAGGTGTGGACATCTCGGTGTACTGCAAAAAAAAAAAATGTCTTACATTGGCACAAAATATAAGGAGTCTTTTTAGTTTTTTTTTTTAAAGAGTTAATGTATAGAGCCATGGTATCACTAGAAACTGATAGATCGTAGGATCTCAGACTCAGTTGATGACGTACTTCCGGTTTCGTAGACTCTGGTTCTTTTATTTCGCTTTAAGAATTCATTAAATCAGGCCATATCGAAATATTCTGCTCAGATGATATATTTCTGTTGCCGCTATATCAACAAATACTAAAAACAGAATAAATTAAATATTTAAGGTGGCTCCCATACAACTAACGTAATATTTTTTGCCGTTTTTTGCTTGATATTAATAACGGCAACAGGTAGACGCTTGAAATATTCACAGAATATTTAGTTCTATGTTTGCTTCTAAAATAAATAATTAAAATAAAATTAATATTTAAGGGGGGCTCCCATACAACAAACGTGATTTTTGGCCGTTTTTTCTCGATATTTGTATCTAGTGTTGTAAATGGTACAGAACCCTTTGTGCGCGAGTCCAACTCGCACTTGGCCGGTTTTTCTTTCTTTTTTATGGCTATGCTAACCAGGCAAGGACATCACAAACATGGAAATACACCCAGACTGAGGCCATGCGTACAAATGTACGGCGGTCCCCGGTGGGATCAAACCCACGACCTCCGGCATGGTTATCAGACGTGATACCGCTAGACCAACGAGGCAGTCACTTGGTCTAATCAGTTTACTTGCTAAGTCTCGATCCTACCTTTCAATGGGACTCTCTTAACGCCTCACCTGCCCTCGTGGAATGGAATGGAGGGTGGCCCATACTAAGTTGGGCACAAATCTGTGTCGCGGCAGACTTAAGGCTTGGTCATCGAATTTTGCAAACACTTGAAGTCATTTCATTTTCCAAATGCTGGAACCCTTTCTCAGTTTACTATTAGGGTATCTGACTAATGTTACCATTTGCACGCGAATTGCAACCCAATGACGTGTTGACCACACAGCCTTACGAACTAGTAATATATCGCTGCAACAATACTCTGTTGTGCAATTGGCCTCTACTCTCTTATTTTGTCCAAAGAACACAACCACACAACTTTTTTTATTGATTATTTATTGATTTTAAAGACCGTAAAATAAACTTAACGGTGAATGTAGCCAGGGACGCCCATCTGTTAATGCTTTGTGGTGCAATGACAGCTGCATCATAATCATAAGCAGCCTATACACGGCCCACTGTAGGGCACAGGTCTTCTCTCAGAGAGATGAATCACCACGCGTGCCCACCGCGTATGCGCTGAATCACCACGCGTGCCCACCGCGGATTGGCGATTTCAAGCGCTGAGGTATGTGAATAGCTCCGACACACAGGTTTCCTCACGATGTTTTCCTTCACCGTTGGCGAGTACATGACTTAGAAAACAAAGTCATAGGGTACATGCCCGCACTGGGAATCGAACCTGGGTCTCCCGCTTCGGAGTCCAATGTTCTACCCACTAGGGTACCACCGCTGCAGCTGCATAACGCGTCGACTTACTCTGCGCGCGCACACGAATCAAACTTTTTAGGCGTCAATGGAATGAAAGAACATTTCACGGGATCCGACCATGAATCTGCCATTGCACTATAATGTACTAACAGAACAGAGTCGTGGCCCAGCTCTCTGTGCCAACGTTCTGAAGTTGATTTTTTGTGGCGGTGGCGACTGGATGAGGATGGCCGAGGACAATGAGGATAAGATAAGATAAGATAAGATAAGAATATTCTTTATTGTATACCGGAAACAAATGTTACAGAAACAGCAATGAGGATGGTGGATGAATTCGGGCCGACGTGTTAGATTGTGTACGGTGCAACGGCACATTATTTTGTTAGTCAGCATTTCCATCAATTTACCCAACTATAATTGGAAAAATCAAATCATCCGCGTCATGCGTTCTTAGTGACCTTTCATTAATTATTTGTGTCGTTATTGTAGTTTAATGTAACGATAGTTTATTAGCTGATTGCTTTCATTTCTAGCAGTTAGCACCTCATCTAGCTATCCGGTTACATGACAATTCGTCGGCTTATTGCAAGAACTCATTAACCGACATATTCACTATTGGGAGAAAAAGGACTTTCTAGTTCGTTGTTAGTTAATGGTTGTGTTTCCTCCTCCTTATTCCCTATAACATCGTTAAAATAATGCCTGATACTAAAACACCACTATTGTATCATTGTTCAATTCATCTCTATGTCCATACGTTTAAAAAAGCGGTTAGTGAGTTTTTGCAGTTAATGACTTCTTGCAATAAGCCGACGAATATATAGCTAAACTTAACCGACGGAGCCATTAGCAGATCAAGCGTCGTATGCGCTCTTACAGAAGGGATTAGACCAAAAAACAATAAACAAAAACAATAAGACGCGTAAAAAACCTGGGGCTGCTTAATATTTTATTACTGGTGCTCTGAAGGGACATTTTCCTACAGGGACACAACTCCGCAAAATGGGGTTGTGTCAAGATGACACTTGCAGAGCATGCGGTTTTGAAGTGGAGTCGATGGTACACGTTCTGTGCGACTGCGATGTCCTTGCCGGAAAAAGAGTGAGTCTTATGGGAATGGCTTACTCCAAACCAGAAGACTTAGTCACCTTACCCTAAAGGGCGTGCGTGACCTCGTTGAGAATATCTTCGATTAGACTTAGGTGTAAGGTCAACGGGCAGACACACAACAGATCCCACTGGGTCGAAGTGTCGCCGACTAACTGTCAGCTCCCGCACGACTACTTTAAGATAAGATAAGAAATATTTTATAACAAAATTATATTGATATGAATGTTGATGAAGCGAAAGTTGTTTGTCAGGAACGGGATACCGGCGTCAGTTGATGTTATGTTATAAATCGATGAAGTTTGTTGACCACCAAATCACCCAAAAATTATCAACATCTGTCTATTGCTGGTTTCGTCTATTGTTTTGTTTGTTTGCTAATTTACGATAAAGCCGGATTCTACAGTAGGCTACCAATGTATAGTTTGCGTACGAGAGAATAATATTAAACAGGCTAGCATCGTGATTCGTAGGAGCATCCACCGACAGACAGCCACCCAATATTAGCTCTTAGTTTAAGGTTTATAAGTGTCATCTTCGGGTGTTACGGATTGTGTTGAAAGACGCACAATTCAATCCGATTTGAATCACGATTGTTTTGACGGCCGTGGCTTTCCAGGTCATGCCTGTGACTAGATGCTAGACAGCTATGGTGAAATTTTAGCGCCCCACAGTAGAGTTGAGAACAGTGGCATACGCGTATTTCCGGGATTCCCAGGACTCAGTGCCCTTTTTAATTATATTGAATGATATTTAAATTTCTAGATGACAATCGGTGCTCGTGTTTTAAGGACAAATAGTATCATGACAGTTTAATAGATTCGTGGTGGCTAGAAGGACCATAATCTTTGTCATTTGGGAATATACCCAGCGGTTCATCAGTTATCTAGCCCATTAAAGAGCCCACTTCTGAGCATAGGCTTCTACACTTACACGCCGACCCCCTTGGTCCCTTGTTGGTCACTTTCATTGCCAAGATATGTCTAATTTCGTGGGAACAAACCGCAGAGGTCTCAAAAAGAGGAGAACAGCTATTGATGACAGCATAAAGAGCTTATTAAACTCCCTCTGCAGGGGAAAGGCCTTCTCCCCGAGAAAGAGAGACTACAGGACATGGAGTTCGTGAGCATGGACTGCGTATCTATCTCAGAGGCCTAATTATGCACACCGAATCTTGCCGGAATCCTGAAGTTTTCTATAGCAATTAGTATGGAATTTGAAAGTTACACGTTTAAAATTGTTCAGGATTTGGTGCGCGTAATAAGAAGCTCAGAATGCTCAGATGTTCTTCTTTTTACGCTCAGAACCGTGTGGTGCCGGATTAAGAATAGCGTCCCTTCATTTCATTCCGTGGATGTCGTAGAAGGCGACTAAGGAAATAATTTACCAGGAGACGGGCAGCAGCGTCTTCCTGAGATTCCAACCGCATACTGCAATTGCCAACCCGCCTGCCAAGCGTGCCGATTACGGCAAAACCCCTCATGGTTAGGAAAAACCACGAGGGAGGCCTAAGACCTGCAGTGGGCGTAAAATGGCTGATGATGATGAATAAGAAGCTATTTCGCGCACGGAATCCTGAACGATTCCAATCGTGTAACTGTCAATTAGCATGGAATTTAATTAGGCCCCTGATAACATAAAGTAACTTTAAAGTTGGTTCAATAAAAGGTGTTAAAAAAATACCAAGGGAAGCTTATCGAATTTGATCTTAACCTGCTTCATAAAACTGGACGACCAGAAGCTACGTAGTTGGAAAAACACGGACAACGCTATTTCGCCTCTCACCGAGTGAAACGTTACCAATGAGCCGTGATAATTCGTCAAACGTCCCAATTCCTGCGAATGCCGAAGGGAGGATAAATAAAGGAGTAGTCCCGGGACTGTGCCGTGCGGACACTGTTTTAGATTTGCTATGCTTTGATTTTGTCTTGTGTTAACACCTCAAAACGTGTTCGTAGATTTGTAGTCCTTACATTATCTAATGTAAGGTAATCAAAGAGGAAATACTGCCCTTTAAAACTTTCGTGACTGTACAGAGACATAATTGTAAAAGAAACTGGCTGATTATACATCTTTTTATTATTAAAACAAATCTGGTCCTGTTGGATATTTCCATACATCTCTTGCACTCTCTGTTTTAAATCTGTCTGTAGTTAAGCCCACTAATGTGTACCTAATAGAACAGTTTTTTGGTTGTTTGCCACACTTTTGCAACTCACTCACGCATTGTCTGATTTGGATGTCCAAATTTGGATACATACAAATTCGACATGTCAATATTAACGCAAAGGCTATTTTACTCCAACTCCATGACAGTCTTGTTGGTGTAACGTTTAACGTGCTTGACTACTAAAACAGAGGTCATAGGTTCGATTCCCATTGGAGGGCGCCGTACATTTGTACAAATGGCCTCAGTCTGGGTGTATTTTCATGTTTGTGACGTTTTTCGTTTCATTTTCATGCCTGGTTACTATATATAGCACATGGTATTTCTGACCATAATATAACAAGTGATCGTATTGTGGGGAAATTATTATTATTAACTAGTTAGGAACAATAAAAAAAGTGTTGCAAACTGTAAAATAGGCAAATGGGGATGAAGTGTGGGGAAGTTTTCATTATTAACAAGTGTGGCAAACTGTAAAATAGGCAAATAGGGATCAAGTCCTCCGGGTGCCCTTCAATGTATACCCACGCGAGTGTGAGACGTCCCGGAGGAATTTCGTTCGTCTCGACTTAGATTTTAAAGTGAAATTGCCTTTCGCTTGTGTAACGCCCGCCGCGGAGGTAATTGCACGTTTTAGTTTCCCTTTAATTGAAATTCCTTGTGAAACTGGTAAGTTTTTACCCCCACAGTGTTCCTTGTTTCACCTTTAATTGAATTTTCTGTAAAAACTTACCTGCCGTAGCTTTTCAAGACAAAATGTGCTTGAAATTGGACGACTATAAACAAAATGTTTTGGTCAGAATCTGCCTACACAATAAGAGATGCCGTAACTTTCCTAAATGAAGTTACATACAGATTCGGAATGAGCAAAAAATATATATGACTTTTTGCATTTGCAGCAAAGCTCTTTGTCGTTTGAAACCGAAGATCAGGGCCTAGATTCTGTTAATGCATTGTAGTATCATGACAACTGCATGAACATGGCGATTTCAAACCTTCTAGGCGTCAATGGTATGAAAATACACGTCACGTGACCCGACAGTGTATCTGTCATTATACTGCAATACACTAACAGAATCGAGGCCCCGTTAGCATAAAAGGGCGTGATTTTTATTCAACTGCCTAGTCTGGAAATCACGGTATTTTATTAATTAATACAAAGTTTACAAAAACAATGGAAAATCATTGACTGTTAGATGTTTGAAGAGGTTGACAATGATTTCTTGCCCCTTTGCATTAAAACGCTACACCGGAGCGAAGTAGGATATTCGACAGTTCTAAACAGGCAAACGTAAGGTTTCAGTACCTATGAAATTATATTTGAATATTACCCAGAACTTCACGGAACCGAACACGCGACTGGAGAATATTTTCTTGGCAGACCCTGGTCTCTGCCTATCAATCCGGGATACAGGCGTGGGTTTATGCTAGTTATAGATTTGTTTTTTATAACTTGTTTTTAAACGATTCAAAAATATCACATTACTAGAACTATGAGACTCATGAAAGGCACTTAAAACTTGTACACTAATCTTATCATTGTCATCTTACTGTTAACAGCTTTCAGTTGGCCAAAGTGCATACAAAAACAACGGACTGCTGTTAACAGATGATTAACAGACTGTTGTTGTACCGGGTGCTAAAGCTGTTATCTATTATTGTAATAACAATGATAACTATATTACGCGCACCTGAGCGAATCGTCTAATTGTCAAATTCCGTACTAATTGCTACCGCAAACGTCAGGATTCCGACAGGATTTTGTGCGCATAATTAGGCTCTCTGGTCCCAAACTAGGATACACTGTGGTATGGTAACAAGGCAAGGACACCACAAACACTGAAATTTTGTCCGCACAGATCTTTTTGGCGGTAGCGTGAACATAGTCACAGATCGTTTTCACATCGCTTACTGTCTGTACAGTGTATGTGTGAGTAATTGACGTAGTGTGATGCGTAGTAAATTACTATTAGTCAATTACTAAATTAGTCAATTAATCATAAATATACTGCAAAGACAGTAAGCGATGTGCAAACGATCTGTGACTATGTTCACGTTACCGCCAAAAAGATTTGTGCGGACTATAGCTATATACACCCAGACCCAGACTGAGGCCTTTTGTACAAATGTACAGCGCCCCCCAGTAGGAATTGAACCGCATGGTAACCAGACGTGATATGGGTCTTATAGGTCTTGGATTTTTATGGTGCAAAACAAATAATTACAAAAGTAAACCTTCGGCCGCAGTTTAAAAAAATCGCCTTGCGTGATCCGAGGCGATCGCGTGCGTATCATTACAATTTTAGCTCGATAGCGAAATTATCGGTGTTTTGTTAGGTTTCAGCCTGTTATGTACATTATGTAGATTGGTCAATTTATAAATAACCTCCGAGCGTATTTATTGTCCAAACTTTTATGTGGGTTAAATTAAAAATTCCAAATCAAATTGTTTTTATTGAAAGTAATTGTTTATGTGTTTTGTTTCATGTGTGCAATAAAGAATATTCTTATCTCAATATAGAAAGTGCTACTTAATGAACGTTACAAGTTAAAGGTGTCTTTTCAGAGGGGTTTGTGCATTTTTCTACGGATGCTGGTATATTCCCCCGCCGCCATTTTGATTTTTTTCACTGCGTTAAGACGCAAACAGGCTAGATAAAACAAAAAAAATGTTATGTTGACCGGGCCTAAGAGACGGCACGAAAAGAAAAAGAAAATGGTATCATTCGTCCTTCCTACCCTTTTTCCTTATGTTGGTTGGATCCACACTCTCGGTCGGAACACTCGCATGTTGTTTCCTATATTCAAGCTTGCTCGAGTAGGCGGCGACACTTTTTAAAACGCATCTAATAGTTGTTCAATAGAGTCATATGTACAGTAAATTGGTTGTTTCATTGACACTATTGGTACCTAGTTTAGTAACCAATCGCATTCCATTGGTATTACCCGTGCAAATTAACTCTGCGCCTCGCGCGATTCGATCTTCTTCGTGAGAGATGCCTATTTCATTTGCGCGGGCTCAACCATTAGAATGACACTGTACTGCTATTGCCTAATAGACTACCAGATAGAGGCAAATAACAGCTAATGTCGTACTTATATCATTCTATTGACAAACGACGTGTGTAATTAGATGTGCGTTTTTGAAAATAATTTGACTGTCGCGGTCCATTTGGAAGGCGGTTACCAGCGAGATAGCGCTGTTTCTGTTTTCTTAAGGTCCGCACAAAATCCTGCCGGAAACCTGACGTTTGCGACAGCCATTTGTATTTGACAGTTAAACGATTGATATCGTTCTGGATTTGGTGCGCGAAATATAGGAGCTGCTCTCTGTTGAGAGTGTGTAACCAGCGTCACGATCGCTACTAATGTCGTAGAAATAATCGCACAGAGACGCAACGGGGGTTGCCTGTGTAGGGTCGTTATTGCCTACAGGGGTTGTGGATAATTAAAACTTTCCGTACGAGATAAAAGTTCCGTAGACAGAGGTCACCACAACACGGATATTTGTATTTTATGTTTTTCATTTCTTCTGCAATATACTACAATCCTTAGGGAAGAGACCCGTGCCCCTCGGTGGGGACATAATGGGTTGATGATGATACTACAATCCACTGGTCCCAGCTTTTTATGTTGAACGTTCGTGATAACAAATTTCTTCTGTCATTCCTTTTTTTTTTTAAGTCATTTCGCTAACAATACTAAAGCACACGCTTTTCAGTAATGTAAACCATGTCTAACGCTCTATCTGTTTTGTATAGGTAAAATGAGAGATTTTTGTAGACACATTTTGTGCTTGGAAGGACATTCTTTGTATACCTATTATACAAAGGATATATTACAATAGAGAAAAAATATCCTCATATTCAAGCGAAAGATCAAACAAATGGCGACGAGTTCGAAGATCACTTATTTATCAAACGTGCGTGATGTAATCTTGCCTAAGCTTAAGCCTTTGCTTATATGTGTTATGCATACGGGACAACCAAAACAAACTGCTTAACTATTTTTTTTTTTCTGGGATTATTAATATTATTTTGGGTATACCAACAACAAAAATGTTAGCACGCAATAGACGCGTCGTTTTGAGTGCTCTTATGACACGAAGCTAAGACTAAACTAGCGTTACGCTTTTCTGCCCCTATATTACGCACAGCAAATCGTCTTAAAAAAAAAAAAAAACTGCTTACTTGTAGTACCGGTTGGTCTCTTCCGTTTATTTTATTTTATTGTGTTTATACTTTTATACTGATTCCAAATTTTTGTTAATTATTTAATGCTTAATATTATGCCTCACTGTTTTTTATTTATAAAGAATAAGTGTAGAAAATCGCGGCGGAGACTAAAAAACAGCATTAATGCTGAGGCTCCGACCATTTCAAAAGTGTACTAAATTAAATTACTCTTAACATAAGCAAATTTGTTACTTTTGAATAAAGTTCTTTTTATTTATTTATTTATTTAACTGTCAAATTCCATACTAAATGATATCGCAAACGGCAGGATTCCGACAGGATTTGGTGCGCATAATTAGGCCTCTGAGCGTCAATAGGTTATCTTCTAATTCTGAGGGCCGGTTTCTGAATTGAGAATTTCGCTAAGTGTATACTTAAGTAATGTTCTGTCACGCTCTTTTCTGAGAAATTCGAAGAGACAGCACTACAGTTAACAATTTACTTAGCGAAATTCTCAATTCAGAAACTAGCCGTAAAAGCCGGCTCGCGCCAATGCTATTTGACAGCAGTCGGTAGGTACCTACCTATCTATTCAACCAAGGACAACTTCCATCCGGTGAATAAGTCCAAAAACATCTCGTACCATGACATTTACAGAGCTATCCATAGATAAGTTGTGTAACTGTCAACCCTGATAATCAGCTATTTATTGGGATTCGTATTTATCTATTTACTTACTTATTCAGCGACTTGGCGCAAGTCACCCAGGCCATTGATTTACCAGGGGAGTGAATCTCTTAAATGCTTGGTTTTTCAATAGACTGATCTTGACACACCACAGGATGCACTCCGACGCTCTGACTTTGTCTTGTATTATGTTGTATTTATGTGACTTGTTTTTCATTTGTACTTGTTTATGTTACTTGAATAGCGTCACTCCATTTCCCTCCGTGGATGTCGTAGAAGGCGACTAAGGAAATCATTTACCGGGAGACGGGCAGCAGCGTCATCCTGAGATTCCAACCGCATACTGCGATCGCCAACCCGCATGCCAAGCGTGGCGATTATGGCAAAACCCCTCATGGTTAGGGAAACCGTGAGGGAGGCCTATGTCCCGCAGTGGGCGTCAAATGGCTGATGATGATGATGATGATGATGTTACTTGTTATGCCTTTTTTTCTTGTGATGTGTTAATTTGTCCCAATAAAAGTCTTTCTTCTTCTTCTTCTTCATCTTAGTATGGCAATAGTTGTTACATTGACCCTGTTGGTAGCCTTCTAAACAATCGCATTGCGACGGTGTAACCAGTGCAACTTAACTCGGCGCCTCGCGCTATTCGGTCTTCTTCGCGAGACCATTGTTTTTTTAAACGAAACTAAAAAACAAAACGGCTAAGTGCGAGTCGGACTCGCGCACGAAGCTATCTTTACAACATTTGAATATTTCAAGTGTCTACTTGTTGCCGTTATTAATATCGAGCAAAAAACGGCAAAAAATCACGTTTGTTGTATGGGAGCCCCCCTAAATATTTATTTTATTCTGTTTTGGTGTTTGTTGTTATAGCGGCAACAGAAATACATCATCTGTAAAAATTTCAACTGTCTAACTATCACGGTTCATGAGATACAGCCTAGTGACAGAACGACGGCCGGACGGACGGACAGCGGCGTGTTAGTTTATAGGGTCCCTTACCCTTTGGGTACGAAACCCTAAAAAACCTACATTCGTACACAGAAACTCACGCTTGTATCCCGTAGGGTTAAGCGGAGACCGGGGTAAGCCACCAAAATTCGTCCCTGGTTTAATTTTATTTACTAATTGCGTGGGTGAATTTGATTGATTTGAATTTGACCGGGTTTTATGTTTTGGAATCAGTCGCATTGAGCTAAAACAAAATAATGTCGAACCAGTCTTATGCACTAGGAGAGGCCTGCACAACATCACATAAAACTACTTACTAAAGCTATTTTTACATCCTTCTTCTTCTTGCTTCTTGCATTAAGCACGCCCTTGTACACTTACAATGTAATTAGTGCAATAAAGAATTAAAATAATAAATAATGGAGACTGGTTCATAGCCAAGGTTTTGTACAATGCCAATTCCATAAAATAGTTATAATACAACATCATAGTACAATGACAATATTATGAACTAGTCGATTTCTTTTCATTGCCGTTGCAAGTCTACGCGCGCATTCGTATCGAACCTTCTAGGCGTCAATGGTGAGAAAAACATGTCATTTGGCCCGACCGTGAGTCTGTCACTGTACAGTCAAGAGCACATCAACCTTTTTACAACTTTAACTTTCGTAAGCATTGCACATTTTATCACATCAACCTCAAATATTTTAATTGCAAGGTCAGCCAAAACTGAATATGTATACTGCAAGCATTTAAAGCGCGCTGTTGACGGTACTATAAAGGCCCTGGGTCAACATTTTCGACTGGGTATAGGGTGTCCCAAAAGTACCACGCCACAGTGACACCGGAGGTAGGTCAGCTCAAGAGGAACCTAACCAGCCTAACATGACCTCAGTAAAAGTTGCACGGTTTTCGAGTTATTAGCGAAATGAAGATTTTTAAGAATTTTCCCCTTTGCTTTTACATTTTTAGTACCAGTATCGACTTGGACAGCTTTTAATAACAGTTTTTTATGTGTATCAAATCACGAATAGCTAATTTCGAAGTCTGAAGTGTTATTTTGTCAATAACTACTACAAAAATCTAAAAAAAAGTTCGATTTATCTCGATTTAAATTATCACAAAAACATTAATTTCAACTTTGATCATCTGCCATAAAAAAAAAACAATTAGAAACGACACAAACAAGTAACGCCAATAAATCAGACACATTATGCAGATTCAGAAATGGTATAACACATGTTATCTTACTGCGAAAAGATAGGCATTTTTGTAACCTTCCTGATGCTGCACGCCATCACTGTTAAGTAAAAACATGCACATTTCTACTTTACCTACCCTATCGCGTTGTGCCTCGTGGCTTTTTTTCATTTGCTAGTCCATGGGAGCGATTGATAAGGAAAAGTGACCTTTTTGAAGACTATTGTTGACACAATAGCTCACACTCCCGCACACGTTGTCTGCTACCTGGACCCTTATTAGTGTTATTATAAACTCTTTTGTCTCACTTTATGAGACTTGACTTATGATGATTACTCTCAGCTTTTGATGGCCTTTGAGGTAGCTTTATATAGCCGCGAAGAGGGGACCGGGCGAGTGTCAAGGTGATTTTGATGGCTTTAAACGCGACTTGGAAAAGAAAGAGGCTATAACTTGCATTTATCTTCCGTTGTGCAGCATGGCACTTGTATTAGCACAGAATTTAAATACAGTTAACATTTCTATACACATCTCTACACCCTTGTTTGATAAAATGTAAATAAATATTGTTAAACTAGAATGCTACTGTTTTACTTATTGGTACCCAAAATCATCCCAAAATATGGTCGTAGGGATACCAATCAAAATCCTCGGCCGGTCATATGGAATGCAAACTTTTGCCAAAGGCGAGCTGCTTTTGGCAAGTTTGTATTCCATATGACCAGCCAAGGATTTTTATCGGTCCATAAAAGCCGCCACAAATTTGAATTTCCCGCCAAGCCCGCTGCTATAAAGTTGCTTTGGGTTGCAAACGAGATGGCGCTACTAGGCATGGAAACTGTCGCTTTTTTTTCTATGGTGTTGACATTCTTCTCGGGTATATGTGTTCTGTGGTCCGTTACCTTGCGTTTCGTGCGACACTTGTGTTCTCAGTGCTCCATTTGTGATTTCTTGAACTTAATTGACTTGGCTTTTCATCGGATTCTGATTTGTTTTTCTGTTTGAACTGTTTGAACGACTACTTGGCGCTCTTCTTGACACTGATTTTGCCTTGCGGAACTGTTTTACAACGATGGCTAATCACCAGAGAGTACGCCGACATGCACTTAATTTATGGAGAAACGAGGCACGTCTCAAATCGAGGCAATGTTTCGTACAACGCAAGATTGGCAGCAAGATTGTACTCTGAAAGATATCCGAATCGTAATCCAACGACGCATGAAGTTATTTTAAGAGTGGTCGTCGCTTATCGAGAGGGAAGGCTACCCGGAGCGAATGGCCGAGCAGGAAGACCTCAGACTGTGGACGATGATGCGGTATTGGAAGAAGTGCGAGCGGAGCCTGGAACTTCTGTACGAATTGTGGAACGCCGCACTGGCGTCTCCAAATCCTCGGCACAAAGAATATTGAAACGTCATCAATACCATCCGTACCACATCCAACGCATTCAAACTCTTCTTCCAGCAGACTACGCACATCGTGTTCATTTTTGCCGAAAGATGATACAGATGTGAAGGCAAAACCCGAATTTCTTTAACGAAGTATTGTGGACTGATGAATCGGCATGCAAAAAGGATGGATATCTCAATTTACATAACGTGCATAGCTGGCAGATAGAAAACCCACATGAACAACGAGAAGATCGGTCCCAATACCAGTTCAAAATCAATTTGTGGAGTGGAATTTTAAATGGCCCAATTGTGGGACCGGTCGAATTGCCTCCTATTCTGAATGGTAGAAATTATTAACAATTTTTGCAAGACGACCTGCCCGGCTTATTAGAAGACGTGCCATTGACACTGCGACAAAGGATGTGGTACCAACAAGGTGGTTGCCCGGCACACTACGCTCGAGAAGTCCGTGAGCATCTTAGTGAAACATTCCCTGAGAGATGGATTGGTCGATTGGGACCAATTTTATGGCCACCGCGTTCCCCAGATCTGAACCCACTGGATTTTTTTTTATTGGGGCTGCTTGAAGGACAAAGTTTACGCAAAACCAATACGTTCTGAGGAAGAATTGCGGCAACGAGTATTTGATGCTGCTCGTACCATATCGGAAGTCAGTTTACGGAAATTGAGCCGAAATTTTATAAAACGATGTTTTTTTGTGCATTCAAGTCCATGGGAGACAATTTGAACACTTATTGTAATGTAACCTAATTAAGTTTACAATAAATGAATGAAAAAATAATCTGTTTTTATTTTCATTGCCATTTTATCCGGCCCATTGAAATTAAAATAAGTTAACGTTCAAAAGAGTGACAAACATTTATATACACTCCCTCTGTTGAACATTCTAGTTTAATCAAAAACTTCATCTAACACTAGCACTTTTATTGAACATGATTTAGAAAAAGAAGAGAACTGCAAAATTATGTCATTTCTGAATAGTGTCGGTAGATGGATGTACAAAAAAAAAAGAGAATCTGAAATATAATGCTATGTGAAGTAACAAATATGTATAGTGAGAGATTACAAGAATCTTTTGGTTATTTAATGTTTTTTTATGTTCTAGGTAAGTCTACTTGAGTCGGAGGCCAATACCCACTTCGGGTCGCTAAGCCAGCTGAGTACGTAAATTTATTCCAGGTAAGTACACTACTGTGCTAAAGGACAACTCAACTTAAATTTTGACGCCAACCATAAAAAATACACCCTTTTACACAAGTGAAAAGAAACGCTGGAAGGTAGAATAAAAGGCTAACGGTCTTATTTATAAAAACTCGATTCCAAAGAACACTTCAAAAACGCCAATTAAAATAGTCCATGGTGGAGATTTTACAAGGAAAAGATATAGCCACAGATTAAATTAACAGGGATTGGTTTTAGAGGAATCTTGTTTTTCATAAATGAGGCCGTAACGGTCTTGTCTATAAAAACACGATTCCATTTTAATCACTCCACAAGTGCAGTTTAAGCAGTGTGTGGTGAAGGGAAAGACTTCAATCGTGTGTTTATACAAGAACTAATTGAATATTATTAATTTATGTTTGTAGTATTACTAGTGAGTAGGACATTGGACTCTGAAGCGAGAGATCCAGGTTCGATTCCCAGTGCGGGCATATACCTGTGACTTTCTTTTCTAAGTCTTTCTTTCGTACATTTGTGAACGTGATAATAGCAATACCCGGTGAAGGAAAACACCGTGAGGAAACCTGAGTGTCCGAGCTATTCACATGCCTCAGCGCTTGAAATCGCCAATCCGCGGTGGGCACGCGTGGTGATTAAGCCGATACTCTCTCCTTGAGAGAAGGCCTGTGCCCTACAGTGGGACGTACCTATATAGGCTGCTTATGTTATGTTGTAGTACTATATTTACTGACCTTTGAAATGCCGTATCATTTTTAACTGTCCTCGCTATATAATTTAGGACAATGCCCATCGCGATATTTTAGCGCCGGAAAATAAGCGACTCGCGCCATCCTGGTATCTGGGGCCTACTCGTTTCATAGAACTACAATAAAATTCATGGTTTGCTATGATGTACGAGTACATTGCAAAGTGGACCAACCCACAGATTAACAAGTAGGAAGACTGCTACCTAATGTACATTGAATTGTCATAATAAACTATGAATTGTAGTTTTCATGAAACAGGCCCCTGCTATGTTCAGGCCGTGCAGTCGACAGCACATTAACCTTTACATTTCAGTTGCAATTTCGTCCGTAACGCGACTGAGCAGAATCCACGCGTGTAAAGTTTTATGCGCTGTCGACTGTACCAGCCTTACACGTAGAGACGCACAGTGTGTCCTGAGACCCGATCCTCGGACGTGACCATTTTTTTATTGCATACACCAAATATGTCTACTTAAGAACATGTGAGTACTTGTAAATCAGATTATTTCTTCCCGTTAAACAGAAAAAATATTCCTCGGTGAAAATTTGGCATGTTAAATTTAATTGTGTTCCTAAAGTACATACAAAGCCTCATTTCTATGTGCGAATAGAAACTTCATACAATTTCAGTAAGTTAGGTTTTTAGTTAATATTTGAATGGACAAAGTGTTTCAGTTTATGCGATAAAAATGGGTGAAAGTGATGTGTCAGGACCGTGGCAAGTGGCAGTCTCTGCACACCCCTCTGGGATACAGGCGTGATTTTATGTATGTATGTAAATGGGCACTTCTGAAAATCAGGCCACAGAACTCACTGAGTCGCTAGCCCACTCAATTCTAACATGCAACTCATCATAATGCTCCGCGAGAATTGAGATTCACAATTCATCTCCACTTTCTACCAGTTGGAAAACGCAACAAAGCGTCGTTTAACTTTTATAGCAGTGTCGTAAAATGTCTACAGGGTGAGTTTGAATTCGGTCACCGTATTTTGAGGGAATGTTCTTTTCGTTGTGAAAAACTGTATTATTAATCATTTATCAGTAATGGTATAACATCTTTGTAAATATTCGAGATTTCCGACCTTTGGCACCAAACTGTGAATCCAAATTCGAAGTGGTAGGAAGTACGGTAACATTTTTTTAAAAATAAGTTAAATGCTTAAGAGTCTGTCGACCGATACGCTCAAATAATCAAAAAAGCAATTGAGTTGGCCGGCGCCGACCATGAGACGCTCGAAGCATAGTGACATGTAAGTATCTTGTTAAATTGGATCAATAAATTTTTATGTTACCTTTTTTAAATTTTTATTACTTTTCGTCCTGATATTCCTTGTTTATTTATACTTAAGTGCAGTAATAACGAATTCAAAGTCACCCTGTAGCAGATGATTCTGTAATTCCAATATTACCAGTATAACATCCACACGACACAATCCTGTGGCAGACGTAGGTACACTCTATTCCTGTCTACTCTTGCATAAGAGGACTCCATACGAAGATATCTGGCGTAGACTAATGCCACGTTAGGTCCGCTACCCTTAAACTAGATTTAAAATGGTAAACAGAAAAGGACATCATATACATGGCAAAACACCACCTATTTATTTAACTGGATTTGTCCAGCAACTTTTGCGAGGAATTTGGAGACAGGACGCATTTTTGTTTCTGTGATTTGAACTCGCCAATCGATGTCTAACTAGAGCCAGTCTCATCAAGGTGATTTCTTTTATTTTATGATCTATTGCGTGCACCATCTAAGCATTGATATTGTTTTTACGCGATTCGCGGATGTTGTGAAATACAAATGTGCGTCGAGCTTAAAGTTATGTTTGTGTTTTAATACACAGACATAAACTCTCGTCTCTATCCCGTACCTACGTCGGGATATCGGGCGGGACCCGGAGGGGTAGGCAGAGAACAGGGTGTGCCTTTTTCCTTTTTCGCTTTATCAACATCCATTGCATGCATGCTCGCGTAATTTTTCTCTTGTAGCCAGATAGTCACTTATTTGCTTTACATATTTCTGCCTGGGGCTGTCTTAGCGGCCATTCATAAGCAGCCTATATACGTCCCACTGTAGGGCACAGGCCTTCTCTCAGGCAGAGAGTATGGGCTTAATCACCACGCGTGCCCACCGCGGATTGGTGATTTCAAGCGCTGAGGTATGTGAATAGCTCAGACACTCAGGTTTACTCACGATGTGTTCCTTCACCGTTAGCGAGTGGTATTGCTACTATAACTTCACAAATGTACATAACTTAGAAAACAAAGTTATAGGTACATGACCCATATTAGCTTGATGCAATATAAACTCACGCCTGCGTCCCGAAGGGGCAGGCAATGGCTTGCCACTTCCCTTGACACTATCATGTCGACATAAGGAATATCCTAGCTTTGGTTCAATGCCATTTTAATCTTCGAGAAAGGGTATGTACTTAATTTTACGGTCGCTTTTACGATCGTTGCTCCGCTGGCGATGCCAATACAGTTGTCGGGCTTTGACGCAATAAAGCTAAGCCTCGGTTCCGTTAGGATGAACCCACTTGCACTTCGTTGGCTGACCAGCCAGTCCTACCTGGTTATGGAACTGGTCGTACTAAGTCGCCTTAGTAGGTCATTAATTCAGTAAGGTCTTTTCGTTTTTTAGGGTTCCGTACCCGAACGGTGCCAAACGGGACTCAATACTTTATTAATAAGTATAAGTTTTAGGGTTGTGGGACCCTATTACTAAGACTTCACTCTCCGTCTCTTTGCTGTCTGTCTGTCGGTCTATCTGTCTGTCACCAGGCTGTATCTCATGAACGGTCATAGCTAGCCAGTTGAAATTTTTACAGATTATATATTTCTGTTGTCGTTATAACTACTAAAAACAGAATAAAATAAATATTTAAGGGGGGTCTCCATACAACAACAGTTGTCTAAAGACAGCGCTCGCCATCTAGCGGCTATCTATGTAACCTTCACAGCGTCGATGTCTTGTCGTTAAATATCAATGTTAAACGCTTCTTGTTGGTTTCTATAGATGGCGCTGTTCCCAAATTAGATCTTTGACTAATGTTGTATAGAATGGTACGGAACCCTTCGTGCGCGAGTCCGAATCACACTTGACTTTTTTTTTTTTTTCATTTATATCTTCCTACTTGGTGAGATTTTGGATCAAATTACATAGCGGCCAAAATCTCATACACAATCAATGAAAGTAAATATATCACTCTTCAATCTTATATAGTTGTGTATCAGCCTGTCTCTTCAGACTGCTCAAGAAAGTAAGAGACAGAACGGTTCAATTATTTACTGTCTTGCTCGCACTCAGGTATTATAACTACCGACATGGAAGAACCTGACAGAGATGATACTATGTTACAACTCTTTAACTCGTAGGTCGAAAATTGTTCTAGTGCTTAGTAGTGATCTTTATAGCTAGATCTCTCTGATACATATTTACTTATGTCTAGCTTTAACATAAAGCTAGTAGTAGAGGCAGAGTCACTGAAACTACATTGTTAGTTATTTAGGGTACAATATTGATCACATGATCAAGTAGCGAACATTAGTCTCTGTCTTCCTTTCCGGGACACAAGCGTGAGTTTGTGACTGTACACAATGAACCAGTGAATAATGTTCGGGTTAAGTAAGTAACTGAGTGCATTTTCCGAACTGAGCGTGAGTTGCGAAAATATGAGGTCAATGTACTGGGTTATAGGCACGCCACTAGCAAACATTGGTCTCGGACTACCCTTCCGCGACACAGGCGTGAGTTTATGACTGTACTCCGAATTTTGCACGTTTCCCTCGTCGATCAATCGACAAATTGCTCAAAGACCTGAAAAGTAGCGTGGCGAACGTTCCCCACTTCGCATCGTCCAGTCATTTATTGATTAGTGACAGTCACTCCGTGAATAATGTTCGAGGCAAGTAACCGAGTGCATTTTCCGAACAGCCCCTCTACTCTCGACGCTATTGTGTTCAAATTGCGTCACATTGCGTTCATTGACGTTCGTGTATGTTGTTTGTGTACCTTTGTGTTACTTTCTTTCTGTCAGAAATAACGACTTAGTAAACGTTTTAGTTGTAGCATTAAACTTATTGATATTACAGAGCTTCTTCTCCACTTAATCTATTAATTGTGAAACTGACATCTTTGACGTTCATTAAGTAAACATTTTGTTTTCACAGTGAATACAATTTTTGACTTTGACTTAGAGCGCATCGAAAACGGAAAGCATATTTTGGCTAAATTAATAATGAATGCACTCAATTGTAACGCAAGTTGGCTAAATTAGCGTCGAGAGTAGAGGGGCTGAGCGTGAGTTGCGAAAATATGAGGTCAATGTATTGGGTTAAGGATGATTTGCGGCAGGTATTAGAATGTTCGCTTTAAATCCGAGAGGCTCGGAGTTCGATCCCGGCTTGTACCAATGGCTTTGTTTGAAAATAGACAGATAGATAGAGAATACTTTATTTGTACAACCAGAAAAATGCGTTTGAAAAAATATGATTAAAAAAATTCTTTGTTAGCTTCTCCACATAATTAATTAATTTTGAAACTAACGTGTTAGGTTAGGTTCGGTAGTGTGCGCAAGCGTTCCCGTGGCCCCGTCCCTTGCGAGTGCGGAGGAACACCCCAGGAGTTTTAGTCGGTATACCGCCCTTTTCAGGGCGGGGAGTCCGACATAACCACCGTGCTCCCCCGAGCCGGTGGTACCCGTAATAGGGTTCCTCCTGGGTAAAAAAAAAAAAAAAGGTTACTGCGTGATCGAATCAAGAATGAGGACATCCGCAGAAGAACCCGAGTTACTGATATAGCTCGAAGGATGTGGTCCGTCCGTTGAAGTGGTCTGACGACCTGGTTACGGTGGCGGCACAAGACCGGGAGGCTTGGAAAACCATGAGGGAGGCCTATGTCCTGCAGTGGGCGTCAAATTGCTGATTATTAAACTAATGTTCTTTAAACAAACATTTGCAGTCTTTATTAAAATGCAGTTTAAAGAGTCCCTTTACCACAGGCTATTTAAACTGAAAGAGCGGTGGTAGCCTAGTGGGACCCAGGTTCGATTCCCAGTGCGGGCATGTGACTTTGTATTCTAAGTTATGTACATTTGTGAAGCTATAGTAGCAATATCCACTCGCTAACTGTGAAGGAAAACATCGTGAGGAAATCTGAGTGTCTGAGCTATTCACATACCTCGGCGCTTGAAATCGCCAATCCGCGGTGGGCACTAGTGGTGATTAAGCCCATACTCTCTCTCTCTCTCTCTCTCTCTCTGAGAGAAGGCCTGTGCCCTGCAGTGGGACGTACGTATATAGGCTGCTTATGATTTAAACTTTGTTTTGAGGAATCGTGTTTTTTTTTTAAATTAAACTTTGTAACTATTATAAAAACGCTTAATTTGATTTAAAAACATACAAAGTAACGTTATAGCTTTACGTGTGGGCAGTATTATTTATCGTTAGAATATATAATCAGTCCCACAATCACGTCAAGTTAGATGCCTGTATGTATTACCGTTTTTACAATAGAGCATAAAGAACAAAAACGGCGAATAAACACGTTTGTTTTATGAAGACCCCCTTGTTTTTATTTTTTTTTTTTAATTTTATTATCTGTTTGGTAATCCGCCGTAATGACACATATTCTGTGAAAATTTCAACTGGCACCTTTGCGGTTCCAAAGGCAGAGCCCTTTAAATGTCGGACGGACGGACAGACAGACAGACAGACAGCGGAGGCGGAGGACCCGTTTGGCACCCTTCGGGTACGGAACCCTAAAAAGGTTTATTTTACCTTGATGTTATGTACGTTTGTGAAGTTTACCACTCGCTAATTGTGAAGGAAAACATCGTGAGAAAACCTGAGTGTCTGAGCTATTTACATACCTCAGCGCTTGAAATCGCCAATCCGCGGTGGGCACACGTAGTGATTAAGCCCATACTCTCTCTCTCTGAGAGAAGGCCTGTGCCCTACAGTGGCACGTATATAGCCTGCTTATGAACCTTGATGTAACTTTTGACTATAAGCAACAACAAGCGGTGGTAGAACAATAGACTCGGAAGCGCGAGGCCAAGGTTCGATTCTCAGTGCTTGCATGTACCCTATGACTTTGTTTATTTTCAAAGTTACGTACATCCGCGAATTTGTAGTAGCAATACCACACGCTAACCGTGAAGGAAAACGTGAGGGCGCGCGCGCCTTGGTTGGCTCCGCGCGTATTGGCTTGTCTTTTATGTGGGCTAGGCCGACTAAGCTGTCAGGATGGTACTGGGCAAGCCTACTCCATCTAAAAAACAATGTCCCAGCCACTGCAGCGTCTAAGTGGTCCCTTCACCCATCTTGGCGCTGTATAAATGATCTCGTTACGTAGATGCAAAGTCCAAATTGTTTTTTAGCTTTTGACTGTACAATAAACAGCTAACCTTCGATTATCAACGATTTTCTCACCGCGTCACGTTTAATTTTCCTAATTGTGCGATAACGATACAGACAAAGTGATAAAATCTTAAATAAACAAACAATCTACTAATCCGTTACGTCCGTCCCGCTCAATAGATAAATCCCTTTTGATTAATGTGTTTAATCTACGTAATAAAGGTGATACTTTAGGACTTTTTTAATTATTTTTTTTTTCTTGGATGATGCATTCTCATTGATCGATCTTATATTCGTTTACTGACGGTCGTTATCGGCATTCTTTGCTATTTACTCGTTAGGCAAAATAAGCTATTTCAACGCAGTAGAAAATATAAAAAAAAATGTGAAAAAACAAAAACCCCCTGTGTGAAAAACTGCAAACACAATTTTTAAACTTACTTAATAAATAAACTACCCTGGTCTCTGCCTACCCCTCTGGGATGCAGGCGTGAGTGTATGTATATGTGTATGTACATGTATTATGCAAAGTATTACGGATCTAATTACAAGCCAACAGCACGAAGAAAACGTAGACAAAACTGTAGCATAATATAATTTTATCATCAATTTGAGAGAGCTATGTTAGAGGTTTCACTGCGTGATCGAATCAGGAATGAGGAGATCCGCAGAAGAACCCGAGTTACTGATATAGCCCGAAGAATTGCTCAGTTGATGTAGCAGTTGGCGGGGCACATAGCTCGAAGAACTGATGGCCGGTGGGGCGAAAAAATTCTGACCTGGCGACCGCGGACCGGACGACGCAGTGTGGGATGGCCCCCCACTAGATGGTCTGACGACCTGGTTACGGTGGCGGGGAGTCGCTGGATGCGGGCGGCGCAAGACCGGGAAGCTAGGAAAACCATGAGTCAAATGGCAATTTAAAAAAATAGTGAAAGAAGAATAACTGCGCGTTGTACAATAGACAAGACAGCACATCAACAGATCAACCGTACATAGTACGGTAAGATAATGTAAGGTCCGCCCTTTCCCACCTGAGTCAAGTGAATGGGCATTGTCCTGAGTATTATCTCTATACGGCATTTTAAGCTCAGAAAATATAATTCATCATCAACCCATTATGTCCCCACCGAGGGGCACGGGTCTCTTCCCTGAGGAAGGTATAGACCACGGGGGCCTAGTCCGGATTGGCGGAGGCTTGTAGACTAGTGGCTCGTCTACTGTCAGAAGTTGTCAAGCCGCCCTAAGGCCTCTGACTTGGCTTAACGACTGCCATCTATCGACGGCAGCCGGCACCAACAGCTTAACGTGCCTTGCGAAGCACGGAACCGCTCGTAAAAATGCCACTAGCGTTAGGCATAGACGGCAACCCATCCATGCACTGAACGCGCCCTGTGTTGCTTAACCTTCGTGATCGTTTAAGATCACTCAGGCAGCCGGGGCTACGAGCGATTCGAGCGAAAATATAATGCTGCAATCATAAATTAATAATACTCACTGATTTCTTGTATTTTTGTATAAGTTTCGTTCGACCGTCTAACGATCATTTCATACGTAAATAAAAGAAAAAGAAGGAGACCGGAGGGCTGGCGCATACCTCGGCCAGAGAATAAGTCTGGCCATCCAAAGGGGCAATGTTGCCAGCATCCTGGGCTCCCTGCCGCGGGGCACCGACCTGGGGCAAGTTTTTTACCTGTAAATATGTAAATAATTTTTATTAGTCATACATTTCTAGCATAATTAATATTTTAAACTACAGGATGGCGTTACAAGAAGGTTTCATATTTTTGAATAAAAAACGCCAAGATGTTGACATCTCGGTATTCTGTTAAAAAAAACAACAAACCTTCTATTCTACGTTTGCACAGATTAGGATTCTTTCAAGAATCTGACAGCCTGCCATTGAGCTTATAATGTTTATTTTGTGGGTTCTCGATCACGGTTCCGTAGACTGAGATAATAATTTTTTCGCTTTAAATATCAATCAAAGCAGCCCAACCGTTCCGTGTGCTATCAATATCAATCAAAGTATCACTCCATTTCCTTCCGTGGATTGTCGTAGAAGGCGACTAAGGAAATCATTTACCAGGAGACGGGCAGCAGCGTCTTCCTGAGATTCCAACCGCCCATTGCAATCGCCAACCCGCCTGCCTGCCAGCGTGGCGATTATGGCAAAACCCCTCGTGTTTATGAAAACCACGAAGGAGGCCTATGTCCTGCAGTGGGCGTCAAGTGGCTGATGAATAATGTTTATGGCATTAAACGTTTTATTGAACGGACGTTCATCTATCTATTGAACAAGTTTTACTGGAGGCTGCGACATTGACAATAAATTTACATAATCCCTGACATTTCGTAAAATCTAGATGTAAAACACTGTAAATGGAGTGTTTCTGAGAAAAAATTCTAGGTTTTGAGATAACCCTGTAAAACATAGGGTTAGTACGTGATGATGATTGTTCCGACCGGTTTCGGCCATGGCGACCACTTTGACCCCTAATCAGTGATGAGGCGCTGGTGCGCTCGAAGATGGCTTATGTAGCCTATCTTCACGGCGAAACTCCGTGCACACTGAGGGCACGTGAGAATGCCGTTCTCGTAATTATATATTATGGCAGCAGGTGGGCGAGCCTTTAACTGGTCGCGTTTGGTATCCAGGTCAGCTTTACGCTGAACCTCGAACTCGCGTACTTGACTGTTCACCAACCTGCGCCATTCTGGCCGCTGTGCTGCCAACCGTTCCCAGCGGGAGGGCTCTATTTTGCATCTCTTCATGTGTCGCTTTTGGACATCCTTGTACCGGAGGAGGGGACCGCCATGATTCCGCTTGCCCTCCTCTAGTTCAGAATAAAAGATGCGCTTCGCCACTCTTTCCTCCGCCATACGAGAAACGTGACCGCACCTGGATCGAACTATTTGTTCGCATGTGGGAGCAGGAGCGCGTTCCGGATACCTTTAAAGTATCGCGCATAAGTGCTCTCTACAAGAACAAAGGTGACCGATCTGACTGCAGCGCTTATCGCGGTATTTCGCTTCTTTCAGCCCCCGGAAAGGTCTTTGCTAGAGTTCTCTTAAACCGCCTAAAGAACTTGTCCGAAAAGATTCTGCCAGAAACCCAGTTTGGCTTCCGACCGGATCGAGGCACATGCGAAGCTATATTCTCTGTGCGTCAACTGCAAGAAAAGAGCAGAGAACAGGGTCGTCAGCTGTACCTTTGCTTTGTTGACCTAGAGAAGGCTTTCGACAGCGTGCCTCGGGAAGCTCTATGGTTGGTGCTAGGTAAACTTGGGTGCACGGGAAAGTTTGTGAGACTGCTTAGACTCCTGCATGACGACATGCAATGCTGCGTTGCCGTAGACGGTGATCAGACAGACTTCTTCCCCGTTACCTGTGGGGTGAAGCAAGGTTGCGTTTTAGCACCTACTCTGTTCGCCTTATACTTTGCGGTGATAGTTAGAGAAGTCTTACAAACTGTTTCTCAAGGAGTTCGCATCCGCTTCCGCACAGACGGCAGCCTTTTCAACTTGGCTAGACTTAAGGCTCGCACTAAAGTCTCACACGTACTGATCACCGAGATCATGTATGCTGACGACCTGTGCTTCGTAGCAGAATCCCCAGACGGCTTGCAACAGCTAATGTCCGCATTCCACCAAGCCTGCAGTAAGTTCGGCCTGAAGATCAATGTCAATAAGACGGAGGTGATGTCCCTGGATATACACGGTCACGAGACACTGGCCATAAAACTTGGTGAGGATGTGCTGAAGCAGGTGGATAAATTTCGCTATCTGGGGAACACTGTAACATCCAAGTGTGACCTTGATGCTGAGATCAATAGCA
Source organism: Yponomeuta malinellus (assembly GCA_947308005.1). Lineage (NCBI taxonomy): Eukaryota > Metazoa > Arthropoda > Insecta > Lepidoptera > Yponomeutidae > Yponomeuta > Yponomeuta malinellus. The sequence goes on along the minus strand of OX371020.1, from coordinate 5,839,097 downwards.
GGGTCGGTGCCGCAGCTGCAGCATTCGGCAAGCTATGTTCCAAGGTCTTCTGCTCTCATGACCTTAAGTTGGCCACTAAGATATCAACATATATGGCAATCGTGCTGCCAAACCTCTTATACTCCTCTGAGACGTGGTGTGTATACCGCCGCCACATTCGCACTCTGGATCGCTTCCACCTTAAATGCCTCCGTACCATCATGAAGATCAGATGGTCTGATAGAGTGCGAAATACAGAAGTTCTGCGACGAGCCAATGTTGGTGGCATTGAGGCCTATTTAATGCGTCGACAGCTTCGGAGGGTTAGTACGTAATGCATCAAAGAGTCCTCAAATAATCAATTTCTGCTCAAAGAGTTCAACGACGTCTTAAAATATTTCTATAAGTGGAGACTTATAACTGGCCTTCTGTATGTCTAAAGTTTCTGTTATTCATTGTTGTGTGCTGTTAGTCTTCCTAATATTAAATAAATAAATAAATAATTCTACATACATACATACATAAACTCACGCCTGTATCCCAGAGGCGTAGGCAGATTCAAGCGACTGCCACTATCCTGACTGATCACTTTCGCTTCCTCAACATTCATTAGTCATTGCATGCACGCACGCCGGTTTCGGGCGCTATACCCTCATCCTAATGCGCTAATACATCCCCTATTTGGTCGAAGTATGTCCGCCTGGGACGTTGCTTACCGGCCCTTCCAGGCCTATGTCCTACAGTGGGCGTCAAACGGCTGATGATGATGATGATGCAGCCCATATCGAAATATTCCGCCCAGGATTTCAAAATTACCTATTCTTTTTGAAATATTTTTTTTTGCCCTTTTTTATAAATGAAATGCCCATTAATAAAATCGTGTTTTCTATAAATAACATTGTAAGTTTACAAGTGAGAGAGTATTTGTAACTGGATAATGCCGTTAGATCACGTCGACACCGTTTAGTTGACTGCAATTATCATCGGAACCGTTAGGACCGCGATCCGTGCCTTGGAGGTAATCTCGGAAGCCCTGTTTTAAATGGTTAATTAAAAATATTAAGTAACTAAAAGGTTGTGAAATCACCAAGTTTTTACGCGACTGCGAAAAAAAGGTGTATTGTTTTCAGCTCGACGTTATTGTTTTGCAAATCCAATATGTCAGATGTAACGACTTAGTTACGTTTCAGTCGTAAAGCAAACATTGTAGCGCATCGGAAACTAAAGCCTAATTGTTTATACTACAATAATAAAATAAATAATTTAGATTTCTTAGCACCGTATTCATTCTAGGAGTTTTCATTTGCAGAGCGAGCTGATCGCAGCCCTGCTCAGATGAATAGCGAACTTTACAACGCATCGGAAACGAAAGCCATGTTTATCGAAAACTAAACCATGTTTAGGCATCTTCTTCCTGTACCCCTCCCCTAAGGGAGGTAGCTCGTGCGCTTCCCATATTTTCATTTCTTGCCAAGCGAAACAGGTCTTCAACGCTGGCTGCATCCGTCCATTCCCTGGTGTCTGAGGCTTGACTTCCTTATTCTCACAACACACCCTCTAACCCTTCCCTCAATCTCGACCATCATAATAACTTGAGGAAGTCGGCACTTAAGGTGTCGCAGCATATGCCCTAAATATAAAAAAATCTTCTGTTAGTTCTTATATATTTATTTGTTAGCGATAATAATGGTGCATACAATGATGTTATGAAGTGATCCGATCGGGCCACCATAACAATGGTTTTTAGGGTTCCGTACCCAAAGGGTAAGGTACCCTATTTCTAAGACTCCACTGAGCGTCTACACTTGCAACGCAAGTTTATCTCCAGGGTCCTCTACAAAAATAATATCAAAAAAACTACAAGAAACGCGACACCCGCAGACTTGATTAGGTACGCTCGGCGAAGTGTCTTCGATGTCTAGTTTGTTCGACATAGTTTCGTAAAAAAAAATTAAATAAATAAAAAACTGTAGAGTAGGATACTATTTATTGAAATTGACAAACGTTTATTCAGATACCACAACACACATAAAATCTTAAAAATAATAAAATGAAAAACCAAAAAGCTGCAACGTATAAAATAATAATAAATAAACTAATTCTAAACTTTCATACAGTAGTGGTGAATTGATTATGGTGGAGACGCTGTCTGCCATGGTGCAAGAAAAGGTTCTTGACTCAGTATATGTCACAGGTTCCCGGTTGACAACCCGGGACGCTGGTATTCTGTCAGAACCTGCGTCAGAAGTGACGGTTTAGTACTAAGCCCGACAATTTTTTCTGGTACAATAAAGAATTTTAATAATAATAATAATAAAGACTCGACAAACTACAAACTTTACTGGGATAGGACCATCATCACTGACAAAACCATACCGTACAACAGACCAGACATAACACTACACGACAAAAATAAGAAAACGGTATACCTAATAGATATAGCCATACCAAATACACATAATCTTACATCTACACATACACAAAAAATCACAAAATACACTGATCTTGCCATAGAAATAAAAAGTCAATGGCAGGTGCAAACCGTCAAAACGATTCCAATAATCCTTTCTTCTACAGGAGTTATACCTCACACTCTGCATACAAGCCTAAAAGCGCTAGACATACACCGATCAACCTACCAACTGCTGCAAAAAGCTACTATACTAAACACCTGTCGTATCGTCCGAAAGTTCTTCGGCAAAGACAACGAGCTCTAACATATTCGATTAAATGCACTTGGCTTTGGCCCGTGCCAACTTGTACCTCTGTTAAAAGAGTGAAAACTGAAAGAAAAACATAATAATAATAATAGACTAGAATAGACTGCCTCATTGGTCCAGCGATATCACGTCTGATTACCGTGCCGGATATCTCTTGGGTTCGATTCACACTGGGGGCCGCCGTAAATTTGTACAAGTGGCCTCAGTCTGGTTGTGTTTTGTATCCATGTTTGTGATGTCCATTGATCCATTGCACAGGGTATCCTAAGTTGGCACCAGAACAAGTGATTGTGTTGTGCTTAAGTTATTTATTTATTGGGACAAATTAACACATCACAAGAAGAAAAGCATAACAAGTAGCATAAAAAAGTACAAAGGAAAAAGAAGTCACATAAATAAATACAACGTAATACAAGACAAAGAAGAATCGCTCGTAGCCCCGGCTGCCTGAGTGATCTTAAACGATCACGAAGGTTAAGCAACACTGGGCGCGTTCAGTGCATGGATGGGTCGCCGTCTATGCCTAACGCTAGTGGCATTTTTCCGAGCGGTTCCGTGCTTCGCAAGGCACGTTAAGCTGTTGGTGCCGGCTGCCGTCGATAGATGGTACGACGACAGTAGACGAGCCACTAGTCTACAAGCCTCCACCAATCCGGACTTGGCCCCCGTGGTGGAGTATGGCCTATACCTTCCTCAGGGAAGAGACCCGTGCCCCTCGGTGGGGACATAATGGGTTGATGATGATGATGATGACAAGACAAAGTTAGGGCGTCAGAGTGCATCCTGTGGTGTGTATTTGTAGCTGATCGATTTATTTTACAGTAAAAATAATCGAATTATTTACCATCAAATGTAATTCGTGGAACCCCAGTGACTTTTCCACGGAATTCTTAGGTTCCGAGGAACCCAGGTTAGGAATCGCTGCTCTATGGAACAACTATGAACAGCATTCAGTAGACTTGCGCCCCAGTAGTGTAATGTGGATAGAACATAAAGGGTAACAATGAAATGAATCAGCCATAGCTATTAAACATGTAAACTAATGCACATATACTGCGTCCCAGATAAGTCTATCCTCAAATATGATCAAAGTCAAGAAAGGCTGAAAAACGTCAGTTAGAGTTTGCCATTTAGATGTGCACCACTTTGGTGTAAGATTTTTTTTTAAATTTGAATTTTCCATTTTTCATCATGCACGTATTAAAGATAATGCTTAATAAGTAAGGCCGACTTGCACCACTTTCTTAAATGTGGCTTAGACAGCATTTAACTAAAACTCTTCATACAAAAGTCAATTTAAGTGGGGACTTAAGTGACATTTAAGAAAAGGTGCAAGACGGTCTAACACTAGGTGGTGACATTATATGTTTTGGTTTATAATTAAAATTATTTAGCATCTGCTGCTGTGCTAGTGACCGTTTACAAAAACTCTACCAAAATAGATGGTTTTAACAAAATCTGAGAATTACTGTTTAACGCCATGTGTTTCATTGAACGGACGTTCATCTATCTAGAGAACAATGTTTTACTGGAGGCTGCGACATTGGCAATAAAACGTAATTCCTGACATTTCGTAAAATCTAGATGTAAAACACTAGTGTTTCGGAATCGTGTGATAACCCTGTAAAACATAGAGATAGTACGTAATGAATCAGTGAGATGAATGACTGGCTTTAGGGTCATCAAATAATTCTACATTCATACATACATAAACTCACGCCTGTATCCCAGAGGGGTAGGCAGAGACTAGGGACTGCCACTATCCTGACAGATCACTTTCGCTTCCTTAACATTCATTAGTCATTGCTCACCGGCCCTTCCACCCACACAATAATTCTATAGACATTTATTCGTATTTTTACTAACAGTTTGTTTAGATCGAACTTCTACCCGATACGAAGTATAGCTATAAATTAGACATGCATGGCACGCACCAGAGTGGCGTGTGTCAGTGCTAATTGCCCATTATCTAGTTGTGTGGCCAATAACAAATTCACATTTTCCCTGATGCCCACGCGAAGCAACTAAATACAGGGTTATTTTTAAAATGACCTGCTGAAAAACTCCAATTTTAGTATGTTTTTTTTATTCAACGTAAACGGTGGGGTCACTTTGTTGTCTATTAAGGTCCCTTTTTCTCAAACACGTGGTATAAAGTTGAAATTAATATCAAATCGTGCTATCGAAATATGCATGGGGGTACCTACGTATTAGAACATCTGCAGTTAAAAACCCGATTCTCAAACCCCCTAAAACACCTAATACTTCAATTAACGTAATGATTTAACGCTGGTATAAAACATCTAAGTTAGCAAAACCTATCATCCAGATTACGTAATACATAGTTCCAAATATCTATAATCTTAATATCAAGGTAGACAATGTCATGGTTTACAACATCTGATTATGAAAACATTGGAAACAAAATTGTGTGCCGAATGAAAGGCAAGCCTGGTTTTCTGTGAGTAACCTACCCAGGACCAAATTTATTTTGGCAGAAGTATATAAAAGTAATTAGTATGGTGAGTTCACTATGTGAGTTCGGAAGTAAACCTGTAGATATGCTTTAAAAAAATTTGAAAACTGTAAATATCAAATTAAAAAACAGTAAATCTACATCTTCATCCTTTTCTTATTATTAAGTGGTAGTAGGTAATAAATAAAATACGTTATGGGGAAGGAATTAAAAACAAAAAAAACATGTAGTTCAGTTTTACTCAAATTAAATGTCAAAAGTCAAAATGATTTTATTACATGCACCTAAGTATCAAAGATAAATTTATTCTACGTCAAGTAAAATTAGTATTATCTAAAAACTAGTATTGCTATGCTAATCCAGCACTTCAGAAAATATGCCTAGTGTTCAGTTTTCCCATCTAAATTCAATATTAATTTGGTTGTTGAACTGGCAACACAATCCCCTCTTCTGGGATTGGTTTACTTTATTTTTGAATTGACAACTGTCGGGTCTGTCGGTTTAAAGTCATTGTCGAGGCAACAGCACTTTCCCTGTCGCTGCTGTTCGCCACCATCTTCGATTATTGCTATCGTCCTATCGCCTCTCGCCTCTCGTGTAATTTCGTGAGCCAACACTGAGAACTGAATGCTGAAGAAAGCTGAAGGACGGACCCGGCTCAATCGTCGTCAGGTCAGGCGACGCTACTCACGGTGGGCGGTCGTGGAAGGTAAATCGAGGAGCTGGAAGCGGCTCCCGCCCGAGGTACGCTGACCTTTGACCCCCTTCGCTATCGGACCTGGTAAGTCTTTCAGTCTTCCTAAAGCCCCACCTACAATCGCACTCAATAAAGAACCTACCGGCATTCACTCATACAGTCCACTAACTTATCGCGCACCACGAAAAAAACCACCCTCCGTTTCATCTTTATTTGTTGCTGAAATCGTGCGTATTTACTACTACGTAGCAAATAAAATAGATGACGCCAGCCTCTTAAATAAAAAAATAAAAACTGTAGATTTCGAGTCCTACACTAAAAACTGAGAGAATTTCCAAAAAACTGTAGACAGTTTTCTGGAAATTCTCTTAGTTCTATAGGTTAGAACCTACAGGTGCTAAATATCCTTGCAATCAAGAACACGTCTGACAGTTATTGCAGAAAAAAAGTCTAAAATCATATCAGGAACTTAAGCATGAAAGTGTGAAACATATTTTTTTTATTTTATCTGTGAATAGTAATTTCCTCCGGGATATTTAATTCTTATTGGTCAGCCTATAAAGAGCAGTGTTTGTGGTATTAATTTCAAGTTTCATTCCAGCGGTCTCATACAGTACCTACATAATACCCAAAGATTCTGCATTGATAGTCTTTTTCTGATTTTGAGCGTTACGTCTGGATTTAGATTTAGGTATTTAAAATTTTAGTTACTACATGTGTACTGTAGGTATTGTAAAAGTGTGTTTTATGAACTTCGGTAAAATACTCTTACTTTATTTAGACCTTTCACCATTTTGAATTTAGATCAACCAACCATTATTAGGTTTTCTAATTTTAGGGGTTTTGAGTATCGGAATTTTAACTATACATAAATAAAGTAAATAAAATGAATAAATATACATAATATTTTAATTTTAGCTGTTCTAATACATACCCATGCATGACATACCATGGGCGCTGTTTTCTTTATTACGGTGCCAAAAATATATTAAATTAAAAAGGAACAGCCTAATGAATAAAACAGGTTAATTTCCAACAATCTTCGCGATAGAACCTCTTTCCATGATAAAGTTAGTTTGGCACAGAATATAGTACGAAATATGTTTTCCAGTGTATCGTTTCGCCTGTAATAATGGGGCTAATTGTAAAGCCTTTACATAGCAGTGCGTGGAAATTTTCTTGGTACACCGCCGCCGGGATAAAGCTACGAAGGTCATTCGACAGATGGTAGATATTGAAATATGAGCATGAATAAAAAATAGTTCATTTCGCGACCTGTTTGAGCTTCTGGTGGAGAATTGGAGAGAGGTAAAAGAAAAGGAGAGATATCATATTTTCGGTGCCGATGTCGATCCTGGGCCGAGTTTCATAAAACTACAATTCGTAGTTTATTATGGTTCGAGGTACATTGCGCAGTAGAGTCTACTTCTTAATCTGAGGGGTAATCGACTTGGCAATGTATACCGAATTCTCGTAGTAAACCATGAATTGAAGTTCTATGAAACAAGTCCCTGAGAGTAGGTGTGTTCTGTCTCGTGTTATCTGTTTCGGTATGGGATTTTCCGTATTCTCTCTTTAGTTTGTCATTTATTTTGGGTTCTATCAATATTTGCTGCCCCACTTCTTGATCTTTATACTGATACCATACTTCACTTTATTTTTCTGCAGTTATTTGAATACTAGTCCGTCATTTCATTTATTGATTGTCTGCCTATATTCTGTGCCCTCCCCTTGGTCTTCACACTGGTAAAATCCTGTCCAATTTATGGTTTTACTCAGGGCATTAATGGCCTGCCATTATGTGAATACTAGTTTGTCATTTCATTTATTGGTTGTCTGCTTATATTTTGTGCCCTCCTCTAGGTCTCCATACGGGTAATATCCTGCCCAATCTAGGGCCTTTAAGGCAATAATGGCATGGTGATGTGTTAATACTACTTCGTCATTTCTTATATTGATCGTCTGCCTATATTTTGTGCCCTCGTTTAGGTCTTCACACTAGTACATCCTGCCCAATTTATTGTCTTATCAATGGCTTTAAAGGCCTGCCATTGTGTGAATAATATGTCGTAATTTCATTTATTGGTCGTTGTCTATATTTGGTGCTCTGCTTTGTGTCTTCATACTGGCAACATCCTACCCCATCTATGGTTTTATCCACGAAAGTAATGACCTGCCGTTTTCTGAATACTAGTTCGTCGAAATTAACATCTTCAAATCGAAAAAATATATATAAATTAACAAAATTAAGAGTACAATGCTTGTATTAGATATTATTATTGTTGAAAAACTCAGCTGACGCTGCTTTGTTTGTCTTGCCATCGTCTCTCAAGAATCTTATCGCCCATGTTTCGAAACGGTACCTCGGCCTGCGTTAGTCGAGACGACCCTAAAGCGACGTTTTGTAATTTCGGGAACTCCACTTTGTGTAGCGTCTTTGTGGCGTCCCCAATTAGGTGAGCGCCGACCGCGGGGCGCATATCTAGCGCACGGACGCCTGAGGGGAGTTGGGAAAATGTCACCTAATTTCTACCTAAGAGTATCTTCTGGAACATTCCCCGCCATGTCTCTTCATCGCGAAAATCTGACGGAGGCCACTTTTTCTTAATGAGACTAGTTAAAGAGGGCCTTTAACAGTTAAGTGGTTTTGCAGTCGAAAAGGAGATAACTCCAGACCTTCACCGTGATAGAAAATTCACTTCTTCATGTACTTATTTGTAACTTTTTTTGTGAGATTAAGTATGAAAGCGGAACAGCTGGGCAATGGTATCATTAAAGTATTTTATTTTTTATTTTATTTTAGTTTCTAGGAAGACTAACAGCTATTACAAGGTTATAATAATACATAGAAAAATTAGGACACACTAAGCCAATTAGAAGTCTTCACAATTAGAAGTAAATTAGATAAAGCGCAAACAGTTCACAGGTGATAACCACCATTTAGATACAAATATAATTACATGAAGAAAGGGAATCACAATTGTTCAAAAACACTCCTCAAATGCAATTTAAATAGACTGCATTTTAGAGTATTTTAGAGGAATCGTGTTTTTATTATTATATATCATAATAATATATTGCAGCCTATATACGTCCCACTATAGGGCACAGGCCTTCTCTCAGAGATTGAGAGAGAGAGTGGGGGCTTAATCACCACGCTTGCCCATCGCGAACTGGATATTTCAAGCACTGATGTAAGTGAACACACACTTGCAAGTAGGTCTAAGTACAACCGCACAGGCATAAACATTTATTTAGGACACTGTGTAGATAGAGCGGTGGTAGCGGAGAGGTAGAACGCCAGCCTCACATTCGGGAGGTCGTGGGTTCGAATCCCCGCATGTACCAATGAATTTGTTTTCTAAGTTACGTACATTTGTGAGGTTGTATAGGTCTACCAAGGAAATAAAAATTTGTGTGCAATACTGGGGAAATTGGATTAAACGATCTTGATACTGTTTAATTTTTGTTTATGCCTTTAGTAATAGGGGTTAAAGTATGAAATTGCCGTTTTATTTCAATAGGTTCTTTGAATTGACATAGAATCTTCATGGTTTGAGGTTTTCGAATGAAACTTTTTTCAAATGGTTTCTATGATGTTCTTTTTTTAAAAAATGTGAAACATTTGAATATCGACCTTCAATTGTTTTTGTTATTCAACTCAGACAAGAAAGATGGAAACTGCGAAAATTCGAGTGATTATGAGGCACCCATTTTTCGTATTTTTTTATTTTATTGATTTGACGCAAGTGAGTCAATATTGTGGGTAAGGTAACGTTAAACCATGCCGCTAATTCCTGGGTAGTTTGACTAGGGTCGGCTTCCACTATCTCTCTTAATTCATCGTTATTCACCTGTGTGGGCGGTCTTCCTCGTAGCTCGTTCTTTAAGTCGAAATTTCCATCACAAAAGCGTTTAAACTAAAATCGCACGGTGCGTTCATTAGTAGACCCCTCTCCAAACGCAGCATTGATATTGCGGGCTGTTTCTGCCGCGTTAGTTCCGCGTCGGAACTCGTATTCAAAAATCACTCGAATTTTCGCAGTAGGTATCCATCTTTCTTGTCTAAATTGAATAACAAAAACAATTGAAAGTCGATATTCAAATGTTTCACATTTTTTAAAAAAGAACATCATAGAAACCATTTGAAAAAAGTTTCATTCGAAAACCTCAAACCATGAAGATTCTATGTCAATTCAAAGAACCTATTGCAATAAAACGGCAATTTCATACTTTAACCCCTAATATTAATGAACATGAAGTATATTAGTTATGTGTATGAAGAATGTTGTTACACATCGGGTTTTTAGCATAGGAACACATGTCATGAAAAATAAATCAATCGTAAATTACTAATTTATTATATATAATTTCAATCATAGAAATAACTTAACACCTCATGCAGAACTAGAAAACGATTCCAAGAACTCCACTTGCGTTTATTGGTCTTCATCAGATGATGACGATAAAGAGGTATTTATTATAAAACGATCTTACAGCATTTCAATTATTCTACATTGCTTGATGAAATCGTTTTCAATTTCCTTTACATGTTCACAACATTTTCGCCAATCCTCTGCACCAATTTATGAGAAAGGTTCTGTTAATAATTTACATTTATAAGTAACTTTTTGCTTCATTATAATCATTACTATGGGATCCAATGTGCAATGATAATGTGGGAGCCTTAAAACTTCGTGACCGTGCGATTTTAATACTTCATCTGTCTCATATAAGGGCTTAGACATATTTTGTTTCACTACTTCAAGTAGTTGACATTTACGCCAGAGATCATCATAATGTAAATAATTTGCACGAAGCCATTCTTTTATATCAGCAATACGATTGGCTTGTGTGGGTGGTTTGTTTATACAAATGATATAGAAGAAGAAGAAGAAAAAGAAAGGCATTTATTATACCAACAAGATACATCACAGAAACAAAACAAGCACATAAGCAACATAATATGCACAACAACAGAAAAAAAACTAAAATACACAACAGACAAAACGAATAAATAAAACAGGACCATAGATGTAGCCTGTTGTGTATCTACGTTGCCACAAAAGGCAGCTGACTCAGCGTTGTGCTGAGGAAGTGATCCCTCAGCGCTGATTTTCTAGCATTATCCACAACAATTTTATTAGTAAAGGTCTTGTCAGATTTAGAATTAGCTTCTCTGTCGCCCAGTTTTAAAATTGTCTGTATTCATATCGTGGTGGAAGTGACCTGTGCACCAGACAACAGTTTGGTACAAAGTCATATCTTTGCTTTGCCAGCACTTCATCACAGAACCTGAATCGTGAATGTAAGTCTCATCCAAATAAATCACATCTATAGCGAGCAACACATCTAATTTATTATGCTCTTCAGCTTCGCGGTTTTCCTTTATACGGTTCAAACGATAGCTTAGTCATTCATCATCATCAGTCTATATTCATCCCACTGCAGGGCACAGGCCTCCTCTTACGAGTGAGAGTGAGAGGGATTATTACGTTAATTTTTTCTGGCCTCAAGAGATTCTCTCCTTCCGTTGAAATCAATCTCTTGTTACTGTTGGAATTTCGTTCCGAACTGTATAGAATTAGTTTCCTTTATTCGTAATCAACTGTAAATCTAAACTGTTTAAGTTGATTTTCTTTTTCCCTCTTCTTTTTACCAGGTGTGGAAAACACACCATCATTCGATGTGCCCTCAGCTACGATTCGCCGTATAGTAGTACTGGAAACGCCTATAAAAAAGTCACAATTAAGTACCTAAGAAAAGTATAAAATAAACTAAAAGTATCAAAACAACTTAGTCCAACTTACCGGTCAACTCTACCACGCGCTTTAAAATCAAAGATTGATTTTCACCTTCTTTTTCCTTTATTTTATGATAAACATTGAAAACAATATTATTTCTCGCTTGAGATCGAAGTGTATTTTCAAGAAGATAATCACAAAATGTGGTTGTCAGATCTCGTACTTTGATTTGACGGTTGATACGTGACATTGCCATATGAAAATCACACTTTTTTATTTTTGTTTTCTGTCACGACATTCTGGTAGACTCACAGTAGCAAAACCAGTCGCTAACGGTGAAGCGCTTGAAATTGCCAATCCGCGGTGGGCACGCGTGGTACTTAAGCCCATACTCTCTCTCTGAGAGAAGGCCTCTGCCATGCAGTGGCACGTATACAGGCTACATAAAAAAGAAACTGGATGAATCCTCTGTAGCGGATTTTTTCTGGAGAAAGCTAATGCTGTTCCATTACTGAATCCATTAGCTAACAAAATAGATTCTGTGACACATTTATTATGCGGCTTACAAAGCCAACTGGGGATTAAAATGTAATTCTGTTATAACTTAGTGGAGGGCCCTATTTCATAGAACTACTCCTTTTACTACTAGGTACTACTACGGAAATCTTACAGATATAAGCTCGCCTTTTAGCATGTTATTTCTTATGTAATGCTCTGTTATATGTTTGTGTGCAATAAAGTATAATAATAGAAACATTTCCAAAGTCGTAGAATAAAAGTTCTTACCAGTGACAAACTAACCGACATGCTTCAGGAAATGTAAAATAATAACCCTCTATAAGCTCGCCCTAATCGCGACATAGTAACAGTGATCTATAGCCGGATTGAAATCGAATACTTGTTTAACGAATAGGGATTGTGGACACTAGTGAGTAGTGACCCGTTCTGTCCCGTCCTACTTGTTCCAGTCACGGAACTATGGGGACTCAGAAGGTCAATCATTGGTCTATGGGTCAAGAATTGTACCCGAAGTAAAAATGTGTAAATTGGACAGCGTTACACAGAAAAATTCCTACCAACAAAACAAAACTTTCGAGAAAAACGCGTTTTTATGTATAGCATTGTTTTCTTTCCATGTTTTTGTTCCGACTTGTTTAATGTTATAGGGGATGCCAAATTATGAAACGTCTGAACTAAAAGGTGGAACAAAACAATGAAACATAAAAAAGAAAGTTTCCTCGAAATTTACTTATTGTGGGTTGGAATGTTTTGGAAGAATTGAAAGAATCTGAGAAAAATGATACAATGCTACAGTCCTTCGACTCGTGAGGTGAAGATAGATCTAGTGCTTCGAAGTGATCTGTATCATCTAGAGCTCTGATAGAGATCGACTCATCTCTACGCCGTAATTGAATTGTGTCCATTAGGAACTTCTAATGAATGAAATGGGGAGGCGACATCATTATCATAGATCGTCTGCAAACTCTCCGCACCCGCACCTAGTAAAGTGGACTTTAGCTAATTGTGTGTAGGTAACCTTGTGCGCTTGATAGTGACCGACGATAACGCGACCCTCCCACGCCCCTCACGTAACATTGGATTAAAAATAGTGTGCGTCTCTTGCCATTTAAGATAGCGTAATTATTAATTAAGCTTCATTAACCAGCATAGGTAGCACGCCGACGCGAGTCGCGCGTTTTAATGTCAACAGTCGCGACTTTCCAGTACATTAGTTGTCAAAGTTCGACATTTCAGCGGCACAAAACAGGTGACACGCGCCACAATTGTGATGCTTGGGCCCTGTTTCATAAAATTGCAGTTCATGGTTTACTGTGACAATTCTATGAACATTGACTAGCTTATTATTATTAACCTATTAATGATTAAGTAGATAGATTCGGCTACCAATTGTACATTGGATTGCCATTATAAACTATGAATTGTAGTTTTATGATACGCGGCCTTGGTTCTAGCGCGTATAAAACGCAGATGTGTGAAACTTAAGAAAAATTGCAACATGCATCGGTCAAAGTTCCAGTTTGAAGAAGTATCATACGACCACGATGTCATTTCACACATTCCTACACAACACTGCCTATCACTACGGCATAAAAAATGGTAGAATAAGTAGGTATAGCATTTTAATGAAATTGATGTGATCGTACAGTGACTGATAGTAGCGGGAGCGAAGTCATGAGCTCGATTAAACATTCTGAAAGATCTCCGAGCAAACAGACGGAACTGCTTTTATTCGCGATTATTCAAAGCGCAAATTGAACAAAACGAAATCCGCTCCGTACAGACCAGGTTGTGATGTTGTGACACAATTTTTATTACCCTTGTAATAAAAGCTAAAATTCAACATGAAAATTATGAGAAAAACTGTTGATATTATCTATACAAGATAATAAGATTGGATACATTCTCTGAGAGAAGGCCTGTGCCCTACAGTGGGACGTATAAAGGCTGCTTATGTATACAAGATAAGGGCTACCATAGTGTACACCTGACTCTGTCGGAAAAGTTATGAAAAAAAAATACAGACCTCTGCACCTGGGTTTCTCCGGAAAGGGGAAATGTCCCAAGAAATTAAGATGCGAAAGTATATGGGACCAGGACAAGTAAATTATGCGACGTTGCCGATCTTCTCCGTGTTATTTCCCACTGAAGTTTTGTGGTCTCGCTCGTCCGGCGTTCGCAATTTGCTTCGTCACAAAACGCCAGTCATTTATGTGACGAAATGGGATTGGATGGGTGGGGTGGATAAACATTGATGATCCCTCGGATTTGGATCCTTCGAGTTTGCTTTGTTTTACTGCCTCCCACCACGATTTCGTTCGAAATCTTCCTTTCGTATTTTTAACGGCCTTCAAAAAAGGAGGAGGTTATCAATTCGACGAGTATGTTTTTTTTTCGTGGCTATTTTCTCGCATAACTCCGTCAAATCTTTTCGACAATTCTTTTTTTTGTTCGAATAGATATAACGTCCCATTGCATTGGTCGCATTTAATTTGGTGAAAATCTGGTGAAGACTTTCAGAGATGGAGAACGGAACTCTTCAATGGACAGCAGTAAATAAGGCCTAATCGGGCCACACACACACACACACACACACATATATATTTTCATGCATGCCATTTGTTTTAAGTTTGTCATTTATTAAGATCATTAAGCTTTTATGTATCGATGAGGAATGTTTAGGAGTTAAGAAAATGTGTTAAGCTAACTAATTTTCTTTATTTAAGTAATTTGTGTTAATTCTGGTTTTTCTCCTTTATAAAATAAAATAAAATATATATATTTGGTCAAGATGTTGACGTGATCCATGGGAAAATCTTGTTATTACAACCTTACCGCGATAAAGAACGCCGTCAGCGCCACCTAGCGTTAAAATTTGCGAATGATAGTTTTTGTTTACTGCGTATTTTGAACGCAGTTTTTTTTATTGACTTGTATAAATTTACGTCCATGTACTCTACTCGGCCCTATTATTCGGTTCTATTTTTAGTTGTTGTCTTTCTTGGAGGGATTTCTACCTACCCATCAATACTAATTACTTTTGAGTGTGGGTGCGGTATAGGCGAGCTGACTTTGAACTGACTTCTGACTGACTGAGGTCCTCAATTTGTCCGTAAGTATATATTTTTTGATATGTGTTCAGTGATAATTCGCTGTAACGTCCGTCGCAACTATGAACTTTCGCAGTAACGTGCATCGCAGTTTAGTAGTTCGCAGCTACATACTGGAGTCTAGGACCTACTATTAGGAAACTACGGCGACTCTTGTACTACAACGTTAGCTAACGTTCTAACTAACATAGACTCTTTACATTTCTAGTTCATGCAATAAGTTTGACAAGTATTGAATCCCGCCCACTCGAGAAAATTCCATCAAATATATTTTGATAGGTATTTCAAGCTGCAGGCTTGTAGGCTTCTTGATTGAAGCTTCGCAGTGAACGAACTAGCGCTTAACTGGGTCATAAAATATGGAGTTGTTACCTACAGAAGGCGGTTTCAGCTTCGAATAAGATGGAGACTATGTACGAGGTGGAGGTTCAACCAACTCTAGGACTGGCTTACGTTACTAAACAGCGAGTGATTTTGTATTCGTTTAGCCATTGAATTAGGTAGCACGTAGCACTAAGACGACCGGCGTGATGTGAACTCTCCTCGCACGTTATTAGAATCTGCCATAATGCTCGGTTGTAATTATTAGAAAGCTTGTGCTTTGATATCGGTGGCGACATTGAATGCGGTAGAACTAATAACTAGAATGACCGGTCAACACCAATCCCATTAAATTAAGCCGTAGGGTATGACTGCATCGGATGTCCGAATATCTTTTAACAAAAGTCTTTACAAACCATATTAGAAAGAAAGAAAGAAAGAAAGAAAGAAAGAAAGAAAGAAAAAAAGAAAGAAAGAGGATATTCACAGAAACACAAAGTAAACAAAAGGTACACAAACAAAAGACACGAACGTCAACAAAACAGAGATAAAACAAAACAATCGTGAAGAGAACATGTGAGGCATATAGAGTCAAAGGCAGCCGGGTACCATATAGTAATGTATGGCACCCAGCCACCTCGGACCTCAAACGCCTCAGGTGGCTCCGTGACATGTAGCATGTTATGGTCGCCACCGGTCAACACAATTGTTATTTTACTTGTTTACTCATATTCGACGATACTCTTAAATGATTAACGTAAAAGAAACTTTTTCAACGCCACCACGACACGTCGTCGTGCCGCTTGATTTGTGATAACATTATAGATACAAAAACGTTAAACCGTTATTTAAATCCAATTAAGCTTCCTAAATCGAAGCTAAATCCAAGTTACCAATATTTATCAAGTCGAAAAGAACAATCCGTAATTTCGATTTCAAATCTGCCCTACAGTATGATTGATTTGCGTCAGATTTCTTTGTTTCTTTCGTGATAACACGGGGCTGCGTCTTCGGTGGCTTTGAGCTGTCAGACTGTGACTGTTCCGGTCCGGGCACGAAGATGGGAAGATGGTACGAGATCGTGGGTATGGGCGGCGACTCGACGAAGGTGCACTCCCTGTAGTGTGGTAGAGTTGGTAGTGCCGTCTGTTCGTACTGGGCCCTTGGGCCGCTGGGTTTCTTCAAATATTTGGGCGCCAGTAAAGCGGGGTTCGGTATAGATGAAGGATTCTTGATGTAAATGATACGATAATATAATGTAGAACTTCAATAACTGTGGTCTTATTTCGGAAAACTGTAAATAAATGGTGGTAAACAGAAAACTTCAATCAAAACAAAATAAAAAATAGGAAAATAAGCAATTAACAAGCAGATAATTGGCAGAGATAATTTTAAAGAGATAATGAAAATCCGAAAGAAATCTAGAATGGGTGACGTAATTTTAACTTTTCAGTTTAAGATGGTAGACAGAGTGAAAGAAAATAACAGAAATGGTGTAAGAAGATTTGCACCGTTACAAACTGTATTGTGTTTCAACAAATATGTTGTGTTTCAGCTTGTTTCAGCTTTCTGGACGACTCTACATCATACTTTGTGACTAGGTTGAGCCAGCATTATTAATGCAAATCTTCGTGCAGCGTTTATGTTATGCAAATTCCTTTTGAGGACGCCTGGAATAGATTTATTGCGCTGACTATGACTGCTTTGTTTCGTTTCCTTTTTGCTACGAAGTTGTTTCTTGTAGGTGCGACGAAGGAAGTTTGAAAACCCTACCTACAATACTGCAGTTCCTACTGTAGTTCGTGAATGAATGCTTCAAAGAAGACTTCCTACATCTCACATCTCATCTCGTTCACTTCTTAAAACAACATTCGCTCATTCACCACATATCGTCATATCTGTAATTTCCTTTTTTGTGTACAATGAAGTCTTCTCTATCTATCTAGGAATCTGGGATAGGGGCGAAAGTGGCGGGCTGAAAATCAGCGCTGCGACTACAGATGCAGTCACAGCAATAAATCTGAGCCCGTTCCTTTTTACCACAAACATGTAACATATTTATTATTTGTTATGGTGAGTTTTGGTAAATAACACTTTTTTCACTTTAAGTTTCTTAAAGTATCTCCTTCACTATTATTCACACTTCACATATTATTATTAGAGCATGGGTAGTATTCCGTGTGGCGCCGGATTAAGAATGGAATCACTCCATTTCCTCCCGTGGATGTCGTAGAAGGCGACTAAGGAAATAAATTACCAGGGGACGGGCAGCAGCGTCTTCCTGAGATTCCAACCTCATACTGCGATCGCCAACCCGCCTGCCAAGCGTGGCGATTATGTAAAAACCCCTCATGGTTATGAAAACCATGAGGGAGGCCTGTGTCCTGCAGTGGACGTCAAGGGGCTGATGATGATGATGATGATGGGTGCTAAGATTTTTTTTATTAGTTTTGGACTTTATTTCAAGGTGATAAGGTTTTATTTAATGTGGCATCTATTACACCATTGCCTATCCATTGCGTTGCGTACCAATACTATTTAACTCATGAGACTGCTTTATTGTCTACGTTCAATGAATGAATTTATTTCATTCATCCATTCAAATTCGCGAACTAGCGCGGGTCGAAAGATACGAGAACTGGAACGTAACGCGAGCCGATCAGCTGCTAAACTAAACGATATTGAACTATGAATTATTAACAAGAACTACGAACTACTAAGAAGAACTACTTGATAGTTTGTTGAAGCGTTTGGCGCACGTCTTCCCTACAATAAGTGAAATGTAAAAAAAAAACCGGCATAGCATAGTATTACAGCTGCCGACCGTGCGGATTATTGATTTCAGGCGCTGAGGTGTGGGGTCACCTCAGACACTCAGGTTTCCTCACGACATTTTTAGTTTTCCGGCCATTTCTCATAGTAACAAACCGTATTCAGAGCGGTGGTAGCCTAGTGGGTAGAACATTGGGCTTGGAAGCGAGAGACCCAGGTTCGATTCCCAGTCCGGGCGTGTACCTATGACTTTGTTTTCTAAGTTATGTACAATTGTGAAGTTATAGTAACAATGCCACTCGCTAACTGTGTAGGAAGACATCGTGAGGAAACCTGAGTGTCTGAGCTATACTCATAAACCTCGGCGCTTGAAATCGCCAATCCGCGGTCTCCCCTTACATTTAAAAAGTACATTTTCCGCCGGCTTATGAATCGAGAATTTCGCCAAGTAAATACGTAAGCCAAGTGAGTATATTTCTGTCTTCTTTCTTTTTGATTAATTTAAAGAGACAGAACGACACTGACGTCTTTCATCATCATTCAGCCACAAGAAATCCACTGCTGGAGGCAAATATTTGGTCAAGTCGTCGCTGCATCACTTCTTATATACTTCACATCAACAAATTCTAAATACGGTCAGGTATTTCCTGGATCAATTTGACGATTAAGTGATACCACGTATAGAATAAGAATAGAATATGAATAAAATGTTTTATTCCCGAAAATCATCATTATAATATTTAATTTAAAAAGGATGATTCTTTTTGGCAATAGGAAGCGCGCTCGGCTGTGTCGCTAGATTTTGAAATTATAAAAAAACTGGCTGAGTTTGAGTCGGACTCGCGCACGAAGGAGAACCCTTTATCTATATTAGACACAAAGATCGAGAAAAAACGGCAAATAAATCACGTTTGTTGTATGGGGGGCTCCCCTTAAATATTTATTTTATTTTAATTGAATTATTTATTTTTGAAGCGAATATAAAACTAAATATTCTGTGAATATTTCAAGCGTCTACCCACAGAACACTGAGCGTCTACCTGTTGCCGTTATTAATATCGAGCAAAAAACGGCACAAAAATTACGTTTGTTGTATGGGAGCCCCCCTTAAATAAAAAAATTATTCTGTTTTTAATATTTGTTGATATAGCGGCAACAGAAATACATCATTTGTGAAAATTTCAACTGCCTAGCTATCACGGTCCATGAGATGCAGCCTGGTGACAGACAGACAGACAGCCAGACAGACGGACAGTGAAGTCTTAGTAATAGGGTCCCGTTTGGCAGTATTCTGGTACGAAACCCTAAAAACTAGCGGCGCTCGTCCATTTTCATGTTTATTTTGTTTATGAACAAGTAACACCTAAGTAACAAGTTAAATCTATATATCTCTTTGTCAGGTCGTTTGTTTTATATGTATTTATATTTGCGTGTTTGTGTCTGTGTGTGTTTGCACACACATATATGCACAGGCCTTCTCTTCGAAAAAAACTATGGTCTTTCCCGGGTTGGCGATTTCAAGCGCTAAGGTATGAGCACCTCAGTCACTCGGGTTTCCCCACGATGTTGTTCCTTCCCGGTTAGCGAGAGGTATTGCTACTACAAATTCACAACTGAACGTAACTTAGAAAACAATTTCATTGGTACCGGCATGTACATGTGGAACCTACGACCTCTCGCCTGCGTTCTACCGTTCAGCTGTCGTTACGCATTAATGATCTAATGTCCTAGTGTCTTTTCCGAGTCTAATTTAAGCAATTTATTGTTGTTTTGTTTCCTCTCAATTTTACGAACACTCAAGGACCGAATTTAGTTGAATGTCTTTAATGAAGCGCTTTCACGGCTGTCCTTTTAATGGACTTCGGACACGAATGTGTTTCATGTCCCGGTCTGATTTGTGTTCGTTTATTTTTACGCGATTCTCGCGTTGTGAGGTCTCTGTTTAGATGGTGTATTAAAATAATAATAATTATTATTATGAATGAATAAAATTAATGAATGAGCGACCTACCATTTATTATCAAAAACAAAGAGGTCTAACTAATTAAAGTAAAGTAATTTATAAATAAATGCATTGGTACATATTCGAACCCACGATCCCTTGAATGTGAGGCAAGCGTTCTACCGAACACGCTACCACTTTACTCTGAGACACATATCGTAATACGTATCCCTACGATCATTACGTGGGTAAGATACTATATTTGTCACCGTACTGTGGTGCGAACAATATCTACTGTATTATGCCAACTATAAGCCGGGTCCCCATTCCCCACGCGCTATTGTTGGTCATAACATAACCGGCGCCCGCTAATACTTTGACCCAGTTGTTAAACTTATGATAATGCATTACTAAATCACTAGCTTTCGCTGTACAATGCTCAAGCCGCGACATCTGTGACCAAACAACGTACAGTCTGTTAGCTTTTAGAATATACCTCGGCTACTATCGGATAGAATCGGATATACCTATTCGTGTAAATAGAAATATCGGAACTAATATGACACTTAGTTTACGTAACTTTTCAAAATAATGAAGAAAAGTTTTATACAAAGCAGGAAGTAGTATTACACTCGTGTGCTTTCGGCGAAAACCGAAGCCTACTCTAGAGCCCGACGTATATTCTAAAAGCTAACAGACTGTACAAGACTGTGATGGCCGTGGAAATCATCCTCATTATGTCGCAATCATTCGGCCCGTGCACGTCGTCTGCTGGACAAAAGCCTCCGCCAAGCCACGCCACTTCTTACTGTCTTCAGCCATCCTCATCAAGCTGCCGCCAGCAATTTCCCGCAGATCGTAGGGCCAGCGAGCTGGTGGACGGTGGTGGTCCGACGCTCCGTTGCCAGTTCGTGGTCTCCAATCGAGAACCTTTGCACCGACCTCGGCATCGACCATCATTATGTGTCATTTTTTTTTTTTGCTGTCCGAGAGCTGTTGCCATGAGATCTCGCTCAAGTTAAGTTTGGGGGTACGGACAAGACGCCCACTGTTGGGCATAGTCCTTGCGTCGCCTCGTACGTCACGCCAACCCCGCCGGTCCCCTGCCAATCTCGTATGTATTTCTTTGGTTGACTCTGTGTTAAAATGCTTTTGTGTGTTTCGTGTGCAACAAATAAACTGTTTCTATTCTATTCTATTCTATTCATTGTCTTCCTGCCGCCATCGGCCCATCGGGTAGGCGACCTACCTAACGACCAACTAATCGGCCACCACCCTGTGACCGGCTTCGTCCACCGTCTTCCCGTCTAACCAGGTCCTAGAGTCTAATACACGCATAGTTTTTCAATAGAAAAATATAAGCACGTCAATAGCTGTTATTTGCCTCTCTTTGGTAGTCTACTAAGCATAAGAGGTACTATGTCATTTCCAATGGTACAAGCCGCGCAAATTTAATAGGCATATCTCGTAAAAAAGATCGAATCGCGCGAGGCAGCGATTTCATTTGCACGGGTCATATACAATTGGTATGCGATTGATTACCAGACTACAAACAGTGTCAATGAGACAACCCTTACTGTAACTAATATTGTATTTTTTTACAATAATGAAACCATTTTTCCATACCGTCTGTCTGTCTGTCAAGATGTAAGTACCTACAAATACGGAACCCTCGGTGGGCGAGACTGAGTCTCACTTGTCCGGGCTTTCTTCAATTTGATTCTACTGAACAACTATTCATTTTAGAGACTCGCCTGCCAGATGTCCGGCCAATCTCCACTTGAGGTATCGTTTCGTAAGTTCAATACTCATCAAAATCAGTTCAGCCCACCCAGCCAATCTGAAACAGTAACGCAGGCGCGTCCGTATCTCCCCCACATCCGGTCGCCCAGTTCCTGACTTCCGTTACAGACGATGCAAATATGGCGGTCTTTCCACCAGTTTGACTTGCCACCTGTTGCGAGCCAAATTGGGCTCTATTGCCAAGAAGTTAGGGCCTAATGGGGGACCTAGTTCGTCTGGTGCTGTAATCAGACGCTCCATTCAGCGACACTCGTTCATTAACAGACGCGCGAATGTAATAATAATTCGGATGCTGTTTCGTTAAATTGAAAAAGAAATTAAAGTGTACTGTGTGGAACTGTAATTTGTTTATTCGGGATGTTTCCAGCTACGATTGGCTTGAAATTCTGGACAGAGTAATGTTTCAGAAATTTCAATCCCGTCATTGATAGGAATATGTCTGGCCGCAGTATTGGATAGACAGATGGATAGAGAACACTATTGCACAACAACAAGAAAGAAATACAAATGGTTTCCTATATCTAAGTTGTGATATACAATTGGCGTTCGTATTGGTATTGAGTCATCATCATCATCATCATCAGCCATTTGACGCCCACTGCAGGACACAGGCCTCCTTCGTGGTTGTCATAACCACGTGGTTTTCATAACAACCATTGAGTAAATGTTCATTATTGCATGTGGTTGATTGCACTCATAGGATCTTGTTTGAGAAAAGATCGTCAGTGGGATTTTTTTTTTTTTCGCTGCCTTTCTCCACTACAACTCGACCCGACAACATTGTACATTGACATTCAACAAACATAATAAAAACAAATACATTTTTGATTTCTTGGTTGATTTTAAAGTTTGTTTCAATCATCCATGTTGGCACACAAAAGTACAATGACTAATTTAATTCAATGAAACGAGGGAACACGAAAATCCAAACTGTGACGCCGGTATTGCTAGTATCTTCGTTAAGTGTTTGAATCGGCCTTCGTTCAGAAAGAAAGAGAGAGAGAGAATGAATAAAAACAGCTAAGTGCGAGTCGGACCTGTGCACGAAGGGTTGCGTACCATTATCTATACAATATTAGACACAAAGATCGAGAAAAAACGCTAAAAAACACGTTTGTTGTATCGAAGCCCCCCTTAAATAATTATTTTCTTTTTATTTCATTATTTATTTTTGAAGCGAGTGTAGAACTAAATATTCTGTGAATATTTCAAGCGTCTACCTGTTGCCTATTAATATCGAGCAAAAAACGGCAAAAAATTACGTTTCTTGTATGGGAGCGCCCCTTAAATATTTCTTTTCATAAGCAGCCTATATACGTCCCACTGTAGGGCACAGACCTTCTCTCAGAGAGAGAGTATGGGCTTAATCACCACCAGTGCCCACCGCGGAAGTGTTTGATCACCTTAGGTGCTCAGGTTTGCTCACGATGTTTTCCTTTATAGTTAGAGAGTGGCACTACTAAGTACTACATAATAGTAAAAAATGAAAACAAAGCCAAATGGTACATGCTAGGTTTTAAACCCTCACGTATATGGAGGTAGGTAAGTCTATCCTCTGAGTGACCACCGCGTCGTATGAACGAACGTCTGATTGCCATACCGGAGGTCATGGGTTTGACTCCCACTGGGGCCACCGTACATTTGTACACATGACATCAGTATGGGTGTATTTTCAGTTGTGATGTCCTTGCCTGGTTACCATAGCACAGGGTATTCTAGTTTGGGACCGCAAGTGATTGTGCTGTGTGAAAATTGTTATTATTTATTTATTTTTATTTATTTAGATATCTATGGTGAACCAACAGCTAGTACAACAACATGGAATCTGATATAGGGAAATATAAAGCCAATTACAGGTTCACACTTATAGCACACAATTTAGAAAAAAGATGCTTAGCCTCAGTTTCTGAAAGAGTGTTCAAATGTAAAAAGAAATTAATCCAAGATTAATTCTAAATACCGGCACGTGATTGGCTGAAATTAGCTTGACGTGAGACTAACATGAGATTAACATTTGATCGCTCTTCTAGAAACCGAGCGTAGACTTCTAAACACAAAAAAAAAGGAGTCGCTCGCTGTAGAGACAGAATAAGCTATAATGCAAGTAAGGATACACAGGTATACAATAATAATGAGTCGCTATTGTATCTCTGCATTAAAGAAAATACCATTAATGTGTCGCCTAACAGCTGCTATACTGCAATTGAATAGGTCATGGTCTAATTCGTGTGATATTTGATTCACGCTACTGCAGGCCCGCCGGAGAAACGCAGTTTGCTCGTAATTGGTTGACACCCGTGGAATAAAAATTGGGGGATGGGAAGCGCCTAGATCTTGTAGGCACTGTAAATGATAATTTACCTAAGAGCTCGGGAGAGTCCACTATTATAATTATTCATGAATATTCACGGCTTTGGCGTATAATTACTCACAAATATATGTCTCCTAATATCTCAATTCCGATCAATACGTCCATTCATAGATACGGCTCGGTCGGAGGGATATCAATTCATCGTTAATTATCGATTAATTTGTATCCGGACACCTCGATCGTTTGTCATTTTATATTCATTGATTGTTACACGTGGATTAAGATTTGAAAGCTTGTAATTCCACAAGCGTTACGTCCAATTCTTTATATCTATAGTACCTGCAATAATACATAAGCAGCCTATATACCTACATCCCACTGTAGGGCACAGGCCTTCTCTCAGGGAGAGAGTATGGGCTTAACCCACCGCGGATTGGCGATTTTAAGCACTCAGGTTTCCTCACGATGCTTTCCTTCACAGTTAGCGGGTGGCATTGGTACTATAACTTCACAAATGTACATAACTTAGAAAACAAAGGTATATAGGTACATGCCCGCACTGGGAATCGAATCTGGGTCTCTCGTTTCCGAGTCCAATGTTCTACCGACTAGGTTACCACCGCTACCTACAATAATATTCTGTATCTATAGGTTGTTTGATTGAAGCTATTGGTTGTCAATCATAGTCTGCAGTTGTGAGACTTCGTAATATTAGCGTATATTAGTACCTAGTTAATTATTTACATTGTATGGTTAAAATACCACGATAGTTTGTCTTGCAATAAAAAGTAGATCCTCATCCTCTTTTTCAATTTTCAGCTTGTTTGATTAGCCCTAGATCGTTTTTTAATAAATATTTTAAAATGTTCAATCCCAAATTATTTTATCTAGTGCTAGTTTTAACTAAAGCTCGGAGCGATAACTAGTTTTATCTGAAAATCAAATATATCAGTGGTAAATTCTAGTTTTGACTAGGTAGTTCTAGTTTTACCAAAGCATTTTGTAAACGCGTTTTCCCGTTCTAACTAGGGAAAACGCGTTCTTTCTAAAATCGGGTTTTAATATACAACAACAAACAAAACAATTGAACGAGAATAATTCAGCTGATGTGCTCGATGAACTTTGCTCTGCTTGATAAAACTTAGTAAACAATTCATAGTTTATTAACATAATGAAAATTTATTGACACGATGAAACCATGAATTGTAATAGGCCCCTAGTGGTTAGGCAATTCTTCTAGTTGTTGTGTACATAAGCAAATCAGCTGAGTTATTGTTTTAATGTCGTGAATAATATAACAAAGATAGCCACAAACGTAGCTACAAAAGTGAAAAAAATCTTAGCATTGAATCGCGCCTAATCGTCCTTTTCTGACTCCCGACTGCCCTTTCACAAAAGCTAGGTCACGCAGAAACTAACATGGACGGAACTGTCGCAATTTATATGGAAATGTCTGAAATCGCCAGCGGTTTATTGATTGATCACAGCGCGAAACGCATTCGAGCGCAACCCCGCTCTATGCGGTTTGAGCCCCAAGGGACTGGAGCTGGGAGCAGTCGATTTCAATCCACTCTCTCGGCTCTATTATTGTTTAAAAGGGTACCTGAGGTAGTAAGCATTCCTACGACGGTTAAAAGGCTCCATGGGATTCAGCCATCAATAGCAAACTCATATCTTCTTTTACAGATCGTTTTTGCATAAAGTATATTTCTTACAGCTGTTGACAAGATACAGTGCGAAGTGCTTAATAACTAACGTGCAAAAAGGATAACCGACATATTAAACAATAAACAACCTCTCAACCGTAAACCGAGCCCGAGAACCTAGAATCAAGGACCTGGGACGAATTATGCTATCTAGTCATGGGTTTTCACTAAGTATCTTAGTGAAATTAACTCACCTCAACTTTCGAAAATAAGCTCGATGCTTACTGACCCTGTCTTCTCATTTGCGTATGAACGGCCCGTTCTTGAGACACTAACCCCCCAGTTTCTCGTACACTAACACACTGTTAATCTACTGTTGACAGCTGTCAATTGACCAAAGTGCATACAAAAAAAAACCACTGACAGCTGTTAACAGTAGATTAACAGCTTGTTAGTGTACGAGAAACCGGGGGAGAATGTATCTTGCGAGTTGACGTGTATCTTACACTCTTCAGTGTCTCAGAATCGAGAGCGAGTCTATTAGTAATTATTTGGAGCGTATCCCAATATTTCCATGGAAATACAAAACAGAAAAAGTGGGACTAGCCTTTTTTTCCAAATTATATCCCGTTATCTCTATTGAGACAAAAGAACGCAGTTGTGTTGTTTGAGAATCTGTTTAATTCTAAAGAGATATTGAAAATTAATCAATAGAATAAAATATACGCACGACTTCTCGTTTAAAAAAAAGGAGAACAAATTAATGTTCTGCCATTTTCGTGAATAATTCTCCACCACATACTCGACAGTACAAATCGACACAAAGCCACCTCACCTCGTCACCTCGGTTTTATCTAAAGAGGAAATAAACAAATAGTTTCTATGTGCAGGTCGACGTAAGAGAGGTGATGCCGATTTTTTTTTTGCCACCGTCCGCCGCCAGCAAAGGAAACATTTCTATCAATAGAAATACCTAATACAAATTGTGGATACACCCATTGTTTGTGCGTTGTTTATATGTATTGTGATTTTATGTCTGAATCAATCGATCAGCCTATGCTGGTCTTAAGGCACGCCACCTTCTTCTGTCCTCGGGCATCCTCATCCAGCCGCATCTGCCTCAGATCTTCGGCCTAGCATGCTGGTGGGCGTCCTTCCCTTTGCCAGTGCGTGGTCTCACTTCAACTTGCTAAGTCACCTTAATTCTTTGGTTTCGCTCTGATTCGCTTCTTTTAATCGTGTTGAGAAGAGACGGAGCCACGTCTCGGATATTCTGTTTCACTAAGGTAACTTCTGTTAGTGAAAATAACCCATCCCGGGAATCACCTTTATACACCACCTCGAAGCCCATTAACCCTGTCTCCTCGTTCGTCCACAGCACCCTGGTCCCGTGGAAGATATTCCGCGAGGAGCTGAACAACGTGCACCCCATCTCGTCGGGGCTCGAGACCATGGCGCTGAAGACCACCATCGACCTCACCTGCAACGACTTCATCTCCAACTTCGAGTTCGACGTCTTCACTAGGTGAGGAACGCTGGATTAAAAAAAAAACTTACAAAACAAAACACCTGCCTACTAAGGACGACTCGCCCCTGGTTTCTCGTACACTAA
The DNA here is from genome assembly GCA_947308005.1 of Yponomeuta malinellus. Classification (NCBI taxonomy): domain Eukaryota; kingdom Metazoa; phylum Arthropoda; class Insecta; order Lepidoptera; family Yponomeutidae; genus Yponomeuta; species Yponomeuta malinellus. The sequence goes on along the minus strand of OX371020.1, from coordinate 5,811,445 downwards.
CAAGCTGTTAATCTACTGTTAACAGCTGTCAGTGGTTGTTTTTGTATGCGGTCAACTGACAGCTGTTAACAGTAGATTAACAGCTTGTTAGTGTAGAAGAAACCGAGGGTCAGGCCCGGACTAGTACCTAAAACCGGCCCCGGCATTGTAGAGGCGGTTGATCCTCCACTGTTTAGGAGAAACGAATACTCGTACTACGAATCATAATGACAGTTAGGAAATCTTTTGTCTGTCTAACACATTGGTACTAAGGGTAGGATTTTTATTTCCTTTCCTTCACACTGATGTGACAGAATAATGTGAAGGTAAGTCTGGCGTTTAATACGGTATTTGACACGATCAACAATAAAATTATTTCATATGCTCGATTAAAACAAGAATTACAAAATATCTCAGAAAATGTAGTTCTTTTAGTCAATTACTAGTTATTACAATTTTTAAATAGATTAAACATAAAAAGAGTGCTCTGAAGTGTGACGTCATAAGCAAGTATTTTCATACAAAATTCCGTTTTAAAAGTAACTCATTTGATATTTTGTCAAATACCCAATTATACTGGTTGTTTGGTTTGCCTAATTTATTAGACAGAACGTGGGGTCATTTGCTATATCTTCAGTCACAATAAAAAGATCTTAGGCCCACCGGGTTTTTTTTTTTGAAGCAGGAGGCTTACCACAATCTCGAAGTTAGCAGGACACAAGCAGGGCAGTTTATTTTCAATGTTCAAAATAAACTGCTACTATAGTGTACCATGAGCCGAAGTAAGTAGGCCTGCACTAAACCTGCTAAAAAAAAAGAGTTGTCTCTGGCCTGTTTGCCTTAAATGTTGCGTGCGTTCGAAAACCAAATATGATAATTTACCGGTAAATACCGTTTTTATTACGAAATAAAAATAAAACATTTTAATTGTAAAATATGTAATAAAAACATTTGTAGCAGCACTGCTCACTGTGCAGATAAAAGTTGATAATAAGTTATGGAAAAATAAAATAAATTGCTGCGGAAAAAAATGTTGTCTTAAGTTCTACATTACTTAAAAATTACGCTTTTTAACGTGTCTCGAAAGTTATTTTTGTTTACGTCAAAATTTGATTGAAGAAGTTTTTGAATTGATAAAAAAGGTTTTTGCTAAACTACGATTTTGAAGGAAATGAAGTGGTGTCGCGGTGTCGGTTCAGACTACTTTCAGCAATCCTAATGAGTTACGAGGTTATAAATTATCAAGAAGCGGGCAGCAGCGTCTTCCTGAGATTCCAACCTCATACTGCGATCGCCGACCCGCCTGCTAAGCGTTTCGATTATGGCAAAACCCCTCATGGTTATGGAAACCATGAGGGAGGCCTATGTCTTGCAGTGGGCGTCAAAAGGCTGATGATGATGATGAGAATGATGAAAGAGTTTTAATACCTAAAACAAATATTTGCAATGCGACTAAAGTTCGAGCCAGTAAGAAGTTTCTATGACTTGATATAGGATCATATACCCAGCAATGGGCAGAGTTGGGCTGACTGAATTATGATGAAATATAACTTATTTTTTATTATGAATAAAATAAGGTAAGATAACATATTTGTTTATTTTCTGTCCACAAAATACATAGAGGAATAGAGCTCATCTTCGTCTCCACGGATAAATCTGTGGATTTTGTTGGCACCGGTAACAAAGCTCTCATGTCTTTGCACAGATTTTCCACTAAAACCTTAGAAAGTCGATACCTCCGAACATAATACAATTCGTCGTATGCATTACTTCGAATGCATTACTCTGCAGTCGTATAATTTTACGCCACGCTTTTTCTCCCTATTGCGAAAAACGTATCACCCTCCAAAACCATAAGATTTCTTTATCACTCATTTTAATACGTAAATTAAACAATAATTCGCTTAGCAGGGTTTTAAAAGCTGCTCAAGAGTAACATATAAATAACTGCTAAGAATGACAGTTCAGCAGCGCTGCGAGCGCGCGAAACCTGAGATTCCAACCTCATACTGCGATCGCCGACCCGCCTGCTAAGCGTGGAGGCCTATGTCTTGCAGTGGGCGTCATAAGGCTGATGATGATGATGATGAAAAGGTTTTAATATGTACCTAAAACAAATATTTGCAATGCGACTAAAGTTCGAGCCAATAAGAAGTTTCTATAACTTGATATAGGATCAAATACCCAGCAATGGGCAGAGTTGGGCTGACTGAATTATGACGAAATATATCTTATTTTTTAATATGAATAAAATAAGATAAGATAACATATTTGTTTATTTTCTGTCCATAAAATACATAGAGGAGTAGAACTCATCTTCGTCTCCACGGATAAATCTGTAGATTTCGTTGGCACCGGTAACAAAGCTCTAATGTCTTCGCACAGATTTACCACTAAAACCTTAGAAAGTCGATACCTCCGAACATAATACAATTCGTCGTAAAGTTCGAATGGATTAATCTGCAGTCGTATAATTTTATGCCACGCTTTTTCCTCCCTATTGCGAAAAACGTATCATCCTCCAAAACCATAAAATTTCTTCATCACTCATTTTAATACGTTAATTAAACAATAATTTGCTTAGCAGGGTTTTAAAAGCTGCTCAAGAGTAACGTATAAATAACTGCTAAGAATGACAGTTCAGCAGCGCTGCGAGCGCGCGAAACTGACCTTATAGTACGGTAGCAGTGTTGATTAGACGGTGAACGTCTTATAGTTAACAGCGCTGCGATTGTATGGCTCATGGTACCATAAAGCAGGGCAGTTTTTTATAAGGCTTAAAAATAACTTCTAATAGTGCTTGTGGTAAGCCTCCTGTATGTATTTGACAGTTCGGAGTAGGTTATATCGAACGACTCCATACATTGAAGAACTTACGTGGTAGCGGCTCTGACGACTACTAAATAAGTCCATTAAAGTTAAAACCGCAGCAGGTGGAATCTCTCGTAGAATTTCTTGTAGGTGAGATTGGGAATCAAGCATGCTGAGATTTTAAATTCAGTGAACTCATTTAGGCCCTTTTTAATGCTTAAAAGTCGGGTTTTTTGGTTTTAGAAAATGCTGCTTTTCTCACTCAACTCATGTTGTCAATGCCGTGCTTATTTCACTCTATTGACCAAATATATGTTTAGCGGCCCAGAGGCCCTGAGCACGAGTGAGTGGAATCCATCTGTCCATTTTCCTCCACTGTTGAACATAGACTTCCCTCGAGCCACGCCACTTCTTTGTGTCCTCGGCCATCAGCCACACATTAATTACGTTGCCTGAATAGCAGCGCAAGGGTCGAATAACTATTACCCTTGGCAACTGCTAAGAACTGAAAATGAAATGGTGGAGAGGCACAAAGGTATTAAATTAAAAAAAAGCTTTTTAATAAAAAACCGTGTTCAAGTTAAACACGCTCTAAACGGAAGAGTTTATTGATTTTCTAATGTATCTCTTAACAGATCTTGTCCAAATACATGTATATGGGAAGAACCTTGAAGTACCTCCTTCTACCAAACAAAGAATTGATGAAATCGGACAACGACGTGGTAAAGAACTATATCTGAACATTATAAAAAAATTGTATAGTCTAATTGAAAACCAACTCCTTCTTTTGAAGTCGATTAAAAAGTCAAGCTTATCCGTAGACCGTTACAACTTTACAACGCCCCAATCCTGTCCGCAGACTGTTCCAGCCGTGGAGTACGCTGCTCCGAAACTGGCAGCTGCTGGCGGTGACCCATCCCGGCTACGTGGCCTTCCTCACCTACGACGAGGTCAAGGCTCGCCTGCAGAAGTACATTCACAAAGCTGGGAGCTACGTCTTCAGGTGACACCTACTTTCTAGCACCGGCAGAAACGGCTACCTGCTCCTACACCGGCTACATCTATGGTCCTGTTTTATTTATTTCATTCGTCTGTTGTGCATTTAGTTTTCTTTCTGTTGTTGTGCATATTATCTTACTTATCTGTTTACTTTGTTTCTGTGATGTGTCTTATTGGTATAATAAATGTCTTTCTTTCTTTCTTTCTTTGTATATTACGCGCACCAAACCCTGAGCGATTCCGATCGTCTAACTGTCAAATTCCATACTAATTTGACAGTTAGACGATTGGAATTGTTCAGGATCAGGCCCCTGATACCGTGATTTACCCCCAGTTTCTCGTACACTAACACGCTGTTAATCTACTGTTAACAGCTGTCAATTGACCAAAGTGTATAAAAAAAAACCACTGACAGCTGTTAACAGTAGATTAACAGCTTGTTATTGTACGAGAAAAAGGGGGTTAGACTTGCACAAGTTAATACATCCTTTATTGGGAAAACTTTCTTTCTTTCTTTAAAATATATCTTTCTTTATTAGGATAACATAATTCAACATAAGGTCAAAGCTCGGGAGCCACGTCTTCAGGTGATACCTCCTTTTTAGTTCCTGCGGAACTTGATATACGACGGTAAGTTGTTAACCTCCTCAGTTCTGACCTTTAAAATAGCAACTGAAAATCATTGATATTTTCGAGGTCAGGACTGAGGAGGTTAAAGAAAGGGACTGAAGAACTATACGCTTTTCTGTCCCAATATTGTGTAAGCGAGAGACAAGTAGTTGTCCAGTCCCCTTACTTATTGACGTCATCATCATCAACCCATTATGTCCCCACCGAGGGGCACGGGTCTCTTCCCTGAGGCCATACTCCACCACGGGGGCCAAGTCCGGATTGGTGGAGGCTTGTAGACTAGTGGCTCGTCTACTGTCAGAAGTTGTCAAGCCGCCCTAAGGCCTCTGACTTGGCTTAACGACTGCCATCTATCGACGGCAGCCGGCACCAACAGCTTAACGTGCCTTGCGAAGCACGGAACCGCTCGGAAAAATGCCACTAGCGTTAGGCATAGACGGCGACTCATCCATGCACTGAACGCGCCCTGTGTTGCTTCACCTTCGTGATCGTTTAAGATCGTTTACTTATGGATGGATCATGTGACTTTGGGCGTAATATTTGTTGTTGATACCGAAAGGTTTTGTTTTGATTCTGAACCAGTTTAAAAACAGTTCATATCGAAAGCTCTACTTTTTGACTGCCTCGCTGGTCTAGCGGTATCACATCTGATTACCATGCCGGAGGTCGTGGCTTCGATTCCCACTGGGGCCCGCCTTACATTCGTACTCGTGGCTTGTGATTGTGTTGTATGGAAGTATTTCAAGAAGCTCCATTAGGCTCACTAGCGCCTTCTTTTACAAATCATTTTGGCAAAGAAGTAGAAGAAGAAAGACATTATTTCTCTATCTATCTATCAAACCTCGGAGGAGATCTTTGTCCAGCAGTGGACTAATTCGGGCTGATGGACCAACAAGACACATCACAGAAACAAAATAAGCAGATAAGTAACATAATATGTACAACAACAGCAAGAAAACTAAATACACAACAGACAAAACAAATAAATTAAACAGGCCCATATATGTAGCCTGTGGTGTATCTTTCCATTCTTTCAATGATTTTAGGACTCACGCCGTGTGTCTACGGGGATTAAATAGCATTTATGCCAGAAACGGCCGTTTTTACCGAAGCGGAAATACTATGTACTCCTAGGTTTTTGGTCTTAGGTTCTCGGTCGTCGGTTTGTAAAATAACTATTTACATGTTTGAAAGATTCGAAAGCCACTTTTGGCAAAGGGATGTGTAAAAGAAGAATTGTTTTTCATTATTTGCTCTAGTGGAGCAAATAATACAGATTTTCAATGAATAATTTGTTGACAGATTTCATTAACATCGAACATGTATTAAAAAACCTATTTAGAGGCTAAAAATCGACCTCTGGCTAACCGTGCCAGCGCCCTCCCAATTGAGCTCATGGGTAAGTGCAGGCATCGGCGAAATTTCGAGCCTCTTTACATACTTTGTCTATATTACGTACGGGTTAGTGCAACAAAAAGAATATAACGTCGTCTTAGAGTGAAAACCTCGGAAATACAATTTTGAAATAAAATACATTTTTACGTTTCTGGAAAGAAAACCTCGTAGCGCATGTTCTGATTTCATTCCTATAATCATCCGATAATCGTAAAGCCATCTATGAATTGTCATGAGAACCTCGTAAATACTCGCGAACCTTAGTTCAGTGTGAATACCTTGTAGCGGACGTTTCGTTTTCTGTTTGAAAAAATATTATTCGGAATTTATCAACTAATATTGTATAATTGTGTGTTTTTGTGAAAACGGTAAGTATTGTTCATCTTTTAATTGTATTTTTGTGCAGATGAAACCAAAACTGTAGGATTTGTGACCAGTTTTCTATTTTATTACACTGAAAACCTCGTCAAGTTGCTCGATTTAGTTTTTTAACCTCGGAAAGTCATGTACGAGGTTTTCATTCGATTTGCACTGAGAATGAAAACTACGCATGGATGGTTACGAAGTAATCGTATTACAAGATAATTCTATGAAAACCCCTGACATGAGTAAACAAGATGATGCAGTAAGATTATTAAGATATATCACCTAAATCTAATTTATTGTTTGATAACTCATATTTTTACGTAATATTATGAGTGAAATTAATAAATAAGAGGGTTACATCTTATATTTTGGTTACGATTACCTCGTAAACGCACGTACTGAGTTTGCGAGGTTAAAAGTAATACTACGATTAACTCGAAAATGTGCATACGATTATTTCTTTGAAAACTAATAAAACTAAACAAATTCAATTACTAGGTTTTTGTATTTAAATTTTTATGAAAAATTAGTAGAAGGTATTTTATTATTTGTTTTAGTTCAACATGCTGGATCCTGGTGATGGTAGATGTTCTCCTGAAATTGTTAAAAGCTATTATTCATTGCGAAGTGGAAAAAAAAACGAAAATTAAATAAAGATGCGAAGATAGCAACAAAGATAAAGAAAATCGATGCAAATTCAAATCAGGAAGACATGTCTAACGATGTAGAACCGATTATTCAATCTTGTAATCAAACATCAAATGATTCCATACCAGACAGTACATCTGCGTTTATAGTAAATGACACGAGCTCTTGTGCAAAAAAACGAAATCCGATCGCGCTTGCTGAATTATTAAATTGTACTGAAAAAATTGTCCCCAGTAAAGAAGCTCTTCCTAAAATATCAAACGCCTCTGGAACACAAAACACTTCTCCTTCGTCTGTAAATGGTCTGGAAGATGTTAAACCCAACTTACTCGCTAAATTGTGTCTAGATGTGATAAATTCTGCTAAAAAAATTGTCACTCACGCTCAAAAAGCAAGTCTAGAAAATTCAATTTTTTTTAGCACCGACTTACTAGCTAATGATAATGAGCCCTCAACTTCACTAGACAATTTCGATGAAGAGATGGGATGTTATATAGCAGAAGAAGTTACCCTGCTAAAGGATTCAGCGAAACAACCTTCTCTTAACACTTTGATGCACCAGGATTTGCAACAAGGGCCATCAGTGTCACCGAGAAGTACTCCAAATTATGTCGATTTGCTTTGCGCAATTGAGTCACCTCAAAATCTTTACGATGCTCGAGACGTTCCTCCTTTATGTTTTCAAGATCCAATGCTAAGTTGTGCTTCACCTCATTCAAATGACGGTGATTTCTCCCCTGATGATGGAGACCCCGATTATCAACCCAATGAATTAGCGAGACACTCATCGGCTGAATCTGTTGACTTAGAAAGAAACGCAACTGAGACTAATGAAAAACGCCGTCGTGCAAAAAGAGGAAGACCAAAGAAGGAAAGTTGGGTAAGTGAACTGAATAAAAATAAACGCATGAAGGGGGAGACTTATGAAGGTAGAAGAAAAACTGAAGAAGGAAAAGTAGTTTTCGATATTCGCAGAAACGAACGTTCTATGAAATCTAGATGTGACCATACAGAAACAACAAAATATTTTCAATGTTGCAAAGTTACAGAGGAGAACAGGCAGACAAATTTTAATGATTACTGGAAATTGTCCTGGCAAGGAAAGAAAGTTTGGATTCAAAAGACAGTTCATTGTCAAAGTGTGTCGAGACGGAAATGTGATACCGTTAATGCACGAAGAGATCATACTTACAAGTACACAGTAACCACGCCTGAAGGACAGTTCACAGTTTGCAAAAAAATGTATTTGCACACTTTCGACATAGGGGAATGGACTGTCCATAACTGGTCACGGAAAAAAGCTCATAAGACTCACATTTGTAACAGAAACAGTGTAGTAAAAGAACAAGGAAGAAAACACTTACGAGATTTTTTGAGTATGTTGCCAAAGTTAGAGTCGCATTACTGCCGAAAATCCACATCTAAACTTTATTTAGAACGTATCTGGAACAGTAAACAAAGCCTCTACCGGGAATACTTAAACTATCTTACAGAAAAAGGGAAAGAGGACTGTAAAGTGTCAAATTTCATATTTTGGGAGGAATTTGACAAGATGGACCTTTCTTTGTTTTCACCCAAGAAAGACGAATGTGATATCTGTTGCGCCCATAGAGTCGGTAACATAAGTAATGAAGATTACAATGCACATATTTTGCGAAAGGATACGGCAAGGCAGGAAAAATCTTCAGATAAAAATATATCCGATCCATCTGTGAAAGTTTTTACCTTCGATCTGCAGGCAGTTTTACTTTCTCCTGCATTAAACGCTTCAGCTCTCTACTATAAAACTAAACTGAAGGTTCATAATTTCACGATTTTTGACATGAAAACTTCTGAAGGGTATTGCTTCATCTGGCACGAGTGTGAGGGAGGCGTGACTGCTGATGAATTTGCCAGTGTTCTCTTCCATTTTTTGAACACTAAGATTGATGACACTGTTAGCCACGTTATTTTCTGGAGTGACGGTTGCACGAATCAAAACCGAAACGCCATCCTTGCCAATGCCTTGCTTCTTGCTGCGGTACAAAAATCTATAACTATAACCCAAAAGTATTTAGAAAAAGGGCATACGCAAATGGAGTGCGATTCGATGCACGCAACAATAGAAAGAAAACTAAAAAACCGAGAGATCTATTCGCCAGCACAGTATGTTGAAATCTGTAAAACAGCCAGATTAACAAAACCCTACAACGTCATATACTTGCAACATACTTTCTTTCAGAAGTTTAGTTCTCTGCCGTATCTTAATTCTATTAGACCTGGAAAGAAAACTGGGGATGCAACAGTCTTTGATTTGCGCTGCATCGAATACCGCAGTAATGGCACAATTTTTTATAAAAAGGGACACATCGAAGATTTCACACAGCTACCTATCTAAAAGAATTAAAATGCCAGGCCAGTCTGATAGTATGCCGTTGTTATATGATTCCAGACTCCCTATTCCAAGAAGCAAGTACATTCATTTACAAGAATTAAAGACCGTGTTGCCTATTGATGTACACTCTTTCTACGACCAACTACCGCATCAATGCAGTGAACATAGACGGAATAACTCTTGTACATGCAGAAGAGTAGTATTGCCAGAATAATTGTTACTATCACTTTTTAATTACAACAACAATTATAGTAGCTATGTAGTAGCTGTTGAATTTACTACTACTGCTACTACTCAAAAAACAATGTGATATTAACTGAATTTTGATTAGGCATGTACCTATTAGATTAAAGGTGCAAGTTGGTAGCCGACTGCACGCAGCAGCAGCAGACGGTCGTCGCGACACTACCGGTTTGTATGTATTTCTATGAAAACTTTGTGTCGCTTGGTGCGGAACGTATTTCATAGAAATGCATACGAACCGGTAGTGTCGCGAAGACACGTCGTCTGCTGCTGCTGCGTGCAGTCGGCTACCAACTCGCACCTTTAAGTATAAAGCAAGTTAAGGACTCGAATCGTTAAGACTGAAATGCCTTAAGAGTTTACAAATTGTTAGCCGGTGTGCTTTTTATGTTTTGTACTGATTTTACAAACTGTGAGCCAATGTGCAATTTCAGTTTGGTACTGATTTTGTTAACAGAATATTTAGGTTACGTACCTATATGTTTTTCTAAGTAAATGCTATAATTTCCTATGTCACGCATCATTAAAACTCTAAGTTATGTCAACCTCATAACGTTAATTTTCCTAATTTTTTATACGTTAATATTAACTTCACGACAATGTATGAAGAACAATAATTATATTATGTAGTAGCTGTTGAATTTATACTACTGCTACTACCTAAAAACAATGTGATATTGATTAAACTTTGAATACCTATTAGATTTAAATATAAAGCAAGGTAAGGACTCGAATTGTTAAGACTGAAATACCTTAAGAGTTAACAAATTGTTAGCCATTGTGATTTTTAAGTTTTGTACTGATTTTTTAATTTGATAGCCAGTGTGCTTTTTTATGTTTTGTACTGATTTTACTAACTGTAAGCCAGTGTGCAATTTCATTTTGGTACTGATTATGTTAACAAAAAAGTTAGGTACCTATATTAATAAAGTTTTTCTAATGATCATATTCTATAACAAACTGTAGAGACTGACCTTACGCCAATTACTTTGATATTATTATCTATGGAAAAAAGATATTCGTTCTATAAACCGAATTAAGTGGTTTTTTTTAAGTTTTTACTATTCCGTAAGTTCATTTGGAAGAAATATAGGTATTACCAGTTGAATGTTATGGTTAAATACATCTTTTAAATTAAATAACACATCTAAATAAAGATAATTATATGAAAACAAACGAATTTTCACTTCTTCGTATCAGTGAAAACCTAGTACATGCATGTGTTATGCGGAGTTTTTTATAAGAAAACCTCTGAAGTAGCATTATATGCATTTTGGGCAATATATTAAACTTATCATTGAATAATATGAAAAGTCATTAAATTTGTAAGTAAAATGGCAAAGAAATAGACAATGTGTGGTACAAAAAAGTTTCAGGACGCAGTTTTTTCTTCCTCCTGAAAAGTTACATCTTTTGCACTCACGAGTTTTTCACTCTAAGACGACGATAATCGAATATGTATTGTTTTTTTTTTGTTTCAAAATCTTTGGTTAAGGATTGTTTAAGCTCAGCTTATCTCTAGAACATAATCACGTTCCTGACGCCCCTATTTCGAGTCAACCGATTCGATCCCTACCCATAATATTGTCTACCACAACCCGTACAATAACAGATCTCTTTTGATTTCCAGGCTATCCTGCACAAGGCTGGGCCAGTGGGCTATAGGGTACGTGACGGCTGATGGGGAAATCCTGCAGACGATACCACAGAACAAAAGTCTGGTGCAGGCGTTGCTGGACGGATATCGAGAGGGATTGTGAGTACTTAATCAGCGCAATCAGATTCCAATTTTAAGAGATTCATCAACCATTTGACGCCCACTGCAGGACATAGGCCTCCCTCATGGTTTTCCAAGCTTCCTGGTGTAGTGCCGCCTGCATCCAGCGACTCCCCGCCACCGTAACCCGGTCGTCGGACCATCTGACCAAATTATTCCGGAACAGTCTAGAAATTCTCTTGAGTCGGAAGTAGCTCTAGAGAGTCTCGACCTTGCCTCCTAACGGCCTGAAGGTCATGGTACATTATACCGGCACCGCAACGACACAGATACAGCACAGCTCCGCCTCGAATTTAGGCTATCGCTCGCCGTCATCACGCTAACCACGTGTCGCCCGCGAAGTGCAAGCTTGCTGTCACCGCGAGTATCGGATATTTTATGGCATTTGTGATCGGACACGCCTAGGTGGCTAGGATTGGGACTAGCTGGCGGCTCGCAGTCATCGGGCTGGAATCATGCGGTCTGCTTGAAGCACGCCGGCCGATAGTTGAGTTGTATGTTAGCGGCAAGCGCGCTGACTGCGCGCAGTTGGCCTTTTCACAGTGACATTATGAAACATACTATACGACACACAACTTAATGCTCTGAATGAAAAGTTGATGGCAGGGTTGAAGCTGTGCCGTTGCGGTGCCCCTGTAATATGCTACGACCTCACTTTTGCTCCCGAATCCGCACCAATTCCACTGCTCGGCTTTAACCAGCAATCTCCACTGTTCCAGTTACCTTTACCCGGACGGGCGGGATGTGAACCCCGACCTCAGCAGCGCGATCATATCGCCCGCCGAGGACCATATCACCGTTACGCAGGAACAGTACGAGCTCTACTGCGAGATGGGTAAGTAAGCGTATTTTTATATGTAGCCTTAATAAATGTCTCTTCTTTCTTGCGTTTTTCTTTCTGTATGTTCTGTGAAATTTCAAATATGGCTTCCGTTCCATTTCATCAGCCCATATTTGTACACTGCTGAAAATCTGATTCACGCCTCAGGTGTGCTTATGGAGCTCTGCTCCTATATTGCGCGCATCAAATCCTCAACGATTCCAATCGTCTAACTTTCAAATTAGTGTGGAATGGTGTTTGGATGGCTTGGCGTGAAAGAGAAGTGGCCTATGCCCAACAGTGGGCTCTGTTTATGGGCTGATTAGATGGATAGATTGACGGTTAGACGATTGGAATCGCTCAAGATTTGGGGCGCATAATTAGACCCCTGTTCTTCTGACACATCTTGGGCAACTATTACTGAGCTCGTGACGCTGATTGCCGAATGCTTTCACTATAATGGCGAATCTGGTAGGCCGTCGATAGGCCAAGCAGGACTTAGCTACTTAGTTATCTGTGGTCCTGTTTTATTTATTTGTTTTGTCTTTTGTGTGTTTAATTTTCTTTCTGTTGTTGTCCTATTATGTTACTATCTGCTTATTTTGTTTCTGTGATGTGTCTTGTTGGTCCATCAGCCCGAATTCGTCCACTGCTGGACAAAGATCTCCTCCAAGGTTTGATAGATAGATAGAGAACACTTTATTGTTCATAACAATGAAAATTACACAGACATTTCTTAACCTAAGAGCACATAATGGTGGCCTTATCACTAAAAGTGAGCCTTTTCTTAAGCTGATTGGCAAATGTGCAAATCTGGTTTGACGTCGATACTCGAGGCTTGACTGCTTAGTAGTTCCTACTAAGAAGTCAATCAATCAACCCGGAATCGTCCACTGCTAGACATAGGCCGCCCACAAGGCACGCGACTTCCTTGTGTCGTCTGCAGCAATCTGCCTCGTGTCTGTATGTGTACTCATAACTTTTTATTCCCTTTCAGGCAGCACGTTTCAGCTGTGCAAGATTTGCGCTGAGAACGATAAGGACATTCGGATAGAGCCGTGCGGCCATCTTCTCTGCACACCGTGCCTCACCGCTTGGCAGATTGTGAGTACCCCGTACTGGTTGTTAAGGGGCTACAGGTTATTTTTCCGGTATACAATAAAGAATATTCTTATCTTATCTTATCTTATCTTATCTTATCTTACAGGGAATAACACTAGCGCCATACATACATGAACTCACGCCTGTATCCCAGAGGGGTAGGCAGGGACCAGGGACTGCCACTTCCCACGATCCTGACAGATCACTTTCGCTTCCTCAACATTAATTAGTCGTTGCACGCACGCACGCCGGTTTCGGGTCCTTTTTATCTTGCCCTTTGCTAAACTAGCCCCACTGTAGTAAAAAAAAAAACATATCTTTTTTACGGATCGTTTGCGCAACAGTGTCAAGACAATCTCGCAGTCATGTTAATGGTGATTTTTAGGACCCTTGGCCGCGAATCTTAGGCAGAAACCTAGGGCTGGATAGAATTAACGCCAAAAACGGACGTTTTTGGAATAAATCGTCGGCTTACTGCAAGAAGTAATTTACTGCAAAAACTCACTAAACGTTTTTTTTTAAGGTATGGACATATAGATGTATTGAACAATGATAAAATAGTGGTTGTGGACGAGTTCTTGAGTGGAGACCGCGGATCGGTAAACGTAGTGTAGGACGTCCTCAGACTCGGTGGAGCGATGATCTTCGCAGGGCGACTGGCAAGAGCTGGATGAGAATAGCCGAGGACCGTGCTCAGTGGCGTGCAATAGGACAGGCCTATGTCCAGCAGTGTACAGGCATAGGCTGATGATGACGATGATGACAATAGTGGTGTTTTAATATCAGGCATTATTTTAACGATGTTATAGGGAATAAGGAAGAGGAAACACAACCATTTCTTTTTTAATCGTTTATTTAAGATAAAAAAAGAAAATACACACAACATACACCTCTAATCCGCCGAAACCGACAAGGTTTATCCGTGGATTGGGTTCGTTTGTTATTCGCTAGCTTGACAAACGTTTGGCACTAGTACTAGTACTATGCTCGGCAGATAGCTTGAGTGGAATTTGCGCAGTCAGGATGGGCTTGTAATGTACGCGCAAGAGCAAAGTTTTTAGGTGTTTAGTTACCTACTTTTTAGTTTGACTACACTAAAGTACATAGTTCAGGACACATGACGTCGCCAATGCATTTGGTCAAGCCATCTGTCGACTTATCATCTGTCCAATAACTAACACGAACTAAAAAGTCGTCTTTCTCCCAATAGTGAATACAATGTCGGTTAATGAGTTCTTGCAATAAGCCGACGAAATGCTGTCTAATCCCAGGTCCGTGGTTCTATGTTCTCGGTCGTGGGTCCCGAAAATCACTGTTAACGTGATTGAGAGATAGTGCTGACGCTTTTTTGAAAAAGCAATCTGAGTGCTTATACTGAGTTTTTTTCATTTTACTTTCGATAGCGAGAGCGTTTTCAATTTGTGTAGGAGTGACAAAGCGCCACCTAGTTGTCACTTGGAGAAACTAAAAGGGCGATTCCCAGTTCTATCGCGCTCGATATCGAGTAGTGACCATCGACAATCATTCGAAAGTGACAGCGTTATCGCTCGGTTTGGAGCATTTTGCGAGTTTAAGATACTAATTTGACGTTTCATTTCACAAACTTGACTGAACCTAACGCTGTCACAAGTGGAACGGTCTCACTTGACATTTCGTTGCGAGTTCGATTCTCGATGCGTTTGACGTTTACTACGCGATGGTTAAGTCATTCGATCAACTTTGCGCAACTCAGTATAAGCACTCTGTAAAAGGCAAATGATTTTGTAGCGTGCCGTACCCAAAGGGTAAGGGACCCTATTACTAAGACTCCGCTGTCAGTCAGTCACCAGGCTGTATCCCGTGAACCGTGATAGTTAGACAGTTGAAATGTTCACAGATGGTGTATTTCCGTTGCCGCTATAACAACAAATACTAGAGACAGAATAAATTAAATATTTAAGAGGGGCTCCCATACAAGAAACGTGATTTTTTTTTTGCCGGTTTTTGCTCGATATTAATAACGGCAACAGGTAGGCCATTGTATAGATAATGGTACGGAACACTTCGTGCGCGAGTCCGACTCGCACTTGGCCGGGTTTTTTTCCATTGTTGGAGCTGGTGTACTACATGGAGCCCCGTAAGTTCCCACTGGGATTTTGGAAAATAATTTCCTATTTCAAATTAAACTTTCGTATTTGGGGATGTAAACGAATAAATTGATAATAAGATGACCTTCAAATGCTGTGTGAATAAACGAACGCCCTCCCGGGAATCCACGTAGTCATTATATGCCTGGAAGGAAAGAATTAAGAAGAAGAAGAAAGACATTTATTATACCAACAAGATACATCACAGAAACAAAACAAGCACACAAGCAACATAATATGCACAGGCATACATGGGATGTCAATGGCTTAGGATGACATTGATGTTTTAATAATGTTTAACAATAATTTCATATGGTTCGAGAGAGAGGCAAATAGTTATTCAATAGTACTGCATCATCATCATCATCATCATCAGCCATTTGACGCCCACTGCAGGACATCGGAGTCCCTCGTGTAATTTCGTATTGTCATATTTCCTTTACTGTTTTTCGTGTGCAATAAAGTATTAAACTAAACTAACTTTCACACAACGCAATCACTTGACCTGGTCCCAAACTAGGATACCCTGTACTACGGTAACCAGGCAAGGACATCACAAACATTGAGATCCACCTGGGCTGAGGCCATTCGTACAAATGCACGGCGGCCCCCCAGTGGGAATCGAACCCACGACCTCCGGCGTGGTAATCAGACGTGACTGCCACGTGCTATTAAATAAAAAATAAAAACCGACTTCGAAACACTACAGCACTAAAAAGTTAGAAATAATTTAAAAATTAGAAGTATTTATACATGTAGGTATTGTAGAAGCCGTTCTCCATCTCTGAAAGTCTCCATCAGATCTTCACCAAATTAAAATGGGACCAATGGGACGTTATACCTGTTCGAACAAAAAAAGAGTTGTCGAAATCGGTTAAGATTTGACGGTGTTATGGAGGAACATAGCCAAAAAAGAAAAACATCCGCGTCGAATTGATAACCTCCTCCTGTTTTGAAGTCGGTTAAAAAGATTTCTTATCTCTCTTTCAGGACTCCGAAGGGCAAGGCTGTCCGTTTTGCCGAGCGGAGATCAAGGGGACAGAGCAAGTCGTGGTGGACGCCTTCGTCCCGCCGCGGCCGCCGAACTGTTCCAATGAAAACAAGTGGGTACTTCTTGTGTTTAGACCAGGGATTCTCAAAGTGGGGTACGCGAACCCCTAGGGGTTCGTTAGTTGAGCGCGAGGGATCACGATGAGATTTAAGCCAGACTGGGGTAAATCTGTGTATCTGTGTGGCACCGGATTAAGAATAGCGTCACTCCATTTCATTCCGTGGATGTCGTAGAAGGCGACTAAGGAAATCAATTACCAGGAGACGGGCAGCAGCGTCCTCCTGAGATTCCAACCGCATACTGCGATCGCCAACCCGCCTGCCAAGCGTGGCGATTATGGCAAAACCCCTCGTGGTTATAAAAAACACGAAGGAGGCCTATGTCCTCCAGTGGGCGTTAAATGGCTGATGATGATGATGATGGGGTAAATGCCCCATGATTCGTGAGGAGGGCCATGCTACGCATTTCACTCGTCATCCTCGTAGTCTCAGCAAAAGACCAAAGTCAAAGATATACAGTCTTATTTATATAAGCAGCCTATTGGCGATTTAAAGCGCTGAGGTGTGTAAATAGCTCAGACACTCAGGTTTCCTTCACAGTTAGCTAGTGGTATTGCAATAATAACTTCACAAATGTACATAACTTAGAAAGCAAAGTCATAGGTACATGCCCGCACTGGGAATTGAACCTGAGTCTCTCGCTTCCGAGTCCAATGTTCTACCCACTATTCATCAGCTTATTTATAAGTATACGATTCCTTAAAACACTCCTCAGAGGTTGTTTAAATAGCCTGCGGTAAAGGGAAAACGTGACCACAGATTGTTTAAACTGCCTCTGAGTAATTTTTTAGAGGAAGCGTATTTTTTATAAATGAGACCGAAGGAGTCTTCACTGCACTTGAACCCATTGTAGTTTGAATCGCCATTTCCATTGCAGGAACACAAAGACTGCCGTTAAACAAGTATCATCGAATTCGTCTGGCTCGTCGGGGTCCTCCGGTTGCAATGGATCCAGTGAGTACCATTTCCACGTTACGCCAAGATCGAGTAGGACATTAAAGAAAACTGGTCAAGAGGCAGTGCGACGATGCGAGACGCGCATTTTGACGTCAAAAGTCGCGGCTTCCAGTACATCAATGGCACACACACGCGCACACACACACACACACACACACGCACGCACGCACGCACGCACGCACGCACGCACGCACGCACGCACGCACGCACGCACACACACACACACACACACACACACACCTGCAATTTATGGAGTTAGCTCCATAAATCTATCCTGCCATTCGAACCATTATGCTCACCTATAGTATGGTACCCACGATACAGGCTTGCCTAGTGTGGGGCCGCAGTGTAAAATTGTATCGTTGAATATTGTTAACTTTAAGATTGTTTACATACATATACATACTTTCATGTCTCACCTATAGTAAATAAAGTTTTATTATTATTTATTATTATTATTAATTGTCAAATTCTGACATTTTAGCGCCACGCGTGACCCGCGCCGTCGTACTACCGATGCTGGGCCGCGTTTCATAAAACTACAATTCGTAGTCTATTATCACAATTCGTTGAACATTGCCTAGCCAATAGGCATGATGACAGTAATTGAAAATCACTAAAATTCTGTATTTACTAGCTGTTGCCCGCGACCTCGTTCGCTTGGTAATTTTGATGTGTATTTTTTCGGGATAAAAGCCTATGTGCTAATCCAGACTGTAATCTATCCCTGTGCAAAATTTCGTCCGGATCCGTTCAGCCGTTTTTGCGTGAAAGAGTAACAAACATCCATCCATACATACAAACTTTCGCGTTTATAATATTAGTAAGGATTTAATAGCAATTGAATTTTGGAATACGAAACACGCCTTTACTTTTTAATTAAGAGCGGGTTTGATAATTATTACGATAGTTAAAGTCTACACAATTCCTATGTCCGCCATATTAAGTCGAACAGCGAATGACGTCACTTTTAAGGACACGCGCGTAAACATAGGTCTACTCTAGTCATATTACTTTATAATCTGTGACATAGGTAGTAAACAAACGCTCTGGTTTTTTTTATGCTTATACGAACTTGCTATGTTGACGTTTTACACCGGAGATTAATTTTATACTTTTTAACTGTGACATCACTAGTGACGCCATGACATTGGCGAGCGTTTCGGTTCGAATTTTAAATCTGAAAACTAAAATGTCGTTTTTTACTATTAAATAAGGTTTAATGTGACCAAAAATATGAAAACGTTCTCGGACATTACAGGACAGTTTTTCAAAATTTGTCGTCATGCCTATTAGTACAATTAGTCATCCTGCTTGTTAATCTGTTGGTTAATCTAATCTGTGGGCTATGCAATGTATATTGAATTGTTGTAGTACCATTGTAAACCATGCGTTCTGAAAGAAACTATTTTGGATTGTACTTCACTGTGGAGCGGAAATGTTTGTTTTTCCATACAACCAAACTGCCAAGTTGAATGTATGTAATCGTGATACTTTGATTGTATGCAAAATGTAACATGTATTTTGATACCATTTACTTGAGAGCTTGAACTTTTCACACCTTCAAGGGACAAGCCTTAGTTTTTGACATTGATTTCAACTCGATAGCTCACGTTCCTGAAAAAAAGCGTCAAGAAGACGCAGTGGTACTATAAGAGCTTCGTTTTTTCCTTGTTAGGTACAGAATCCTAAAAGAAAGCAACTATTTGGGCCCTCCCAGGAAACAAAAATATATATGGTCTTTAGTTGTAATATATATATCCCAACTTTAATTGATTTGAAGTCATCATCACAAGAAGTCCACTGCTGGACATAGGCCTCCTCCATGGATTTCCAAAAAGACCGGTTGGAAGCGGCTTGCAGCCAGCGTCTTCCTGCCACTTGGATGAGGTCATCTGTCCATCTTGTGGCTGGTCGTCCTAAGCTGCGCTTGCCAATATGTGGTCTCCATTCGAGAACTTTTCAACCTTAGCGACATAGCTTCAACCTTAGCGATTGCTTTTCGCTGCTACAAATCACAAATGTAGGTACGTACAGGCCCTCGTCACTCCATACAAAAAATATTATGAACGTACTTTGTGCCAACATTGAAACAAAAAATATAATCCTGCTAAAACAAAAGGCATTAACTCCGCAGTGAATCACGTAGATGTATCATGATTTAAAATTAAGTCGGGTTATATGTGAAATCTAATGTTGGTAATGTTGGTATTACGTATTTTGCAAATGGCCGGTAATTTTGTTCGTTTGTCGTTTTTGTGTGGCATTATTTTATTTATTTTAACTTTAGCAATAGGTGTAGTGCGTGAAAAGTGATTAAACAAGAAATATGGGAGGAAAAGCATTGAGGAAATGTGAAATTTGTGGCATTAGAAGAGTCAGAAATTAATGTACGTCTGGCATATTCTTAACCAGATATCCACTGGAGCCAAACAGGTAAAATTAGCAAGTTTATCATAATAAATGTACGCAAATTTTTATATTTATTTAATGCGCTTGGATAAAACAACTGAATTATTTAGAACAATTTACGATTTTGACAAATTTAAATTAACGCCGGTTGTAGTGCGGTACCCATGTGGTACTTTTTTTTA
Organism: Yponomeuta malinellus; assembly: GCA_947308005.1. Taxonomy (NCBI): domain Eukaryota; kingdom Metazoa; phylum Arthropoda; class Insecta; order Lepidoptera; family Yponomeutidae; genus Yponomeuta; species Yponomeuta malinellus. The sequence continues at coordinate 5,791,515 of OX371020.1, read as the reverse complement.
TCGATATTTTGGACGATTGATTTCTGCCAGATATTTCTACATGCTGTCTAAAATTGATCACAACTACTTAATTTTAAACGTCGAACACCACACAGCAAGAACAAAAATGATTTATGTTGTTTTATTTTGCTCAATTTTGCGGTATAGATAATATATTTTTTGACTTATTGTTTTGTTTGTTGCAGACTCCAAAGATCTGAAATTCGACCAAAGTGCAAGGTTTTGATAGCGACGTGACGCATTGGTGACATTGTTTTCTACACCTGATGCTAAATAAATGATTTGATTTAAAAAAATGCCTTTTTCATTATGAAAGTAAGCGATAATCCATTCACACCATGTCATACTCGAAATTATTGAGTTGACCTACTGTGTTGGGATTTATCGCCTACTTTAATTTTCAAAGCATGAAAATGAGGTAAGGGGAGAGACGTCTCGAATTTTTTTTTATCGATATCGATAAGCAGTCCATCACTAATGTTTTGCAATTTCATTCTCATGTTGGTATTATACTATTTTTTGTTAGGTTGGTACAAACTACGTTCATAATTTTGAAAACGTGTTGTTAGCAAGTGCCGACTCTTATAACGTAGTGATTACATACTCTTTGGGTACGTACATGCCGGCATTCGAACCCACGGCCTACCGAATGTTAGGCCAGCGATCTACCGTTGGGCTATCACCGCTCTAGTAAATCAAACTTCGTGATGTCCCAGGTGCCGACGTGACGATATCAGGAGGCGCCAACGGCTGGTCTTCGCGCAACGCCACCTTCAACGGACTCACCGACGACATTGACGATGTTGAGGTAAATACACTTTAAACCCAAGGCACTTCAAATGCACACATTTTGAACTCAAGGCAATTAGAGTTCAATGTACCTCTATTCGCAACAGAGCCAGCGAGGTCTGCTGTGACCTCGCAGACAAATAATTAAACAATTCGTGTCAAATACTTTAACAAACGTGACACTTTAAACTTGGGGCATGTCTGAGTGCGGATTCACAGTAACGGATAGTTGCAATTTTGTTTATTTTTCCTTAAGTACTGGTCTTATTTATACAAAAATAAGTAAAACATGTTTAAGAAGCTCTCTAAGCAACACGGTCTTTGAACCCTCAAGAGTTTCGGTAAAGAAAAACCTTAGTTCTGAGCCATTAATTTCATTTCATCATCATCTGAATGGGCATGTGAAACAAATGCTTTTCAATCGCCTGCATGGTGTTTTGTTTATTTCAGGGATTCTCAAAGTGTTCGTGCTAGGGGTTCGTTATTTGAGCGGGGGGGGGGATCGCGGTAAGATTTAGGATAGATTGGGGTAAATGCCCCATTGTGCATAACATTATCATGCATATCATTATAGACAGATTTTTTCATGTAGTTTTTTGCCTTTTGGGGTACGCGAAGCCCTGGTTTATTTCATTGTATTTCTGCGGGCATTTTTGTTTATTGTCTCGTTGCTTTACCATTGGCATGTAAACTGTTTGGTTCACTGCGTTTGCCTGTTGTAATAGTGGGATTTCAGTTTGACAGTATTGTATAGTGCCCGGCGGATAACTTCAACACAAATACACGCAGTCTGAAGCATTTTTCTTAAAACATTTGACTAAACTAAGTTCTGGAGAATTCCAAGTCAACAATGAGACCCGAAATACCTCTAAGCGAAATCAGTCATTTGTTCAAGTAATTTGTCGGGCATTATAATAAATTTATGGTCAATAAATGGCGTTGTGTCAAATGTATAAAACAGCTGATTCTTTTTTTTCGCGATTTGACAGTAAAAGTTTTGGTAAAAGTTAATGGCCGCGTTGGTAAAAAAGAGTAGAAATCAAAGATAAGGTTTTCTATTTAGCTTCTAATTAGTACCAGTCAAAGACGAATGGTCTAAGCAAAATAGTACTCTTTAATTTCTACTCCTATTTATTTGGCAAGCTGTTGGTACAATCGGCAGCGGTCAACCTTTACATTTTTGTTGCAAATTCGCTCTCAACGGGCTCCATGCACTAGGGGCTAGTGAATGGAGCCCTTTGCCAATGGAAATACATCATATCTTTTTTAGGGTTCCGTACCCAAAGGGTGAAGGACCCTATTGCTAAGGCTGCACTGTCCGTCTGTCTGTCTGTCACGAGGCTGCATCTCATGAACTGATAGCTAGACAGTTGAAATTGATTGAAGTTGACAGTATTTTCGTTGCCGCTATAACAACAAATAGGGATACCGCCGTTTAGCCAAAGTATTTTTCGCCAAATTTTACTTCCCAATAAACTTATGGCATCGGTTTCATTTCCCAAATGAAACTTTAGCAAGTTTTCATTTCGCATTTTATTCATTTGGTCAAATTATCATTTCGCATAATTTTACTGCGTCAAGTTTTATTAAGACAAAAGTGTGTTAGGTTAGAACTGCGACCCCCACAGACACGAACTGTTACCAGAAAAGTGGGTTAGGTTAGAACTGCGACCCCCACAGACACCTACTGTTACCAGAAAAGTGGGTTAGGTTAGGTTAGAACTGTGACTCCCCACAGACACCAACTGTTACCAGAAAAGTGGATTAGGTTAGGTTAGAACTGCGACCCCACAAATTTGACCAAGTATTTATTTGGTAAACAATAACTTGCCATAATAACTTTTGCTAACTGTTTATTTGCTTTAAGTTGTTTTGAGAAATGTTTTTTTGCCAAGTGATAATTTGCGGAAAATAGTTTGGGAAGTAATACTTTGGGAAACGATTTTTGGCAATACATTAGTAAACCCAACAAATACTAAAAACAGAATAAATATTTAAATGGAGCTCCCATACAACAAACGTGATTTTTTTTGCCGTTTTTTTGCTCGACATCAATAACGGCAACAGGTAGACACTTGAAATGTTAATAGAATATTAAGTTGTATATAATTCACTTTAAAAAATAATAATAATAAAAGTAAAATAAACTGAATATTTAAGCGGGGTTTCCATAAAAAAAAACATGATTTTTTTGCCGTTGTTTGCTCGATATTAATAACGGTAACAGGTAGACGCTTGAAATATTCAAATGTTGTATAGATAATGGCACGGAACCCTTCTTGCGCGTGTCTGACTCGCACTTCGCCAGTTTTTTTCCATCGGTGGCGCTTGTGTTACTGCATAGAGCTCCTTAACGTAACTAATTAGAATTCACTTATGTAAAGATGGATATTCTGCCGACTGTACAGGGTTTGCATGGCGTATGTGTGTTTAATGTGTGATTATGTTTGATCTTTGCAGAGGGCCGAGCGAAAATCACCGCATGCTTAAGTGTTTTGCACGTTGTCCCGTTGGCATTAGAGGCGTTTTTGCTCTGTAGCGTTCAGACTTGTGTCGTTCTTGTTTCGCACCGTTTCGTTCACAATTTTGTACATGGGAATTTAAACCGAAAAGTTCTACGTTGTATTTGTTACAGTTGTTTCTAAAACTCTAGAGTAGTTGTATTGGTTGATAAAAACGCACCTCTGATTGATTATTGTAATATCATTGACAGTTACTATCGTAACGCAACGGTATAACTCAGCTTTTCACATTCTTTGAGTAAACAAAAGCTCATTTTTGTACCTCTTAGAATGAATGAAATCTTCCTGTTCTAAAATAACTTTTGAAATAGAGTCTATACAACTCGGTAAAGAAAAAAAAAACACCTCCCAAAATAAGCATTATACGGAATCAATAGTTCGGAAATTTTCACACTACGTGGCGCTGACGCTATTCTTACACACTCAAAAGTAAATTTGTATTGATGGGTAGGTAGAAGACCCTCCAAGAAAGACAACAACTGAAAATAGAATCGAATAATAGGGCCGAGTAGAGTACATGAACGTAAATTTATACAAGTCGATAAAGGAAAAAACTGCGTTTTCAAAATACGCAATAAACAGAAACTATAGTTCCCTAATTTTAACACTATGTGGCGCTGACGGTATTTTTTATCGCGTAATGGTTGTGACCATAATGCTATGAAGATGCATTTCCGTTCGTTAAGATTCCGTCAACAGATCTTGACCATATTTATTTGAGACCACCTCTAAGGTATTCCCCTTTTGTAACAAAAAAGGAGTCAATGAAATAACACAACGTAGTGTAACATTATCGCAGAACGAACGAAGATAAGTACGAACTGAGAACCTCTCCATGTTTAAAGAATTACATAAAAAAAAATTAAAACTGTTTATTTCAATAAACAAAAGATACACATTGTTAGTCTAGCTCTGGAAGCTGAATCTTAAACATGAGATTATAGTGGTTCCATACTGAAGCATTTGTATAAAAGTAAATATTATATTAATATTATATTGTGATGCATAATTGAAACGAACACGACGCAAAGTCTGGACGCTTTAGAGACTATTCATATAGCAATACATTCCATCAAATTGTTTAGTTATTTAAGGCGATTCTACAGCTAGGTTGCTAAAATGAGTTTTGTATTATACGGTTAGAAAAACTTCTTTTGAAGGCCAAAATGATAACGCACATAATACTCGTTTATTTTTTCATTTTACAACTTTTCCGACGTTTCGGTACTTTTGCGAGTGCTTTGGTCTCGGTAGAATATATATATATATAACAGAATTCAATGCTTATAACAGAAATCTATCGTCACCTTGCGATTTATGACACATTTTACAGGATATTGAATGCCTGTAATTTATGAATTTTGTCTTATTTAACCTCCTAACCCTAATAAAACTCACTATAAATCTTCTAAAACTGCTAAAGTAATTAAAAAACACAATTTGTCTAAAAACAATATGAAAGAGTTGGGCCTAGAACAGTTGATTTTCTAGATTTCCTATTTTTTTAAGTTGGGTGTGAAATAAGAAAGTTAAAGATAACACATCCTATGTATAGGACGCCAGGGCTTAAGAGGAAAGTATATTTGTCAATAAACGGGCATAAGTTAGTATAGGCTTATTTTTTAACCAGTTACCACTCGCTGGTATTTGGCAGTGGCAAGGCTTCGTTTTATGAGGCACGATCCGCTTTATGATGACTAATTAAATTTAGTTTTATTTTTTGGCTATATGATACCCGACGGGGTATAATCGGTCTTAAAGTTTGCTCGCAAGACTGGTGGGGTAAACACAGTAATAATACAAACAATTCTGGCTGTAGAATCGTCTTAAATATTACCCATTGTTTGTTTTTAAGTGACGTTTTTTGTTAGTGCATTTTTTATATAATATTTATAAATAAAATTAAGTAATATAATAAATCTGAAAAGTCTAAAATCACAAAATAAAATTAGATTTTTTAATTCAGTATTTGTTGGAGGTCTACGTCACTGAGCGGAGCCCCGCCCCGCAGGCCAAAACTGTTTTTTTAAATTTCTGATTATACTCCACCCATTATTATCTATCCACTCCATTCCATTTGGTCGAAGGACCAATGTAGGCTCAGGGTCTTATAGGGGACATAAATAACCAGAAATTGAAAGAGTTCAAAAATATGTGTATCGACACCTTGGTAAGATAAAGTGAAATGTCGTCCGGCCGGTTTTGGCCTGCGGGGCGCGAGGCTCCTCAGTGGCTCCAACAGTATTTTTGCAATCTGATTGAAATTCTAGTGTAAAATTTAGTTTCTTTTTTCTTTATTTTAGTTACATTGTAGGTTGTAATTGTATTAAAATGAAGTATTTATTAATTTATACAATATTTTGGCATGTTCAACTTTGTTTTATCAATTTGTTTTCAATGTTTATTTGGAGGAATACTGAATTTTTCTTTAAGTATTACACATTCGACACGAAAAAGAGTATTTTGACTATTAAATTATTATTACAAATAACCATGGTAGAACCTTGTCAAATCACAACTACTTTCCTTATGAAAGTAAAGTAAAAAATACCTGTATCAGTAATCAGTATTGGATGACAAGAAATTTACAGGTCAATTTATATGTATAATTTAGAGCTATCGCCTTCTTTTCTGAGTACCCATTATCTAATTACTTTGACCATAGTGGTCTCTAAAGTCAGTATGTCAGTCGGGGCGCTGATTGGCTCAATTAAGCGCCATCTTACTTAAATTGCCTTCGGATTGGCTGAACACCATTGACGCTGGAGTGTCGCCAGTTGCATTCTAATTTTGAAAATTTTACATACTGCTCAAGTAAAGTTGTTGTTATCGCTTTAACAGCGTGGCTCGTAGAGTACGGAAAAGGTTATGCTTACAACAGTTTTTCGGAAACTCCATCTTGAAGAGTATGTAGGCAGTTTTTTTGCTCTATTTTTGTTTAGATTTCTAAACACTGTGCCTAAGTGAAATGGCACTTAACTTGTTATCTTTTTAAGTGTATTTTTTTTATGAATGAATATTGAAAATTATACGCCTGGTGATACATGTGGTCTATTTTGTTGTTTTTGTTCTTGTTCGTTTATTTGCTTTTATTCTTGTTTAAAACACCGCGTATTCACAGTGATTTTGCAAACGAAGTGGGTTTGTTCTACCGAAGCGATGGTCCAGAACAAATTTTGTTCTGGTACAACAAAAATTGTGGTCTCGATTATTACCCAAGCTAAGAAAAGAATAAAAACAGAAATAATTGTAAAGAAGTTTTGGAAGTTTGAGAACTTACCCCCCATTTTTGGACACTGACAATTTGTTAAACTTCTGTAAATAGCAGGCAGTTGTTTGTTTGCACTTTGGCTAACAGACAGCTCGGCTGTCCCGAAACAAACACAGTAAGGGAGATTTTTTCAAAACCGAGATATTTCCACTATCGATTACTGGAACCAACTAGTAACCAATAGGGGTATTTCTCTGTTTAAAAAAAATGCCCCTTAGTGTGTTAATTTTTGAGACAGCCGAGCTGCTGACAATAGACTAACAGATTGTTGCTGTAAAAGAAGCAGGGAGTAAGTAGAACAAAACCACTGATTAATATCATAAAATATACACAGCCCTTCAACTTTTATACTTGGAACTTCATCCTTATTTTAAAGAGATAAAGTTGAATTCTGGATATCCGTGAACTCCTTCAACAAAACAGTGTTTTCCGTGACAGTGCATACAAAAATGTGTTTTTCTAAGCCCACTTATCGCACTGTCTTATCATTTGTATGCACAGGAGACCTAAAAGCCGCGTTGGCACAGTCAAAGTCCAAGCTGGACAAAGTGACTTTGATTAAAGTTCACTTGGGCATCAAAGTATCCGTTGACAAGTATCTAAGTTCTTCACTGGAGAGACTGAGACGGAAAATTCTCACCAGTCCTGTCTCCGGACAGGATACCGAACTATCAGATAGTCTGGCCCTAGACGACTAGTACGGTAAATAATGGTCGGTACGGTAATTTACGCTATTGGTAGTCTAGTAACCAATCGCATTCCAATGGTATAACCCGCGCAACTTAACTCTGCGCCCGCGCGATTCGATCTTCTCGAGAGATGCCTATTAAATTTGCGCGGGATACACAATAGAAGAAGAAGAAGAAGAAGAAAGACATTTATTATACCAACAAGATACATCACAGAAACAAAATAAGCAGATAAGTAACATAATATGCACAACAACAGAAAGAATACTAAATACACAACAGACAAGACGAATAAATAAAACAGGACCGTAGATGTAGCCTGTGGTGTATCTACGTTGCCACAAAAAGCAGCTGACTCAGCGTTGTGCTAAGGAAGTGATCCCTCAGCGCTGATTTTCAGTCAGTGCCTACGGTAACCCAATTGGAATGACGTTATACTGATATTGCTTTGTTGACCACCAAATAGAGGCGAATAACAACTATTGTCGTGCTTATATCATTCTATTGAAAAACTATGTATGTTTAAGACTAGGGACGGTTGCACTGCATCATCGAACTACTGCAATTCGGTATTTGACACGATCAACAATAAATTATTTCATATGCTCGATTAAAACAAAAATTACAAAATATCTCGGAAAATGTATCTCTTTTAGTCAATTACTAGTTATTACAATTTTTAAATAGATTAAACATAAAAAGAGTGCTCTGAAATGTGACGTCATAAGCCAGTATTTTCATACAAAATTCCGTTTTAAAAGTAACTAATTTGATATTTTGTCAAATACCCAATTGAAAAGTCTCACTAGGAGATAGAGTCCAATACTCACATAGTTTATCAATAGAATTATATAAGCACGACAATCGTTGTTTTTGCCTCTATTTGGTAGTCTACAAAGCACTAGCTAGCACTACAATGTCATTCCAACGACATAACCCGCGCAAATTAAATAGGCATCTCTCGCGAAGAGGATCGAAATGCGCGAGGTGCCGAGTTAGGGTGCACGGGTTATACTTGGTTACAAGACTACCAATAGTGTTAGTGAAACAATCATTAACGTATTAAGAAGATTCTATTGGACAACTATGCAATTTAGAGACTCGCCCCCCAGTCCGGTCACCGGACTTAGGCGGACCTTGAACCAATACGCTTAGAGGACACAAATCGAGGTTTGATCGTACTCAGAATTGGAAAGAAACTTATCAAAAAGAAATTATAGCCTTGTGAATAAATTCTGTGAGAAGTCTTATGACCTATTTTGTTTTTTATTCTGTTACTCTCAGTTGTTACCAACAAACCTAGTTTTAACGAGCAAACCTAGATTTGTGTCCTCTAAACATATTGTTAAAGTGTCATTGAGATCCGGCATGTCGTTTATAAATTAAAACCAAAGTACGTTTGTATGGGAATTGATCGACCGATCTACTAAGACACACACACATACCAAATGCATTACATAAGTCACGAAGTAACGGCACAGTGTAAACATTGACAAGATAGAAGCATAGGTACATAAATCATGGAAACATAACAACTTGACACATTATACGGTACAGTAAGTACCTATCTATTGGTGACATTAGAATAATAACATAAAAACGTGTGTGTGGCAAATGCAAATGGGTTTCGACTCGGCATGTGCCGAAAGTTTACAAGTAAACTCCAGCGCTGGTATTCTGCCGATACCCGGTGTGAACGGCGTGCAGAGCCCAGGAGAGTGAGGCTAGCCAACTGGTAGAAAAACAAGGTATTAATGAAGTACGCTAGTGTCAGGCTGATACTCAATAATATAATATATTTATAAAGGTTAATTTTAGCAATAAATTAAGTTTTTGTTTATGTACTTGTATATCAAATGTAATGTCCAAGCAGATCAAATAAGAAAAAGAAAAACCTGTGCAAACTTTGCATACCTACTCAAAGTCACAGTTGATAGATAAATTAATAATAGCATAATTGAATCGTGTGATTTTAAAACGACACATGTCCTTTCATTACAACTTTGCAGGAAATAGAAAAAAACTGTTTTATTCAAATACTAATATCTACAGCAGCAATATTTTAGCATATTATATTGATTTCTGTATGAATAAACTACAATTTTTTTTTCTAATGTAAATCAATAGTTAGGTGTAAATAATTTAATAAAAAAAAAATGGACCAGTGTTATTTTAAAAACAGATGTGACTTGTGTTGTTTTAAAATCACACGATTCAATTATGACAGATAATTAAATATAAGATAGATGTCAACACTATTATAATTAGTTATTTTGTACTGAGTCTTCGACAATCTACTTTGTCCAAGCTGATCGTATCAACACGCCTGCTCGGTATATCTACATTGGCTTTTCGGCTTTTGTTTTGTTTGTTTTATGTCGTGGCATGTAACAAGCATGAGTTTCATCTATCATCGGCATGTGGCATTCGGTAAGTAATATTAGTTTTTTTATTATGTTTTATACACCCCAGAAGAAATGAAATCCCACAATAATGTGATTCAAGTACTATCTATCTGTGATCGGTTCTTCCATGGGATACACTCTATAATGTGATTTGCTATTGTTGTGACTATTTTCATGCTTTGGCTTATGTTTTTGGATACTTATTTTGTATTAATAAATAATATGAATATGAATATTGTACTTATAATGACATCATGTCCATTCAGATCAAAGCGAGTTTGTAATCAGATTATTCTGATCTTGCGGTACAAAATTATCGGGTATTATTTCAAAATGTTTTACCAACTTATAACGACTTGACATCGTTAATAAAGTAATATATTACAGTGATTTATGAGTTAAGAATACTCAAACAATAAACAAAATCCCAATGGATTTATGGATTGTTAAGAACACAGTTCTGTGAAAGGCTCTGTTTATGAAGTAAACCAAACCAAATAGCGGTATAGTCTACCTTTCAATGTTGAGTAAACAGATTGTCAGTAACAATTTTACATTACATAAAAATAAACTTGTACGTCAACTGTATTACTGTATTGCTTTAACCTCCACAGGACTGGGCAGAGTTCAACGCCGCTACAAGCACGATCGACGCCCTACGCCCCACTACGGTTCGGTCTCCCGTCGCCTCCCCGCGCCACTCGCCCCGCGCGCCTCGCCGTGCGCCCGGAAACGAGAACGCCTATGGAGAGCTGAGGTTCTTATAAGCAACAGTAGTGGTTATGGAATACTAGGGTTCATGAATAATAATATAATAAAGCTACACTATGAATAATGAGTTACCAAAGCACGATCGATCCACTACGGGTTGGTAGCTCATCGCCTCCCCGCGCCACTCGCCCCCTCCCCGCGCCACGCCCCGCGCGCCCAGAAATGAGAACGCCTCTGGACAGCTGAGGTGCTTATAAGCAACAGTAGTAGTTATGGAATACAAGGGTTCTTATAGAATTTGCTATACTATGAATAATGATTCACCAAAGCACGATCGATTCCTGCGCCCCACTACGGTTTGGTAGCTCGTCGCCTCCCCGCGCCACTCGCCCCGCGCGCCCAGAAATGAGAACGCCTATGGAGAGCTGAGGTGCTTATAAGCAACAGTAATGCTTATGGAATACTAGGGTTCATATATAATTAGCGACGCTACGAATAATGAGTCACCAAATCTCGATCGATGCCTGCGCCCCACTACGGTTCGGTCATTCGTCGGTTCCCCGCGCCATTCGCCTCGCGCTCACGTAACGAGAACGCCGATCTAGAACTAAGATGCCAGACAACATTAATCGTTATAGCAAATATATAATGATATCCTAATAAGGCATATTAGTGTTATCCTATATTTAGTTTTTGATTTAGAAATTTTGCTACTAAAATTCGTAATTTTAGTAGCAAAATTTCTTTATAACAAACTAAGCATAGAAAAACAATATATGGAACCTTATTTTTTTATTAATTTTATTATTTGCTAGACAATACATATTCTGTGAAAATTTCACCTGCCTGCCTATTACGGTTATACGGTTATAGAGCCCTTTAAAGGTCGGACGGACGGACAGACAGCGGAGGCAGATAATAGGGTTCCGTTTGGCACCCTTCGGGTATACGGTACGCTAAACACTCGCTACCTTTTTAAGCATCGAATGCGCTAAGTGTAACTGAGGACTTTATTCCACAGAGCGCCGCCTCTGCCGCCGAGGAAGAGTCTGTCCCCGGCCGAGACCGCATTGCCGAGTGCTTGCAGCGTGCAGGACATCAGCACAGCCAGCGCTCAGGAATTCCAAGGTTCGGAAGGAAGTCCGGTAAAGAGTCCCCAAAAAGCTTAAAAAAAAACCACAAACTTCAACATTAACAAAGATTCATTGATTGATCGACACCCCGTGTGGCGCCGGATTAAGAATTGCGTCACTCCATTTCCTTCCGTGGGTGTCGTAGAAGGCGACTAAGGAAATCAATTACCAGGAGACGGGCAGCAGCGTCTTCCTGAGATTCCAACCGCATACTGCGATCGCCAACCCGCCTGCCAAGCGTGGCGATTATGGCCTGTGAGCGAGGCCTGTGACGTGCAGTGGGCGTCAAATGGCTGATGATGATTGATTGAAACTGATATATGTAGGTCTTGTTCAAGGCTTTAGCAATCGTGAAGTCGTAAACAAGGTCTAAGTGCATCTGATGAATTTTAAACATCAGCAAGTAGAACTAAACTGACCCATCGACAAGAAATTTAGGAGGTCCATTCATTAGCGCCGCCAATGGAAAAGATCATATCTTTTTTGCAGATCGTTTTTGAAAAAAGTGTCAGTACAATCTCTTAGTCATGATAATGATTTTTAGGACCCTTATTTAGATAAACACGATTCCTCTAAAGCGCTCCTCAGAGGCGGTTTATTTAATCTCTGGTTACGTCTTTTCTCGTCTTATTTTAATCTCTCTCTCTCTCTCTCTCTCTCTCTCTCTCTCTCTCTCTCTCTCTCTCTCTCCCTCCCCTCTCTCTCTCTCCCTCTCTCTCTCTCTCTCTCTCTCTGTCTCTCTCTCCCTCTCTCTCTCTGTCTCTCTTTCTCTTTTTCTCTCTTTCTCTTTTTCTCTCTCTCTCCCCCTCCACCTCTACACCATGAACTTTGGGCTTGAAAGCCATAGCAAAATGAATTTGCCGAACGATAGCTTTTCAATACGCCAGTTTGTTTTTTTTTTTATAGAGGCGCTTTCCAATGATATCTCGACACAAACTCGACTTTATTAGAAGTTTATGTAGTCTATTTTGTACACGTATTACGACCCGTTTTTATTTACCGCTGTTCCGACTCTCCAAGGTTTGCTGGGAGAAATCTCTTATAGAGATAAGCTCGCCTTTGTACATGCTATTTCTTATAGTACTGTCCTGTTTAAGGTTTTGTGTGCAATAAAGTGTAATATTAGTAGCCAGCCTGAGCGGTGCGTGCGTGCCGCGGGCCTGCTTGTTCTAATAGACGGAGAGGCGGTGCTGAATGTTCGCGCATTTTCTAGGGGATTCCTGAAGAAGAAGAAAGACATTTATTATACCAACAAGATACATCACAGAAACAAAATAAGCAGATAAGTAACATAATATGCACAACAACAATAAGAAAACTAAATACACAACAGACAAAACGAATAAATAAAACAGGACCATAGATGTAGTCTGTGGTGTATCTAAGTTGCCACAAAAGGCAGAAACAAGAATTCTCAGCTCAATTTTTTTTAAGTTACGTGTATACTTACAAGTAATTGTCTAAATATATGCCATTTTTATTACTAATTCCATAACCGCGGTGGCGGTGGTAGCCTAGTGCGTAGAACATTGGACTCGGAAGCGAGAGACCCAGGTTCGATTCCCAGTGCGGACATGTACCTATGACTATGTTTTCTAATTTATGTACATTTGTATATTCATTTCCATTTATTGAGACAACAAGGTCCGTTTATGTTAGTAACAATAGAACTTATAGGCTAGGGTTAGTACTTAATGACTAAACATGATTTTGTTATACACATCAAATTCCACAGCAGTGGGCTATCAGGACGTGACGCAAACACTTGTGATGTTATAGTAGCAATACCACCGACTAACGTGAAGGAAAACATCGTGAGGAAACCTGAGTGTCTGAGCTATTCAAATACCTCAGCGCTTGAAATCGCCAATCCGCGGTGGGCATGCGTGGTGCCCAGGTTAAGCCCATGCTCTCTCCCTGACAGAAGGCCTGTGCCCTATAGTGGGACGTAAATAGGCTGCTTATGTTCACAACCGCGGCTTTCACACCACCCAGATTACAGCGTGTGTGTGTGTCTTATGTGAATAAATTGTTTATCTATCTATCTATCTATCTCTTTTAAACCTCTCCCTTCTACCAGCAGAACCCCGCCGGCGGTCGTCGCTCGAGCCCGAACCCGACTCGCGGCATCGTCTCACCTCCATCATCACGGGCTCTACCGAGACCATAACGGGCATTATCGACACCAGACATGAAGTACGTACATTACGCGTGTGCCCCGGAGGCTTAGGCCCTAGAGTCTAATGCACACGTAGTTTTTCAATATAACAAAATAAGCATGACATTAGTTGTTATTTGCCTCTATTTGGTAGTGTACAAAGCGATAGCAGTACCATGTCATTCCGATGGTATATCCCTCGTTAATTAATTAGGCATATGTCGCGAAGAAGAAGAGGCCAGTTAAAAAAAAACTTCCACACAACACAATCCCTTGTCCTGGTTCCAAACTAGGACCATACACCCTGTAGGTAATATGGTAACCAGGCAAGCACATTAAAAACGTGAAAATACACTCAGACTGAGGTCATTTGTACAATTGTACGGCGCCCCCAGTGGGAATCGAACCCACGACCTCCGCCATGGTAATCAGACGTGATACCGCTAGACCGACGAGGCAATCGAGTTAAATTGCACGGGTTACACTAGACTACCAAAGTGTCAATAAAACAACCATTTGCCGTACTAATGTGACTGTAACGAACAACTATGCATTTTAGAAACTCGCCTCCCCCCAAGGGGTGAGACTAAAATGTGTAGTTTTTCTGTGGCAACCGTTACGCTTGACTTGCCAAAACTGTGTTACCGACGAAACGGAATAAAGGTCATTTCGACTTGCGATTAAAATCGATAAGGTCGTGCCCCTTTTTTCAGGTGCCCCCAGACCCCCGCGCCTTTGAGAAGCCCCGCCGCGCTTGCACGCCTCAACTGAACAGCCGGCCCCTCCCCGCACCACCCCCCGTCGAAGTCAGACCCAATAACGACCAGAAACTAGACAGAGACCTCGCCAGTACCGATCACAGACCGGCACAGCCAGAAAAGACCGAACACAGACCCGTATCTCAAGATAGAATGGACATCAGGCCGATAGCAGCAGAACCTAGACTAGAAAGACCCGTGCCGCCTCATGCGGAACCCAGAAATTTGCTCATGCAGCAAGAATCAAGGAATATACCACTGCCTGAACCGAGAGCTCAATTACAAGAAACTAGAAACGCACAAGGGGAAACAAGGAACGCGCCACATAGCTCAGAATCTAGAAATTCACAGCACTCAGAATCGAGATGTCAACCTCATTTAGAACCTAGAAATATGCAACACTCGGAAACGAGGAACCTACCTCAGGCAGAATCGAGACACAATACACCTCATCCCGAACCCAGAGTACCACCTCACCACGAATCTAGAAACATCCCCCATCCGGAGCCCAGAACTCAGCTTCAGGAAACAAGAAACCAACCCCACCCAGAATCCCGAAACCTTCCGCACCCAGAATCCAGGATCGCGCATGCGGAAGCGCGCAACAAACCCCACCCGGAGCCGAGAAACCACATACCGCACTCAGAATCTAGAATGCAGAACTCAGAATCGAGAATCTCCCACCCAGAATTGAGAATACCCTGCACAGAATCGAGAAATCCACACCCTGAGCCTAGAAGTCAAATTGACAACAGAACGGAATGTAGGTTGCCTAACTCGGAGTCTAGGACTGCTTTTGAAAAGGCTGAAACTAGGGCGCCACCTAGGCAGCGATCGTTGCCTACTTCGACGAGCTGTGGTCTAGATTTCCAGCCAACTAAATCTACAACGATGCCGAAGTTCCCCTCTGAAGATGTGAAAGACCCACCCTATGAAAATGTTGAATTGGACAGGCGAGGGGAGCCCCCCGTTTTGCGTAAGTATTTTTACATATTTTACACTTCCTCAAAACTTGAATCTGTAATGCTTTCATGGGTGTAGATCAACTTTTCTGCGCTGGAAAAATTTAATAGAATTTAAGCGAGACTTCGGATAAGGATTTTGATAAAAAATAGTCTATCTCAATCTACAAAACAGTAAAACAAACGTCGCTTCGTCAAAATGTTGTTTCATCATGTTCGCATGTATAATATTATGTAGCTTTATATATATTGTGTACTTTAAGTGTTTGTGTATATACTGTAGCCGTTTAGTACAGGGTTTTTCTTTTAAAGAGAGACTAGCTCACCTATGATTTTTTTCTCTTCCGTAACCGCTAGCCACTCAATGTTGTTGTCTCTTCTAATGCACGCAAGTTGACTTCATTTGACTTCTGCCTTTTAACCAATCTTTTAGACGGACCAAACTGCCATTCCCATATGTCACCATTGACAGATAGAGAACACTTTATTGCACAACCAGGTGAAAGAATTACAAATAATTTCTTATATCTAACTGGTGGTATACAATTGGCTAATATAATATAAGACAAAAAGAATTTTTTGCCTCATCAAAATAGAACTTAAAACAAAATAAGACTTAAAACTATGTTATGATATTATAATTAATTGGGTATTTGACAAAATATCAAATGAGTTACTTTTAAAACGGAATTGTCACATTTCAGAGCACTCTTTTTATGTTTAATCTATTTAAAAATTGTAATAACTAGTAATTTAAAGAGATACATTTTCCGAGATATTTTGTAATTCTTGCTTTAATCGAGCATATGAAATAATTTATTGTTGGTCGTGTCAAATACCGTATTGTAAGGCAAAAGGTAGCCATTAAACAATTGACTGATTATTAATTCTCTAACCGACTGAATTTTCTTCCTCAGCGAACAAATTCAACCCTCTCACGCACGACAAACACGGACGGAAGTACGCGGAAAACGTATCGTATGAGAACATAAATTTAGACTACATAGCTCGTTTAGTTAACGAGGGCTACCCTAAAGACATAGTTGTTAGAGCCTTAGGCATCACTAGAAACGACTTAGAAATGGCGTGCGACATTCTCCACGAGTTTGGCTCGAAGGTACCCAGTAATTGCTAGTTGGGTACCTGTTTACAATGAGCAATATTTCTGCTAAGTTGGACTGCAGTTCAGCCACCCGGAGAATGCCAATGACGTTTCTTTTTAATTACAAGAAATCCAAATATAATATAACGGGAAATGTGATGTTTGTATCAGCATACAAGTAAAATAGATGAACAATGTGATTAAATGTTTTGCAAAGTTACTAACTGTAATTTTTTCAGCATTCAGCAAAATCGGCATTTTCTCAGTAACCTTACCTGGGTTTAAACACTGATTTTGATCTGGAGATGATTGTGGTTCAAAAGAACTTATGTTTTGCAATTGGACAACAGGTTCTCGGAATATCATTATAACTGTTGTGCTATTATGTCTGGCTTCCTAAAATATTCAATAATAGTAAAATAATAAGTATACTTTTGCCAAATGTGGTCTGAGTCGCCAGTACGTAATAAAATTACGGACATACTACATAATTATATTTTAATTTTCATTAATAGGTACTTAATTTTTGTTAGTGAAACATGGCGTAAGAAGTTTGTAAATTTTAGTTGCCAATTCGCTTTATCAAATTGTATAAGATATCAGAAATATATGTGAAATTATTGTGTCTGTTTTTTTAACAACGCCTCAAACCGCGTTTGTCAAAAGTACCTAGTATATAAAAAAAAAATGTGCGCGCGAAGTGAATGAACGGAACGGAACGGAATGTAACGGGGGCCTTAAGGCCGGTATCAGCTTCGGGTCGTTTTAAGAAAGCACTACAGGGTGACTTTGAATTCGATTGACAAATTTTAAGGGGACATCCTAACCATGATTTGGAAACATATGGCGCTAGTTTAGAAAAAAATGGGGCGTCATAAAATTATTTTTTTATTTACCCAAAATTACTTATTGCATAGACAAACAATATCAAGACAAAAAGTTATAGAAATCGAAAAATCTATGGGTCAAGCGTGTTACGGGCCGCGCCGGCAAACTTAATTGTTGTTTTTATTGTTTACGCATATCGGAGGACAGACTAATTTACACATCAAAAAACGTTTGTGATCAATAGCATAAGCTCCTATAATTCTTTAAATTTAACTTTATCAAGAAAAAATCTATGTTGTATGCTTTCTTTAAATAGGAATACCCTGTTTGAAATTAAAATATAAAACAATTTTTTATTATTTATAATTGTGATAGAAATTTTATAGAAAGAAAAATACTGTTTAATTAAACTTAAACAACAATTTATTATTAAAAGGTTAAATTCAATATAAAATAACTCCTCCCCTGGCTCGAACACATGCGGAGATCCTCCTGGGCATGCTGAGGATCAAGTTATCCAGCATTTCCTGGGGTAACCTATCCCATTCTTCAATAGCGGCTTCCCTGAGCTCTGGAACTGTCTGGGGACGTGGCTCACGGTTCCATACAGCTCGTTTAAGAGCATCCCACGCGTGCTCTATTGGGTTTAAGTCGGGCGAGCCGGCAGGCCAGTCTAAACGTGTGATATCGTATTCTTGAAGAGCAGCATTGACTCGTTGAGCTCGATGTGCGGGCGCATTATCATCGACCAGTACAAATTGGTGCCTATGGTTTACTCGGAATGGTCTGACGATATCATCAATAACAACTGCTTTGTACATATCTGCTGTCATGTAGCCCCGATACGGGATCAAACGCGTTCTAGCTCCAATCACAATGCCACCCCAAAAAGACACCGATTTTCCGCCTTGCTGAACTGTTCCAGTGGCAGTTCTTTGTCTTTCACGTTCGCCTGGTCTTCTCCAGACACGGACACGTCGGTTATCTGGATGAGTGGTGATTCGGGATTCGTCAACGAAGAGACAGTTTTGCCAAATGTTTTCTTCCTCACCTTCTTCATTTTGCCGAAGTCTAGCCCACTGCAATCTTCGTTGTTGACGTTGCCGGGAATTGAGCGGAGCTCGCCAAGACCTCCGTGCTCGTAATCCAGCGTGGTGCAAGCAATTGCGAACGGTCTGCGTGCTAACTTCAAGCCCAGAGGCGGCCCTGACTTCTGCTTTTATTTTAGTGGCGTTGATTGTTGGATCACGGGCTGCCAGCAATCTAATATAGCGCTTTTGGGCAGCTGTCAAAACAGTTGGGCGACCGCTGCGGGGTCGGTCAGCTAAATTCGCCATTCCGTGGTACCTCTGCAACGTAGCCACGACACAGGATTGGGATATAGCAAGTCTGCGTGGTAGTACTCTCGTGGTGTATCCTTCTTCCCTCAAAGTTACTATTCTTGCTCGTAAAACCTCTGATAATCCTCTTGGCATTTTTTCAATCACAACTTTCCGCAAAAAATATCTTGAATCGGTTATAATTGACTAAATCAGATTTCTGAATGAGCGTAAGCTAGGACTGAAAGCCTTTTAATATGAAAAAACAACTGAACGGTGTCATTGTTTTGTGTTCTAATTCTTTATTTTTAAATAAAGAATCTAAAAAGAAGAAAAAATCATAATATAATCTACAGTAACAAAAAAGATTTCAGTTTTTCAAAGTGATTGCAAACTTTTTTTGATGTGTGTACATTATACATATTAGAAAACATTTTTCCAAGTCATTGTTGCCAACTTTGCAACGCCACTTTGAATTTGGATTTACGGTTTCGAGCAAAAGGTCGGAAATCACGAATATTTACAAATATGTTATACCATTACCGATAAATAATCAATAATACTGTTTTTCACAATGAAAAGAACATTCTCTCAAAATATAGCTATCGATTTCAAAATCACTCTGTAGAAACAATGATGAACAAACTAACATTATGTCATTAGTTGGGGCCGGTATTAATATCAGCAAACATCTTCAGAACAGAGATCCAATGGAAATCGCGTACAATAATCTGTGTTCTGAAAAGTTTGTTGAGTTATGAATATACTTTTCACTTGATTCCATGTTCTAGATTACAGACACAAATATGCCTTAATAATTTGTATAATAACTTGTTTACTAGGACAGTTCCTCGTTTCTCTAATAAATATCAATACAAATTTACCCAGACACGCAACCTGGTACCAAACTTGAGAACCTAGTTTATAAATGTAAATAGACTTAACTATTAGGTAATTTTGGATATTTGAATCTTTTGAACATTTTTGTCAATGTTTTGGAAGTTTTCTCATGAATTTAAATCTCTATTTTGAAAATAATGCTATACTTCTCAATGATGTATATGAAGCTGTAATATTCATAAAATATCGACGAAGCAGTCGATTTTATTTCTAAAACACGTGTGATAGTAAATATTAGGAACTAAAATTGCATAATATGAAATTGTTTGTTACAATTTATATGTTTTATGTTCATGCAATTCCAGTGACATGTTTTGCGACATCTTGTTAGTTTTATCAATCAGTATTCTTGCTTTTACTCATGATTCAATATAAAAATACTAAGTATTTATATATACTTCTGTGTATATAGTTGTAAAATAAGTTTTAAAAGTTATTAATATTTTCATATGCTGTCTAATAGTTATTGGTTCACATACAGAGATATATTTTTTCATAATAGATACTTTGTGAATATGAAATTCTCTGTGTGCTAGATAAAGTATTTGACATTTTGATGACATGAACTTATGACTTATGACACTTGCAATATTAATCTAGATATACACGCTACCTGTCGAGAAAATTGTGAAGTAATGTAAATATAATAAAAATTATATTTGACTATCAAAGTTTTTAATATCTTTCTTTTTCTAAATCATTTTTTGATAATTAATGTATATTGTCGTTTGCATTATAAAACATAAATTCACGACATCTTTATGATAATCACTACATTATGTAATAAGTTTAATATTTATATTATTATATTCATATTTCTTAGGTGCATGACGACATGACTGATTTCTTAGATTTATAAAACATCTAGTCTGTAACATTCTTGTTAAACCTATGTTTGCTTTAGAGATACTAAAACTATACTAGAACTAGAGAACAAATAATTTAATAAAGAAATGGAGTAAACTGTTCAGTTGTTTCGCACCGAAGTTTTTCTTTTCGGGTTCAAAATTTCTTAAATAACATTTCTATTGCTGTTTAAACATATTTTAGTTTCATATTTAGTGCAATTAAAATTTCCTATTTTGTATATCGAATTACAAAACCACTTACCTTCTTAATCAAAACATACATGGTGGATAAGGATAATGTTTCTTTTCTTTTCTTTTACAATATTGGATTACACATTTTTGCCACCCTGTATAGCTTAATGAATTAGATATAACACGCCGTATATAGGTATTATGAATGAATACATATCCACCAGTTTGCTAGTCAAAACGTATTTGTAAACTCATTCACAGAATACTGCTTAGGCATCTAGGTACGAAATAACAGAGTGGTTGCATAACGTTTTGTTACATTTTTCCCTTTTTTTTCATAACGATATGAACAACTCGTAATATGACAAACCCAAAAGCAAAAGAAAACATTCGACAATTCATACGGAACATTTCTCGGCGCTATTGTGGTCAGATTCCGTCACAATTAAATGCAATAAGTCAGAAATAACGGCTTAGTAAACGTTTTAGTAGTAAGAAATAGCATTAAACTTATTGGAAGTTCAGAGCGCATCGGAAACTGAAACCATATTTTGGCTAAATTAATCAATAAATGCTCTCAATTGTAACGCAAGCTAGAGGGGCTGATCTGGCCGAAGGTTTTAATAATAAATTTGGTTCATATTGATGTCTACAACAATCCCCAGGATTTTTCCGAAGCCACCGGTGTTATGCCAGGAGCATTTTGCAACACACCGTACGATGTATGTTTTCTGATGGGTGCGCGCGAGTATTACCGATTTGTCTTTGCGCTTTACCCGAAAACAATTGAATAAAAGTAATAAGTTTCGGGCTGTTGATCTACCCTACTGACCGCCGCCCGGCTCTCAGCCGCCACTCCGTTACTTGGTCCACCTGCCGTCTACCCGCCTCGCCAGGTCGGCAGGGGGCCCGTGGATGCGAATGGCGAGAGGCCGCGAAGGATGGCGGGATGGGGGAAAGCCCCGTACCCAGCAGTGGGCAGAGGTGGGCTGATGATGATGATGATGATGAATATGTACACTTCATAGACGAATAAGGGGCTCCATACAGAAACGCTAAAGATAAAGAAGATAAAGATATTTATTTGTGAAACATGAGTATGCATAGATGGTACAATAATAAATATTTGTTCTGCATGTTTTGTCATGCATTTGTCATGCTAGCACCACGAATGGAAAAATATCTTTTTTTAAAGATCGTTTTTGCAAAATGTGTCAGAGCAATATCTCAATCATCAATCAACCATAACAACCAATGGTTGTTACAAATAAATAAAATTAAAAAAAAAAAAAAAAAAAAAAAAAAAAATAGTGATTTTTAGGACCCACGACAAGGACCTAGGATCATGGACCTGGGACTAGATAGCGTTTATGCCAAAACGGTAGTTTTTGGCGTTAATGCTGTTTAGTCCTGGGTGTTTTGCCTTTCGTTCTAGACCATGGATCCTAAAATCACTATTAACGTGATTGACAGATTGCTCTGACACTTTTTGCAAAAACGATCTGTAACAAAGACATTATTTTAAAAACAAAAACAGAGGATATTCCATAATTCTTAGCGATAAATCTTCTTTTAATTCTGTTAGTTTTAGAGAGTCATATCATCAGACTATATACAGATCTGCGTCACCGACGTGTTACTTTGGCAAAGAAAAATATTGAGTATAATGTATGCATATTTTCTATTGTTAGTCGTTACTCTAGCTAGCTTACCTCGTTTTCTAGATATGATAACGGGCAGGAAACATGCTACGGCAATTGGACGGTTAAGGTTATGTTTATTTATTTAGTTAATTTGTAGGTACATATTCACGTTTTTTAGCTGGCGAAATCATTTATACATTATAATATTTCCGATTTATGTAACGTAGATATCTAAAAGGGTGGTAATTTGGAGAGGATGGTCTCTTATGTAAACGTGTTGATGTAACACTGATAATGAAATAAGGGGACTGAACAACTATTTGCATCTCGCTCGTACAATATTACCATGTATAATGTGTGAGCAAAACGAAAATAGTTAAGCAATTCCTGCTCCGCTTACCGCGCCATTTCAAATTACCACCCAAAAAATATATTTACGATGCCATGGAAAATAAACTTTGCTAGCTAAATGATTATTAAATTTTTATTATATCTTTTGTTGTTTATTAATGTTTCTCATAAGTTGTTTTTGATGTGGATTATTTGTAAAAAACAATTTAGTGACTATAAATATTTTTTTGAATTTGAATATTTTTACCCGACTGCAAATAAGAGGGTTTTGCTAAGCTGATGATGATGATATTGGATGTTTGTTTTACGCTTTAGTTAAAGGAAACATATGTTGCAAATATACATGTAAGTGAACTTTTTTCGTTTAATTTTATCCTATATACTTTAAAACGAAAAAATAAATGCCTTAAAAACTCTCCTCTATCAAGTGGGATAAAGACTCCCATCAGATTCAGTTAAAAAGTCGCATTTCTGCATCCTTAACTCATTTTACCGTTTTTTGTAAGTTGTGCCCTTGTACTACCGATATAATCATAACATTTCATTGAGCAGAATTGAATTGAATTGACAAGAAGAGAGGTTTCATGGCATACTTAAAATTGTTTAGTGTACTATGACATTTTTATTTTATATTTGACATAACCGGATTCCGCGTGGCGCCCGCCGGATTGAGAATAGAGTCAATCCATTTCCTTCCGTGGATGTCGTAGAAGGCGACTAAGGAAATCAATTCCCAGGATACGGCAGCAGCGTCTTTTTGAGATTCCAACCGCATACTATGATCGCCAACCCGCTTGCCAAGCGTGGCGATTATGGCAAAACCCCTCATGGTTATGAAAACCAAGAAGGAGGCCTATGTCCTGCAGTGGGCGTCAAATAGCTGATGATGATGATGATATGACATAACTAGGTACTCAACAAAAAATGTGTTCGATGTTTCAAATAAAGACATTAATAGACTGTTCAGTTTTCCCGTCCAAATTATTGTTAATTTCGTTGGTTGCACTGGCAACACAGTCCCCACTCCTGGGATTTGTTTTTTGTTAATTTTTCGAATCTATCTGTCGCTTTGAAATCATTGTCGAGGTACAATAATTTCTTTCGCTTTCGCTGCGGTTTGCCTCGTCTCTCACATGACGGAACCAGCTCAATCGTCGTGGCTTCAGGCTACGCTACTCACGGTGGGCGGCGGTTGAAGGTAAATCAAAGAGCTGGAAGCGGCTCCCACCTGAAGTACGGTGACCTTTGACGCCGTTCGCTATTGGACCTGGTAAGTCTGTCTTCCTACAACTCCACCTTGATAAAAATTACAGACAGACAGGACGTACTTCTATAAGGATTCCATAAGAGTTCCTTTTTTTCCTTTTACGGTACAGAACCCTAAACATGTTTTTATATGGCTTAATTAGCGTATTTTTACAATTTTCAACGATAGGCAAGTGTCAAATTAGAAGTGCGAAGCTTGAGTCGGGAAGAAGCGCGCTGGTAGAAAAAGAAAATCTTGGCTCCGTAACATCAGAGAATGGACTGGAGTTGCCAGTGTCGAAGATCTATTTCACTTGGCAAAGAGAGGAATATGCAGTGCAGAGCTGACGGTCAACCTCCAATAGATGACTGCATCATTTGTCTAGCGGTTAACGAGTGATTATATTGTATGGACATTATTTATTATTATGGAAAAGAGGCGCTAATTAAAGATGCTTGTGTGGAAATAAAAAAGAAAGATACATTGTAGGCATTTAATTCACGAATCATTCATTGTACCTGCGCCTGGACGGAAACTGTTGTTCGTAGTGGAGATTTATATCGGACGGGTTTTGTAGCGGGGCATCTTTATTGCTGTTACTTTTTCTTCCAATCGGTATGTAGTCGTAAGGCACCTAGGAAAAGGTATTACAATATGAGAGCACTAATCAAACCAAGGAATTCGTTTCACAATACAGATTATATTCACGATCAAAATACACAACAGCACCATTCATATGTCATGTCGAATATCGCGCCAAAACCAAAGACACTGACAACTACTTCAGTGTTGCCAACCATAGAGAAGCTTACTACTATTCTACTATCATAATAAATTCCACTTATTAATTACGATGGAAATAATAATATTAGGTACTGAATTATGTTTTTTAATTCTATGCAAAAAAAGAGGCAGTCTCACCATTATAAAATATATCGTTATACTTCGTAGATTTCTGTTTTACTGTGTAAAGGAGACTCGTGTGACCAAAAACCTTATTGCATCAAAGGCATTCATATTTAGTTAGGTACTCATAAAAAATAGTAGTAAAAAGAAACACTTGTAGCGTTCGTGAACGCACCTTTTATTTGTATTGTATAATGGCAACACTTGACATCTGTCACTGGAAGAAAATTTCGCCATCTTGTACTGCGCTATTTTTAGACTTGCCGATCATTTCTGTACTTTC
The DNA here is from genome assembly GCA_947308005.1 of Yponomeuta malinellus. Classification (NCBI taxonomy): domain Eukaryota; kingdom Metazoa; phylum Arthropoda; class Insecta; order Lepidoptera; family Yponomeutidae; genus Yponomeuta; species Yponomeuta malinellus. Next base: position 5,766,499 of record OX371020.1, on the reverse strand, counting down.
CCTATTTTGCTGGATTGTATTGTGCATTGTACTGGAATACACTAAACTTACGAAGAATCCTGGACTTTTATTGGATTGGTAAAGAGGGGACCATAAACCCCACATTGGTGACCGACTGACGCCGACGTTTCATTGTCACGACTTGTTGCCACGTATACATTGGCCTACCTACGTGACCTACGTCGAAGAAACTGAACATTTCCACCTTGGATTCATCGCTAACATAGTGCTCTGTGTGTTGTGTTGTGTGCCTGCTGATAGTGCACGTCTCATCCCGCACTTCATTCATACATCGTGTTTGCATGCACCCAGCACGTCATCCTGCCTTGTTTTCGTGCACAGTGACCCGTTTGGCATACCTACCTACACGGAGAACACGTAACTGCCCGACGACAGACACTCACATCCAGCTTGGCATGAAACCGGTGAGCATTGGGTACTAATATCACTAATAACACAAACCCGCTGCATTGGATTGGTTTCCTGCATTCTGGATCACCTGCAAGGCACCAGCAGGTCACATAGCCCTGCCTGTCACTGCATGATACTACCAGCACTGTCAATGTGCCTACTGGGATCATCTACAGCTGCGCGTTTTGTGTTTGTGCATGTGTATATAATATAGTGTTCGGTTATACACAGTGCAACTGGATTTTACTTATACAGGGTGACATTAGGGTTAAATGTAAATTGTACTTAATAATAAATAACATTAGCAAGTAAGTACCCTAGAATAAGTTTTGCAATATTTTTAATTTTGGTTCTCCGTTAATTTAATATTTTTATTTTATACATTTTGTGTGGAGCAGTTTTTAATATTATTTAATAGCATGGTCTATGCTTTTTGACTGCATCTGTACTGTATTTAATTGTTTCTAATTTTTTTTTTCTGTGCATTTTGTTTACTTTGTTTTTTGTGTAAAAATGTCAGTAGAGGAACAATTACAACAACAGGTGCTGGATTTACAGGAGCGACTTAGACTAATGCAACCCTCCACATCTACTGAACCAAAGGTCAATGCAGTCTCAATTAAACTCTCAGATTTTTGGGAAGATAAACCCAAACTCTGGTTTGCGCAGGCCGAGGCTCAATTTGAAATTGCCGGAATTTCTCAAGATTCTACCAAATATGGTTATATCTTATCCAAACTGGATGCTCGGTTAGCTGATGAGGTCGAGGATGTTATTTCTGATCCCCCGGCCACTGGAAAATATGAGCACCTCAAAAAGGAGCTCATTCGCAGATTGTCCTCGTCAAAGGAGCAGCGAGTTAGGAAGTTGTTGAGTGAGGAGCAGTTAGGGGATAGGAAGCCTTCCGCTTTTCTTAGGCATTTGAGATCCCTTGCTGGCACCACCGTTGGTGATGAAGGCATCATCCGTGAACTTTGGATCCGACGCCTGCCACCTGAGGTTCAGCGGATCTTGACTGCACAGCGGGACTTGCAATTAGAAAAAGTTGCTGAAATAGCAGATGCCATTGCTGAAACACCATCTTCAGCACCCCAAGCTGTTCATGCTGCTCAGTCGACCCTTAGTGAGCTTGATGAGATAAAGAGAGCAGTACTCGAGCTCACTAGGAAAGTGGAAGCTCTCACTAACAAGCAACATGTTAGGCCCCGCTCTACATCCAGGTCGAGATCGACATCACAGTCCGGCACCCGCCTCTGCTGGTATCACAAGAAGTTCGCAGCGAAGGCGAGCAAATGTATAACTCCCTGTAGTTGGAAGTCCGACCAGGGAAATGCCAACGGCAGCCAGTAGTGGCGGCTTCTGACTGCTTCAATTCCAGCCGCCGGTTGTTTGTAACGGATTCAACATCCAAGGTCCGCTTCCTTATTGACACAGGTTCTGACCTTTGTTGCTTTCCTCGACAGCTCCTCAAGGGTAAACATTATCCTACTGGATTCGACGTGCGCGCGGCTAATGGCAGTCCCATTCAAACTTATGGCACTATTGCCCTATGTTTGAACTTTGGGCTCCGCCGAGATTTCCGGTGGAATTTTATAATCGCGGATGTAGGCACGCCCATAATAGGAGCTGATTTTCTGGCCCAGTACAATCTGTTGCCAGACTGCCATAACCGCAAGCTGATAGACGGCTCCACCAGCTTAGCTACACGCGCTACAGTGGCTCAAATATCTCAACCCAGCGTCAAGACGCTCGTTGTGGGGGACTCTCCTTATTTAAAGATTTTGCAAGAGTACCCCGATATCACTCGCCCTCCTGGTCTGCAGAGGACTATCAAGCATTCCACTGCCCATCACATCTTGACAACCGAGGGCCCCCCCGTATCTGCTCGCCCGCGCCGCCTCGCCCCTCAGAAATTGCTGGCAGCCAAGAAGGAATTCCAGGATATGGTTGCGTGTGGCTCCGCCAGACCTTCCAGCAGCCCCTGGTCCTCGCCACTACATATGGCTAAGAAAGGTGAGAATGGCTGGCGCCCTTGCGGCGACTACCGTGCGTTAAATGCCCGCACCGTTCCCGACCGTTACCCGGTCCGTTATATAGGGGACTTCGGCCAAGACTTAGCTGGAGCTACTGTGTTCAGCACCGCTGATGTCGTCAAGGCCTACCAACAGATTCCTGTCGCACCCGAGGATATTGCCAAAACGGCCATCACAACTCCGTTCGGGTTATTCGAGTTCCCCTATATGACTTTTGGGCTTCGTAACGCGGGACAGACATTTCAACGCTTCATTGATGAGGTGGTACGTGGCCTTGATTTTGTTTTTCCTTACGTGGATGACATTTTGGTTTTTTCACGCTCGAGGGAAGAGCACGAACAGCATCTTCGTGCCCTCTTTCAGCGATTATCTGAATATGGCGTGGTCTTGAACACCTCCAAATGCGTCTTTGGCGCTGAGGAAGTGACGTTTTTAGGCCATCGAATTTCCAAAGACGGCATTCGTCCACCACCGGAACGCATCGAGGCCCTTCAAAATTACCCCTTGCCAAAGACTGTGGAAGGCCTCCGCAGATTTTTAGGGATGGTAAATTTTTACCGCCGTTTTCTCCCTAACGCGGCTGAGTATCAAGCTCCACTGATCGATGTATTGGCCTCCACCCAACTTAAAGGGAAGAAACCTGTTCCCTGGACTCCGGATCTGGAAGCAGCTTTTCACAAGTGCAAAGAGCATTTGGCAAGCGCTACCATTCTTGCTCATCCGGATACTACAGCTACTCTGGGACTTTTCACAGACGCTTCTTCCACACATGTTGGAGCATGCCTTCAACAGTGTGTTAAAAATTGTTGGCAGCCTCTTGCATTTTTTAGTAAAAAGCTCACCACCAAGCAGACAACATGGCCTGCCTACTACCGTGAATTACTTGCTGTCTACGAAGCTGTCCAACATTTTCGACACGTGCTTGAGGCTCAGCATGTAACCATCTACACTGACCATAAACCTCTGGTCTATGCATTCTCACAGCGTCGTGAAAAGTTGCCACCTGTACAGCTCAACCAACTGTCGTTCATCTCGCAGTTTACCACAGACATCGTTCACATCAGTGGTAAGGATAACGTGGTCGCTGATTCAATGTCGCGCATTGAAACCATTCGCTTTGACGACAATTTCACCGATCTTGCCACTGATCAGGCTGACAACGACGAACTGCTCGAGATGTTAGACCAGTCTTCTCTTAAACTTGAAAAAGTTTTGATTCCTGGCACTGACGTATTTCTTTATTGCGACACCTCCACTGGCAAACCTCGTCCATTTGTCACACCCAAATTTCGACGCGCGGTGTTCGATAAGGTGCATAACCTTAGCCACCCAGGTGTTCGAACTTCAGCCAAACTCGTCTCCGAGCGGTTTGTGTGGCCAAATATCCAGAAGGATTGTCGCAACTGGGCTCGATCTTGCCAGGCTTGCCAACGCAGCAAGGTTAGCAGGCATGTAAATTCACCTCTTGGTAGTTTTGAACTTCCCTCCAAGCGTTTCCGCCATGTCCATTTGGACATTATCGGTCCTTTGCCTTTCAGTAAAGGTTTTTATTACTGTCTAACAGCCGTCGATCGTTATAGTCGGTGGCCTGAAGCATGGCCGATGGTGGGTATAACCGCAAAAGAGGTGGCCGAGACCTTCTTCAGCGGCTGGATTGCTCGTTTCGGTGTTCCGTCCTTAGTTACAACGGACCAGGGTCGGCAATTTGAGTCCGCTCTTTTTCAGGCCCTGATGCAACTTTGTTCCTCCAAACGCGTCCGTACCACGAGTTATCACCCGTGTGCGAACGGCTTGGTTGAGCGAATGCATCGGCAACTGAAGGCGGCTCTTATGTGCCATCAAGAGTCTTGGTGCAAGGCCCTGCCTCTAGTTCTATTAGGAATGCGTGCTGCTATCAAGGAGGACCTACGCGTGTCTCCTGCCGAGGTAGTTTACGGGGAACCTCTGTGCCTACCCGGTGAGTTTATTTCACCGTCTGCCTCTTCTGATAGCAACTCGGATGTTACTAATTTCGTTTCTCAGTTAAGACGCCTCATGTCGCAACTGAAGCCGGTCCCTACTTCCGCTCATGGTAAGAGAGCCATCTTTATCTTTAAAGATCTGGCATCCTCCACGCACGTTTTCTTGCGCGATGACACCGTGAGACCTTCATTGAAGCCACCTTACACTGGCCCCTATAAGGTCGTCGCTAGGAAGGATAAAACCCTTACTATCCTCATAGGAGACAAGACTGTCGAGGTTAGTATTGACCGTGTCAAGCCGGCGTATCTCAGCGATGACTCCGAGACCTCAAAAGCTCCAGTTTCTCCAGCCACCCCTACAGTTGTTCCTACTGCACCTGCAACCATTCCAGCACCCGCCCCCGTAAATCCAGCACCCTACACGACTCGTTCGGGTAGAAATGTAACTTTTAAATTGCCGTTTGATGTGTAAATATTGTAAATATGATAAGTTTTTTTTTGTTAAAAATAGATAGGCTATTTTTCTCCCTAGGGGGGTGATGTAGCGTTCGTGAACGCACCTTTTATTTGTATTGTATAATGGCAACACTTGACATCTGTCACTGGAAGAAAATTTCGCCATCTTGTACTGCGCTATTTTTAGACTTGCCGATCATTTCTGTACTTTCCCTATTTTGCTGGATTGTATTGTGCATTGTACTGGAATACACTAAACTTACGAAGAATCCTGGACTTTTATTGGATTGGTAAAGAGGGGACCATAAACCCCACACACTAACGTAACTCACACAATTTTTATTTGGAAGTAAAATGGGATTATTCGTTTTTACGTATCAAAACCTGAAACACAAGGTTGATAACCTTGCGTTCGAGGTTTGACACATTCTTGAAGACGTCATTTACATTCAAACATTCCGTCTTTTCTTGGTTCCGCGAATGTTGTTTCCCGTGTTCCCTTGACAATTTTGGCTAGTTTCCCGAGTCCAAATGAGTAGATGCAACATGTGAAATACCTAGACTTTTATAAAAGATCTTTTTATTTTTGATAACAGAGTTATTTATTGGCGTAGATTTCATTGGAACCTTAGATATATGGCCATCACAGACGACGGCGGGCGTTAATAGTGCGATATTTTTTTCACAGAATATCGAACATACAACCCGCGTCCACACACGACTGCAGTTTGACTGTGATGATTTACGACCCCGGCACATGTCAAAGTGACAGTATTTTTAGGGTTCCGTACCCAAAGGGGTAATAGACCCTATTACTAAGACTCCACTGTCCGTTTGTCTGTCTGTCTGTCACCAGGCTGTAGGTACCTATCTCATGAACCGTGATAGCTAGGCAGTTGAAATTTTCACAGATGATGTATTTCTGTTGCCGCTATAACAAAAAAATACTAAAAACAATAAAATAAAATAAATATTTAAAGGGTGCGTTTATACAACAAACGTTGTCTAAAGACAGCGCTCGCCGTCTAGCGCCTATCTATTTTTAACCTTTACATCGCTGCATGTATACCGATTTCGTGGTCATTTTATCTTGCCTTCGCTAATTCGCGTCCCATACCGGCTCTTCTATCCACATTCACTCCATACATTTCTTGGCAAACCGTGGTCTCTGATGCCTACCCTACGGTGTGTAATGGTTGTGGGTTCAAATCCAGGCATGTACAGATGACTTTGTTTTCTAAGTTACGTAAATTTTTGAAGTAGTAGTAGCAATATCACTCGCTTATGGTGAAGGAAAACATCGTGAGGAAACCCTAGTATCTGAGGTATCTACATACCTGAGCGCTTGCTACGTACAACGGCCCAACTATGAGGCAAAGTGCGGAAATCACAGGTCTAACCAGAACTCTATCTCTCTCTTTCTCGCACCCTCTCTATGTTAATCTATTTGGGAAGCCTCTGTGGTCTTGACTCACTTATGCTATCTTAGTTTAGAAAAAACGTGTCTCTTCCCTCGTGTGTTTCTAGTTTGCTAAGCAACTGGCTCACATAGCTTAAATCGTCTTTTTCTTTATACCTCAGACTATTTCGACTACCTCTGAGGCGGGTCTTAACGAATCGTGTTTTTATAAATAACACTTAGAGAGTGTGTGTTACCAGTGATGACTTATGGCACTGAAACGTGGTCTCTCACTATGGGCCTCATAAGAAGGCTCAAGGTCACGCAACGAGCTATGGAAAGGTCTATGCTCGGAATTTCTCTACGAGATCGAATCAAAAATGATGAGATCCGTAGACGAACGGAAGTCGTCGACATAGCCCAGCGGATGAGTAAGTTGAAGTGGCAGTGGGCGGGGCACATAGCACGCAGAACTGATGTCCTATGGGGCCGGAAAGTTCTCGAATGGAGACCACATATCGGCAAGCGCAGCGTAGGGCGACCAGCCACAAGATGGACAGATGACCTCATCCAAGTGGCACGAAGGCGCTGGATGCAGGCCGCTTCCAACCGGTCTCTTTGGAAATCCATGGAGGAGGCCTACGTCCAGCAGTGGACTTCTTGTGGCTGAATGATGATGATGATGATGACTTAGAGGATAGTCAAATTGAAGTACAGACAATTCCATATTGATTGGCGAAAAATACCAAATTGGTCCCATAAGGGGTAGCATAACATAAGCTATCGTATGGTTTCAACAAAATTGTCCCTACCATTGTCTGTTTTTAGTTTGCTAAGCAACTGGCTCATATAGTGCTGGGCCTTCGCGACATCGGCTCCGGATTGGTGAGGAGTGAAGCCCTGCAAAATGTGGAAACCATTGACCTGCCCCGTTTGAGATAATCTCTATCTAACTCTGTTTAGAAGTTGATGTCATTCTTTACCGATCTTTGAGCTAGGCCAACGGCGGCTGGTCAACTCTGCTTTAATTCCGAACATAGAAATCAGAAATCAATAATTTATTTCAACGTAAAGAATTTACATTCTGTTTGCTGAATCTCAATGTAGGTACTATGTTAGCCGCTATCTCAATAGTTGTCTCTCAGAGCGTTTCGAGGGATCTATCTCGTCAAAAGGGAGAAAAACTTTCGATTCATAGCATTAGCTCTGACATTACATCGGCCGAATATATCGTCGATGTCTTCTAGATATACCTAATAATTACCGATGTAATAGCTTTGGCACTGACGTAGGTAACATCGCGACAAATAATGATCAGATGTAATAGCCGATAGATACTTTTCGAAGTAAAAAGTTTAGAACAAACAGGTTTCGACTTCACATAAGGAACCCGGTACTACAACATAATTTTTTAACCGACTTCAAAAAAGGAAAAGGTTATCAATTCGACACGTATATAGATAATATATTTTTGGCTATGTTTTCGCATAACTCCGTCAAATCTTAACTGATTTTGATAAAAAAAATTTTGTTCGAATGGATATAACGTTCTATTAGTCCCATTTTACTTTGGTGAAGATCTGATGAATATTTTCAGATGGAGAACGGAACTCTTCAATGGGCAGCAGGAAACAAGGCCATTAGGCCATTAGGGGCCGATCCTTTAGTAATATCCGTATGTTTCATAAAATAGCGTAAAAGTAGTCCCAAGTTAAGTCGGTGATGTTCTGGTGAAGACTTTCGGAGATGGAAACAGAGAACATCAAATTTTAAAGCAACGAACTAAGTAGGGCAAATTATGGTTATAAGGGACTTGTTTATTTTTCTCCCGCTTCCCCAGTTTCATGACCAGCACATATATTTTGGACACCGACTCCAAATTATACTTCAACAATACCTACATGTATACATACTTCTAATTATTTAAATTATTTCTTAACTTTTTAGTGCTGTAGGTAGAGTTTCAAAGTCGGTTTTTATTTTTTTTTTAATTTTTTTTATTTGTGTTATGACATTAGGCACCTAACAAGTACCTATAGATATAATTCTGTAATAACTGTGTAATTTTAAATAAACATTTTTACTTTTAATTTTTTTTACTTGCATATTTACGGTTAGGGGTTAACCAGAACTTAAAAGTTCACTGTGGTTACATCCTCAAGTTACCTACTAACGTGGACCGATCCACAAACTTAAACTTGTTTGAAATCTTTAAACCACGATGAAACATTAAATATCGGTGGACCCTTACCTGTGGTTTCGCTATCACCGTGATAAACATGAACAATAACAAGAAGATGCTCAAATTCATCATTACATGCATTGCGTTTAAATGTTTTTCCAAACTATGAATTTAATTTTTAAACATAGAAGGCACCTAAAAGTCTATGATTCATAACCGGTCACCCTTAACTTTGATATAATTGAAAAATTCAATCATTGATTGAAATCAATCAATTTTCCAAAGTAGGCGTGAATGATTTCAGCGTTTGCATTTGATACGTCCTTATGCAATCAACATAATTTTGCTATTCTAGAATTGTTTCAGGATATTTGATTCGGTTTTTACGACACATTTATCGATTTATTTTTCTTGAATAAATATTTTTTTTAAACTATAATAATGTAGGTACTTGTCGTTTACTTGCCTAGTAGTTAATTCCATACCGAATTGTTTTTATTATCAAAATGTAAATATTTGTATAGAAAAAAGAACGTAAACATGAAAATAACTTACAGTTTTGGTCAATTCATACAAATATCGCTTCTCCTTGCCCTTGCCCATGTAAGTTTAGGCATAGGTATACCAGGATCTTGGGTATCAACCACATAGGTTATCAACCACATAGCTTTTGACGAATTACACGTCTGCTACAGTATCAGTGATGTTAAAATTTCCGCCGTGGATAAGCAAAATATACCTTTCCCTGTTTTCCCTTTCTCCTGTGTTGCACTTTTCCTTATTCTGATCTAATATGAAACATTTTCTAGTCACAACACCCAGAAATCAACGACCAATATGAGACCCACACTCTCTTCACAAGTACAGTTATCGAAAACGAAACTTCAAGCTCTGGAATCGACGCAGTTGAAATCTCCGCGAAAACGAACCCAGAGTTGAAGTCTCAGCCCAGTTCTACAACAGAAACTGTCGCAGAACCAACCACTGAAAAAGACGTTACGGTGAAATCTACTGGTACGTCGGCAAACCAAACAACGCGAAGAAATTTGACATTCGCCAAGCAAAAGCAAAACTGCTTTGTCAAGATCTATGAAAGCATATCCGCGAGTTTGGATGCCTTCATCACAACACCTAAAATCAACACCGTCTTGAAGAACATTGGCGTCTGCATCGTCAATGGACTTATGGAGATCATAACCTTCTACGTTCCGGCACCGTTCATCCCTCTAATAGCTTCAGCTGCAGGTATGATCATCCCTTTTGAGCCGGTGGTGATGTTAAGAGAGAAATTACCAATGAAGAACTACAGAAGAGCCCTCAATTCAGCGGTAAATAGTTTTCTTGGGACCTTTGACAGGTTTCAAGTGCACGATGATGATGATCCGTATATGACGAGGCGGTTTAACAGACGGTTCATGGGCAATTCGAATGAAGAGCTCTCCACTAAAAGGAACGGAATCTATGAAGATTAAACTCACAGAGTCAATTTGTAAATTTTGTTTTATATTAGCTGTAAAAAGTTTATTTATAGAATTTGTTTATTATTTTGAAGGTTTTCTAAGATTTCAGTTCTTTAGAGTACAAGTAAAGTCTGGGTGAATTGACCATACATACCAAGATTACCTTAATATATTGCTTACTTGGCTTTTATTAGTGCTGGCACATTTGATAGGAATGCAGTCTGTGCTTCGAAATGGTGTGACGGTGGTTTGGTTTAATATTTAATCTATGTATCTAGACATCTTTATGACACCAAAAAATGGACAAAAGAATGTCGTGTGAACCACAGTCCTCTGTTTTGGTTCCCTCAAAGCAGGCTTTCTCAAGGCAGCAGGTATGTGCTGCTTCTTTATAATCTTTTTCTTTTTTCTAGACTTAGTCTTGACTGGTGGTGTTGTTGTGGCTACTGTTGAACCTTCAGAAGGTCCAGTTTCATTATTTTCATCTGTTGTTTTTACTACATTTAGAGCCACTTCTGTGTAATTATTATCTTGATCAAGTGTTCCGTTTAATTTAACTTCGGTATCGTCTGCAGTGATTTTACTTTCAATGACCTTTGTTGCTTCGTTTTTATTTTCAAGATACAAATCTTTGCGTGCTTTTCTGTAAGGGCTGTTTTTATGAGATAGTTCGCTCCAAAAATGTCTAAAGCCATTGTCGTCTATAAATACTTTTTCAGTCGGGCTGTGTTTCGTATCTCTACGCAATAAGACATCTGCGAAATGGTCTTCTATTCGATGCGTTACAGGCTTCAAAACATTATAAATGTCACCACTTTTTAGCTTGATAGTTCCGACTTTTCGTAGGTCTACGTGTGTTGAGATCGGAAACCCATCTGTGACGGTCTGAAATTTTGCGTTTTTAAAAACATTTTACTATTAGACCTCTGAGCAAATACCGCGATAAACACCTTGTAATCTTATTAATAAGGGCCCTCTTAATTTTCATCGCATTGTCGTTACTGTCGAACAACTATTCGTTTATTAGGTACACTCTCCGACCTTTATAGCAGATACATTACCGCCGGTTTTTGAATTGAGAATTTCACTAAGTAAACACCAATTATCAGTATATCTATCTCTCCAGATTTTTTAAAACAGAAATAGACAGAAGTGGCTAAAATACTTATGAAAATTCTCAATTCAGAAACTGTCGGGTAGGACGTCCTATTTTCTGAAGCTAGTAAGTGCTGTTTCATCATGTAAAAGTATATATACCTACTTACATTGGTCACAAACAGTGCAAAAAGTATTTTTTCCAAAAAATACATTTTACTAAAATATTCATTTGCACCACTTCACCATTAGCTGATACTGAAACTTGATTGAAAACTTAAACAAATACCTGACTAGCTGAAAATCAATTAGCTCCATAAACTTGATTGAGGTTTTATCTATTTTGTGACGTCTGAAGGTACTTCACTCTCTACGCTTTATTATGCTTGGTTAAGTCAAACTCACGCTAACTTTGAATAAGAAAACGTATACCTACTCCATTTCCTTCCGTGGATGTCGTAGAAGGCGACTAAGGAAATCAATTACCAGGAGACGGGCAGCGGCGTCTTCCTGAGATTCCAACCGCATCCTGCGATCGCCAACCCGCCTGCCAAGCGTGGCGATTATGGCAAAACTCTTCAAGGTTATAACCTTTCCTATAGGGAAAACCATGAGGGAGGCCTATATGTCCTGCAGTGGGCGTCAAATGGCTGATGATGTGATGTGATACTCCATTCTACCAAACGAGCTCCTAAAGAAAATCGTCCATGTGCGCCCATTAGTTAAAGCGCGCGACCTTCAATAGTCACTGCATTAAGTAAACCTACCCTATGAACCGGACCGTCTTCGCTTATGGTTTCGCTTATCTCTAGCCGCAATGAGATGCGAGTATTTTCTTCCCTACGAGTTCGACTCGTGGAACGGAGTATAGCTCTTTCGGGTACCCAAAGTCACCCAAAGGTAAAATTGAGACATATTTTTTTACTTGGCATCTTTTGTATTCCACCTGTTTTTCGTCTTTCCTTGTCCCAAGTCATCCCACACCATCCCGGAGTGAAAGCATCGAAAGGTCGTCCCGCCATCTTTACCAACCATGTTGATAAAAATAATAAAATAAGATGTACAACAACCAACACGTCACGACATTATATTTGATAATTAGTAAAAAAAACGGTACAAACATTAAACAAATAATTAGAAGTCCAACCCACCAAAAACAACTTTAAATAACATTGATCGCTATACAAATTCCAAATTTCGAATTCCGCTCTCTTAGAATTTTTCTTCAATGGGATAAATAGAGAGAAAGTTGCTTACAAACTGGTATAAGACTATGGGTGTTCTATTCCGAGACACAGATTTATTCACACTGCCATTTAGGGAATAATTTTTACGGACAATGACTTTTTGGAGAGGGTTATTTTCAAGGCAGGAGAGATCAGCTAAAAAATCTGTTTGACATAATAATATGGTGATAGCACATCTCGAACTGATCCGGAATCTTGACTGCTTTCGTGTCTCTTCACAAAATACCCTGTAGATGCTCACACCTCAGTTGGCATGGCTGGCAGATCTGGAAACGAAGGATAGCTTGTTAGCCACGAATTATACGAAAGTTATAGGTACTTTAACAAGAAAAAAAAACGATTTCGAGAAAAACTGGAAGTAAAAAGAAGAGTTCGAGGACTTTCTCACAGGCACAAATGGAGTTGGTGGGGACACTTTTCCGGACCACAGGCTGCACCTCGCTATGCACTGACTTTGAGGTCAGTGAGTTGACACGCTTCATGTAGCTGCGTCGAATTGGCAGCGTTTGCCACACGGGGATGTCGTGTCGATCCATTTTAGCCTTCTGCGAGAAACTTGCCACGGCCCGTGCAGCTTACAGGGAAGAGCAGGTCATCGTACTCTTCCACAATAAAGGAAATTTTTCCGCTAGGCAGATCGTATGCCTGGGGACGGCTGGTCCGACTGTTTTGCGTTGGACGTTATACTTCAAGTATGTTATTTGTAGCTCTGCTTGCGCGATGCAGGAATATCAGAGCACATAGTGCTCGCGAAGTGTTGACATGTCGCACCTTAATTTCCTTAACGTCACTAAACACATTTTCAGCGAAGGTGTCATTCTTCAGTTAAAACTCATGCGTTCCGCGAGAAAGTACCTAACGACACAATGCCATCTAGGGGCTTTTTAGTGAACTATTCAAACCAGTGTCTTCAGCAAACATAGGCCCGAGATTGTAGGTTAGATGGTAGGTAGGCGGTACTTACCTCCATTTTGATGATTTTTGTTTAGTGACGTTAAGGAAATCAAGGTGCGATGTGCTCCCCACAAGCTTATAGCGTGTGGGAGGGTATGCTATTACCTGAGCGTGGCGACCAGTTGATTAACATCGACATTTTTGGGTACAGGCGCCGCCAGCTCGGCGTAGTGGGCGGTGTAGTCTGCAGCCGAGCGGCTCGCTGCTACAGCCGCGTCCGCTGCTGAGTCTGCTGCCAGGTCCGCTAAAGTGTTTGCTTGTTTGTTGGCCTGCACAGCGGACAGTATATTTATTTGTTTTATTAGTCAGGATCACCAACAGCGTGAAGAAAGAAGGGCACATGCTGCCTAGAGGCCTGCCTGTTCTTTAAAGGCGCGCTTAATCGACGCATCGGGAGACCAGAGCGCTGGCGCGTACCTCGGCCAGAGGATGAGCCTGGCCATCCAAAGAGGCAACGTCGCCAGCGTTCTGGGCTCCTTGCCGCAGGCAGTGACCTGGGGCAGGTGTTTTATTTGTAAATATCGAATACATGACATTTGTATATTATTATAGTTTAGTTAAGTCCAGTTTTTTTATTTCCATATTTTTTTGTTGTGTTATGAATAAATTTTAATTAAAAATGATAAGAAAGAAGACATTTATTTAAAGTGCATGGAACGACTAAATATTCGTTTAAACGACTAAATGAGGTTTGTCAGGATCGTGGCAAGTGGCAAATACTGGTTTCTGTCCACTCCTCCGGGATACCGCCGTGAGTTTATCTAAGGTAACGTATTTATTTTAATTGCCACAGAACAAACAGTCTTAGTTACCAAAACAGAGGTCGTGGGTTAGATTCCCACTGGGGGCCACCATGCATTTGTAGAAATGGCCTAAGTCTGGGTGTATTTTCATGTTTGTCCATAGCACAGGGTATCCTAGTTTCGGAACAGGTCAAGTGATTGTATTGTGTGGAAGTTACTATTATTATTATTATACAACTATACCTACTTACTACAGGACATTATAAATGAAATCGGATGGCCTTTGCATCTACGTAATGAGATGATTTATACAGCGTCCAGTGGCACCTTCACTCACACAAGATGGGTGAAGGGACCAAATTGGATGAACAAACATTAAAAAAAAACTATGTAGATGAACTGCAAACTTCTTCCTATTTTTTTGAAGTCGAATCGAATGTTTTGATGAATCTCCCATGGATCCCATCAACAGATCTTGACCAAAATATGGGACCACTACTGAGCTACTCCCGTTTTAACAAAAAATAAATCGGACAATGTGGTTGAGGATTATCGCTGAAGTAACATGAAAAACAATCGAACTGTTTTCCATTTTTTTATGTCGTTCAGTAATAAAAAGGTCTTACCTTAGCAGCCACGGCCCACGCCATCGCCAGCACCACCGCTAATGAGAAAGCCCACCTCATCATGAACTTGTTCGAAGCAACAGTGCCACTGCTCAGTCGGAGCGGGCCCTTATATTGCTCGCCGCCTGATGCCCGTGAAGCGTTTTGTGTTAGTTTTTAATTTTATTTTATCGGTATCCCGTTTATAAGTTTATTGTGCGTGGCCAATTAAATAAAAAATGACTTGTTATTAAAAAGTATTTTCTATTCGCAATGAGGTTTTTTCTACCTAGATAAATAACGGTGATAGTTAGCCTGAAGACAACCTATTTATCAATCGATTGTCAACATTACCTTACTTTGTTGTTTTTAGATTGGATCGTCTATTCATATTCCTTTATAGAAGTCATCATTGGAAATAAGTACAACCTCAACTCCCAATTCCCCAATTTTACAATGGCGTAGTTTTAATGTGATACAAAGATAAAAATAAAGATATTTATTTGTGAAACATGAGTACGCATAGATGGTACAATAATAAAAAAGCAGTAGGTATCGAAAACAAACAAAATATAAAGGGTGTAACAAAATCCCAACGTATATTATATAAAACGAGAATTCTGCTCGTCAATGCGAACAAATTTGACTATGGTAAAAGCTTTTAAATGTCTACCTCTGATGGTCTAGTGCCCACCCCGGGTTGGTAGGGTACCCAGGCTGTTAGGGGCATAAATGCATTTGGATTCAATTTGGCTGGCCAACGCTGTTCAGGTCCAGCCCCCCCCTCCTGGAAACCCTAGCTACGTCGATGGACGTATTTGACGTAGGTCTCTACGTAGTTGGGTCTTCATTTTCGGTCCTTCAACACCGGAAAATAGGGAAGCACAGTGCCCCAACCACAGATTTCCATCTCTGATGGTGGTTCACGGCTGGTTCCAATTCAGGCTAGCTAGTACCGATTAATTTGGCCTTTTAGGCTATAGATTTTTACCAATTGATCTTTGGCCGTTCTCTCTTTCAATTGCCCAAGGGGGTGCACGCTTTTTTGATCAGGAATCTCTTTTCGTATAGTGTGGCCTATCCAGGTTAGGAAGTATTTCTTCTTTCTAAAGTGCCTCTCCATCACTGGAGGTTAGCAGTCATCTCATTTCAGCGCTCTCCGCTCAGTGCAATTCTGAACAACTCTTTCGCGGTTTTAACACCGGTCCACTCCTTGATGTTGAACAACCATTGCATCCTTTCTTCCTAGCCTTCTCTCTCCATCATAATGGTCTGCAGCAACTGGTACTTTGCTTGGTAGCACATCACCTAAGTAGGCTACTTTTTGGAGTTACTACATACTAATAAATAAAAGAATATTTGTGCAGTTGATTTCGTTTTTATTCGTTACAATAGACCTGTACAATCAAGTGCCATAGACCTCGACGAGGTAAACGATGAGCTCGACCAGCGCCGCGAGCGCAAGTGTGGAGCATGCGACGATCCGGCTGTAGTACTTCACCTGATGCACGATAGATTGCGACTCTGTATCTGTTACGATGACGCCACGGCGCGCGCGCATCATCGGCAGGACGGCGCGCCAGGGGGCTTCCTGCGAAATGGATACTGCTGAGGCTGGTTGCGGTGCGAAAGTGATTAATAGATTGATAGAAAACACTTTATTGTACATAAAAAACAAAAATTACACAGATACGTGTAGGGTGATCTCGTCCAGACAACCTTCGGATGGACTAATACATTGGAGAAGGAACTGATTGATTAGTTGATTAATTAATTGAAAAATTATCTATTGCACTGAATCAAATTTGTAAAAAGGTGAGCTTAATACCAGGTAAATAGGATTTTAGTGACGGTGCTGTTCTCCGCATAAAATGAAAGCCCCACTTTGGAATTCATTAAGTAAGTAGGTATATCCAACAAATTTCACTCAATCACGTTTTTAATCCGGTAAAGTTCTGGATAAAACAACGATAATATGAAATAAAACTACTTTAAGAAATCTCTGTAATATTAATATTATTACTAACACTATGGACTTGTTCTGAAATAAATATATTGATTGATTGATGATGTAATTACTATTGACATACAATTGATAGTAATTTATTAAAGGAAAGCGAGAACTAGAACTGCACTAAAATCCTCCTTCGCACGGAAGGAGGAGATTTTTTTGAGTCCGTGGAGAAGCTTATAGATATTATGATTATTAGTAAAATATTGTACCGGACGTGATGTACCATACGTCTGTACAGACCAGACTAGATGTATAGTTTAATAAAATCCTTTAATAGCCTAAATAATATAAATAAATTTTCAAAAGAACTTTGAGTGGAGCATAGAATATTCTACTCCGCTCTAACCTTTTTTCCTGAAAGCTTTTAAAAAGATTCAATATTCAGATCAAATATGAATAGTGACAAATATTTTCACAACTTTTACATAACGTTTACGCAACATTTTACTGAATTAACGCAAAACCAAGGCACTCAAGTTTCCTCACGATATTTTCTTCAGCGAGCGGTCAATCAAATACACTCATGTACAAGTCGGAATCGAACCTAGGACCTTACGGATGTGTGGCAAGCTTTCCATATATGCGCTGCCACCGCTCTTACCTTGTCTGCCACAAACTCAGGATTTAGTTCCTGCGGCATCAGCGCTGATTCCATGTCCGCATCTTCAGTGAGGAATTTCTGGAAGATTTTTCCAGGAAACATAGTTTAGTAATCATCATCAACCCATAGTAGTCCACTGCAGGACATAGGTCTATCTCTGTATGGGAGGTTTTGCCGTAATCTCCACACTTTAGTGGTCTGGTATCACAGGTCAACGCTGCTGCCCGTTCCCTGGTTTCCGTTTATTAGTCGCCTCTTACGACAACCACGGGAAGTAATGGGGTGGTTCATTCTAGACCGGAGCCACACGGCACGGCACTGTTTAGTAATAAAACGACTTTATAGTGATATTTTTGTTGAATTTATTCTGATTTCATATAGCCTATCACACTCGCGCAAACACGACAAATCGATTGAGACCTTATTTGTCGAAATCTGATCATTGGTTAAGGAGTGATGAAGGAACAGACAATCGGACATACATAAATACGTATTATAGTTATGTAATAGTCGATGAGGTACAAAGGTTCTTGAGTGGAGACAGCATACTGGCTAACGCAGCGTAGGACGCCCACGGGCCGCGTTTCATAAAATTACAATCCGTTGTTTACTGTGACAATTCAGTGTATTGATTCTGTGGATTAATCAACTTCGCAATGTTAATCGAATTGTCATAGTAAATCATAAATCGCAATTCTACGAAATAGGTCCAGCTCGCTAGACCGACGATCTGAGGCAGATTGCTGGCAGCGGCTGGATGACGATGTCCGAGGACAGAAAGAAGTGGTGTGTATTGGGGTAGTCATGTGCAGCGGTGGACGAGTATGAGCTGACAGAAGTCTGTCGTCGATAAGTACTTACTTATTAGGTACTTACATTACTAAATTGATGCCCATAGACTATAACTGAAACGGAGCAGAGCAATATGATTTTCAGCATTTTTGGTTCAATACAATACCGACCAATTTCATTTCACACTCAATGTCATTTGAAGAAAACGTGGGTAGTAAAAGTTATTTTCATTCTTGTTGTTTTATGGCAATTTTATTTCAAAACATTTGCGCAGTAGGTACGTTGTGCGTTTTGCCCAACCGAAATCATAAATGCTAACGGTCTTGTTTATAAAAAGTCGATGCTGCTAAAATACTTTTAAAACGGAGTTAAAGCTGGTTTATGAGAGGAATTCCTGTGATAAACCAGCTTTAACTCCGTCTTAAGAGTGTTTTAGTGGGACCGACTTTTTACAAATAAGACCGTAAATGTCTGGACCAACCAGAATTGATCAAAAACACCCATTAACTCCTTCATAATCGAAACCTCTCGACTATATCACGTTTAGTTAGAAACCGTGCTGAGGGATAAGAAAGAGAAAGAGAAAAATATTTTCTTATCATATGAGAGAAAGGAAAAGAAATAGAGATATATTCTTCAGCCTGTTCTTACGTGGAGCATGCTTGTCACACTCGCGCAATTTAACACCGCCCTCGGCGAATGAAAATATTTCGGGTGTCGACGGCAAAACAATTTTTATGAAAGGTCTTTATTAAACAGTTACGGCCCAGAACTTTGCGACGCTGACTGCGTTATCACTTGCGATCATTAGGTCCTCCTGTGTGCAGGTGTTACGGCACCCAGGACACGATGAAATAATTATTATCATCACAGATTTTCGGCGCCGTCACATCGCTACATTTATGTACATTTGTGAAGTTATAGTAGCAATACCACTCGCTAACGGCGAAGGAAAACATCGTGAGGAATCCTGGGTGTCTGAGCTATTCACATACCTCAGCGCTTGAAATCGCCAATCCGCGGTGGGCTCGCGTGGTGATTAAGCCCATACTCTCTCCCTGAGAGAAGGCGTGTGCCCTACAGTGGGACGTATATAGGCTGCTTATGTACATCGGGAACGGAAATTTTCGTCGTGAAATTCCTAAGCCTTATCAAAATTTCCTTCTGTTTGCCGCAAAACGGCGGATTACGGTAATTTGGCTCGCCCCTGAAATTTGTTTTGCTATGCCCGAAATAACACGTTTGTTATCGACAGAAACATCTTTACGAGACTCACAATAAAGTAAAGAGCGCCGGCGATGAAGTACCTAATGATACTTACCCCAGGTTTCTCGTACACCAACAAGCTGTTAATCTACTGTTAACAGCTGTCAGTGGTTTTTTTTGTATTCACTTTGGTCAATTGACAGCTATTAATAGTAGATTAACAGCGTGTTAGTGTACGAGAAACTGGGGGTAAATTGTGGTGAAGTGACAAATATCAAAATCGTGCCTTGTGGATTCTCGTATTTAAGTTTAATATGGTCAGAAGTTGAACAAGATTGAATAAGTTGACCATCAGTTCTTTGACATTTATGTGACCCCACTTCAACTCGCTCATCTTATAGGACGTATCAGTCACCATAGTTCTATGGCCTATTGAGGTTGGGGCCTACCAGTTCTCTGGACTACATAGATAATGCTTTGATACTTCACAGCCATAGAAATAGATTCAGAACCACTCATTTCCAACTGCTCAACTGGTGAGGAATAAAAAGAAATAAAACTACACCCTCGAACAAAAATTTAATAAATATCAATCAGAGCTCCAAGAAGGTCACGATCGTGTTGAAAATGCTCGCGAACATCGGATAGAACTCGATGGCCATCGTTATGGCCAGCACCACCACCGCCACCATCCTGTTTACACTGCGCACTATGTCCAAGGCGCCTGGCGGATGGTGGGGCAAGTTCTTGCGAAGCGATTGTCCGGCGTAGACCACATCTTGAGGTGGGATTACCTGGGAATAAAAACTTATGACTGTGACGTTCCCTTGTAACTTATAAGTCGATTATAAGATGCTATTACCAGTTATAAGGAGACTATAACCGGTTATACAATCTCCTTATAACTGATAGTCTTATAATTACCAAACTTGTCCTTCTAACAGAGGGTAGTGGTCATGTTTAGGGAAAAGTTTTTTCGTATATTGCGTCCCCAGTGTCAGCCCCCGGGTGTAGGGCAACGTATACTGTGATGTTGGGAGTGAGGCGAATCTGTTTAGACGCGATATTGTGCCCAAAGAATGGTCTTGATAAATAAAAGAAAAACAAAAAAATCTTGACCGCACTCCACTTGTCTGCGTAAGATCATTCTACGCAGACAAGTGGAGTGTGCATTTTTGGCTGCATAAAAATCGCCACGTTTGTAAACTGCAGGACGACTTCGAATTCTTTTACGACCTCGTGGCGCAGCGGTAGTGCATCTGCATACCATGCGAGAGGTCCCGAGTTCGAATCCCGGCTGGGGACAAGAAAAAAAAAAAAAAAAAAAACCCAGGTCTTGGATGTTACATGTTTGTGATGTCGTTGTTTCTGGTTCCCACGACACAGGGCATCCTAGTGTGGGGCCAGAGGCAATGTATGTGCCTGTATGTGAATGTTTATGTTTATGTTTTATGTTTTTTTTTAACGTTTTTAGGGTTCCGTGCCCAAAGGGTAAGGGACCCTCTTACTATGAATCCGCTGTCCGTCCGTCCATCTGTCACCAGGCTGTATCTCATGAACGATGATAGTTAGACAGTTGAAATGTTCACAGATGATGTATTTCTGTTGCCGCTATAACAACAAATACTAAAAAAAGAATAAAATAAATATTTAAGAGGGGCTCCCATACAACAACAGTGATTGTTTTGCCGGTTTTAATATATTTATAACGGCAATATGTAGACGCTTGAAATATTCAAATGTTGTATAGATAATAGTACGGAACCCTTCGTGCGCGAGTCCGACACGCACTTGGCCGGTTTTCTAAGTGGATATGGATTTAGTGGTTTATGGTGTAACACATAGTACATGTATTAGAAGTTTATGTCTCTACATGAGAAACTGGCCTGCAGCTTAGCCAGTCTAGTTGAGCCGTACCCTTCAGATGACTGTCCTAACAGTGTGTATAGCCCTTTCACGACGCTCTTATACGATCGTGCGTTAAACTTTAAAAAAATATTTTCGCGCGCTCAAGCCGATGTCGCACTATCGTGACATGGGGTTTTCTCAGGGGGGGAGGGGGAGGGATTTTTTAAATGATTTTTGTAGGATAACTTAAGACTTACATATTTAGAATCTATCATCGAAAATCAACTACGCAGATTTTTTTTTTCCCGGCCTGAAAGGGGTAAAAGCATTATGCAAGAAACAATGAATATCAATATATTACTGGTAAATGGTAAATAATTTAATCCTTAAAAAACTTTACTAGCGCTATACATTCCTCTATCCACATCACCCATGGTTAGCTGGAGGAAAATACTTTTTAGAATTAAACTTGCCTTCGTGCAGATTAATTTCTTGTGCAATAAAGAATTTTCCAATCAAATCCAACATAAAAATATACGGCGTTATTTAAAAAAAAAATGTTAAAAGTACCTATATTTTCAGGGTTGGACGTTGGTCTTGATTTACTTAAAAGTGTAACATGAAATTAAATACAAAGTGAGGTCAAATTAAAGAGAATACCTTAAAGACGACACCAGCGTCAATTACAGGTACAAATTTATCCTTAGGACACGGCTGAAAACATTTCTAAGTTATTAATGTTATACTTTTTATTTCACCCGAAACATTGAACAGGATATTACATAAGAAACATCATGTACAAAGGCGAGCTTATCGTTATCGTTTTGTCTTCGAAAGTGCTTACATCATGGAAATGCGTAACGCGAACGAATATATCTACTATTATTAAGTGAGGCCGACGGGCACGTCACGGGGACTGGCTTTTTTCACTTATATTGTAGTCTCTAACTTTACGTCATAGAAATAAGTATATATTATAGCTCCGTCTGTGGGCTTTCGCAGATTACTAGGGAAAATATATCGAGATATGTTGAGTTAATTTGCACGGGTTATATTGGAATTCGATTGGTCAGTACACTACCAATAGTGTACATGAAACAACCATTACAGTATCACTCTATTAAACAACTATGTATTTAACAGACTTGCCCGGGATTATACTTACGTTGTGAGGAGCAACATGTGTTGCGGACTCAGGCTTAACGTCTGCATGAATTGCCTGAGCGTTGTTGGTGACTATGTCCAGCGAGCCCACCGCGTCTCTCTTGTTCCTGTTTGAGTATTGGGAGGGCTGGCAAAAATGCGACACAAAAATGAGTTAAAAAAGAGTGCAGACGGCCACTTTTTAGGGTTCCGTAGTCGGACAAAGAACTCTTATAGTTTCGCCGTGTCCGTCTGTCTGTCTGTCTATCTGTCCATCCGCGGCCTAGCGCAAAGACCTGTGGTACTAGAAAGCAGTAATTTGGTATGTGTACACATATTTATCACGCTGACAAAGTTAAAGAATAAAATGTTGGAAAAGTTTTTTTTACTGTCCCTCCCCTAACATGAAAAGTGGGTTTTTATTCTCGTCTACCCCATCACATGGGGCATCGTTAGATTGGCCGTTGAAAAATATTGTGGGTGTACGAAGACTATTTTTTCATTGAGGGTTCCGTTTGCGAAATATTAAGCTTTAAAGCTTTAAGCTTCAAATTTTTGTCCGAGTAGTACGTCCCACCTCTCTCCTGGCTAAACATCAACCGTTTAGCCAGGAGAGAGGTGGGACGTACTACTCTAAATGTAGAAACGTAAAAAAATTCAGAATAGTAGAAAATATATTGAACTTAAAAGGAAAAGTATCACGGCTAAGTGGGCTTTACTAGTTAACGAGTAATAGGCAACTAACTTATAAAGGTAAAATTTCGTACAAAATCCATTGAAACTGACTTCGATGATGAAGTTCTGTAAAGCAGATAAAAACCCCTCTTTCTACGGAACTCTACATCGCGCGTGGCCCGACACGCACTTGGCCGGTTTTTTTTGTGTTTATGATAACAAAATAATTTATATTATTTTGTTTTATTTTTTATTTTTCATAACTAACAACATTAGTTATGAAAAATAATGGAGAACTTGCGCAAAAAATGTTTTAATGTAGTCAGAGAGGCCATTTTAAAAGATAAACATGGTTATTTGTTTTCTCTACGACTAACACTTTTCATAATGTGACCTGTCAAAAAGTCATTCTAGTCACGTCAAAATTATGACGTCACATCTTGCACGCAACACTTTATAAGGTATGAAGCGTTTATCAATATTCGAGTTACCTATCTCGTAAAATAGTGTTTTCATGCATGTACACCCTTTTAAGAAAACGTCTAGGATTCAATGAAGAAACGAAATCGAACATGTTTTTTTATTATTAGACTTAATTTTTTGCATTTCTTGGGGCCCCGAAAACCCCGTAAAAAATGTTTTTATAGCTTTATTTTTAATTTCTCCTGAGTTTTTCTTTTTTCTTCTATGGTATTAAAGCAATACCACTTCAGTCTAAGTTTGACGCCTGCTCCACCTACATTCATAACTAATGCATAAGTAGCCTATGTAAATCCCACTGTAGGGAACAGGCCTTCTCTCAGGGAGAGAGTATGGGCTTAATCACCATGCGTGCCCACCGCGGATTGGCGATTTCAAGCGCTGCGGTATGTGTGTATAGCTCAAGTTTCCTCACGATGTTTTCCTTCACCGTTAGGGAGTGGTATTGTTACTATAACAAAGTCATAGGTACATGCCAGCACTGAGAATCGAACCTGGGTCTCTCGCTTCCGAGTCCAGTGTTCTACCCACTAGGCTACCACCGCTCGCTAATAACTAATAACGTTGATAAATTATCAATGTTATTGGTTATGAATTTTCGCTGCGCCAACAAGAGGTAACTAAGCTAACGAAAACTGATCCAGAAACTATGAAATATACCTAGATTCCACCACTATAGAACGTAAACATTCATAAGCAGCCTATATACGTCCCACTGTAGGGCACAGGCCTTCTCTCAGAGAGAGAGTATGGGCTTAATCACCACGCGTGCCCACCGCGGATTGGCGATTTCAAGCGCTGAGTAACGTAAACATAATAGACCCAAATTCATTATTAGTCATTAACGCACGTCACGCAGCACAAACAATGCAAGATGTATTATCCCAAAGGCAACATAAATCAAACGATGTTGTTGACAATCCCAAAATAACGTTCATTTAATGTAATTTATTAGTTTCAGATATTTGAAAGGGAGTCGCTGGATGCGGGCGGCACAAGACCGGGAAGCTTGGAAAACCATGAGGGAGGCCTATGTCCTGCTGTGGGCGTCAAGTGGCTGATGATAATGATGATGATTTGAAAGGGAATAATTTAAATATTTCCATTCGTTAGTTAATTTAGATTTAACTGGCCGTTGGGTTGGTTTATTGATGACTTATAGTTGACTGCCTCGGTTTTCTAGCGGTGCCACATTTGATTACCAGCCGGAGGTCATGGGTTTGATTCCCACTGATAGCCGCCGTACATTACATATGTACACATGGCCTAAGTCTGGGTGTATTGACATGTTTGTGATGGTCTTGCCTGGTTACCGTAAACTACCCTAGTTTGGAACCAGGACAAGTGACTGTGTTGAGTGGAAGTTACCTTATAATATATTCTACTAGCTGACCCGGGAAACGTTGTTTTGCCATATTAATTAGCGTACGACCTATTCTCAGACCCAACGTGAAATTAAACACAAATTAATGATTTCCAACCCACCAATACCCACCTAACTAGATTTAACTCATGGGTAGTCTAATATATAAAAATCTCGTGTCACAGTGTTTGTTATCATCGTTGGCTAATTAATATGGCAAAAGTTGTTTTGCCATTTTTTTCACGCATTTTGATGCATTTGTTATAACTTTACATTTGCTAGCAATACTTATAATGAATTACTCACGCCCCAACCGTGATACGCTGAAACAACAATCCAGCAAAATACGAAAAAAAGTAAGGTTTTCATTTTTCCACTATGTATTTGTAACTTGCATTTTCACAATAAATTCTCTGTGCGGCTTTTTTGAGTGTTCAAATTGAGTTTTTTATTCGTTCACATTTCACGAAACGTAAGTACCTGTTTTCGTAATTTTCCATAGCTCAGTCAATAAAAATGAACCGGAATAAATTGACTGCCTTCGTTTGTATTTGCAAGGCTTTCCTTGTTTTTTAACCTTTGACAAAATATGTAGATGCCTATATTATTGAAGTTCACGATAATATTATTATGATTAACTCCGTCATACCTATGTGAAATTTTGACACGGATGGATTCATAAAATAGTTTTTATGTGACGTACACAAATATAGGATTCTAAATATTTATAGTAGAAGGTGACCGTTTCTAATAACTCTTCAAACATTTCCAAATATTTGGAAAACTTGAGATAAGAAATTATGACTATTTCCATTTAATTCGACCATGTGAGCGGCTGTTCACGTAGCAAAGATGTCAAAATTTTGGTTTTTAATCGTTTTGTTTTCAATAAATCCAGTAGAAAATGAAAAGGTACGTGAATTATTTCACAATCTAGCAGAAAGTAAAGATATACCTAGTTAAAAAAAAATCCGATTCTCTTACAGAGATGAGCTCCCCTTTGTACATGTTATTTCTTATATTAAAGTTTCGAGTGCAATAAAGTACAATTAATTATTTTTATGTTTGATATTTATTTCAGTGTTGTGCTGCGAAAATTCCAGCTTATACCGCAAAAAATATTCATAAAGCAATTGGACATGATACAACAAATGACTGTAATACTCCTATACCAAATCCAGAATTAAATGTTTTAAATACGACTGCAACCCCAGTCAACGAGAAACCAGCGATTTTATATCCAGCCCTATTAAATAAAAATATTCCTCCAGAACCATCACCAATTAGACAACAAACTGTTGCTACAAAAAGTCCAAGAACAATAAAACTAACAAAAAGTGGAACTATATACTTTATGAAAAATTTAGAAGAGGCAATAAACACACATCCAGTTTTGAGTACAAATGCAAACGTTATTAAAGAACTTCTACATGAAGCAGTCGAAAACGCCACTATTGCACTCAGAGAAGCTGCTAAAAAACAACAAAAAGAAGCCGTTTTGATTGAAGAAAAAGACCCTTCTAGAATTTTAATGACTGAGCCTGCAGAAGTGTGTCAAACTAACGCAATTTCTTCTATTAATACCAACATTCCAATGAAGCAAAAAGCTCCCGTTCATCAGCATGGGATTGTAACACCACATGAAGTTAATGAAAGCAAAGTCATTGCTTGTGATGACACTGGCAAAAAGATCAAACTGGACGCCTCGTTGATTTTGAAACACGATGACGAAAATGTGACATCTCAAAACACGAAACATGATCCGTGTCCCACAAAAGTAAGCGATGCTGAGAATAATCTTCACAATCAAGTGTTTGAGGCACAGACTAAGAATGAGCCTATCAGCGGAAATAACAATGAGAAACCAGGGAGTTTATTAGATCCTGTAAAGAACAAGCAATTGCATCTTATCGATGAGGCCGAAACACCCAAAACGAGAAAAACAGACCTTCTTAAAACAGGAGAAAAGCGCATAGGTGCTCTACAACCAAAATTGACGATTCCTGCTACAGAATTAGATATTGACAAAATGGAAATCGAACTACCCTTGTACGAGGATGAATCTGGTAATTCACTTCTCTTTTTCATGACTCTTATTTAGTGTTTAGTGTATGATCATAAAATACTTTCAGCCACGTGCATCAATTTAATTTTTTAAATTTTCTACAAACATATAGGGGCTGATAGCCCTTTTTGGAAGCATCATATAAAGGTACATGTAAAATAGTCCGGAATTGTTCTCTTCATTTCAGTAAGATAGTCTATTACTAACTATTTATGGATATTTCATCTGAAATAAATAAATAATAATAAATTCACGCCTGTATTCTGCAGGGGTAGGCAGAGACTACCGTTTGTCTCTTGAAAATAATTATTAATAAACCAATCAAAAATACATAATTTAATAATAATTAATAAAAAAATAAAAAGGTCAGTAAAATAATAAAAAGCAATTACTTATTTCAAATTGTTTCTAAACTTAAGTAATAAAATTTTTAACCGTTTTTTTTCTTTTACAGATAGTTCAGGATTAAAAGTTAAATTGGTTCAATAGTTTGAAACCAATAAATTAGTTTATTAGATGCACAAGGCTGTAGGTAAAAATATATATGTATTATTGTTGCTTCCCATCATTGCCATCATTACTGGAATTAATAACATAAGATAAATAATATTAATTATCAAAATCTATTTAAATACATTCGGCGCTCACTTCTGAAAATCTTATTCAATTATAGATGCAGAAGAAAAGACTCCAGAAACCATGGATATCGAAGACAAATTTTATGAAGAAACATATTCCAAGGACTCGGATGATGCAAGATATTCATTACGAAGCAGAGTGTGCCCACACGGATGGTATACTAATCCATATTACCAAAGGTATAACCAGCAACTATATCAAAGCTGTAGTAGTTATGATACATATAACCCTAGAACATGTAACGTTAATCCTGGTCCTTATATCATAGAGCAATCCGATGCCAATGGTAATATATTAAGCTATGAACAAAATAACAACGCATATAGAAATCACAATACAATCCTAAAAAGACAATTGGAACACAACGATTTATTAAGCCGGCGTTGGTGGGGCAGAAAAGTCCGCTTTTTTAAGGGTCCTCAAGGTTCATATTTGAATAATAACATGGATGTGAAACATGAAACACATTTAATCAACGCAAATAGAATTCCAAATTATGACCGTTTCAAAAGAAACCTTTTTAGGTATTAAATATTAGTCACACATTTCTGTTGCAAATTCAATTATAGAGAGACGTTTACTTATTTAACTTCTGATTCATTTGAATGTAAGTGCTGAAAGCGCTTAGTTTATGTGAGAAAATATTGAGTTTTTAATCATTGTTTTTATAAAATTAAATGTCTCTGCCAATCCGCGGTCATACTCTCTCCTTGGGAGAAGGTCTGTGCCCTACAGCAGTGGAACGTTATTTTGATAGGCGCTAATTCGAACAGAAAATGTAAAAAACTTTTGATAATTTAAGAGCAGTTTGGTAATGCATACAACCGAAACTGTACACGAGCGAGTTTTCGCTTTTATGTTGCTAAATAGCCAAATCTCGTGAAAGATACAAAAGTAGCAATGTAAAGGAAAGGCAATACCTAACTTTCTACGAACATTTTGACTGTTATCTTTCATCTTAAAAGCTTAACGGGAGCTTGATGAGGGTAAAGGCATATTAATTCAGCTGATATAAATGAACCACCCTACAGACGAATATAATAACAGATGGTGCAGTAGATAGAGATTGTATTGGGCTCATTGCCATCGTCCAAATGCGATTAGCGCGCGGGTGCAAAATGGAAGCAAAACATTTGTATCTCTCATACAAATCTTGTACGCTGCAGCGCGTTTGCGTCGCTTCCCTAAAAAGTCACAAAACGCGCTTATTAATGTAAGAAAAGTATTTATTAATCACTCACGATGCTCATACATACACATAACGTGTCTAATCGCTATAATTTAATAAGTAGATAAACTTCATTGCCTAGATTCCCGACATATCGGCAACATAGCAGTTGCCGTGCTCACGAGTAGACTGAAGTAGCGAGTACCGTCAGTTATTGTAGTGAGCGATATCGCAAGTTCAATATATTATTATTATGTATAATTTTACTAAATCTTTGTGAAAAGCAACGTGCCCGGCAATGTACACACAGTAGTCATAGTATGCTCGGACACAACAAAAGCGCGCTAGCGAAATTTTTTCTAACAATACGCGGGAGACGTCCACTGCGGCAGATAATTTTTTTAAGCCGTGTTAGAACGGGTCAACGTGTACAAAATTTTTCCGGTTTATGCGAGGCGAGGCAAGGCGATTCCCATACAAACGTAGTTTGGTTTTAATTCACAAATTAAGGGTGGCCGGTTACGGTTTGACGGTTTTCTGTGCATGAAATTTGCCTCCCTGCAGGACCCATTTTAAGTAAACTTCTGAACTACCACGTTTTGTGTTCGGACCTCAAACATGTTTAGGCATACCTACCTCGGCAGAAAAGGTTTTCGCACGAAAATTGTTCGTTAAATAATTCAAAAGGCCGCAAATTGTGCGCCGAAGAGCGTTTTCTGAATGTCTAGTACTTGGTACAGTACGTCAACTTTTACAGTGCATTTTCAATTATGTATATACATTTTTTTATTTGTGTTTTTTATTTGCATGTACCTGTTGATAAAATTTTATAACTTTAATTACCTACTTATTTGGACATATATATTTCATATATGTAATATTTTTATTTTCCATATTTGTACCTACATCTACTTTCTCTTCTACTATATTGCCCCAGTATATCCAAAGGTTGTTTAGTACCTGTAATTAGTTACATTGAGGGTGACTATGCAACAAAAATAGATAGATTGCCCTGCTGTCCACTTTACAACCCTCAATGTAAAATAATAACGCCTTCACTGAGCTGTTGCCCTTGATTCAATATACATGTGATGCTTTGTATACCTACGTGTGTATGTGTCTTGTGTAAATAAATAAATGATCTATTCATTACGAAATAATCAAATATTTATTCAATTAAGTTTTTCTCTACTGCTTTACTTGCAAAGTAGTTTTAGAATATTTTTAAGCCGTTTTGATAGAAGCTCCGTGAATTTTTGTCCTAGATAATTTTTTACTAGCCATTTTGCGTTATTCAAAGACACAAAACATAGGTAACATAAACTCACGCCTGTCTCTGGGAGGGTTAGCATTGCCACGATCCCGACAGATCCCTTCCGCTTCATCAAAAAAGACCTAATTAAAAATAAATAAAGGAAGGTGTTACTGAATCAAATGTGCATGCGTTTTGTGTACTAAATGAAAGAAAGGTGTAACATGAAGGCGCAAAGTACGGCTAGCGCTTAGTGAGACGCTTAGAAAGGTGTAACGTGTAAGCGCATATCCGCTGAGCGCTTGGTAACACCTAAAAAGTTGTGACGTGTAGGGCGTAGTCGCCGAGCGCTTAGTGACCACTAAAAAAGTTGTGACCACAAAGATAAGATAAGAATGGTCTTTATTATATACCATAACACAATTTCAGAGACAGCAGTTACAAAAGAAAAAGCCACAACCATAGTTTTTTAGAAAAAAATTGCAGGGCCTACATCTCATTATTTTTTATTAAAAGACAAAATCCAAATATAGGTTCGAATACTTATTCGATCATCATCCCCTGAAACTCGACGGTTCTATCCGATTCTATCCGAGTCTATCCGATTAAATAGTTATTGAACCTCGTATACTGACGAGGTAGGGGAATAATTAATAAAATGAAACAATACAATATGGTTTATAATATAATTATAGTTAGTTATTATTATATAACATAAATAAACACGTCAATAATTGACAGTATTTGTTTTGGTTTAAAGCAAGTGTTTTTTATTACGCGTAGGATGATTGAGAGGTTATGAAAATACATAAAAATGTATATAATAATAATTCTTGCAAATAAACTGTTTTTTTTTATAGAAAAGCTCCAGAAAGTAGGGGTGTCCTAAATGCTACATCGTATTAATGACTAATATATTGCATTACAATACTAATTAAATTCTTAAATAATTTTAACACGGTTCTCAACATACCTCAAAGTTTTAAAGCATTAGTAAAATTTAAGTTAATATTTTGGAATGTTTTAGGCTTAAACGAAACTTAAATTTAAGTAGTTATTATTAAGTAGAAATGATACAAAATTGATTTAACAAATTTAGTGATAAAGCCTCCGTGACAAAATTATGTATTATATAACTTACTTTTTAGGTATGTACCTACTTATCAAGGTCTTATGAATGTTTTCAGATTTACACAAATACAGGGTGTGCAAAATGGTCTGGTAGAACTTAAGAGACTTATTGTAGTCACCCATACAAGTTTTTCTTCCCATACAACTTCGAAATCCCTATAAAATATCAGCTATTTCATATGCATAGAGGAGGTATAGCATTATTTTTATGGAATATTTATCTGTCAATTTCAGAGTCAGTCACAATATTAATTTTGTTTATATCGAAGAGTACAATGACCCCGTTAAATTCTACTGTACCTTTTTTGCAATATATGTATATCCTACTATTCATAGCATTCGATTTGACGCAGCCGATTTTTATCGAACATTCTTTGTCTTTTCTCATCCTGCTGCCAATACAACTTCATGGTTTTTCAAGAAATCTCATTACTTATTGAAGTAGAAAAGTGCAACCTTAAGAAGAGGAACATTGTATCCATTTATTTCTCGAAAATTCGGTATTCTAATATTCTTACTTCATCGGTTAGTTGCTGAGGACTCGTCACTAAATATTTTAAATATTTTTGATAGTAAGTCGCAATTATATTTAGTATTTATTTTATTGCGATATTAATCCTCTGACTCATATAGTTACAATACTTTAAACTAGAACATTAATGTCATCTAACAAAATGGCATTATTTAATTCCATCTAAATTATTATAATAATCCCGACTGAAATAGGTAGAATTTTCTCTAGTCAATATTGGTCTTTTAAACACAGTCAAAGTTCTTTAACACAATGTGTCATTTAAATGTCAAATATGACAACTGTTACGTTTTTCGACTAGGATAAAATAATGACAACGTCACATATTCGAGAGAAGTCTAAAAGGGACAGGGTCGGCAGGAGTACTAAGTAATTTTTTTCCTAAACCAAATAACCAAAGAACTGAAGACATCTTCTAATTGCCAACTTGTCTTAGGGCTTTAGACAGCGTTCAGTTACAGCCTTTACGCTTCGTTCACCACTGGTCAGTTGAAATTAATTTTCTGATTGCCAAAATCTTATTATCCAACATATAACATTTATTATGTGCAATGCTAACGAGTTTGGTTCGGACCTTTTCAAGTTTTCAACTGACCCCCAGTGACCGAAGCGTTCTCCTACGCCCTCGCTGGACGAAGGCTTAGTTCGGTACGTCCTTGCGCACCTTATGGCCACGGAAGGAGGCTTGTATCTTAGTGGCGGCCTTGTTCAGGTCTGGATCGGTGAGGTCGATCTTTTCTATGTCCTCCTGGAAAAGGAAAACACAGGTATTTTAACGACAGCATAAAATGCAGGGCCGCGTTTTGTAAAACTAAAGTTGTGACAGTAAAGCATGCATTGTAGTTCTGAAATGAAAAGGCCCTGGTCGAGGTAGCAGAGAAACTACTTATTATCACGAAGATAGCGGTTACCTTTGATAATGTCAACGAAACAATAAATCGAATTTTCTAACGGTCACTCCTTCGCTTTTAAATAATTTTGCTTCGTAATAACCAAACTGTCAATCAACGGAACAAACTCATCCTAATAAACTTAATTAGGTATTGTGTAACGGCACAAGATTGGGGAGCTTGGAAAAGCATGAGGTAGGCCTATGTCCTGCAGTGGGCGTCAAATGGCTGATGATGATTATTGTGCCATGAATTCTAATTGATCAAATACTTAATTGACTAACTCCTATAGTTGACGATATATTTAACTAAGTACAAGTATGTTATTGTGATGACGGGAACCAGACGTTATTACATTATTCCTTTCCAATCTGCAGCGTTCGTAACTCTAAAAGATACAAGTAATCCATTTCATTTGCATGTAGTCCAAGGCACAATTATTTCGGTTTCTATGTTACGCACAAAAAAAAAACTTTGGCCTTTGCATCTACGTAATGAGATGATTTATACAGCGTCCAGTGGCACCATCACTCACACCACACTAGATCGATGAAGGGACCACTCGGACGCTGCAGTGCCTGGGACATTGTTGCGTATAGCGTGCATTAATATAATTGGGAATTTGCACTAGCAAAACTACAAAAAAATACGACAAAAGGGCATAAATTCGTAAAATACGAAATATCGCGAACATACATGGGGGTGATTTGTAAAGCCCTGCTGGTTCTCTGCGTCTGACCTTTCGCTTAATTGCGTACTTTGTGGTATAGCCTATAAAGTTTCATACAAACAAATGTCAAAGCGATATTTAAGTTCGTACTTTATTGCTATTACTAATAAATTATAACATCGTCTTTTTTATGCAGCCTATTACGTCCCACTGTACGGCACAGGCTTTCTCTCAGAGAACATTGCGGTACGTGCATTTTATTCTAATAAAATATGAAACATCATTGTGCAAATGTCACTCGGACATCTCCCCGTATGAAGCTGTAGTTTACAAAATAAAGGACCAAGTTTAACCAAGGCGGATTACCTAACATACAATAAAAAAATTTAAATAATAAAAAATAAGGTGGTGTCCGTACAACAAATGTGTTTTTTCGCAGTTTCTTTGTTTATATTCTAACGGCAAATAATAAAAAACGGCCAAGCGCGAGTACGAAACCCACGGTGCGCGAGTCCGACTCACACTTGGCCGGTTTTTTCTCTGAATAAGCAAACACGGCTGGCTTACCTTATCCTGTCGTTCTTGCTCGCGGTCTTTCTCATCCTTCTCTGTCTGCTTACGCGCCTGGTGGCCACGGAACGAGGCCTGGATCTTCGACGCCGCGTTGCACAAATCTGGAAAGAGAGAAAAAGGTACTGTGAATAAACCAGCGTGTTCTGGCAAAAGTAAAGTAACTTTATTTTTATTCAGTGTATTTTATTCGGCTCGACAAATAGCCTAAGGTTTTTCTAATCTTGATTCGGTAATTTCTTTTTCCAAATATTTAATTCATTGTTCCAATCCGTGTGACGCCGGATTAAGAATAGCATCACTCCATTTCCTTCCGTGGATGTCTTAGAAGGCGACTAAGGAAATCAATTACCAGGAGACGGGCAGCGGCGTCTTCCTGAGATTCCAACCGCATCCTGCGATTGCCAACCCGCCTGCCAAGCGTGGCGATTATGGCAAAACCCCTCATGGTTATGAAAACCACGAGGGAGGCCTATATCCTGCAGTGGGCGTCAAATGGCTGATGATGAATCCATTGTTAAATCCAAGTTAAGTCCATTGTAGGCAGGCCGCTAGATGAATGTTCCAGAGCGGCATCTAGCCGAGAGGAATGGCAAGACATCGTGATTCGTGAGGCACGCAACATCAGCCCACAATAAAGCCTCTACGTGAGGACCACGACTCTCTGTCAAGAGCGTACCGAGCAAGAAAAAGAAGAAGAGGAATCCATTGTTTTTCGTATCATAAAAACGCGAGACTTTGTATGTTACGGGGATATTACATGGTTCAATGTCGGTGCAATATTGCTTTCAATTTCATTGCTTCAATGGAATTGAAACGTCAAGCTATATTACTCGGTTCAATTTCAATTCAATATTGCTTGCAATTTCATTGCTACAATGGCGTTGAAACGTCTAAATACATTGCATTGCCATTGTGCAATTTAATTGAAAGCTAAATCTCGGCGAACGCTTTCAATGCGATTGCCGCAGACAATCATTCAATGCGATTGAAAAGTGTAAGCACGGAGATTGAAAGAACGGGCGCTTTTTTAATGTTCAATGCTTTTCAATGGCGTTGCTTCAATGTGATTGAACCGTGTAAATAGGTAAAGTCATTCAATGTCCAATATTCAGTGCCTTTCAATGGCATTGCTTCAATGTGATTGAACAGTATAATATCGCCTTTACAAGTTTTGTGACGCTCATCTATCGCATTAAAACGCGTCACATACGAGCTCCCGCGTTGCCATAAATTCTCGTTACTGGCAAAAGGCCAGAAAAGTAGATTTTCTCGCATCTGTAAGTGAAAGACGCCTTTCACTTTTTGCTGCACCACTATCTAATTACGACATGGCGTTAATGTGTTGATTCAGTACTCAAAGAGTAGTAACTCGCGACTTCGTTTTTCGCGCTTTTTTATAGCGCTCGTTAGTTAAAACGCGTTATACACGTAGCTAGAAGCGCAGCCCCTCTACTCTCAACGTTAGTTTAGCCAATTTGCGTTACAATTTTATTAACTTAGCCAAAATATGCTATCATTGTCCGATGCGTTCTGAACTTTGCACCAAAGGTTTGCTGAAAGAGAATGCTTCTTGCATTAAGCACGCCCTTGTGCACTTACAATGTAATTAGTGCAATAAAGAATTAAAATAAATAAATAAACTTTAATGCGACAACTAAAACGTTTACTAAGCCGTTATTTATAGCTTACTGCATGTAATTGTGACGCAATTCGACCACAATTGCGTCGAGAGTAAAGGGTCAGGTCCGTCCAAGGAATGCAGCAGCTTGATTTAGAAAGAAAGCAAAACTACAATTCTCCAAGGCTCGCCCCTTCCTTCTGTCCTCGGCCGTCCTCATCCAGCCGTTGCCAGAAATCTGCCTTAGATTGTCGGTTCACCGAGCTGATGGGTAAAGACGGCGATATTGTTACAATGTCAAAGCTTCCCATAATCTTACTTAGGTAATTAACGTTATTTATATTTCTATTTTTCTATGTATATTTTTTTAACGGTAAGCCCTACCTGCATGACACGTTTTCTTCATTTGGCGTGGAGATGCTATTTGAAAAACAGCGCTGTTTCAAATAGAAACAGCAAACGCTGAAATAGTATCATTGTCACACGCATACTCCTTTATTTTTTATTATTGTATGTAAGCATGTTTGTGGCAATAAATCATTCATTCATTCATTCAATTAGAGAAAAGTATTGCTAGAATCCTTTCCTCCTCACTCAAGAGGTAGTGTGTTTGAATCCCGGCATGTATGTACCGCCATGTACCAACTTGGACACTATATATATACTTGTATAGGTACAAGCCGTTGCGTTATTAGAATGACCACCCAAAATTATCTGTCTCCAACCAATGTTTCTTTGTTACCGAGCTGCCTCCGGAATGTAGGCTCGGAATTACATACATTGCTCAGTGCAATCAAGGCCGAAAGTTCTACTTCTTTTATTGTTTCTTTATGTGTTTTTTTCTTCTTTCCTCAAATTTCCTCCCGCGGATGTCGTAGAAGGCGACTCAGAAAATAAATTACCAGGAGACGGGCAGCGTCTTCCTGAGATTCCAACCGCACGCTGCGATCGCCAACCCGCCTGCCAAGCTTGGCGATTATGGCAAAACCCGCCACGGTTATGAAAACCTTGAGGGAGGCATATGTCCTGCAGTGGGCGTCAAATGGGTGATGATGATGATGATTATGTATTTTGTGCTTGAGAGAGTTTAAGAAAGCTAAGAATTTGGGACAAAATATTTCTTCCATATCTCTCTGTTCTGAGCCAGGTCGTTTATGCTATCTATGTTTGTGCTAGAATGAATCTCCTCTTGGAAAAAGTTCTTGATAGTTGCAGATATATTTCGATAGATTGATCACTAATCTGAATGTTCATTTGTACATCCGGGATATAGGAATCGAAGTTCTGACTTGAGTTTTTTCAATTTAATTCAAATTCAATTCAAAAGTGTTTTATTCGAACGTTACAAGTTAAACTAGGTGTCCATTTCAAAATCAAGATCATTTTGGAGTAAAAATGGACAAAAAATACTCCAAAATTAGTCTTTTCAATGTCCTTAATTAACAGAGTTCACATAGTTATCAGTTATTGTAGGTTATTAAAATAAATTTATTAGTTAGTTATTAAAATACATTTTTCATGCAGATTGAACTCTAGCTATCTATGCTTTAATTTATTCCAGTGGACAAATTAAAACACAACCCAGTTTTCAATAAAAATTCCAACTAGCTAGGCACTATTCTTCCACTAAGACAGCCATCTGTAACGTAGGCTTAGTTAGACGACCGTACCCATAAAGAGTTCTATTTGTACACGACTAATAAATCCTATTGGATAGTTGCCAAAGAGCATGCACATAGTTCGTCGCTTCGCTGTGGTATAGTCGCATAGAAAACTCGGTATACATCTCCAGGCATTAAACTAATT
The DNA here is from genome assembly GCA_947308005.1 of Yponomeuta malinellus. Lineage (NCBI taxonomy): Eukaryota > Metazoa > Arthropoda > Insecta > Lepidoptera > Yponomeutidae > Yponomeuta > Yponomeuta malinellus. Next base: position 5,729,487 of record OX371020.1, on the reverse strand, counting down.
GAATTAATTCATCCCCAGTACACAACTCTGTGTAGTCGCAGAGCATTATTACTCAGCGCTAATAAAGCACTGGTCTTAAATTATATCTGTTCGAACAAATAAAGAATAGTCGAAATCGGTTAAGATTTGACGGAGTTATGGAGGAAAAAAAAAATATATATACGCGTCGAATTGATAACCTCCTCCTTTTTTGAAGTCGGTTAATAATTGTAAATAGAAATAGCTCGTACGTAAGTCATACTAACAAACTACGGCTTTCTTAATTATCTGAAATAAATGTTTTTATTATTACTATATAAATGGCGAATTGCTCTGGCGCAGCCGATTTTGGGTATTGGTAGGATCTTACCTAGATAGAGTAGAGCTAGAGTGAAAAAAAATATATATATATGCGTCGAATTGACAACTCCTCTTTTTTTGAAGTCGGTTAAAAAGTGATCAGATCTTCATCTTTCTCACTGAAAGAATAAAAGAAACTTAGGGCGCTTTAGTGATAACTAGATGACCCCGTGAACTTCGTATCACCCACATCTATATTTTTGTTCTTACCATTTAAAGTTTCCCTGGACTTCCACATATATAAAAGAAATTGTTAAAACTATCACGCCGTTATCGAGTTTTAGCGAGAGGAACAAACAGTAATTAATTTTTATGTGTTGTTTAGGAATTAAGGAGGGTGTTTTTCTACTTAAAGCGGGGACGAATTAAAGGAGGGTAAAAAACCAGTAAGTCGGCGGTAGATATAGACGACCGGTACTTGCATGAAGGTCGGTTTGACACGAGGTCGGCAGTACAGAGCTCCTGGGCCGTCTGAGCAGCCGGGATTTTGATCTCACGCAGCACACACAGTACACAACACCAAAGAAAAGTAATGTTCACGGGAAAGCACAACAATAAGGAAGAAATCGGCACTTTCTTCTCACTCTATAGGTAAGATATAATGTTCTGAACCATGCACACGAGGCAAAGTGACACGCACGCTATGGCAGCGCCCTCTACCGGTCGGTCCGTCCAATAGCTAGAAAGAAAAGGAGGTGCGAGCGCGGCATGAGATAGATATATTGTAATAAACTATCAAGGATAACGATTAAACATATATTTAGATTTTTAAAACCCTATTTTAGAGGCTAAAAGGCACGGTTAGCCAGAGGTCGCGGGTTCAAGCCCCGGCATGGGTGGAATTTTTAGCCTCTAAAATAGGTTTTTAAAAATTGTCCTCAGCGCGGGTTAGTGCAACAAAAAATATATATATGCAGATTTTTATATGTACAAATAAATGCAGTCTATAAAAGTCACACAGTAGAGCACCAGCCTTATCTCAGAATGAGAGAGAGTAATATGAATAGAGCTTTATAAAATTATACGATATGAAATTGGATGTGGTCTTCTAAAACCGTTTTCCAGTTGGTACGCAGATTTAGGAAGTTCACTTTGCTGCCTTACCTCTAATTTCCATCGTTCTCCAAAATATTAGAATGGTATCCCGATAAAGTATTCCAATAGCTCAATGGTTAACAATGGGATAACTCAAAGTGAAAAAAAAATATTCAAAGTAACACAGAAACTGTGACTTATTGAACGTTACAAGTAAAACTAGGTGTCCGTTTCAAAATCTAGATCATTTGGAGAAAAAACGGACAAAAACACTCCAAACTTAGTCTTTTCAAACATATTCCCTAATTAACAGAGTTTACATTAGTGTGGAGATTAAAAGACACAGTGCAGTATGTCGTTTAATCTCCACGAGAGTTCTATGCGTAACAAAGAGACTTCGTAACTGGCCTACTAGAACATAGAACTCTATGTCTGTACATGTAAGTTCGTTTATGGTAAGTGTGTAACTTTTGATATGTAGGTAATGCTTTATATGTGTGTGCCTCGAAGCACAAATAAATAATTTATCTATCTATCGATAGATAAATATTGTGCTATGAATTTTATAGTAGATACTGAATTTTATAAAATTCCGTACATTTTAGGGCCCAGTTGCGCTAGACGATAGTTCAGTGGCTTCAAACTTATGATTATTTATTTTTGTCATTAACATTTGTCGCTATCTGTACTCAAATAGTAGCTGCCTAGTTTGTGGTTCGCCGGAATTGTAAAGTAACAGAGTGGAGTCGAATTTTGGAAGGAACTTCATGAAAGTTCCAGCATAACTTAAACAAAGGCAGGATTTTGGTACTAAGAAAGTTAGCTTAGAGCTTAATGAACAAAGCAAAGTACTTTTTACAACATTGAATCATGAATAAAATAAACAAGATTAATTATAACGATTTCTTTGTTGAAACTATTTGAACATCCACAATTGATACATCATCATAAGCAGCCTATATATATACGTCCCACTGTAGGGCACAGGCCTTCTCTCAGAGAGAGAGTATGGGCTTAATCACCACGCGTGCCCACCGCGGATTGGCGATTTCAAGCGCTGAGGAATGTAAATAGCTCAGACACCCAGGTTTCCTCACGATGTTTTCCTTCACCGTTAGCGAGTGGTATTGCTACTATAACTTCACAAATGTACATAACTTAGAAAGAAAAGTCATAGGTACATGCCCGCACTGGGAATCGAACCTGGGTCTCCCGCTTCCTAATCCAATGTTCTACCCACTAGGCTACCACCGCATTAACAGTCTTATTTACACGCTTCCTCTACTTCCTTCCACTTCTCAGAGGCAGTTTAAATAATTTGTGGTTACGTTATTATTTTTACCATCGCCTATTTATACTACCTCTGCGCCCGCGCTCGTTAATCTGATATACACTTTCAGAATGTAGACAACGACTGTTGAATTAAACACGCATCCCACTCAAAACTAGATGCCTCAAGGCGAGGTAATCTTCCCACGCGAGGATACTGTTCACACTCTAGCACCCACGCTTCGAGGTAAGCATAAACAGCCTAATTTTTAATTTTTTTAAGCAATAAAGGAAAACAAACAGTAGTATAGAAACAATTAAACATAGGTGCAAAAATATGGGTTGTTAGGTGGGTTATTGCAGGAGTTACATAATTTTACCACCAGTACCAAACCACAGATTAAATTAAGGAAGAAAACAAAACTGGGATCCTATTATTATCATAGGGGTTAAAGTATGAAATTGCCGTTTTATTGCAATAGGTTCTTTGAATTGACATAGAATCTTCATGGTTTGAGGTTTTCGAATGAAACTTTTTTCAAATGGTTTCTATGATGTTCTTTTTTTAAAAAATGTAAAACATTTGCATATCGACTTTCAATTGTTTTTGTTATTCAATTTAGACAAGAAAGATGGATACTGCGAAAATTCGAGTGATTTTTGAATACGAGTTTCGGCGCGGAACTAACGCGGCAGAAACAGCCCGCAATATCAATGCTGCGTTTGGAGAGGGGTCTACTAATGAACGCACCGTGCGATTTTGGTTTAAACGCTTTCGTGATGGAAATTTCGACTTAAAGAACGAGCCACGAGGAAGACCGCCCACACAGGTGAATAACGATGAATTAAGAGATAGTGGAAGCCGACCCTAGTCAAACTACCCAGGAATTAGCGGCGTGGTTTAACGTTACCTTACCCACAATATTGACTCACTTGCGTCAAATCAATAAAATAAAAAAATACGAAAAATGGGTGCCTCATAATCACTCGAATTTTCGCAGTATCCATCTTTCTTGTCTAAATTGAATAACAAAAACAATTGAAAGTCGATATTCAAATGTTTCACATTTTTTAAAAAAAGAACATCATAGAAACCATTTGAAAAAAGTTTCATTCGAAAACCTCAAACCATGAAGATTCTATGTCAATTCAAAGAACCTATTGCAATAAAACGGCAATTTCATACTTTAACCCCTAATATTCTTGTGCTTTTAGAGACCGTGCGTTGAAACTCTGCATTCTTCGCAAAGATACTGAAATTTTATAGAAAACAAAAGAAAGAATAGTTTTAAAAGAAACAATTGCTATAAGTACGAACACATTTAACTTGACGAGAGAGTACCGTTCACATACGTACACGCGCCACTCGCGCTCTGTCGCGCCCCGAGAAGCGTCATCAAAGAAACACACTCAAGTTGACTCAAAAGTTCATATTCGCACATATACGCCCCGACACCCCGGCGTGTCTCAAGCTGTAAGCTGGTCAAAGAAACACACTCAACATAACAAAAACCGACCAAGTGCGAGTCGGAGTCTCGCACGAAGGGTTCCGTACCATTATACAACATTAGACACAAAAACCGAGAAAAAACGGTAAAAAATCATGTTTGTTGTAAGGGAGCCCCCCTTCGATATCTATTTAATTTTAATTTTATTATTTATTTCTGAAGTGAATATAGAACTAAATATTCTGTGAATATTTCAAGCGTCTACCTGTTGCCGTTATTAATATCGAGCAAAAACGGCCAAAAAGTTACGTTTGTTGTATGGAAGCCCTTTTATATTTATTGTATTCTGTTTTTTGTGTTTTTTGTTATAGCGGCAACAGAAATACACCAACTGTTAAAATTTCAACTGTCTAGCTACCACGGTTCATGAGATACAGCCTTGTGACAGACAGACAGACGGACAGTGAAGTCTTAGTAATAGGGTTACCTTACCCTTACCCTTAGGGGACTGCCACAAATAAAAAAAATAGAAATAAAACACACACTCCGTCCTACTCGCACTCCATCATGTCTCACGGAGAATGAGGCAGCGGCATCAAAGAAACACTCCACTTGTGAGTTGCGAAGGAGTTACGGAGGAATAGTTGGCAAAGCGGGATGATACTGCCTCCCCTCCCGCCTTAGGCGTCACTGTGTCTAGGGGGAGGTTACAGTGCCGTGCAGTGATAGGTCACGCAAAAGAAAATTGTTATTGCTAAAAAAATAAATCATACTGCGGCTGCTGTACAAGCAATCCTTGGTTTCTGGTGTACTGGTTGGGATGGGCTGTAGTAGATGGGATTCATACAGATAGATAATATGTCGAGTCTTTGGTTTGGATCTATCATCCAAGTCAAAGTCAAAAATGTTATTCACTATAAAACGAACGCCAGAGCTGTTAGTTTCACAATTCAAAGATTTATCACCATTCTACGCGTGTGTTCTTTATCGTCATAATAGCAGTAGTATAATAAATTATACCCAGGTGTACCTACCTGAACTTAGTTTAAGGAAAGGCCTTGCCTGAAAATTGGCAACTAATTGCACACTGGTGCACATTAGTTACTAGCCGAGGTACAGACCTTTTTGTCTTCATACCTAATTAAAATGCTTTTAAATAAATTACTCACTAAACTGTCATAATTGCTTTATAGTATAAGTGCCTAACGCTAGTGGCATTTTTCCGAGCGGTTCCGTGCTTCGCAAGGCACGTTGAGCTGTTGGTGCCGGCTGCTGTCGATAGATGGCAGTCGTTAAGCCAAGTCAGAGGCCTTAGGGCAGCTTGACAACTTCTGACAGTAGACGAGCCACTAGTCTACAAGCCCCCACCAATCCGGACTTGGCCCCCGCTGTGGAGTATGGCCTATACCTTCCTCAGGGAAGAGACGCGTGCCCCTCGGTGGGGACATAATGGGTTGATGATGATGATGATGATGATAAGTGATTATTGTGCCTTACTATATTGAAGACAAATAAACATTTTCTATTTCTATTTTATTTACGATGCGTTGTCGGAATGGCATAAGGATTCTAGAAACACCACAAACTTCTAAATGGGACTGGAGTGGAGTTTTTTTTCCCGCTGCCTTTTTCTTCACTACAAATACGGCCCGAAGGCAGCGGCTAACATAGTAACATAGTACATTGACATTCAGCAAACAGAATGTAAATTCTTTACGTTGAAATAAATTATTGATTTCTTGATTTCTGATTTCTGGACCAAGTTTACGGTGGATAGAAAGCGGGCAAACATAGACCGAGATAAGTGCACGGTTCATAGCATTGGTTATTGGATTGGTTTACTAACCAATCGCATACGAATAATATAAACGGTATACATAAATAATCTACTAACTGGTAAACTATTTATTTATTTAACAGGGTAGTACATAGTGTATACATGTACTAACCTGTTAAATAAATAAAACTACCCCGCATACACAACTACACTGCGTACATGATACCCTGTACTAGTACATAGCACAATTAGTACGCAAAAGCTTCGTTTTAGTAGGGTCAAGTCTTGTATGTTAGCCGAATACAGGCGAGAATAATATTATCACACAGTCCCATTAAAACAGCCATTGGCCATTTTTACACTGGACGATAACTGTAACTGTACGACATCGTTGGAGTAGTATAAATAAAACCTATGTGAACTACCAGGGGCCTGTTTCATACAACTACAATTCATGGCTTACTATGACAGTTGGATGTACATTGCAAAGTCGATTAATCACAGATTAACAAGTAGAAAGACTCGGCTACGCAATGTACATCGAATTGTCATAATAAACTATGAATCACGGTTTTTCTAGCTTTTGTCCGCATGGAATGAGTAATTTCCAGGACGAAAAGTATTCTATGATCTTCCCCGGGACTTAATGTATCTACAAATCAAATTTCATCTACATCCGTTGATCAGTTATTGCGTGATTGAGTAACAAACATCCAAACATCTTCACAAACTTTCACATTTATAATATTAGTAGGATAAAAAGCGGCACACAATATTCTGACGATATATTTACAATATTATAGAAGTAAAATATAATAATGCAGCCTTTATACGTCCCACTGTAGGGCACAGGCCTGCTCTAAGGGAGATAGTATGGGCTTAACTACCACGCTTGCCCACTGCGGATTGTGGAATAGAAATAAAATATGTGATAACACTATTAAATAATTACGCATTTTGAGGTCCACTGTGTCTTTGCTCGCCAGTGTACGCAGTTGTTTGCGGGCCCTATCAGTTTCCTTATTACCTACTATCGACAGAGGACAATGTTCAAGGTGAAATGGGGAAACATAGCCCACAAAACAGGATAACTACCGGAAAAGTCGGGATTAAATCATAGCCACAGAGTGGGCAAAGAAGGCAAGTATCATAGGGAATCCACGTTCGAAAATAATATGTACATAATTATAATCACCAAAATCAAAATTCTGACTTTTCTCATCGTACCAAATAAAGGGTTCATGCTTGCTGAAACCAAAGGCATAGTGTATTTGTTATCGTAAGAGACATGACGTGACGGTTACAATAATTCAGTGAATTTCCTTTTTGACTGTCGGTTACGATACACGGATCGGAACAAAATAAGTCTGTATTCCCGAACGATAAAAAATATCTAGGCGTTTTATTGGAATTTCAACACTGGAGTGAGCGCGTTAGGTGCAAAAATCCTTAAAATTAAAAAAACGTCGAAAAATTTTCATTTTGTCTTTTTTGTCGCTTAAGATGTTTTTGCTCAAAGGGGACGATATATATTATAGGTATTTTATTGCACCCATAAAATACATAGCTACATAAAACCGAAAAAAAAACAAGATACAATAGAGTCCATGGCGAGCCTATTACAGCAGAAATAATCTCTTCCAGCCAACCCAGATTTAGGGATCCGGTTGCGAAATAAAAATTTTTCTACTTGTAAAAAGAAACCTAAGTACAAATTCTATAGTAAATTACTTTGGTAGAGTTGTTACTTCCGTATAATAGGTAATAAATTCCTATATCTACGGTACCCTACACTGCGGACAGCCAGACACGCAATTGGCCGGTTTTTTAATTACTAATTTTTACATAATCGCGGCTTTCAAACCAGCCAAAAATTAGCGTGTATGTATAGGCTGAATGCGATAGAATTATGTTCTATTTAACCTTCATTTCCGGATAAGACGGACGAACATACTTCGACCAAATAGGGGATGTATTAGCAAAGGGCAAGATAAAAAGTACCCGAAACCGGCGTGCGTGCATGCAACGACTAATGAATGTTGAGGAAGCGAAAGTGATCTGTCAGGATCGTAGCAAGTGGCAGTCCCTGGTCTCTGCCTACCCCTCTGGGATACAGGTGTGAGTTTATGTTATGTTATGTTGTTCCGCATAGGTAAGAGTTATGAACGCCAAAGATCCCCTCCTTTTTACATAGTCTTAGGAAAAAATGGACTTCCTAACCAAAGAAAAAAAGACGATCTATCACACGGACGGTCCTTCAGAGAGGTGAGACAAAGAAGGCCATTAGAAGGGGCCCGCCCGTCGCAGCCGTGTCTGCCAATTATGAACTCTACTGCTGAAGTTTCCTCATCAAGAGTTCGAGTGCAGGGCTCATACTTTGTTCAGCTGGTTTTGGCTTAACTGAAAACTTAAAGTCTCATGTTGAGTTTTAACGAGATACTTTATGGTTCGGACATTTAAAAAAATGTAGCCTCTTACGTCCCATTGCAGGGAAAGTATGGGCTTAATTACCATACGTGCACATCGTGGATTGGCGATTTCAAGTGCTGAGGTGTGTGATCACATCAGGCACTCAGGTTTCGTCACGATGTTATCCTTCACGATTAGCGAGTGATACAACTTCACAAATGTGCGTACTTAGAAAACAAAGTCATTGGTACATGCCGGATTCGAACCCACGTCCTCCCGAATGTGAGGCCCGCAAATTATTATCCATATATACAAATTATACAGGGTTACTTCTAAAATGAGCGGTGGTGGCCTAGTGGGTGGAACATTGGACTCGGAAGCGAAAGACCCAGGTTCGATTCCCAGTGCGGGCATGTACCTATGACTTTGTTTTCTAAGTTATGTACATTTGTGAAGTTATAGTACCAATACCACTCGCTAACGGTGAAGGAAAACATCGTGAGAAAACCGGACTGTCTGAGCTATTCCTCAGCGCTTGAAATATTGTATTCTGTAATATTATCTAGGATAGCCATTGGTGTGCCGTTTTATATAAATAAATCAATAAATGATCAGTTTTTTTACCTGTCCCTAGCAAAAATCTGTCTCCCGGAGGGTATAATCAAACTCAATATGCCTAAGCAGCAACAAAGGATTTTGTATTCTTGAAGAAGCATCATAAAATATAAATACTTACTGTTGCCGACCGACCAACCAACCTGTTTTATGTTTTTACTTCTTTTATACTCTTTCTATATTATTATATCTAATATTTTAAAAATTGAAAAAGGACCATGTCAAGGACAAAGACAAATAAAACAGATTCCTAAAAGTGACTCGCGTTTTCTTAAATATTTACGTGCATGCGTTTCACTTACCTTCTAAACAAGTACCAAATCTTTTTTTCCTAGTATAGCTAATGATAATTTTTAGTTTGCCGCCAATTTCTCAGGTTACGCTTTCGTTTGCCAGACTCTAGTACTTAACGTATAAGAACGCTTGCAGAGAACCTGCCACGGTGACAAATGAAATCTGTCGGAACACCATTGTTCGTTCACTAGCACAAACGAAGTGTATTCCAAAGTAGCCATATTCCAGTCCATCAATTGAATTTGAGATAAGACGAGGTTCTATAAAAACTTTTTGACCTGAGCATCTGAGGTGTTCACATACCTTAGCGCTTGTGATTGCCAATCCGCGGGCACGCGTGGTAATTAAGCCTGAGAGAAGGCCTGTGCCCTGCAGTGGGACGAATATAGGCTACATAAAAAAATGTCTGTTCAACTTTCCATTTAAAAAACTATATGTGTTAATAGAATAGACATTCTTCTGTGTACGTCAATGATTTACTAAAAACTGCAATATGTAGAGCGCGTACAACGCGAATTTATTGAAACTATTTTTCGAAAAATCAAAATCTCGGAAAAACTTACAAAACCGAAGTTGTTAACAAACATAAACTCTAATTGGGTTGTCTGAGGAATTGCGCATTTTAGAATTACATAAATAGGTCTCTCAGGGAGAGAGTATGGGCTTAATCACCACGCATGCCCAGCGCGGATTGGTAATTTCAAGCGCTGAGTGAGAATGTGAACACTACAGACACTCAAGTTTCCTCACGAAGTTTCGTGTACCGTTAGCTTAATCTTAACAGATTTATTTTGCTGACCAAATTTTCAAAAACTCTGAAGCACAAATTGACAGCTTTGGCACTAGTAACACAGCTAAATTCTTCAAGATGACCTTAACATCAGAAGTAATCGAATTTTCAGTTAGTCAAATCACACCAAAAACAATCTTATGCAAAACGATACTGGAAGTATGTAAGTAAACACTGGCAAACACTTCTATAAAAAAAGATTTTGTCCTCGACCGTCCTTTCAGTTTCAGAATGAACTTTAATGTCCCCAGAAATTCGAATCCTTCAAACAATAGAAACTTGAATGCGTAGCGGTACTAAAAATCCAAATTAGTTATTGTTCAGTTGGAATTTGGCCTCTGAATCTTATGCGCAGAGATTTTCTCGTGCATAGAGTTGTTGAAGACCATCACGTTCAACCGGTGTGTTCTGCCCATCCTCACATATGGGGCCGCAACATGGACGCTCACTAAGCAGAATATGCGCCGAGACAAAGTTGCAAAAAGAGCCATGCAGCGAGCCAGGACACCTGTCCCAGGAAGATGGTAGGTCCAGGAGAGTAACGGAGTTGCGGCTGAGAACCGTGCGGCTGTCAGTGGGTACACTAACGCTCTACTTATACTCATGTTAATAACACAGTTTTTTTTTTATTTAAACCTTGTCTATAAGGCGCAAATTTGTGGTGAATCTCAATCTCGCGTGTATTCATAAGCGAGGTACCGGGCATCAATACATGTTTACCTTTATCGTCGGCTCGGAATTCGGCCTCCAGCTCGGCCTTGCTGGGCTCGGCCTCGGCTTTGCTCGCCCCCTTCATACTCATTGACTTTCTGGTCTTGTGACCCCGGAACACCGCCTGGATCTTCGTCGCCGCCTGCTCCTCGGACGGCTGCTCTTTCGTTATCGATTCTGGGGACAATAGGGGAGGAAAATGTAAGTCAATGATCCCACTTTCAAACTAAAGAAAGTTTAAAAAAATTGCACTTAAAATCCGTTTATGATTTAAGTCGCCTTTGTGATCGTTTCTGGGGACAACGGGAGAGGACAATGTTAGTCAATGATCCCATTTCAAAAACAAAAAAGTTTAGAAAAAAATGCGCACAAAATCCGCGTAAAATCGTATAAAATCGTAGGTAACAGAGGTAACGGTAGATATTATATAAGTTAAATCTGTCAATTTCTAATTGGTTTACAAGCAGTCGTTCGGCTTTAAAGTACCGAAGGCCAATTGTAAATGCACTCAATTCAACGGACATTATATTTGTTCAGCGTGCAACGCGTAAGGTGACCATGATTTGATTTTTTTAAACGGCATTTAACAAACTGATGACGTGTTTATCCGTTTGCAATATGCCGAAGGCAAATTGTAAACGGATGAGTGTTTGTCAACAGACGAGTTTTACAAAGTGAATGCGACACAGTTATTCTCCGCTTTTCTGATCCTTCAATATTTACTGAAGGAAATATGTTGCAGTGATAAGCTTTACATGTTCTTTCATATTTTATAACCTCCTCTTTTATGTTTCGAGTGCGGATAGGATTTGCGTCCTTACGGTTCCGAAAAAACGATTGCAAGCTTAACTTTGCAGTGGAAATAAGTATTCCAAAACAACTGAACTGCTAAATTAAGTTTGTAATCACAAAAAACATATTTTTTTAAGTCATGTCTACAAATTAATAATTTTCTAATTAAATTTACTTAGTGCGGCACCAAGTCACTGGATATGTAAGTAAATATATAAATACATTTTGTACTTATTCACTGAATAGGGTTCACCTATGGATAAATAAATAGATAGTGCTGCCATCGTTGGCACAAGTGCGCTTTATGTTGACTTGTTTAAGACTGTTTAAGGAAAAAAAACCTCTATCAATCAGACATTTTTTATATAACCTCTTCAGTCCTGACCTTGAAAATAACAATTAAATACCATTGGCTCCCATATCACAAACGAGATTTTTTTGCCATTTTTTGCTCGATATTAATTACAGCTAGCAATAGATAGAATCGCTCGTAGTCCCGGCTGCCTGAGTGATCTTAAACGATCACGAAGGTTAAGCAACACTGGGCGCGTTCAGTGCATGGATGGGTCGCCGTCTATGCCTAACGCTAGTGGCATTTTTCCGAGCGGTTCCGTGCTTCGCAAGGCACGTTAAGCTGTTGGTGCCGGCTGCCGTCGATAGATGGCAGTCGTTAAGCCAAGTCAGAGGCCTTAGGGCGGCTTGACAACTTCTGACAGTAGACGAGCTACTAGTCTACAAGCCTCCACCAATCCGGACTTGGCCCCCGTGGTGGAGTATGGCCTATACCTTCCTCAGGGAAGAGACTCGTGCCCCTCGGTGGGGACATAATGGGTTGATGATGATGAATAGATAGACGCTTGAAATATTTACAGAATATTTAGTTGTATTTTCACTTTAAAAATAAATAATTCAATTAAAATTAAATAAATATTTAAGGGGGTTACTAAACAACTAACGTAATTTTTTGCCGTTTTTTGCTCGATATTAATAACGGCAACAGATATACGCTTGAAATATTCAAATGTTGTATAGATAGTGGTACGGAACCCTTCCTGCTCGTGTCCGACTCGCACTTGGCCGGTTTTTTATTCTAGCTTAAATTATATCGATTTATTTATTTCTCTCTAAACCTGGTTATGTTTATCTGAACGTACAATTTTGGTTACTTCATAAAATACATCTTCCATGCCGCAGTCCCGAATTAGGTTAAGTAAAAAGAGAGTCCGAAATTGAATGTTACTGTCAATTTGCCTCGAAGGAACACTGTTTGTATTTACTTGGCACAGAAAGCATGTAGCTGGCATGAAACACAATTACTTGTGAACCTGCGTCTTTTATGACTGAGCGAACTCAAGGCGTTTTTCTTTACGGGCACTGCTGTTATGAAAGAAAATATTTTTAAATTTCGAATTGTGCGCCCACTCGTGGGTTGGGCCCTCGGGTTGGGCCAGAAGAAAACAAAGTAATTTCAATAATACTCTTCATAAGACGATTAGGTATGTTAAATTAACTCACATACTCTTTTTTAACATTTTTTTTAAATAAGAAATCTTGTAAACAGTATCCGGTTCAAGTCCCGGCATGGGTGGAATTTTCAGCCTCTAAATAGGTTTTTTAAATAGTATGTATTTTTTAATATATTTTTTAAATGTTTAGAGCAAGATTGAAACAAAACTGAAGGTTGACTAAGATCTCAAATGCACTTCAGGTTAGTATGCTGTTAAATTTATCATTTATCTGCCTTTATCTTCATCCGCATTTATCAGATTCATCAATCAATCAATAATAATTAAAAACAGAATAAAATATTTTATTGATCAAGTTAATTACAGTTCTGTAGGCACTTACGAATTTACAGTTTATTTCACACAGCTAGTTAAGTCCCTGACTCCTAAAGTAGGGGACTCCGTGCGTGCGTGCGTGCGTGCGTGCGTACGTGCTTGCGTGTGTGCGTGCATGCGTGCGTGCGTGCGTGTGTGCGTGCGTGCGTGCGTGCGAGCGAGCAAGTGAGTGTAATTTACTACTTATTTCAATATGGAAAGAATAGAGGATGTAAAGTAAAAAAAAAGGGTAAAAATTTTATTTATTTGTAACAACGATTGGCAGATGTAATTTCTGGTGGGCCCCACACTAGGCAAATCCTGTATCGTGGGCTCCCGTTTGTGGATTACTATTATTAAAAGCTTCCTCCGTGGTAGACAGTGTCTGAGTAAATATTAAAAATACAAATAAAAACTAAGCTAAATTAAAGCTATTCCAATTTCTCAGTTAATCGGAAGAGGAAAGAGAAAATAAAATTAAAAAGTAAATAAATAATAATAATAATAATAATAATAATAAACCATTAATAATTATAACTTAAAACCATGAAATGGTTGAAATGGTATTACACGCTTTTATAAATAAAATTATAAGTAATTATAATAATAATAATTAGGTATTTGTAATTATAATATTATATATAATATTTTATATAGGATGTGTGTCATGTTGATCATTTAATTAGTAGTTGTTCGGTGTAATGGTATGATTGAGTGAGTAGACATCTCTTTATTATTGTTTTTGCTTCATGTTTTGTTTTGTCTTTTAAATCGCAGAATTTTAAAATCCGATTGTAAAGGAATGGGTGAAGGAACTTCCCGAGTCTTTGAGCAAAAGTAGTTTTCACGTATGGTACCGGTATTCTGAAAGTCCTTTTAGTATATTCTATGTCTGATAAGGTCGGCAGGGATTTTTGAATTTCCAGCGCATCACTGAGAATAAAAAGTTGTCTAACGCTAAGGACTTTCACTTCTTTATAAAGGTCATGTATGCTGTACCTTGTTGGTTTTTTGGACATCACTTTGAGAACCGATCTCAGGGCTCTTTCCAGCTCTATCATGGACGTTTTGCATGATCCACCCCAGACAGAAATGCAGTAGTTAATAAGGGATTGACATATGGCGAAATATGTATATTTCAGAAGCTCGATGTCTGCTGAGTTTCTAAGGATTTTCATTATATTGATCACTTTTCTTACTTTCCCTGATAGTATGTGGATATGGTTTTTAAAATTTAGGTTTTCGTCGATTGTAATTCCCAAATACCTCATAGAAGATGTCCTTTTTATTGTTGGGCATTGTATTTCTAAACTTGTATTTAGATCAACCATTTCTTGTAAAGTCTTGACTATGTTACAGATAGTCAATGTAACTTGCTAAAGTTACCACAATATTTATCTTTAAGAAATTATCATAAAAATTGTGAAATATTAAACCTAAGCAATAATTTCAAGAGATCATCATCAGCCTACCGCTGCAGAGCCTAGGCTTTTTCCACCCAAATGCCATCTCTCATGGTAAGAACCTTGCACCCGCATTCACAGTGGAAAAAATATGAATACCTATAATTGCTTAATGAGAGTTGTTTCATTATCGATACTGGAATAATTTCAGAATAGAACAGCTTTCAAATTTTGCCTTATTTCAATAATGGAAGAGTCAAGCCAAAGTCAGACAACACAATCTGTTACAGGGGCTCCTTGCAACTTGATATTATTGTGACAATATTAGCTCACCATTTTATCAAAACGAAGAAGCTATTTATCGAACAACGGTGTTGTTGTTTCAGACAGACACAATGTTATTCCTTTCTCGAAGTTTAATAAGGTTCAATGATAAACGGTTTTGGAAAATCAGTATTCATGTAAGTACATAGCTGTAAGTTCTTGCTAAGCTTGAAAGAAATCGCTTAGTAGCGTAAACAATTAGAGGCAATAAATATTTGAATATTTTCTGTTTCTACGATAATGTGTTAACTCTTCATCTCTCAGACAACATAACATAACATAAACTCACGCCTGTATCCCAGAGGGGTAGGCAGAGACCAGGGCCTGCCTCTTGCCACGATCCTGAATTCCTGACAGATCTCTTTCGCTTCATCAACATTCATTATTTAGTCGTTGTATGCACGCACACCGGTTTCGGTTACTTTTCATCTTGCCCTTTGCTAATATATCCCCTATTTGGTCGAAATATGTCCGCCTGGGACCTCCCTTACCGCCCCTTCCACCCACATTCGCTCGATATATTTGTTTCCTTAATCTTTCTTCCTTTATCCTCTTCACATGTCCAAACCAACGCAACATCATTCGTTTCTCAATTCTAGTCACTACATCCTCCTTCAGTCCACAGCGGGAGGCCTGTGCCCTGCGGTGGGCGTCAAGTGGCTGATGATGATGATGATGAAGTCTCGTGTGATTGTTTCATACTTATTAATTTTTTACATGCCTCATTCTTACGTCTAATTATCGCCAAATTGCAACAGCAATTTGTAGGCAGCTCTTTTACGTTTTTTTGCCCACGCCCACGACTATATACGTTGATACATAAGATCCATAACATCGTCAAACACACAAGACGTGCGTTCAAAGAAAATTTAAAGTAATGGCTTCCAACATTAAACTATGATAGCACAGAAAACCTATTGACAAGCGGCACAAGCGAACCCAAGACCACAAACACACGCACGCACGCACGCACGCACGCACGCACGCACGCACGCACGCACGCACGCACGCACGCACGCACACACGCACGTACACACACACTCACACACATTCTTTTGTATGTAATTGTTTTTGGAACAACAAAACATTTTTTCATTTCATTTCATACTTAATTATTTATTATATATAAGTTCTAATTATAATTTTATTACACGAGCGGTGGTAGCCTAGTGGGTAAATTATTGGACTCGGAAGCGAGAGACCCAGGTTCGATTCCCAGTGCGGGCATGTACGTACCTAACTCTTTTTTTTCTAAGTTATGTACATTTGTGAAGTTATAGTAGCAATACCACTCGGTAACTGTGAAGGAAAACATCTTGAGGAAACCCGAGTGTCCGAGCTATTAACATACCTCAGCGCTTGAAATCGCCAATTCATGGTGAGCACGCGTGGTGATTAAGCCTATACTCTCTCCCTGAGAGAAGACCTATGCCCTACCATGGGACGTATATAGGCTGGTTATGTTTTTATTATTATATCATACTCTCAAATTCTGGTCATGTACATACGAAAACCAAGTCATAGGTACATGCCCGCACCGGGGATCGAACCTGGGTCTCCCGAGTCCGAGGTTCTACCCACTAGCCTACCACCGCCGAGCAGTTTATGCAAATTTGTGTAATTGTTTATTTCGATGTTTTCGTAAATGTTTTTATAAAAATACATTTGCTGACCTGGCAAACTTTGTTTTTTGATACTAATTAGCCTATCACCTATTCTCAGACCTACGGAAAATACACAAAAAATAGTAAAATTCGGTGAAGCGGTTGCGGAGGAGTTCGATAACAAACACTGTGACACGAGTTTTTTATATATTAGATGAGTACATTTCAATGTCGTTGTTAGACGTTCTGTATTTTCTGAATTTCGTAATTCTGTCGGTGACATTGACTTTTTAGTGCCGCTCCTAACTGTGACTATCGCAACGGCTTTATTGCCGAAAGGTTATCGTCGTTTACGTCTTTTTTACACGACAAACTCTATTCAAACCGACTGCAATAAAAATAAAACCGTATCCCGTTAACAATTTCTTTTATTTTACGGCTTAGTTCTGTGATGACCTTTGTTTGCATTTATATCCTTGTAACAAGTCATTCCACTGCGGGGTCGAGAACAGTTTAAATGTATATTTTACGGGTTTTTTAGCTATAAAATACACTAAAATTTGTGTAAATCTAGAACATGGCATTATCTGTGTAACTTTGTTTATTTTCAAAGTTACGTACATCTGCGAATTTGTAGTAGCAATACCACACGCTTACGGTGAAGGAAAACATCGCGAGGAAACCCGCGGCTTGGTTGGCTCTGCACGTATTGACTGGTATTTCGGTATAGGTGCTGGGCAAGCCTACTCCATCTAAAAACAATGTCCCAGGCACTGCAGGGGGCCGAGTGGTGCCTTTACCCATCTAGTATGAGTGATGATGACACTGGACGCTATATAAATCATCTCATTACGTAGATCCAAGGGCCAGGTTTTTTAAAAATTTGAATCAGTTGAGCCACTAGTGCGTAAAAAAGCAATAAACATGTAATCCATATTATTATGCATTTATCATACAGGCTTTAGCTTAGTATAAGGGCCAGCAAACACTATTTAGACATTCCATTTATTACCGATCAGAGTTTATTGGTTACATAAGCAGCCTATATACGTCCCACTGTAAGGCACAGACCTTCTCTCAGGGAGAGAGTATATTCTTTATCACGACGCGTGCCCACCCCGGATAGGCAGTTTCAAGCGCTGAGGTAAGTGTTCAGGTTCCCTCACGATGTTTTCCTTTTCCTACGGTTTGCGAGTGGTATTGCTACTAGAACTTCATAAATGTACATAACTTAGAAAACAAAGTTATAGGTTAATTCAATCGAACCTGGGTCTCTCGTTTCTGAGTCCAATGTTCTACCTACTAGGCTACCACCTCTAATTGTTTCATAAACAATAATTATGTATTGTTACAAAATAAGTAAATCACTTGCATGAACAAGCCTAAAACGTGCAGATTTCACATTGTACTAATGCATTCCTGTATCTTATAGGCACCTAATAACTAACATAATATGAGTGATGCATACAAACCCCCCTATGTTATTGTACAATAATAGTAGATTGTTTACCGAGGGAGTAAAATACAATTTTTAAGGCGAGAGTGTTTCTTTGTTATGAAAAGTACACCATTCGAGCCAGAGGTGGACTGGTGGACACTCTACTTTTTATCACCCTCTATGAGAAAATAAGTGAACGCAACCATATTATGAATAGTGTTATTTATTTTGTATCACATTGTTAGCATCTGATACGATACACTCCGGAGTTAATATTTCGTTATCACTGCTTGCAGACGCACTTATTTTTACTCTAATAAAAATAACAATGACAATTAGAGAAACGAAAAGACGGAATGCATTAGGCGCCTTTTTTAGTTTTTTTTTTGCGCTTTTCTTTTAAACAGCCAGCAATATGTGCAGCATTATTCGTGTTCGTGAACAATGTTGCGCTGTGAACTTAGCAAATCGTTCGATCGATCGTTCCAAATTCAAATCACTTTTATTCCCTCAGGGAATAAAAACGCGTTTTGGTCCCTGTTTCCGGGGAACGAACTAGGTCTTTTCGAATAGATGTGATAAAAACAAATTTTTATACTTTTATTTTCTCCAAATACTCGTAGAACTCTTACGGCTTTGCAAATAAATCCGGCTACATAAAGTTACACCATGTTAAAGATAACAATTAGCATTTTTTCTATGTGCCTCTTTATAGGTTATTTGTTTATAGGTTACCTACCTCTAAACAAATAGCCTAATATCATGTAAAATATAGACCTACTGAGAACTTTAAGCTTTTAGAAGACGAAGATGTTTGCTTTTAAAATAATGTCAACGGGGACCATTGTGTCTATGTTCAACACATTCATGAGTAAATAACTTTCAGTTGAAAACCGTGTAATGAAACGAAATAAATGTGGAGTGTTTTTGTTAGCTTCTTCTGCTCACAATATTTTTTTTCTAGAACTAACAGCTTTGATGTTCATTAAGTAAACAGTTTCGATCTTATTTTTAAAAAGACGATTCTTTAAAATACTCTTCAAAGGCGGTTTTCATAGTCTGCGGTAAAGGGAAACACTTAAGTAAAGATTTTATAAACTGTATCTGATGAGATTTTTAGAGGAATCGTGTTTTATAAATAAGACCATTAGTTTTTATAATGAATAAAAAAAAATTAAATTGAATATTGTTTTATACTGAAGAAACGGTCTTCAGGTCATCCATTCTTGTATAGATAAGAATGTTAGTGGAAGCCTGGAGCGGTCAGCAGTTCAGTGAACAGCGATCGATAATATCGTGTTTATAGGAAAGAAGACATTCAAAATTTATTGCAAATGGTTCCCCTTTTACTACGCTACCCTAGGAAAGCCTTAAACACAACAGCGATTTCCACTTTATCGCATGGCAACCGTTACGATCGTCTGTGCTTTTTTGTAAGAAAATTAGTAGATTTCAGATCTAGCAACCGAAGCAAATGCGATCTCAGATACCTAGGGTTAAATAATGGTAACAGGCACGCAAGCGGCATAAAAAAAGGTTACGCAAGCTTGAACAACGTTGTCTGACTTCATACGCATAGGACAGATATCCGATAGATATTTGCGCATTGTCGAGTCCACTGGCAATAAAGTGAAAGGCGAAATAATCAACGCACGCCATGGGCCAGAAAAGACCCCACTCTTCACATGGTTTGTCAACCTCGAACGAGGTCCTAACAATGCGCAAATTAAACAACTAAAATACATTTACCACACATCAATAAAAATTGAAGATCCTATCCCAAAGAGGCAAATACCACAGTGCAAAAGATGCCAGCAGTATGGACACACAAGGAATAACTGCCTCAGACCTTACAGATGCGTTAAATGCGCTGAAAACCATAACACTATGGATTGCCCAAAGGACAAGACCACCCCAGCAAAATGTGCCCTGTGCCTTGAAGATCATCCCGCCAACTGTAAAGGATGCAAAGTGTTCCTAGAAATCCAAAATCGGAAATTCATAAAGAAATTCACAACAAAATCTCAAGAAAAGCCAAACCTAGCCAAAAATAAAACACAAGAGTATACGAACCTGGCATACAAGACTGTGATAACAGCAGAAACCAATGAGCAGCCTTTAACATACGCACAAGCCGTCTCATCGTCACGACTGGAAGATATTATATCAAAACAAGCTGAAAAGATGGACCGTTTGATGGATCAGGTGGGCATCTTAATAAGCCTATTGACCACAGTCATCCAAAAAATGAATTGATGGCATCATTACGGGTAGCAACTTGGAACGTAAACGGCTTGTCTGCCAGGAAACATGACGTGGACACACTTCTAAAAATGCAGAACCTTGATGTTCTGCTCGTTTGTGAATCGCACCTTACAGAACACATGCTGTTTAACCTCAGCGGATACAATACATATGCCACACACCATCCAGATAATACAGCGCATGCAGGGACGGCAATAATAGTAAGAAGACAAATCAAGCACCAACTCTTGCCTGAATATCGAACAGATAAGATACAGGCCACATCAATAATGGTGCACGACAAGCAAGGCTCGATGACATTATCGTCAATATACTGCCCACCTAAAAAGAGAACTTACACTGAAACCAGTGACGATGACTTCAATAAATTCTTTGCAACACTAGGTAGCAGATTCCTGGTGGGAGGTGACTGGAATGCCAAAAATATTCATTGGGGATCTCGATTAACCCATACCAGAGGCCGAAACCTCAAGAAGAGTATTGACAGCAATAATCTTAATGTCCTTACAACCTGCAAACCGACTCATTGGCCTACGGACCCAAATAAGTTGCCAGATCTATTGGATTTCTTTGTATATAAAGGCGCTAAATCCTATTTCCTAAAAGTTGATAGTTGTGATGACTCTTCTTCAGACCATACACCAGTGATTGTCACCATGAGCACAACTTTGATCGAAAGGGCTCCGCCTCCTTATCTCTACAATAAAAATACAAACTGGGATACTTTCCGGAAGCACCTGGAAGATAACACCAACCTGAAAATACCATTGAAGGCTGAGGCAGATATTTACGATGCAGCTCATAAAATTACTAAGGAAATACAAGTAGCAGCTTGGCTAAGTACGCCGAACCAGCCACAGCCCCGTGGAAGTAAGACTCACCTGAACCTACCGCTGGAAGTAAAAAGAAAAGTTCTGGAGAAACGACGTCTCAGACGAGTATGGCATAGTAGCCGACACCCGTTAGACAAAAAGGCCTTTAACAAAGCCGCGTCTGAACTAAAGCAACACCTAAGCGACATAGAAAATGATACTTTGCAAAATCACCTGGAGACGCTCCGGCCATCAGCAAATAACGAACACTCGCTGTGGAAAACTGTTAAGACTGCACAGAAACCGCAACTGGCACAGTATCCCCTGAAAACTAAAAGTGGTTCTTGGGCTAAAAGCGATGAAGAAAGAGCTGAGGCTTACGCCGCATTTTTGAATGATGTGTTTACTCCCAATGATAACCTTGGAAGTGATGAAACAGACCAAGAAGTAAATTCTTTCTTGAATTGTGACCTGCAGCTTAGCCCGCCAATACAGTGCTGCACTCCAGCTGAAGTACGACGACATATTCGAGAGCTAGAAAGTAAAAAAGCACCTGGCTTTGACCTCATAACTGCAGAAGTTCTACAACAGCTACCGAGGAAAGCCATCATGTTCATTACGGCATTGTTTAATGGCATCCTGAGAACATCATGGTACCCCAGCTCCTGGAAGGTCTCCCAAATCACGATGGTTCCCAAACCTGGAAAACCGCAACACCTGACATCATCATATAGACCCATTAGCCTTCTTCCGGTATTGTCGAAAGTGTTCGAAAAAATCTTATCCAGCCGACTTAACGAGTCTCTAAAGACCGGTGAAGTCATACCAGATCACCAGTTTGGATTCAGAACCAAGCATTCAACTATAGAACAGGTGCATAGAGTGTGTGATGAGGTGAGAAAGGCCCTTGAAACAAAAGAGTACTGCTCTGGAGTATTTCTCGATGTGCAACAAGCCTTTGATAAAGTGTGGCACAATGGATTACTCTACAAATTGAAAAAGTCACTACCACATAATATGTTTTTGTTGCTCAGATCCTATCTTGAAAATCGCATTTACTATGTTAAGATTAACGACGCAACTTCAAACTTTTATGAAATACGTGCTGGAGTCCCGCAAGGTTCAGTACTAGGGCCAACTCTCTACCTCATATACACAGCTGATGTCCCTGTTTCAAACAGCGTGATGACAGCTACATTCGCAGACGACACCGCAATAGTGACAAATAGTAAATGCCCAGACACAGCTTCCAAAACTACGCAGCAGCACCTGGACAAAATACACACATGGATGAAAAACTGGCGAATTAAAGCCAGCGCCGCTAAATCCAGCCATGTTACATTCACGCTAAGAAAAAGAGACTGCCCCTCGGTAAAACTCGGAGAAGACATACTGCCCCACAACACGGAGGTTAAGTACCTGGGGTTCCACTTAGACCGCAAACAGACATGGAAGACCCACATACAGAAAAAGCGCGATGAACTGAAGCACAGATTCAGATCCCTACAGTGGTTACTGGGAAGGCATTCCAGACTGTCTGTAAATAACAAAACCCTCGTCTACAAGGCAATATTAAAACCAGTTTGGACCTACGGCATACAGTTGTGGGGATCAGCTGCAATATCCAACATCGAAATTCTCCAGCGATTCCAAAATGGTGTCCTAAAATCCATAGCAAATGCGCCGTGGTTCACAAGAATGGAAGAAGTCCACAATTACCTTAAAATTCCCACTGTACATGAGGAGGTACAAAACGCGACCAAAACTTACAAAGAACGCATAATGAATCACCAAAATAAGCTTGCAATCCCCCTTAATAACCAACCCCAAACAAGACGCCTGAAACGACGACACATATGGGACAACCTGTGAAGTATAATAATAAAGGCTACCCAACTCTGGAAGGGCAAGCCTAACACGCCAAAACCTTCATTCATAAGGACTGCTTATGGTCTGACGACCGATTGCATGTCAGCATATAAAAAAAAAAAAAAGATATTTGCGCATGATATCCCTTATTTTACTATGGTAAAATGCACGTAAGACACTGTCATACTTTATTGGTGGTAGCAATGAAGTGTGTATTGAAGTGTCACTCTGGCATCCAGCCATAGCGTCTAATACTCACATAGTTAATCAATAGAATGATATAAGCACGACAATAGTTGTTATTCGCCTCTATTTGGTGGTCTACAAAGCAATAGCACTACAGTGTCATTCCAATGATATAACCTGCGCAAATTAAATAGGCATAAGCGGTTGTGGCGGAGCGGTAGAACGCGTTCAAATCCCGGCATGTACCAATGACTTTGTTTTCTAAGTTACGTACATTTGCGAAGTTATAGTAACAATACCACTCGCTAACGTTGAAGGAAAAACATCGTAAGGATACCCTAGTGTTTGAGGTATTTACATACGTTAGCGCTTGCTACGTACAATGGCCCAAGTATGAGGTTAAGTGCGGAAATGTCAGATCTAACTAGAACTGGAACTAGGCATATCTCGTGAAGAAGCCCGAAATGCGCGTGGCGCCGAGTTAGGTTGCACGGGTTATACCATTGGATGTGATTGGTTACTAGACTACCAATAGTGTTAACGAAACGACCATAATCGTATTAAGATGACTCTATTGAACAACTATGCAATTAAGAGACTCGCCCCCAGCAGGGTAGTACGGTGGCACGAGTCACGCGTTTTGTGGCTCTGACAGTTGTTTACCAACAGCTATTTCATGCTAAAGTGACGACCTCCGGCATTATAACAAAAAAACGGACAAGTACGAGGCGGACTCAACCATCGAGGGTTCCGTACAAATTTGTAGGTACTTACATATTATAAACAGTTTAGAAATTGAGTCTCGCGGTTTTTTCCGAGCTTTTCCTGAACTTCAAGGACATTTTTTTTATGATGCAATTACAAATGTTTAGGTTTCAGATTTTTTCCTATACTTGTAGTAAAAGACAGTTCTTGCCAAATTTTATAGTTCTAGGTGAACGGAAAGTACCCTATAAATTTTGATTCCCTTGAGTGTCAAAGTATACATTGTTTTGCGGCATAAACGGCCGTATAACTTTTTACGTTAATTTAGAAGTCTGATTTTTTTCACGGCTTTAAGGCGCTGTAGACCTTAGAATATGGATTTAATTTCAACTCGCTACCTCTATGCGTTAAAGGGTCTTGACAGACAGACGGACAGACGGACGGACGTGTTCCTATAAGGGTTCCGTTTTTTTTTTCTTTTGAGGTACGGAGCCCTAAAAAAAAACATCAAGAAAAACATACTAAAAAGAAACAAAGAATAAGAATAACGTAAGAAATAAAGAATTACGTGATTATGGATGGAATGCAATAAAGAGTATTAATCTAATGTTCAGAATTATCCCCAAACAAACAAAAGTACGGATGAATTGAGAACCTCTTCCTTTTTCTGGAATCTGTTACAAATGGGTTCCATCCAATAATTCATTCTGATGATCATCAGAGACACACCCCGACAAAGTTTGTAGTATTTTTATTATTGTCAATATTTTAATTCGTTTTGTCTTAAGTCATAAGTCTTTTCGTCCTTCTTTCCTTCTTTCTTTCTCCCTCTCTCTCTCTCTCTCTCTCTCTCTCTTTCTGTCTCTCCCTAGCTCTTTCTCACTCTCATTCTTTTAATTTTTCTCCACATTAAAAGTTGTTCGCATTTCGTCCGATAATGGGGAGTTCTACTCGTCAATTTGTTACACCTTGTACAGCAACTGTCAGATCATCAAATATTTTTCTTCCTTTTGTGCATCTTCCATGTACAAGGTTGCCGTCGACTCTCCATACTTTTTGGCAAGCGAAACTCTGGTTGGACGTCAAATGACGGAACTCGGATCAAAGTGTGTTTCAAAATAGCTTTTGCCATCGCAACTCCGAAACCCTATCATTACAACTGTAGCGGAGGAGTTTGATTAGTCGTTATGCCAGTAACTTTGCTACTTGTAAGTCATCGAAACTCAGATACAAAGTTGTTCGAAAAAATAATGTTTTTTCGTAAGTTTCGCAACAAAAACTGAGTTATAGGTCAGTGGGAATGAATTTGGCAAGATAAAAAAAAGTTCATTGGGAAAGCTGGAAATCGGATTTTACTCTATACAGGGTGTAGTAAGATTCCCAACACAAACAAAAGAGGGGACTACTTTTCTGAAATCAGAAATAAAAAATGTACTTCAACGTTAAGAATTTACATTCTGTTTCATAAGCAGCCTATATACGTTCCACTGTAGGGCACAGGCCTTCTCTCAGAGAGAGAGAGAGAACATTCTGTTTATTGAATCTCAATGTAAAATGTTATCCGCTGTCGTCGGGTCGAGTTGAAAATTCTCGTCTGTACGATAAACCTTTCAAAAAATATCACTAGTTCCGCATATTATCGCTTTGTAAAAAATACCGCACTAGCGGGATTTGACATTTCAATGTCATTGAATACAGATTTTAAGCGCCAACAATAAAAGACACCGCGCAAATATTTTTTCTATGGAACACCCCAGAAATTTATTTATTTATTAAAAAAACATTTACACATACTAATCAAAACAATAACAATCTTTATGTTATCACATATTTAGGTGATACGAAGTTCACGGGGGCATCTACTTGGAAATATTTGTTAGCAAATAAATATATAATAATAAGTATATAATCCGTGTGGCTCCGGATTAAAAAAAGTGTCACTCCATTTCCTTCCGTGGATGTCGTAGAAGGCGACTACATTACCAGGAGACGGGCAGCAGCGTTTTCCTATGATTCCAACCACATACTGCGATCGCCAACCCGCCTGCCAAGCGTGGCGATAATGGCAAAACCCTTCATGGTTAGGAAATCCATGTACCTATGTCCTGCAGTGGGCGTCATATGGCTGATCTGATGATGATGATGATGAAGAATATGTAATACGTATTCTAATACAAATAATAATAAACTAAGAATTGAAAAAGAAAATAACTAATAATTTAAACAGAAAATCGAAGCCAAATCGCTGCCGTCGGCCGGTAAGGTCCCTAGAAGGCTGGCAGCATTACCCCAGAAATTGTCTACGAAATTGTTTTTTTCTTTTTTTTTGAAGAAGGGAAAAAAAATAACTTGTGCGCTGTTAATTGCTAAGCGTCGATATTTGATACCGCTGGTGGCAATTTAAAAATGGAAAATCTTTAATGTATATGGGAATCCTGTATTTAGGACGTTAATAACGATGGATTCAAATCTTTATCCAACTTGAAACCGAGCAATAAAGAAATAAACAAAACTGACGGATCTTGTGGAAGCAATTGTCTTTGTCTGGAGGTGAGTCATAATTTTATTCCTGTCCGAAGCACAAAAACAATGACCAATTCTTCCTTCTGTCTGCCCCGAAAAGGTCAGAGATTGAATGGAATCAGGGTGGGAATAGCCTAGAAAGGCACATAAATAAAACCCCTTTCACCCGTTAAGGCCTTTCAGCATGGATTGCAGCAAGTGAAACAGTGTGGGAACTTCATACATTGATTACTTTTGGGACCGAAAGCACTTGCGGGTACTTTCGTAATCTCGTGCCGGTGAGCTGAATGAAATGAAAAAAAATGTACAATGTGAGTGCTACCTTGTGTACATTTTCGTAAATCATAATTGTGGGCATATGACCGCATGCTAATAAATGCTCATGTTTTTCAGTACCAAATCACTTTTCGATACCTATGCTTAGGTACGCCTCTAATGATTTTTTTAAGAAATTACTCTTGCTAATAATGCCTCCTACTGTACTCAATTTTCTGTTTTCTCCCCCGCCCACCGCATATTTAATAGAGCATTGATAAGAGTCTTACTTTTCAGATCGTTCCTCACTGACTAAATTCTGTTGTTCAAAGCAAAAAACTGATTTCAGAGATTAAATAAATGTATCATCATCATCATCAACCCATTATGTCCCCACCGAGGGGCACGGGTCTCTTCCCTGAGGAAGGTATAGGCCATACTCCACCATAAATGTATAGTAGCTCGCAACTCTACTAACTAGTTTCTAATTATATATTTTTTATATTGTTTAACGTACGTAGCTTTACCCAACTCTTTGGTTAAGGTAACTCTGCATTTTGTTGAAATCGGTGAAAAATAGCTTCACAGATTGTTAGGGTTGGTCTATCATCTTACTGTGGACTTTCTACACCAAGTTGGTAACGAAGGCAAGGTCAGTAAACGTAGATACCGCGATACAGCGTACCCTCACCGCGACCTCCAAGTAAAATTAGGAGTTATTGATTGATAGACAATGACTCGAAGGAAAACCTCGCGGGGGCACCTTCTGGGAGTATTACCTGGTTGAATTAGGACAGTGATTGATAGAGCATGACTTGTTTAGGTGCGTGTTATAAGAAGTTCTAACGGATCAAGTTACGTGTGATTAAAGTAGTTTTCGAGCGACTTCAAAAAAGTAGGTTAGTTAGACTGTATTTTATTATTGTTATATGTCTCAAATGTAATTCCGGGCGTCCAATAACAAATCTGTCTACCTAATTCCAACGAAAAGCTTTCAAGGACAGCAAAATCGTATGAAGCTGTCATTATCGCGGTCCCTCCGAGAGGTATATTCATAGATTTTACTTAAAAATTTTGCGAAAAACCCCATTCCGGAGCCGCCGCCGTTTGTGTGACACGGGTGTGACGTGACGCGGGGTTTTACAGCGTGGTCAGGCTTTTTATGTCCCTTTTTCATTTAGCCGGTAATACAGAACCGAGCCCTAATTCTGTAAAGCTAGGAGTGTATTGACACGACCGTTAATGAATTCAACTTTATGATCGCAGAAAACTATCATCATCATC
The DNA here is from genome assembly GCA_947308005.1 of Yponomeuta malinellus. Classification (NCBI taxonomy): domain Eukaryota; kingdom Metazoa; phylum Arthropoda; class Insecta; order Lepidoptera; family Yponomeutidae; genus Yponomeuta; species Yponomeuta malinellus. The sequence continues at coordinate 5,701,520 of OX371020.1, read as the reverse complement.
ATTAGCCATTTGACGCCCACTGCAGGACATAGGCCTCCATCATGGTTTTTAACTATCAGGGGTATTGCCATAATCGCCACGCTTGGCAGGCGGGTTGGCGATCACAGTATGCGGTTGGAATCTCAGGAAAACTATAATTTTATTTAATGTATTTTATATTTTTACATCTAATTTGGTTCCTAGCTATATATTGCGTGATTTTGTATTCTTTAGCAATATTTTGAGATAATATTCTTTTCATTGTGAAAAATAGTATATTATTAATGATTTATCAGTAATTCTATAAAATATTTGTAAATATTTGTGATTTCCGATGGTTAGATCGAAACTGTATAGACAAATTTACGTGTTCGGAAGTAACATAACGTTGAAAAATGTTTTTAATAAGAGTCCGTCGTCCGATAAGCGAAAAAAATTAAAAAAACAATTGAGTTGGCTGGTGCCGACCATAAGACGCTTTGACCACTATTTGTATTACTTTTCGTCATGATATTGTTTCATCATATCATCGCCCACTGCGGGCCTTCCTCCTAGTTTCCTAACCATAAAGAGTTTTGCCATTGCCATAGTCGCTACGCTTGGCAGGCGGGTTGGCGATCGCAGCATGCGGTGTGCAGTATGATATTGTTTGCTTAATGCTTAAGTAAAGTAATTTTCAAATTTTGAAAACCAGCATCAAATTTTTTAAATCATGGTTAGAATGTCCCCTTGAAAATGGGTGAATGAATTGAAAGTCACCCTGCAGTTGTCGCCTGCCTCAAAAATGTAATTTCTCTTCCATCTTCGGCCACGCCGGCCAGCTACCACGTTTAAAAAAAGAGGTATCGTTACGGTACAGTCGACGACAAATGAACTTTTGCATTGCTGATGCTTTTCGGACCACATCAATAAAATAAAACAGTTAGTACAGACAAATTGAACACCAAAAACGTAGCAAAACCTTTAGTACCTATGTACCTTTTAATTTTGCATGCAGTTGAGTTCACTTAAGCATTTTATAAACGTGTTGGGATACAAGTTGTCAGTAATCCTACTAATATTATAAATGTAAAAGTTTGTGAAGATGTTTGGATGTTTGTTACTCAATCACGCAATAACGGCTGAACGGATTTACATGAAACTTGGCGTACAGATAAACAAAGACCTGAATTGAGACATAGCATACTTGATATCCCGGTAATGCGTTCCCGTGGGATAATTTTTATTTTAAGTTTAAAATACATGGCGTTGTGCGAGCGAACGTTGTGTTTTAAAAAATATGACGTCGGGCACGAATCGTATAAATCGTTCGCCAGGACAGCTAGTTCTAAATTAATAAAATAAAGTGCTACGTAAAGTAGAATGGACGTGTGTAAAGGTTCTGTGTTGTTGATTATACATTAGTGAATTTGTAGCGGCTGTACTGAAACTGAGCAATGTATTGCGCGGCACTGGCGCCATCTATCGGCACGAGTCAAAAGGATCTGAGTAATGGCTATTTTGTTCTACTCAACGATATATAAATTAATGACACACGACACGTAGTTACAGAGTTACAGCCCTCGCCGATATGTTTTCGTTGCATGCGGTTTTAGCAACTGACCCCCTACTACCGAAGTGAAAGAGGTCTTACGCTAAAATTAATGAAATAATAACATAATTTTCACACTCAAAAGTTCTTATCTTCCTGGTGTACAACAATGAAGAAGAAAATTCTATCTATCTATCTTATTCTACCAAACTTAACTCGATTTAACTTTAATGTAACTTTTATTTCTAAGGTGCTTGATATGAGTAAAGCAGCTATGAAAAAAGGCCAAAAACCAGCCAGTGAGCGGTCTGAAAGAGTTGACCAAACTATAAAGCTGAATAACGCCACATTTCTTTTTTTTAATAACTGGACATTTATTTCCAGCCAGGCCTTTGTGAGCCTGCAGATTAAAAAGGGACGATTAAAAACACGAATAGGTGTTACAGGTCTCCTGCTAACGAGTTAGCTTTGCTTCCGTAAAAACATAATTTTTTTGTTATTAATAAAATACCGGCCAAGTGCGTGTCAGGCCACGCGCAGTGTAGGGTTACGTAAATTCATCAAAGTAATTTTCCATGGACTTTTCTTTTATAAGTTGGTCGCCTCATCATCATCATCAGCCATTTGACGCCCACTGCAGGACATAGGCCTCCTTCGTGGTTTTCATAACCATGAGGGGTTTTGCCATAATCGCCACGCTTGGCAGGCGGGTTGGCGATCTCAGTATGCTGCTGCCCGTGTCCTGGTAATTGATTTCCTTAGCCGCCTTCTACGACATCCACGGAAGGAAATGGAGTGACGCTATTCTTAATCCGGCGCCACACGAATAAATTGGTCGCCGATTACTCGTTAACTTGTAAAGCTTTCTCAGCCGTGTTAGTCTTCCATTTTATGTGCTACTACCCTGAACTTTTTCACGTTTTTACAATCAACCGTTTAGCTAGGGGGTTCGCCCTACTCAAACAAAAATTTGCGCTTTAAAGCTTAATATTTTGCAAACGGAACCCTTAATCAAAAATTATCTTTCTTCACCCACAACATTTTTACACGACCAATCCAACGATACCCCATACTATGGCGTAGACGAAAACAGAGAAATACTTACATCCCTAATGATATAAAGTATGTAGCTCGCAAAAAATGTGGAGAGAAAATTCGAAATTGGAACGTACCAATTTTATTTATAAATAATCATATTTTCAAAATAGATTATAACTGGCCAGTCTCTCATACATAAAACCTTTTTTTCGCAATACTTTGTGAGTGGTCCAGTACGTCAAGGTTTCATCTCACTTAGAAGTCAATATAAACTAATAGAGCCACTGAACTTATTTCATAAGAGAATTGCCTTCAGTTCTTTCACAGAACACAGACTTTCTTTCGGCAACAGAAAGTATACAGCACCATAAAACTAATATGATATTCAGAGATTATTTTATATTTGTGTGGCACCATCCTTAATGACCCGAAAATAATTGTTAATTATTAATGGCATTTATTTACTGCTGCATTCAGAGACAACAATTGTCTTATTCCCCATTTCATAGAACTTCAATTCATCGTTAATTCAATGTAAGCTTCATAGCAGCTCGCGACGTTACAGCTGAAATTGTTTTTCAATAGGTTATAGGTACTTACAGGTAGGTACTCACGCTAAAAGGTAACCGTGGATTTGCCGTGACTCGTTGGTCTTGCGGTTACCGCATTTGTCTATCAAAACAGAGGTCGTGGGTTCGATTCCCACTGGAAGCCGCCGAATGTTTCTGTTGTCCTTGCCTATGCGGTGGTAGCCCACTGGGCAGAACCATGGACTCGGAAGCGAGAGATATGACTTTGTTTTCTAAGCTATGTACATTTATGTACAAATAGGTTTTTATGTACATTTGTGAAGCTACTATAAAATACCACTCGCTAACGGTGAAGCAAAACGTCGCGAGGAAACTTGAGTGTCTGAGCTAATCACATACCTCAGCGCTTGAAATCGACAATCCCCGGTAGGCATGCCTGGTGATTAAGCCCATACTCTCTCCCTGAGAGAAGGCCCGTGCCCTACAGTGGGACGTATATAGGCTGCTTACATAAATGAAAAATTAGGACATCAAAGAAATGGCATCACTCCAAATTATAGTGCATTTTTACCTAAAGGAAAGTAACGAATCTCAACAAAATACAAAGCATCTGAACTAGCCATATCGATCCAGTTCTATTTAAACAAATAGGTGAACTAACAGCCTAGTTCCGGGGCCGCGATACTGCCGTTTCAATTAAATTCCGTTGTGCTTAAACAAACACGCATCGCCAGGGTTAGTGCCGTTGCGATCGTTGCGCTTAAAACCTCAAAAAATGCGCAATTCCTGAAGCATGCATTTAGAATCTGTCATTTACAACAACTTTTGTTTGACCGTTTTTTTTTCTCTATAAATATTAGAGTTTTTGGCTGTTTCTAAGGTCTGTGCTGTTTAATAGATACAATGCTTAAATCATAATATATTTTTTACATAGAATGTATACACTTCTGCGTGGGACTGTGAATTATAAAATTGTGTAAATCCTGATATTTCGAAAATTATCAATCTGAGAAAGGACTCACGAAACAAAAGTGTATGTATAACACAAATTCTAATTGTGTAATGAGCCATCTCAGGAATTAACCATTTTACGATTTAACCCTGCGGATGAGGATGTGTGTTTGTTGGTTTGTTTGTCTTTTACGCGGGGTCGGCAGAGCGAATCGATGGGATTTTTCCAATTGTTACATCAGAATTAATTATGAATTAATTAGGTTCGTTCCCTTAAATCCACAGTGAATATCCCCAACAGTGGGGTATTGTAGAAATTTTGTCAGTGAATCCCCACTTGGTGCCCAGATGAGGCTTGATGGGCATTTGTGAACAAAAAATCCATGACTGGCTTCTGCTGGGGATTTAGTCAGTTTTATTGGAAATCCCCACAACTGGAGATGAGGCTTGATAGGCATTTGTGAACAAAAAATCCAAAAATGGCTTCTGCTGGGGATTTACCGTCAGTTTTTCTAGAAATCCCCACCACCGGAGATTAGTCGAAAACCCTTAATATGACAAACCAGCTTCAACCCTAATCTGCATGTTATTCCACGTATCCCTAAATGCACGAGTTACAAGCCGGTATCACTACAACAATGGATGGAGGAATAAAGCTGGGAACAGTACCCGGAACTGAGTTACCCCATTGTTCCACCATACCTACCGTGCCGTGTTGTGACGCAGTGACGTCAGAAGGGAGAATGGGATGGAAATGTCATGAATGCTTCCATCTAAAAATAAAATGACGGCCGTGATTTTGCGTTATACTTATTTATCTATTGCACTTACATTAAAAAAATCTTACAATGCGATGACTGTGTCGGGTTTGTCCAATGTCATATATGGTTTTATATGTTAGATTGAGCGTTTAGACTCGTGACCGTGAATCTCTGGTTTGATACATACATACGTGCATAATCTCACGACTGGATCCCGGACGGGTAGGTAGTAGGCATAAATCGCGAAAAAAATATCACTTCTTCAATTCTAAAGTTACCACCTGCTGTATATTTTTTTTTTCAAGATTTAAAAGTTTGGCTTGTTAAGTTATTTTATTGCAGCATAGTAATTTTGTGCGTAGTTTGGTAAGATAATTATATTATTTCGCAATCAATTAATTGCTTTCGTATATTGTAACTGTTTAAACTTTATAGCTGACCCCTGCGTTATGCTCGTGAACGGGTGCTGTTCGTGTGTCTGGCCGCAGCATTACTGTTTTTCCTACTTTTGTAAGAAGAGTTATATTGGCTTTTAAAGTTATTAGTGGCTATCACGGAATCATATCATATAGGCTTTGATGTATAAGTTTAAGACGATTTGAGAAAAGATGGTCAGAGTGGAGTTTTTTTTCCCGCTGCCTTTTTCTCCACTACAAATACGGCCCGAAGGCAGCGGCTAACATAGTAACATAGTACATTGACATTCAGCAAACAGAATGTAAATTCTTTACGTTGAAATAAATTATTGATTTCTTGATTTCTTGATTTCTTTAGCTACGAAAACTTGCCGAGTTGCAAAGTCACTAGCAACATACCGATCACTAGGAGAAATCTTCATAGGAATTAGAAGGCGACAATCGTGCTTTTTCATAATTATGTTTTGGCGGGATGTCACAACTAATTCATAAACGTAGATTACTTAAAGGAACCAAATCTCTGCCAACGTCTAAGGATTCGAACTCACGACCTCTCGAATATGAGCCAAATGATCTAACGACTGCGCTATCACCACTTGGTAGTTTAAATAACATAATATACTTCTCAAAATAATTAGGGGAATAAGATTTCAAAGCAGAATAAAAAAAGTTCTTTGTTTTTAAGTAAATACTTAATCAATAACAACACTTAGAAAACTTGAAAGGCCACATGAAATTAGATAATTAATAAAAATTAAGAAAATTCAATGACGTTTCTTCGTTTCACTCAGAAGACTAGAAAGGCCACTTTCAAATATTCTGAGCGATTTTTCTGTAATTAAAAAGAACATTCAATGACGTCACTTTATTTTTAGGTGTACGCAAACTCTTGGCCACCATAATTAAGAACTGCTAACAAAAACGCTGATGCTCTTTAATTTTTAATTTTCGTAAAGGATGCCACCTCAATATTTAGTGGCCAGTTATAATTAAAAACTTAAGCAAAAAGTTTTGCTCCACTTTTAAATGTTATTATAATAATAATAATAATAAATAATAATAAAATCTTTATTCAATAAGCAGAAGTTATAGATTAAACACGTCATTGGGGCTCTGTACTAAGTCGAAACCTGTGTTACAGATACCCCGCTCTTCCTTTTGACATTGCTAAGCTTATTAAAAATTAACATAAATTAAATTAAGTTAAGTTAAGTTAAGAGTTATGCATAGTTACGTAGAATTAAGGACAGAAAAGTTGTGTGTGTGTGTGTGTGTGTGTGTGTGTGTGTGTGTGTGTGTGTGAGTGTGTGTGTGTGTGTGCGCGCGTGTGTGTGTGTGTGTGTGTGTGTGTGTGTGTGTGTGTGTGTGTGTGTGTGTGTGTGTGTGTGTGTGTGTGTGTGTGTGTGGCTTATTATTGTCACCATCTTTAGCAGTAAAGGGGGTCGTGAATGAGAGGTCCTGGTATGGGAGAAAAATGTTTATGCTATGTAGGTACATAATATACTTTGCTATGCTGTGATTAGTGCTTCGGTAGAGTCATAATCAAGTTGGCTCAACCAAGCGTGGATTACATTTTTGACGTTGTGAGAGAGCAAAGGGTATATATTCAATAGCTTGTTAGCTTTATTATATAGATGCGTGGAACAGGCATTGAATTGATGACTTGCAAAAGTAGTTCTACAATTAATGCTTGGGACGGCTAAATAGCGTCTTCGTAGGGTGATCAAGTCGGGGTCGTAGTAAAGGGACTTATGTTTTTTAAGAATTGAATTGAGGATGAATAATTGACGCACGTTTAACAGTTTATAGGAACTATACAGATCATAAGTAGGGAAGCGGTAGGCTTTGAAAAACATCACTTTGATTAGGGCTCTCTGTGCTCGCTCAAGCTCTATAAATTTTGTCTTACAGGCGCCACCCCAAACAGTGATGCAATAGGTAAGAACAGAACGTGCCAGCGCGAAGTAGATTGTCTTGAGGAGCTCGGGGGTAGCAACATATCTAAGTTTTTTGAAAAAGAAAATAAGTTTTCTTATCCTGCCGGCGAGGTATGCAATATGTTGATGCCAATTTAGACTATCATCCAGGACTACGCCAAGATATTTAATAGTCTCAGCTCGAGAAATGTCAGGACAAGAACAAAGCGTGGGTCTTGCAAAAGGGCAAGTGTGGATTTTAATGGAAAAGTCAGGAGGAGGCTTTGTAGAACTATTTATCGAGAATGTCAGGTATTTGGTTTTTGATATATTCAAAGTGAGTAGATTCTGAGAGAGCCAATGTGAGACAGCATGGAGTCCATCCTCGGCATGCCGTGCGGCCTCTTCCCAGTCCACACCGTGAAATATTAAAGCAGTGTCATCTGCGTTTCCCCCAATTGTTTTGAGCAGTATATTACATACAACAATACTAAAAAAAATTAAATAAAAAATAAAAACTGACTTCAAAATACTACAGCATCAAAAGTTAGAAATAATTTAAAAGAATACCTTTAAATTAGAAGTATGTATGCATGAAGGTATTGTAGAAGTATAATTTGTAGTCGGCGCCCAAAATATATGTCCTGGTCATGAAACTGGGGCTGATTTTTTTTTATTTTTTTATTTTTAGTGGGGGAGCGGGATAAATATAAAAAAGTCACTGATAACCATAATTTACCCTACCTAATTCGTTGCTTTAAAATTTGAAGTTCTCTATTTCCATCTTCGAAAGTCTTCACCAGAGCATCACAAAATTACCTCGGGACTACTTTTACGCTATTTCATGAAACATACAGATATAACTAAAGGATAGGCCCCATTAGGCCTTATTTACTGCTCTGCATTGAAGAGTTCCGTTCTCCATCTCTGAAAGTCTTCATCAGATCTTCACCAAATTAAAATGGGACCAATGGGACGTTATATCCATTCAAACAAAAAAAGGATTGTCGAAATCCGGACATAGCCAAATAAAAAAAAAACAAACGCGTCGAATTGATAACCTCCTCCTTTTTTGAAGTCCGTTAACGACGCAGTAGCATTTCAGAAGCAGCCAGCGCTGCCACTGCATCAAAATTACGGCTTCGCAATTGTCGGAGTTCTAGCTGTTTATCTTGAAGATTTCTTGCGAGGTTAATAACAGCGCGCTTAAAGCACAAACAGAGCTTACAAGAAGCTGACGTTGTTATCGTAACTTCTGTTCGTGAACTTTCTTACAGAGATAAGCTCACCTTTGTACATGTAATTTCTTATGTAATGTCCTGTTAAATGTCTTGTGTGCAATAAAGTAATTAATTAATTCTAGGCCCAGCTTAATTTGAAGAGTTGGCAGCTTTAATACAAAGACCTCAAGAGCGGCGCCAATTTGATATTTTATCCTCTTAAACTGTTATAACAGTCTAGGTTGTTATTGTAGACACCTAACTTTGCGAACAGAAATCAGAAATTAGTTTCAATGTAAAGAAATTACATTGTATTTTTGTTGAATATCAATTGACAATTTATCTCTGTTTTCGGGTCCAGTTCCAGTGGAGAAAAATACAGCGAGAAGAAACTCCACTCTGACCATCTTTCCTCAAGTCGACCTTACTTATTTAAATTAAATAATAGCAACATTGTTTTCGGAGCGCCTAAGCCTACTCCATCTAAAAAACCATGTCCCAGGCACTGCAGCGTCCGAGTGGTCCCTCCATCCATAAGTGAAGGTGCCACTGGACTCTGTACAAATCATCTCATTACGTAGATGCAAAGGCCAACGTTTTTTAGGAGCGCAACATCAGTAAAACCACATGCTCCATACAAAGGGACCTTTGCTTATAAGCAGAGTTTTGTAAACAAAGTCAAGGAAATTTGCGATTTTTTGTAACTTTAGAATAGTAAAAACATCATCATCATCAGCCTACGCTTGTCCACTGCTGGACATAGGCCTCTCATATTGCACGCCCCTGAGCACGGTCCTCGGGTACTCTCATCCAGCTCTTGCCAGCCGCCCTGCGAAAATCATCGCTCCACCGAGTCTGAGGACGTCCTACACTACGCTTACCGATCCGCGGTCTCCACTCAAGAACTCTTCTACCCCATCGGTTATCAGTTCTTCGGAACCATTGCCGGCGTAAGTAAAAGTAAAAGTTACGGAAAACCCTAAATATCTATGTACCTCTTGTATTGTGATGATTTTCGTTGGCATAGGTAATCACTTTCATGAGTAGATACAAATGAACAACAATGTTTGTCTTATAGTGTCTTGTCAGCAATATCCGACGATTCCATTCTCATCTGACCCGGTTGTATGAGTCTCTATCCGGCGCGCGACAAATAGACAATGAATCGCACCATCGCACGCTCACGTTGCTGATGAGGATGGGATGGCGCACAAGTTAAGTAAAGTTAAATTTAAAAACATTTTATTAATAAACAACGAAAGAGCTTTTATTAAAAATAAAAAGCTTTTTATAGATGCTAGGTCTAGCCTGTATCGTAGTGTCCTTCTTTGTCTTTACATTTGTAAGTGTCGCAAGTTAATAAATATGCTTTGGTTTCTTTCTTTCTTAAATATGTCTTGTATTTGTTTTTTTATTTATTTTAAAAACAAGTTAAACTTCAATATGTAGCAACAACTATTACCATTATTTCTTTTAAAAAAAACTTAACAATTGTAATTTTATAGTTCTTTTTAATTTTTTCTTTTCTAACTTTATCACCTTATTATTATCGTAATTTGTAAGTAAGGAACATCTATCAGAAAGCTGTGGGCCATATTTTATTGTATGACTGTCACTTAGTAATACGGTCAAAAGGCCAGTGCAAGTGACAGTGCAAGAAACAATTTGTACCTTAGGATAAGTGTTCATTGTAACCCGTATTTTTTATCTAACAAAATATTATTTGTATTTGCATTTGTATACAAAGGGATGAACTCCAATAACTGGGTCTTAGGATTTTTTCTTTGAAAATCCAGATTTTTTTATGCGAGAAACCGGGTTCAGTTATGATTCCGGAATACCAGAGCATCATTGATGGTGCTCCATACATCAAAATCGAACATTTGACTTTGTAAATCAAAAGAACATGTTTTACTATTTCTCTCTCTCTCTGAGAAAAGGCCTGTGCCCTCCAGTGGGACTTATATAGGCTACACAAAAAATGGTCATTCGTTCGTTCGTTAATTAATTAATTAATTCCTCCATTTGGGAACCAAAACAGGCTTCATATTTAGGGCCAGTTTCTGAATTGAGAATTTCGCTAAGTAAATAGTTAACTGTAGTGCCGTCTCTTCGAATTTCTCAGAAAAGAGCGTGACGGAAGGTTACTTAAGTATTTGGTTAGTGGAATTCTCAATTCAGAAAGCGGCCGTTAGTCTTCTTTAGTCTATTCTTTAGTATGGCGGGACTCTTTGACTATTCTCGCGCGCGTGATAAAGGCTCATGCTACAGAGACTGGAGAGGCTTACAACCTCAAACATTGACTGGATATTCGAGTATAAACTGTTAGGTCAGCTATTTTTCTCTCATGCATTCATGCATTCATACAATTATTTGGGAACGCCAAAAGGCTAAACATTTTTTTTACCGACGTATTACTACACATTTCGTTCTTTCTTGTGGTAGGACTCTTAATGTATTCATGCGGGTTAATGGCTGGGTTCTCCAATATTACCCCTAAATCAGGTGTTTTATAATACATTTTAAAATCTGAAAAAAAAAACTTTTAAAAAACTAAATGTGTTATCTAGGGCCATCGGTCATTATTTTTATGGATTTTTTAACTTTGTAACATAAAAAATTATCGCGAAGGTAAGTCTAAATTGTCCCTAGATTATATGTTTTTTTTTTACTTGTACTGAGTTTCAGATAATAAAAAATATGCCAAAATGACTATCACTGACTGTGTTAGTGACGTCGGTCGTAATTCTCTTAATAGGATTTGTATTTTTATAATTTCGAAAATGCCTACTTTTCCCCGAACTATTCGCTCGCGCCGCGCAATAAGTCCCATACAAATCCGTGCGCTCGAAGAACTCGGCCTTAAGGGTTCATGCAACCAATACTGGAGAGGCTTACAACCTCAAGCATAGGCTGGAGGGCCACTCCAATTGGATCCGGCTTCCTCAGCGTTGTTCGAGTGTGAATTGTGTTAGTTCAGCTGCTCTGAGCGGTTTCTTTGTTTGCAGATGTTTAACGGATCGTTTTCTCTTCTTATCCTTGTGGAGATCAGTTTGTGAATTAAAAATATACCCAGAGTTCAAGACAAAAGTCACGGCCAACTATCTAGTTACTATGCCGAACATAATTGTCGGTGATTGTCCAATAGAGGTAGTCGATGAGTATGTCTACCATGGGCATTATTTATCTTTTGACGGCGAAGCCCAGGTAAATGAGATTACGCGGCGGATTCAGCTGGGGTGAGCTGCTTTCGGAAAACTTGCTGATGTCTTGAAAACGAAAATTCCGCAATCTCTAAAGACAAAGACATATATAATGGGTGTTCTGCCCTTTCTCACGTACGGAGCCGAAACGTGGACGCTCACAAAGCAGAATAAGCATCGTATTAAAGTAGCACAAGAGCTATGGAACGAGCCATTCTAGGTCTCAGACTCGTAGATTGGGTGCCCAATGTTGCCATCCGTTGGAGAAAGAGTCAGTGAAAATGGTTGGGTCACCTGGCGAGGCGGGAACACGGCAGGTGGACCAGGGCAATTACAAAGTGGCGTCTGAGAATAGGACGACGGTCCGTGGGCAGACCAGCAACCCGACGGTCGAACGATATAATGGAGTCGGCGGAGGGTCCGTGGATGTGGATGGCAAGGGACCGTGAGAGATGGCATTTGGGGGAGAGATGGCCTATATTTAGAAGTGGGCAGCGGTGGGTTGATGATGATGACGATGATGAAAACTTCTGCCCCTATATTACGCGCACCAAATCCTAAAAGATTTCAATCGTGTAACTGCCAAATTTCTTACTAATTACTATTGCAAACGCGTGGATTCCGATAGGATTTGGTGCGCTTAATAAGGCCCCCGTTGAGATAAAAATACTGCTACGTAGTACTACGGCGTAGAGTTCCGTAGCATTTCGTAGCCGATGCGGCGTAGCAATGGCGGAATAAAACCCAGAAGCCAGAAGCCCATAAATATAATTTTCTTCGTCCCTTTGTCTTCATTAGTTGCTATGTCAATTTATGAAGATATATTAATTTTCACATATATCAATTTGCGTAACTTCATTGCAATTAATACCCAGTTATAATAACAACTCTTCAAATCGCACCGTTATAACGTGTCCTAGTCTCACTTTAAAGTGACTTAATTAATTCTAAAAGCTTCGCTAACGAGCGGGGCCTGACTTCTGGTATGATACGCGCCGTCTAGGCCACAACAGCTGTCTTACATTAAATAGAGTAAACAGCAGGGAAGTTATAAAGTACAAAGAAAAAAACATAGAATATAACATGTTTCGTTGTTGTAATATGACATTTCAGGAATAGGCGGTAAGGCACAATAATAATAACTTCCACACAACACAATCGCTTGTCTTGATGTGCTATGTTGGTAACCAGGTAAGGACATCACAAACATGGAAATAATATACCCAGAGTGAGGCCATTTGTGTAAATGTACATTAATCACTTACAGCGCAAAATAATAACACAATTTTAATGAGAAATTTTATATAAGGCCAACATAGGTCCGTGCCTTGGAGTTTAACTAATGTTCACTAGTGTGCAAATAGGGTCCCGTTTGGCACCCTTCGGGTACGGAACCCTAAAAACTAATAGAAAAAAACCAACAACCCGGCCGCTGAACATTAACTACTAAGCGGCGGGACCAACGCAACGTGTATATTTGTATTTTTTGCATTTATTATTATAAAAAAGAACATGTTACATTTGTCAAAATAAGGCCCCACAAAGCCAATTGCTTGGTTTGACTGTGGGAGCAGTCGCGTGACAATAGTTTTACCACAGATTTACATAGCACTTTTACATAAGAATTGCACATTAGCATTTTCTGTTAATAAAGATAACTTCTAAATTCTTGAATTTGTTAACAATTGTGACACAAAATGTTGAATTTGGGTTCCACCTGCTTAGTAGCTAATGTGAAGCAGTCGAGTTGTTGGTTATTTTTTATCACGGTTTTTTATTTTTATCTTTTTAGTTTTTTTTTGTTTTTTTTTTTTTTTTTGTTGGATTTATGCTGATTTCATGACACTCGCACAAATACAACGAATCGATTGCAATCTTATTTGTCAAAATCTGACCATTGGTTAAGGAGTTATAAGGGAACATAGAATCGGGCTTACTTACATTCATACATAGATACGTACCAAACACATTATTAGCTCCCTTTTGGGCTCCGCGGCAGTCGGGTAAAAACTCGATACTTCAAAACATTGAAGTCTGTGGTACATACCTACTCTACGAGGGAAAGACTTAACCACAGATTGTTTGTACTAGAAATAAACATAAATTGTCATTTCCACTATTTAGACTTGCAAAAGTTAACACATCCTTTATCCTTTAGGTATAAGGTTTTTGTTGTACAAAATTCCTCAAGATATATTAGAGTTACCTCCAACGCGATTTAAAAAATGTGTTAAGCACATTCTGTGCAAAAAGGCTTACTATAACATCAAGGATTATTTAGAAGACAAAGATGTTTGGCATTAAACAGTAGATTAATATTATTTAAAGGACGATTGTGACTAGTGTTCAACACATTCATGACTAATATTTTAAGTTGAAAACTCTGTTAATTAAGTTAAAACGTGTTTTGAAAAGAATAAATGTGGAGTTTCTTTGTTAGCTTCTTCTCCACATAGACCATTAATTGTGAAACTAACAACTTTGACGTTCATTAAAGTAAACATTCTGTTTTTACAATGAATAAAAATATTTGAATTGAATTGAATTGTACTGCATTTATGGAGTGTTTTAAGGGAATCTTGTTTTTATAGGCAAGTAACAATGAAAATGTACATAACACTCGTTTAGCATAGATACATACATAAACTCACGCCTGTATCCCAGAGGGGAAGGCAGAGACCAGGGACTGCCACTTGCCACGATCCTAACAGATCACTTTCGATTCCTCAACATTAATTAGTCGTTGCATGCACGCACGCCGTTTTCGGTAACAAAAAGCTTAAGCCTCCAACTCCTGGTTTTGCAGCTTAAGCGCCGCACCGCGGCTGTTGTTTTGTACTGTAATCCCGTAACCGCGTCGCGTAAGCGGGAACTAACTAAACCCGGTCCTTTGTTAGCTTAAACCCTCCTGCGGAACTGGGTCGAACAAAAAACACTTCGTTGCGGAATTCTGTTATGACGTGGCGCCGACTCAGGCCTTAAGTCCGCTACATGTATTAGATAAAAGTATATCTACTAAACATCAATCAATCAGCCCGTACTGCTCCACTAAAATAAGCTCATTCTACAGATTATTTATCGAAAATGATAGTTTGTAAAAAAGGTAGTATTGACTAATTTAAGCAGAATTAGTTCTCAACTTAGAATAAGTATAATAATTTATGTAAGCAGAGAGGTGGTAGCCTAATGGCTAGTACATGGGACTCGGAAGCGAGAGACGCAGGTTCGATTCCCAGTGCGGGCATGTACCTATGACTTTGTTTTCTAAGCTTTGTACATTTGTGAAGTTATAGTAGCAATACCACTCGCTAACTGTGAAGGAAAACATCGTGAGGAAACCTGAGTGTCTGAGATATTCACATACCTCAGCGCTTGAAATCGCCAATCCGCGGTGGGCACGCGTGGTGATTAAGCCCATATTCTCTCCCTGAGAGAAGGCCTGTGCCCTACAGTGGCACATATATAGGCTGCTTATGTATGTAAGCAGAATTCATAAATAAATTAACTAGTAAGCAGAAATTAGCTACTATCTTAGAATGAGTATAATTCTAACACATTATGGACTATTCATTAACTGCATAAATAAATAAATAAAATTACTGTTAGCTTTACCAATCTAAAAATAATGTTTTAAAACTGAATTATAACTAGTCATATTGTAAGTTAAAATGTAACTAAAATTTGAAAATGCATGCTTACCCGGAAATAAAAGGCTATATTATTATATTTCTATATAACCATTATTATCCTACTTTAAAAACCCGCACTTGAACCCGTCACCTCTGGCTAACCATGCCAGCCCTCTCCCAACTGAGCTAATGGGCAAGTGCATGCATCGGCGAAATTTCGAGTCTCTTTACAAACTTCTCTGTATAAGGTACGAAGTTTTGCCAATTTCGGGAATGGAGAACTTGCAACATAAGTATTTTGACCTCAACGGAGAGGCCATGTTAGAAGATAATCGTGATAAGAAAAATAATATTTATCACAATGCAACTTTTTAAAAACCTATTTAGAGGCTAAAAATTCCACGCACGCCGGACTTGAACCCGCGACCTCTGGCTAACTGTGCTAGCGCTCTCCCAACTGAGCTAATGGGCAAGTGCAGACATCAGTGAAATTTCGAGCCTCAATGTATTTCAGCGTAAAGAATTTGGGTAAATTCTTTTTGCTGAATGTCAGTGTACTATGTTACTATGTTAGCCGCTGCCTTCGGGCCGTTTTTCTAGTGGAGACAAAGGCACACGGAATAATAACTCCACTCTGACCATCTTTTCTCAAATCATCTCAAAAACTTAATACAACTTAATATATCATAAGAGTCCGTGAATCCCATCAATAACTTTAAGAGCCAAAACAATATTTAACCCGTGCGAATTAAATCGGAACCTCGATAATGAGGTAGAAACGCACGAGTTTCCGAGTTAAGTTGCACGGGTTATTCAACTGGAATGCGGTTGGTTAGTTGACAAGAAATAATAATATTAATCTCGACACAACACAATCACGTGTCCTCGTACGAAACCTGTGCTATTTTAACCGGGCCAGGACATAACAAACAAGGAAATACACCCAGATCGAGGCCATTCGTACAAATCAATTACGGCGGCCCCCAGTGGGAGTCGAACTCACACTCTGTTTTGGTAGGCACGCGTGCCAACGGTTAGGCTAACGAAGCAGTCAGTTTCAGTAAAAGAGCCATTGTCGTGCTAATACGATACTATCGAACAACTATAGAGTCAGTAGACTTGTTTGCCGGCGCACAAATCTAAAAAGGGGGTGTGTAAGAGGTTTAAAAGGCAACCTCACAACCTCATCTGAAGAGCTAAGAACAAGAATCACTTACTTTCAAATGTTTTTTAAGCCAATTTATTTTATACAACACTTTTTTTACGCATGCTACACATTATTCAGATAAAACGCATCTCAAAGTTCTTCGGTCATACCATAATACCGCGTGGCAGATAGTCTGGAATATCCCATTATTGCCAGCTGCGCAGACGGGAAAAGATGCAGAGTATCAATGCAATGGACGAACGATTATTGATTGAACGATTAAAGATTATTTAGATGACAATGATGTCTGGAATTAAAGCCAGTTCAATGCATGAGTTTTAGAACATTTATATAAATCCTGTAAATTAAGGACTTGAAAAGACTAAGTTTGGAGTTTTTTTGTCCATTTTTTCTCCAAATTGATCTAGATTTTGAAATGGACACCTAATTTAACTTGTAACGTTCATTAAGTCGCAGTTTCTGTGCTACTTTGAATAAAAAAAAATTAATTTTGATTTTGATTTTGAACATCGTAAGTGAAGGGGAGGGAGTTGAACATTCTATTCTACCGGAAATGAGTTTGAGCGGGCGACAAGCTGCAAGACGACAGGAGAAGGCGTGATGAGGTAGAATAATATAATACTAAATTTAATTGTTATTAGTTATTAAATCACTTATTTCGCCCACCAGGGAACATAAAAATTATAAAACTAAAAGAGAGACAATACAGAAGTCTTAGTAAGTGAAATAAATATTCTTAAGCTATTGTTAGTAATACAGGCAGACAGGCATTACATATTTTTATTATGGAGAATATATGGACTATTGTGCAGTGGTTCATATACGAGCAGGTTCGGCTCGCAAACACATTCAGGATGGTGTTCGCGACATAGATTATTTTACCATGTTTTTATTGTGGCAACCTTGTTTTACATTCTGATGTTGTCACTATTGAAATGTGAGTTCGTGCCTTGCCGCTCCCGCACGCGGTTTGTTTGATTATATAATATAGTCTAAAATATAGAAAAACTCGGTTTTAATTAATTATCAGCCCTTAAAAATACAGTCCGCTAAACTAAATGTGTGCTACAGATGGCATTGCCGCCGGCCCGGATTCTGCGCCCCAGGGATGCACACCGTTTGCGCATGGTTGTGTAGAAGCAATCCACTCGCGCCTCGACGAACATCCCCGATGCACTGTAAAATCAGGGCAGCCCCACCAGCATCCTTATGCGTTATTATATTGAGCTCGCATCGCGCGTGCCTTTCGTATTGTCTTTGCCTGTAATCTATCCACAGGCTGCTGGTGTAGAATGATGTGCAATGTGTTCTAAAAAATGTCATCTTAGATTCCAATGAATCTTTTGGACGAAGCACTTTTGTTCTAATCGAAATTTTATCTAATCTAAATGTATCCCATAATACGGGATGTGAGTGCGTGAGTCGGGAATGAAGCTGATAATGTATAATGTGTAGTGCTTACGGAAGTTTTAGTTCGAACATATAATAAGTATTTAAAAGGCGGTTTTGTAGTTTAAAGTTAGGGGGGTAAAGTCCTCTTTAGTTTTATGTAGTGCTTGTCTCATTGCTCCTAAACATGAGGACTAACTTAATTTGTTTTTCTATGTATTTTAATGTGCATGTATACTTTGGGTGTCAATCTAGCTTAAAATTAGAATATTGTACAATATTATGTCATACCTATTAAGATTGTTACCTGTTTTACATGCATATTTCTACCAGTGAAAACTTGTCATTGGCTCTCTGTGTTTATTTAATTTGTAATGTATCTTTTTCATAGCTGTAAGTTTTCCTAATATAGATAGATAGATAGATAGATAGATAGAAACACTTTAATAAAATAAAATAAATTAGGCACGTAATATGTAAATAGATGTACCAAAATCCACCAAAAAACAACCGCTATTCTATACAAAAGGTACTAAAATTTGGGGACCAAGTGATATTTTTTTCGGGATTTTGAAGTTTACCGCACAATAAAAGTAAATAAATAAATAAATAACTTCCACACAACCCAATCACTTGCCCTGGTCCCAAACTAGGATGTCCTGTGCTATGGTAACCAGGAAAGGACATCACAAACATGGAAATACACTCAGACTGAGGCCATTTGCACAAATGTACAGCGGCCCCCAGTGGGAATCGAACCCACGACCTCCGGCATTCCAATTTTATTTTATTTTATTTTATTGAGTCTACAAAACAGAATACAGTCGATTGTTATACAAAATAAACTTAGAAATAAACTATTTGTGTTCTGGACTGTAGTCCAAGGTATGTAAACATAGAAGTTTGCCAAAATGGAAGTGGGATATGCAGTACTTAATCTAAAACATTAAGCCTAAATTGACATAAAGTAGATAATTTAGAACTGAAGCAGCTTTAATTATTTAATTAATGGGTAAAGCGTTGGACGAAGACGGGTTAGATATTATAAAACTAATAATTTTGATGAATTTTGAAGGCCTTGGTTCAAATATGTCAATACCAGGAAATTCGGCGAAGAGGTTGTTATATAGACGACACATTCTAGAAATAGGGTTGTAATACGAGGTGTTGTTCTTATACACGCGCAGGTGAAATGGTCTGTATTTACGGGTTCTAAAATAACAATTGATGTTGAGGAGACTAACCAAGAAGGGAGAATCTATCTTAGAATGTAGGATCTTGTGAAGTAGTTTGAGATCAAGAATTTTTCTGCGATTTTCTAAGGAAACAAGGTTAAATTTTCTCAGGCGTTGTTCATAATTTAATAGCGTGCGTCCCATACCATGCCGATACGATAATATTTTTAGCATTTTGTTTTGAATACTGTCAATGTTATTGATGTGAACGGCATAAAAGGGGGACCATATTTGGCATCCATATTCAAGCACACTTCTTATAAGAGTCTGGAAGAGATAAATGAGACTCCGAGACTTTTTGAAACCTTTTGTATTTCGAATTAAAAAGCCAAGTAGTTGACGAGATCTCTTGGTTATATGCTCATAATGCTGTCGAAACGAAAGTTCTGAATCAAATAGTACACCGAGGTCCTTAGCGACAGTCTTTCGGTCCAGGGGGACGCCATCCAACGTATAGCTGTATAAGATTTTATTAACGCGTTTTTTTGTAAACGAGATAACAAAGCATTTGCTTACGTTGAGGCTCATTTTGTTAATTGCACACCAGTTCAACAGGTGACGGAGGTCGTTTTGTAGCACTAGACAGTCTTTATCATTCTTTACCTCGGCATATATCTTTAGATCATCAGCATATAACAAACACTGGCTCGATATCCGATCAACTAAGTCGTTTATGAACATTATAAAAAATAAGGGTCCAAGATGGGAACCTTGTGGAACCCCCGATAATATAGAAACAGGTGAAGAAAGATAGCCCTTAATTGCCACCAGCTGGCTTCTGTTCTGCAGATATGAGTCAACCCAGCGCAATAAGCAGCCGTGTATTCCAAAGGACCTTATCTTACGACCTAAGATGACGTGATTAACTTTATCGAACGCCTTACAGAAATCAGTATAGATCGCGTCAACTTGTCCACCTGAAGCAAAAGAGGAACACAAAAATTGTTTATACTCTAAAAGATTAGTAATTGTGGACCTATTTTTTACGAATCCGTGCTGTTTGTCAGAGAGCTGCGGTTTAACTTGATTAAATATGTGTTTGTAAATAAGTGATTCAAAAAGTTTAGCTGTGCATGAAAGGATACTGATTGGCCTATAATTCTCGCACCTGGACTTATCCCCACTTTTCAGTATAGGTATGATGTGTGCCGTCTTCCATGCATTCGGAAAGGAGCCAGTAGTTAAGGATTTATTGAATATGATGGACAGTGGTTCGCTAAGTTCTTCTCCACACGCCTTGATAAAAAACGGGGGAATACCATCAGGCCCTGCTCCTTTCCTGGCATCGAGTTGTTTTATTTTTGTGATAATTTCATCTCTTCCTATTGCTATATGTGCAAGTGTATTATTACAGGCTATGGTATTAACATAATTGTCATCCGACTCGTCACGGGAGTTTATGTTATTCTTGACTAGTACTGAACCAAAATATCTGGAAAACAACTCGCAGATACCCGTCCCTGCCGAAGACGACTCTTGCCCAAATGTCACGGTTTGAGGAATAGAAGCCTGCCCTTTTTTGCTATTTATGAACCGCCAGAAGCCTTTGATGTTGTTTTCCAGTGAGTCTTCCACGGACTTTACGAAGATTTGGTAGCATTGGGTTGTAAGTTTCTTGCACCTAGCACGAAGAAGAGAAAAAGTGTCGTAATCTCGGGGATTGCTATACATTCTGAATAATTTATGATATTTATTTTTTTCATCTAGACAATTCCTGAGAGCAGGACTGTACCAGACCGGACAGCTATGAGGATTTGATTTAGTCATTGGAGTATGTGATTTGATGATTTTTCTAATCGTTTCATAAAACACATTTACACATTCATCTATATCTGCAGACGATAGAATGACTGGCCAGTTGGTGTGTAGTATTTCAGCTTTTATTTTATTATAATCCGACTTATAGAAGTTTAGATGTTTTTTATTTTTGTTGCGCAAGGATTTTTGAATAACTATCTGAGAAGCATCTATGACTACAGCGGGGTGGTGTCTATCAAGGCGAGAAAGAGGGTCTGCACCATAAACCTGTATGGAACTTGATGTAGAAAATATCAGGTCCAGAAATCTATTGTTTATATTGGGAACATTTTGATACTGTATCAAATTACAAGTTGACATTGTTTCCAGTAAAAGATTTGCTCTAAGGTCTAGGGGGTCACTTGGGACCATAGCAGTTGAGTTGGCAGACTTTGTCCACGTAATGTTTCTTGTGTTGAAGTCGCCAATTACGAAAAATTCTTCACTTGATCGGGCTCTGAGTATGTTCGCCTGAATATTTTCATAAAAGAGTGACAGATCGTCGGTCGTTAAATGTTGAGGGAGATAACAGACACAGAAATTTGTAGTGGGAGTGTTTGGATCGCTACTAACGATGCTTATCCACACATCTTCGACATTGCTATCCCAAGAGGATTGCCGGACTACATTCAGATGTTTTTTTGTGGCGATGAGGACACCACCACCTTCCTTTTTACTAATAGTAGCCTCCTGGCGATCGCGACGGAAAATATTATAACGATCGTCCAACACTTCACCGTCCAGTACACTCGAGTTAAAATTTGTCTCTGTCAAGCAAATAATATCATAATTTGAGGTGGTTACATTTAAAAATAGCTCCGTTAGTTTGGAGCGAATTCTATTAACATTTTGGTAAAAAATGTGCAACATAATGGAATTATTATAGTATTACCGGGTGAAAAATACAGTAAATAGAGAGAGCTAATACTAAGTGATAAAGGGCAAGTATAACTATTCCAACTTCTTTAGAACATCCAAATTCTTCACATGGATGTGACCCATGTCGTCGGCCCTGCGCAGGTAAACCTGTCCATGTCGCACCCAAACGTATTTGTAATTCTTAGCTTTCTTGAAATCGCGAGCTGCGGCATGAATTTGTTTAGTTTCCGGGGAGAGATGTTCCTTCAAATAAACGCGAGTTGCTGTTGCTTCATTAAGTCCAAGGTGGGTGCTATTTAGCATGTTATTAGGGTTAGATTTATTGAAACGATAAGCTGCCGAAAGTACGGTATCCCGAAGACGAGATGATGTGAGCGTCACGAGTATTAGACGTGATACTGTCATAGGGACACCTGTTCAAGATAGTTTGAAATAGGTAGATTTCCTTAGTGTAGTAGCGTATTGTACGGGTACCGGTAACTAAATAATTACATTTGCATTCCGAATGAGTTGCAATCTTCGAAACCCTACCGTTCTCTTTCAAGGAAAAAGGAAAAGTTTTTATTGTTTCTTGCGATGTAAAACTTTTATTTACTACTAAGTTTGTAGCGATTTGGCATTAGCTGTAAGTTACAAATCTAAATAAATAAATAAATAAATAAATAAATAAATAAATAAATAAATCGTAAATACCAAGCGATAGGGTCGTGTTTTGCGTCAATAGTCGGTAGGTTGATACGCCCTTGTAAATTGAGTACTAGAGAAGGTTTTCAATTAGTTTGATGGAGTAGCTTTCGCTGAGAACAACCGCAGAGTAAAATTGAAGATTGGTTTTCAGTATTATGCAGTGGGAATTCAGACAAATTGCTAAAGTTTTGAAATGGTTTGTATTAATGATATTTGGGACA
The DNA here is from genome assembly GCA_947308005.1 of Yponomeuta malinellus. NCBI lineage: Eukaryota > Metazoa > Arthropoda > Insecta > Lepidoptera > Yponomeutidae > Yponomeuta > Yponomeuta malinellus. The sequence continues at coordinate 5,678,970 of OX371020.1, read as the reverse complement.
TTGACTTCTATGTTCGTGGAAGGGCCAATCAAAAAGTATCCGAAACCATGTAACAGTAAGGCGTGATGTATATTCGCCAGATTAAACAATGAACCCTTCATGGTAAAAAAGCATGATGGAGGCCTATGTCCTGCAGTGGGCGTCAAATGGCTGATGATGATGATGAAACAATGAATTAAAAACTTTTTTCAACGCTACGATACTTCGTACTATGAATTGAGTTTGCAGTTGGCTCCTGCCAAAGTTGGAGATCACGAATATTAAAAAAAAAATCCCGTGTTAAATAATTAATATTATTGTTTATTATTGCCCAGATTCGGGGTAGGTTTGCGAATACATCATTGGAATCTTGTGCGGAGCAAACGCTTTGGAAGAACGGCGCCCGGCGGCGGGAGACTCGGACAAAAATGTTTCTAAATATAGTACGTGTTTTGCGACATAAACAGCCGCATCATTTTTGCCGTAAATTTAGAAGTCTGATTTTTTCACAGCTTCAAGGGACTGTAGACTTGAGTATATGACTTTAAATTTCAATTCGATACCTTCACGCGTTCCCGAAATAAAGGATATTGACTGAAACAAGGACAGATGGACGGACGGACTGACGGACGGACAACAAAGTGATCCTATAAGCGTTCTGTTTAAAACTATTAATTTTTTTTATTTTATTCTACCGTTTTATCAGCGTGATTAATATTGATGGCTTTGCCAAATTTCAGCTTTCTCGTACTAATCGTCTCTGAGCTACGCCGCAGACAGACAGACCGACAGATAGACATACAATAGACGGACATGGCGAAACTATAAGGCTTCCGTAGTCGACTATGGAACTCTAAAACGATTGTTAACCATTTAATTTTCAGGCTAGATAGCAGAGCTATAAAATGAAACGCTCTAAGACAAGAGGACTTAAGTAAAATGAGAATAAAGGGTGCTCCGACTCCTGCCTCAAGTTATTTCCCGTCCAATCGAGGTACATTTCTGGTGTGATTCTCTATTGTCCAACATTATTACCGATGTTTTAATAATTTCCTTTAAAGTAAACATAAATTTTAGAAAAGACTATTTTCGTTTCCTCGCGATGGGCACGCGTGGTGATTAAACCCATACTCTCTCTTTCTGAGAGAAGGCCCGTGCTCTACAGTGAACGTAAATAAACTACTTTATTATTATTTATATAAAATTTCTTCATGGGACGAGGTTACTTCTAAAATACATAGTTCCTAAGATACCCCAGTGGCAGTTTTTGTTTTATAATCACATACTTTTGTTGCACTGTTCTCAGATGCATATTTTTTAAATATAGGGGTTTATATAATTTAAATAAATTCGATAAAAAGTACCCGATTAATGAATGATAAAGCGAAAGATTCCGTGTGGCGCCGGATTAAGAATAGCGTCACTCCATTTCCTTCCGCGGATGTCGTAGAAGGCGACTAAGGAAATCAATTACAAGGAGACGGGCAGCAGCGTCTTCCTGAGATTCCAACCGCATCCTGCGATCGCCAACCCGCCTGCCAAGCGTGGCGATTATGGCAAAACCCCCTCATGGTTATGAAAACCATGCAAACCTGCAGTGGTAACAAATGGCTGATGATGATGAAAGCGAAAGAGCGTTGGCAGGATCGAGGCAAGCGGTAAACCCTGGTCTTTGCCTACCCCTACGGGATACAGGCGTGAGTTTGTGTATTGTAATATACGTATTACCCACGCGCTTTACATGCTCTAACAATGTCACAGCATTCAGTAAATCATTGTCTTGCATAAATGTATGTCCATTCTAAGAGTGACTTGCGCCAAGTCACCGGATAAGTAAGTAAATAGATAAATAATTATCCAGGGATAAACTGATAAGTATCTGATTGACAGGGTTGTCGGTCATATAATTTTTCTATGGATAGCTCTGCAAATGTCACCGGTGCAAGACGTTTTTGCACTAATTTACTGGATATTGCTTACCAATGTATAAATACGTTGATAGTACTGTCAGACAGCGTTGGTGCTAGCTGGCCTATGTATCACATATGGTTTTACCTTTAGCTGTTGGTCTTCAGACTTGGTTTATTCGGTGGTTAGGACGAACGCTTTAGTCAATCGCGGAATAGACCTATCGAAGCCAGCCATCCGGTCTACTGGGCCGAGAGCGCATAGTTTCTATTATGCCAACTTAATTAAAACCTCGGCGAGCGAACTAGCAATATTGACCGGCGGTAAAAGCCATGAAATGGACTAAATAACTAAATTGCCATATTAGTGAACATTGTTACTGTGAGGTGACTGAATTATTGTAACGTCACTTAAGACGCCTTTTAAGACTTTTGTATGGAGAATTTTAGTTAAATGCTGCTTAAGCCATATATAAGAAAGTGTTGCAAGTCGGCCTAGCAATGTATTTACGGTTATATAGTTATATATTTACTGCTAACAACTGTCAGTTGGCCAAAGTGCATATTAAAAGCAAATGACAGCTTTTAACAATAGATTAACAGCTAGCTAGCGAACGGGAAAGGGCTTTTTAAGTTTACGTAATAAAATTCTCCATCAATAATGTACTTATTACGTACATATATTTTGAAACCTAATGACGATCGATAGCTATGAATGTGTACATACGATGTCGACAGTGATATTGCGTGTTAGCTTTTTAACTGCACATGTTCGAAGTCAATAAACCAATGGCTACATTGCTGCAGCAACTCGTGGCAAAACCACCACTTACTATAGTTAATTCGGGCTTAATTAATTGCAGTACGAACGCTATTCACGCAGTAACAAGACTTATATGTTTAATGTAATGATATGTTTGTACTATTGAACAATTGTAACCAGTAATAAATCGCATGCGACTTATCCCCGCTTTCTCGTACACTAACAAGCTGTTAAAGTGGGTTTTTTTTTTGTATGCACTTTGGTCAATTGACCTGTTAACAGTATATTAACAGCGTGTTTGTGTACGATAAACTGGGGGTTCGTCACTTGATATGTATGACCTGCAACTCTATTCTGGAAACGTTAACGGGTTTTCCGTAGACTGATATTTTTCATAATATCAGGTCTTTTTTAGGCTGATCGGGTGAGTTTAGAGTCTGGCTCAAAACAGAGCGGAATGGAAAAAAACTTTTGCTGTCCCAAGCTCCTCGGAGGAGAACGAATGAACGAATGAACGTATGAATGAATGAACACATGAACGACTGCATGAATGAATGAATGAATAAAAGAATAAATGAAAAAAATAATAAATTAAACAAATAAACGAATAAATGAATAAACGAATAAAACAATAAACAAATAAACGGATAAACGTATAAACGAAAAAGCGAATAAACGAATAAACGAATAAACAAATAAACGGATAAACTAAAAAAAGGAATAAACGAATGAACGAATACACGAATAACCGAATAAACGAATAAACGCATAAACAAATAAACGAATAAACGACTAAAAGGAATAAACGAATAAATGAATAAATTAGTGAAGGAATTAATGAATTAATGAATATATCGTGTTAAAAACATATGTTACATTTAGCGATTATAGTTGCATTTGTACACGGTCGCAGATTGCTGCGGGCATCGACTGGATAAGGATAGCCGAGAGAAGAAATAAGTGGTGTGCCTTTCGGGAGGCCTATGTCCAGCAGTGGGCCAATACGGGCTGATTGATTCACCTAGTTCATCTCGCTGTCTCACTCTCTCCCTAATTAGAAGCACACGTTAGAGTAGAAAAGCAATCACTCCCGTTCGCCGGCCAGCCCGAGGCAATATCCGACGCGAAGAATAGCCGCGTTTTGCACCGGATATTAAGATGACGGATAATAACAGCCCGTCGGATGTAGAGCCTTTGTCGAGAGGTGGGCTCTGCGTCCACCTGTCGTGGGATCGGGTAGCTGAATTTTATTTATCTGTTTATTTACTTAATTTTATTTAAACTGCACAAAAGTACAGTACACACCAATTCGTCATATAGAAGAACGAGTAACAATATAGCGGTAAAAACTTAGATAACAGAAAAAAAAGAACAATATAGAGCCTCTTTGGACTTTTGATTTGATTGATCGATCTGATTCTAAAGTTTCTTCTGTGAATTCACTCAAGGAACATGTCATCATCATCATCATCCGCCATTTGACGCCCACTGCAGGACATAGGCCTCCCTCATGGTTTCCAAGGTTTCCAAAGAACATGTACATAAATAAATTTAAAAAAGTATTAAATTTACCATGTTCAAGAATCGGGTTAAAGTGGCAGTGGCCAGGTCATATTAGCAGAAGAATCGCAAATGGGGTTAAAAGGTTCTCGAATCAAAACCATGAAGCGCCAAACGCAGCGTGTTATGCGCGCCAGCTCGTTGGATCGGCGGTTATGAGGATTTAAAATTGCTTTTAGTAACTCGACGGATTTTTTGAGACCTTAAAAGCTTTTTATTGTGTTAATACATTTATAAAAATGTCATATAATAAAAACAAATTATAACTACCACACAACATAATCACTTGTCCTGGTCCCAAACTAAGATAACCTGTCCTATGGTAACCAGGCAATCATCATCATCATCATAATTAGCCAGTGTCAGTCCACTGCTGGACATATGCCTCTTCCAAGACACGCCCCTAAGCCCGATCTTCGGCTTTTCCTTTCCAATCACTGCCTACCGCTTTGCAAATTTCGTTGAATGGCAAGGACATCAGAAACACGGAAATACACCCAAATAAGGCCATTTGTTCAAATGTACGGTGGCCCCCTGTTGAATCCAAGCAACGACCTCCGGCATGGTAAACAGACGTCATACCGCTATACCAACGAGACAGTCAATAAGGTTTCAGGTTTTTATTTTTATGAAGTCACTCAAATTGTCAATTGTCAGGCAGTTCACCATTGAACTGACAAGCGCACGCGGCGTCGCGTAATCATAAAAATTTTGTTCAGTTAAGAATATTATTGCGATACTATACACCATTAATTTTGGGTGGTTTGAAAGACATAGGAAAATAAACGTGCCTGACAAAAGCTATCGAATACGCTAGTTTATTTTTTCGTAAGCGCTTATCAAAAATATTTAGACACAAACTCGAATCTATTAGAACCATTAGTAGCCATCCAGAGCGGTGCGTGCGTGCCGCGGGTCCACAGGTCATGGCGGTACACGGTACTAATAAAAATAGTTTTATTGTGTGAGCAAACGATAAATTCAATAAAATTGTTGCCCATCAAGACATAAATTTGTTCAATATAGGGCCATGCACTAAGACGTTTAACTAGTGCGCCATTCTTTGCGGGTGGATCATAGGTGCTCAAATCAGTCAGTGTAAGTTTTGTGTTTAATGAAGCATGAAGTCCATACATTTTTTTTTATGTTGTATCTATAGGCGAGAATCTGTTATTAGCTCTTAGTTACCTACTATAAGATTAGCTATAAGATTTTTAAAGTGACGATTCTCCTATCTGAATAAATAAATTGTTCGCGCATTTTTAAACAAGATTTCTCAACTCGAAACAAGATTCCTGAAAATGTTTTTTCCTAAATTTAGGTCTATACTAAAAAGTAATAGTCTAAATAGATGCCATTTTTAATTACTTATTAGATAGCCGCGGCTTTCAAACCACCCAGAAATCAGCGTGTATAATTAACAAAAATAGGAACGGTCTCATGTTAAATGTGATTATATGAAAAAAAGTTGCTTACACGCCGACAAAAGTACCAAACGTAATAACGGCCGGGTAATGCAGGTCCGGACATCGGCGAAAGCCCGCCTAAATGAATTTCGCCGATATTCCCCAAGTAGGATGTTTCGGAGTGCTACTGACGTTGGCGACTTTAAAAAGTTGTAAAGGCTGTTAGGCTGTTACGTCTATCATTCTGTCTCGCTCACACGTTGTAAATATTTTTAATGTTTGTAAAGACATGAGTATACTTGATAAATGTGGTTGGAGTCTTTGCTAGGTGATACAATACGCTATTTGACACGATCAACAATAAATTATTTCATACGCTCGATTAAAACAAAAATTACAAAATATCTCGGAAAATGTATCTCTTTTAGTCAATTAATGGTTATTACAATTTTTAAATAGATTAAACATAAAAAGAGTGCTGTTCGGGTTGGGTTGCTACGGTCAAGCCCGAAGGGGGAGAGGGGTTTGTCAGAATAAGAATGCACCGATGTGTCAGACGGTCTATAATGCACTAAAAATAATTATGTAAAATTTAACAGCGTTGAAGTAAACAACAAACAAGGTCGCGCGTGTAAGCGCTGTCAGCAGAAAACTTTAAGAATGTGTGAGTGGCTTACACAAGTGCTCTGAAATGTGACGTCATAAGCAAGTATTTTCATACAAAATTCCGTTTTAAAAGTAACTCATTTGATATTTTGTCAAATACCCAATTGCGAACATTTAAGACATATTTTTGTTATCCTTAGGTTCTTAGTTTTTGAACAAGAACTGTGCTACAAAACTTATTGATTTTGGAAACAACTTTTCTTTGTCAAAAACTAAGTAATTAAAGGAAAAAAAACCCTATTGTAAACGCCAATTACTATATTGTTAAATTCATATGCAATTCTTGGTGTACATACAATAAAGAATATTCTATCTATTGTATATGTAGTAGTGTGATGTTGTGGTGTGCTAATGACCGTTGTTTCATTCATACGTCACCCTCGGCTACATATCTAACAGTGGCGACGAGGATGGGATTGAGCGCACTCAGTGAGGGTACTTTTAAGCTGGCAAGTGACCTCGTCTTACCTAAAGACGTGCAAACTGTACCCTATGAAGTCATCCTTCAGGTCCTGGATGACCATTTCACTCCGAAACAGAAAGGGTTTGGCGATAGGTACCATTTCTACATCGCTACCCAAACCGTGGGAGAAACCTACGCACAATGGGCGGGGCGGCTGCGCGGGCTGACGGCAAATTGTCGTTTCCAGAATATCGAAGAAGCTTTGAGAGACCGTTTCTTGATGGGCATGCAACACGGTCCTGAACGGGAAAAGCTATTCGCGCTGGACCTCGAGGAGCTAACGTTGGCTAAGGCGGTGGAGCTGGCGGACAGTATGAAGAACGCACGCGCGGTGGCAGCTGCAGTCGCGTCGGGACACGGTCCGGCGCACGGAAGTCAGCTGTATAAGATCGCGAAAAGTGCCACCGATAAAAGTGCTAGTGTTAGTTTTAAGCAGTGCAAAGTATGTGGGTTAAAAAATCACGAATCATCGGAGTGTCGTTATGCGAAATATCGCTGTAAGAAATGTAACGAAAAAGGACACTTGCGTCGTATGTGTACGAGAATAAACTTTATTGAGAAGCAGGGGGTGTTGGAGAGTGGTGATGACGATGACGACGACGGTGAGTTGTTTAACATACGTTCCATTCACGGTGAACCAATGTCAGAACTAATTTGGGTACAAGGGGTACAAATTAAATTTCAAGTTGATAGCGGATCGGCGGTGACAGTCATCTCTGATCAAACTTATAAAAAGTATTTTCAGGGCGTGCCATTGTTACCGACTAACAAAAACTTACATACATACACCGGCTCAAAAATAAAGTGTTTAGGTACGGTCGAGTTAATGTTTACGTATTTAAACAGGTCTAATGTGTTGCGTGTTTATGTTGTTTGTGACGGCGGTCCACCACTTTTAGGACGTGATTTTATTTCTTTTTTTAATTTGGAAATTACCCCTATTAAATTTTGCGAAAGTACTGACCCACTTCTAGGTAAGTTACAGTCATCCTACCCACAAGTATTCTCCGATAACCTCGGTAAATTCAACAAGTACAAAGTGACGTTGCAGGTAAAAGATAACGTGAAACCCGTTTTCTTTAAAGCTAGACCGGTGGCTTACGCGCTAAAAGATAAGCTTGACGAAGAAATCGAACGGCTCGTGCGCGTAGGTATATTGAAGCCGGTTGAATATGCTGAGTACGCATCACCTATTGTTCCTGTGCTAAAGCGTGATGGGGCAATAAGGCTGTGCGCAGACTATTCGGTCACATTAAATAAACAATTAAAAGTTGAGACTTATCCGCTACCAACAGCTCACGAGTTGTTTGCCAAACTTCATGGTGGAGTCCAATTTTCAAAATTGGATTTATCCCAAGCCTATGCACAGCTGGAGCTGGACGAAGGGTCGCAAGAGCTCACATGCGTTAATACGCACAAAGGTATTTTTAAATACACGAGACTGGTTTTTGGACTCGCAAGCGCCCCCGCTATTTTTCAGCGAGCTATGGATGGTGTGCTATCGGGTATGGAGGGAGTATTATTCCTATTAGATGATATATTGGTTACCGGTGTAAATAGGGCCCAACACCTGGAAAGATTACACGCAGTGTTAAATAAATTACAGGAAGTAGGTTTAACCTTAAAAAAAGAAAAATGTGAATTTTTTAAAAATGAACTGGAGTATTTAGGCTACGTCATTAACAAGGATGGATTAAAAAAATCGCCAAAAAAAGTTGAGGCGATATTTAATGCATCAGTTCCTACAGACGTGGCTAAATTACAGTCATTTTTAGGGCTGGTAAACTACTACCGTGATTTTGTCCCCAATGCATCATCTGTTTTAAGCCCCCTGTACACTTTATTAGAGAAAGGGACTAAATGGTGCTGGACGCAGGAGCGCGAAAATGCATTTCAGACAATAAAGAAATGTCTAGCATCTGACGTCACCCTAGCACATTTCAATCAAAACGCGAAAGTAGTCCTAACCGTAGACGCGTCCCCCACGGGTCTGGGTGCCATCTTATCACAAGTGGAGAATGGAGTCGAGCGTCCAGTGGCGTATGCTTCACGTACTTTAAAAAAGTCCGAAAAGAATTATTCCCAGATTCAGAAGGAGGCGACAGCTATCGTTTACGGGGTGAGACACTTCCACCAATATTTGTATGCGAGATCTACGCCGTTTACGCTCAAAACCGATCATAAACCGCTTTTATCGATATTTGGCCCTTACCGTGGCATCCCTGAGGTTACAGCGAACCGTTTACAAAGATACGCGATATTCCTTACCGCGTATAATTATAATATTGAGTACGTCAAAAGCGGAAATAATACCGCTGACTATCTTTCCCGAGCTTGTTTACCTAACGATCCAGCATCGGCATGTGGCGGCTGCAGCGGTGGCGGCGATACTTACGAATACTTACACATGGAAGATCGCGCTTCCTACATTAATTTTGTAATCGACTCGAACTTGCCCGTAACTTTAAAAACCCTTCGCGATGAAACAAATCAAGATGAGGTATTAATAAAAGTCATCGAATATACGTTAAAAGGGTGGCCAAAAAAGGTTAACGACCAAAATTTAAAACCATACTTTTTATGCAGAATTCAACTTGCCGTGGAAAATGGTGTTTTAATGCGCGGTCATAAAGTCGTGATTCCAACTTCACTGAGAGATAGATTACTAGAAGAATTACATAAGTCGCATTTAGGTATAGTGAAATGTAAAGCCGAAGCTCGGAGCCGTTTCTGGTTTCCGGGAATTGATAACGCGATTGAACAAATGATAGGTAGTTGTAATGTTTGTATTCAATTAAGGGCGATGCCCGCTCGAGCCCCACTTTCGGTGTGGCCATATCCTCCACATGCATTTTACAGGGTGCACATAGATTTTTTGGGACCAATTAATGGTCATAATTATTTAGTTTTTGTTGATGCCTACTCTAAATGGGTAGAGGTTTTCCGTACAGAGAGTGTTACAACTTCTATGGTAATTTCTAAATTACAAGAATTATTTTCACGTTTTGGAACCCCTCATACGTTGGTTAGTGACAATGGCACGGCTTTCGTTTCCAAGGACTTTGAGCATTTTTGCAAAGCAAACGGTATACAGCATATGACGTCACCGCCTTATCACCCTGCAAGCAACGGCCAAGCAGAGTCTTTTGTTAAAATCATTAAAAAGGGTATAAAAACAAGTATTTTTAGTAGTCAAAACGCTAAACAAACAGATTTAAAATTGCTTAAATATTTGTACGATTATAGAAATTCGATAAATTCAACCACAGGCCGTTCACCTGCTGAATTAGTTTTTGGACATAAACTGCGATCGCACCTCGATCTCATTTCCAACTCACCACCGTTATCATCACCACTCTCACCCATCGGACACGTTGTTAATGTGCAGTCTTCGCTGTGTAAATCTTACGGAGGACAAAACATGCAAACATTTGGTGTGGGCGATGAAGTAGTGTATAGACAACATCGTAGTAATAACAGCGGTACTTGGCAGAAAGGAACTGTTACTGATAGATTAGGTAATGTTATGTATGAGATAAAAAACTCAAACACTGACGCTCTAGTGAGAAAACATAAAAATCAAGTTTTTAGTTATAAAGGGACTGATACCGACACTCGACAATGCCCAATCGAAGTCGAGGACCTGTGGAGCCCAAATCAGGCTGCTATAGTGACCAACCAGAGGTGTTCAGGGGAGGAGACAGGAACGGTTACGACGACGGCGCTAGCTTCCTGCAGTGCGCCTGCAGCACCGGCCGCTACGCCCCCGACAAACCCCACCCCTGCTGGCCAGGCGAGCAGCGTGAATGTAGATGTCAACGAGAATGCCAGCAGCGCTACAGACGAGGAGTTCCACGAAGCGAGCGAGGAGCCTGCTCCACAGCCTATTAAATTGCGCGTTAGGGTTGCCGGAGGAAAGACTTTGCGTCCCTTACCAAAAATAGATTATAAGGAATAATTTTAAGAAACTGTTGTGTCTATATTCGGCAAGAATCTAGAGGGAGGAATATTGTATATGTAGTAGTGTGATGTTGTGGTGTGCTAATGACCGTTGTTTCATTCATACGTCACCCTCGGCTACATATCTAACACTATCTATCTAACTATTTATTTAAAATGCCCGTAATTTATTTATTATTTACCACAGCGGTGGTAGCGGAGCGGTAGAACGCCGGCCTCACATTTGGGAGGTCGTGGGTTCGAACCCCGGCTCGCGACGCATTATATAGTGTTCGCATCCTCGCCTCATCTTATCTGTGTGGGCTGTCCCATCGCTTCAGTGCATTTTGCATGAAATTGAATTGAAAGGACGCCGCGTTTTTTCCACGCCCTCGCCCCAACGTCCTACCTATGTGCCCCAGGCCTTATGGACTTAAATGAGAACGCTGAATCTCACAACGCGAAATAATTACGTGCAATGCATATGACATTTGGTGCTCAAACATGCTCTGCTTAAAATCAGCATTAACTAACTCCAGTCTTTGCATCTACGTAATGAGATGATTTATGCAGGGTCCAGTGGCACCTGAACCTACACTAGATGTGTGAAGAGACCACTCGGACGCTGCAGTGCCTAGAGCCTAGGAGTAGGCTTGCCCAGCACCTATCCTGAAAGCTTAGTCAGGCCAAAGCTTAGTCGGCCCAGCCCACAGGAAAGAAAAGTCAATACGTGCGGAGCCAACAAAGCCGCGGGTTTCCTCATGATGTTTTCCTTTACGCTTAGCGTGACAAAAAAAATCAGCACTATTATGAAAAAAAAAAAAAACTTAAAAGCTGCGAATAAAAATACTCGTAGTGTGACCAAAACTCGTTTCCAATTTTTTGCCTCAAAGCAAGGTTTTCTGTTTTTATTTTTTTGGTTCTGGGTTTGTTCGGAAAAGTGTATTCTATGTTTGTGATATCCTTGCCCGGGAACCATAGTACAGGGTATCCTAGTTTGTAACCAGGCACGCTACTGAGTAGGTTCTCCACTGTATGTATGAAGTTGTCCGATTTAACCTACGCAGAACTTTTGAATACGTGCATATTTTGACACGTTTAATTTTTAACGTTTATTAAGTCACAGTTTCTGGGTTATTTTGAACAAAAACACTTTGGTTTTAATTGATTTTAATAGAAGGGCAGGACAAGTGATAGTACTGTGCTGATTGGAAGTTATTATTATTATTATTTGTCTGCCAATAAATTGTGAAAAGCCAAACGGAACCCTCATTTAAATTAACATTAATAATGAACGTATTAAGCTAACGAAGCAAATAGTACGAGAACGTAATTATCACCGCATCAGAATCATCAGATCAACAAAGGCCTTTATTCATTAATTAAATCACATTTAACATGAGACCGTTGCTATTTTTGTTAATTATACACGCTGAAATCTTGGTGGTTTTAAAGCCGCGGTTATGTAATTAGTAATTATAAATGGCATCTATTTAGACTATAACTGTTAAGTATAGACGTAATTAAAAAAAAAAGTTGTCCAATCTTATTTCGAGTTGAGAAATCTTGTTTAACAAGAACATTTAGTACCGCATCTCCGTCTATCAGAACAACAACCCGCGGAGCCGCGGCATGCACGCACCGCTCTGGCTGGCTACTAATGGTTCTAATCATCATCAGCCGTTCGACGCCCACTGCAGGGCACAGGCCTTCTCTCAGAGAGAAAGTACAGGCTTCATTACCACGCGTGCCACCGTGGGTTGGCTATTTCAAGCGCTGAAGTATGTGAACACCTCAAACACTCAGGTTTCCTCACGTTGTTTTCCTTCACAGTTAGCGATTGGTATAATTTCACAAATAAAAGTTACAATTTAGGCTACATAAAAAAAACAATCTAAAAAACAATTTAAAAAGGACTTTGAAACACCTTATAGAAACTGTAGTGTCGCTAGAATGCTTGCCTCACATTCGAGGGGTCGCGGGCTCGAACCCTGGCATGTAACACTGATTTCATTTTCTAAGGTTTTCGTTACTTTTGTGAAGTTACAGTAACAATACCACTCGCTAACTGTGAAGGAAAACATTCTGAGGAAACCTATGTGGCCGAGGCGTTCACATACCTCACACGATCCAGGGTGGACACGCGTAGTGATTAAGCCCAAACTCTCTCTCTGAGCGAAGGCTTATAGCCCACAGTGGGATGTATTTCGGCTGCATTTTTAACCTGTACAAACAGCGGTAAAACCATAATAATATCTCTGGAATGGCGTTTAGTGTCTAAAGTCTAAACATTGTTCGGAACACGAAACACATGTTCTTTATTCCAGGAACCGACTAGTCGGCTGAGTAGGTATAGACCAATTATTTACATGAAACAGCGGCGCAATGTACCAACATAGGTATTTGGGTCAGGCTTATTATTAATGAATTGGCATCCGAACGAAACCTAGCGTAAATATGGTAAGGTAAAGAATCCCCACTCGCTAACTGTGAAGAGAAAAACATAGCGAGGAAACCGTGCTTACGTACGTCAACGCTTGAAATTGCCAATTCGCGGTGGGCACGCGGGGTAAGCCCACACTCTCTCTCTGAGAGAAGGCATAGAAGTATATACTCGTAAGCTACATAAAAAAAATCAATCTCCACTCTGCCCTAGTGTCACGACTCGTATCGCGGGCGAGCAGAGTCGCGCCATCTTGTTTAACGAAGCGCCTGCACCTCGATCGCTGTGTCGCGTGTGGTATGAAGGGTGGTGCTTGGCTGTTGATGTTCATACATAAGCAGCCTTTAGACGTCCCACTGTAGGGCACAGGCCTTCGACGATGTAAATCCTCAAATACAGACGTAAATATAGACAAAAATGAGGGGTTTTGACTTTGGAGAAACTTTGAAATCGCAAAAAAAATGTGAGCTGTGCCATACTAAAGTTCCCGCTTGTGACAGTCTTCAGTATGTTTCTTACTTTTGACGGGAAAAGTATAGGGCCCTCGCCCACGGCGACTTTTTGTAGCGATGCAGTAGCGATGCTGTCGCGCGTTCGCACCGATACAGTCGCGTTGCGATCGCTAGCTGTGTGCCCTCGCCCACTGTAAACACGATTCAGTCGCGATGCAAACGCGATACCGTCGCGCTTCTGTCGCGATACAAATGCGATTCAGTAATGGTACAAATCGCTCGTAGCCCCGGCTGCCTGAGTGATCTTAAACGATCACGAAGGTTAAGCAACACTGGGCGCGTTCAGTGCATGGATGGGTCGCCGTCTATGCCTAACGCTAGTGGCATTTTTCCGAGCGGTTCCGTGCTTCGCAAGGCACGTTAAGCTGTTGGTGCCGGCTGCCGTCGATAGATGGCAGTCGTTAAGCCAAGTCAGAGGCCTTAGGGCGGCTTGACAACTTCTGACAGTAGACGAGCCACTAGTCTACAAGCCTCCACCAATCCGGACTTGGCCCCCGTGGTGGAGTATGGCCTCTACCTTACTCAGGGAAGAGACCCGTGCCCCTCGGTGGGGACATAATGGGTTGATGATGATGAATGGTACAAAAATGCCTGCGATCGCTACAGTTGCAAGATAGACTCCGTTGGACCGATGGACAACAGCACTCTCGATCTGTCTGTGTCGCACTACTCACGCGCCACCCTTCCTCCGTTCTCCTCCCGATGTCGTCCAACACGGTCGCGCGTTTGCATCGATACAGTCGCGATGCTGTAGCGCGTTAGTAGCGCGTTGGCATCGCTTCTGTAGCGCGTTGGAAATGCGACTAAAGCGCGTTCGTAGCGATTTAGTCCTACGATTACTACAAAAAGTCGCCGTGGGCGAGGGGCCTTACAGTTCGGTGATAGCGGGTCACTTGCTAAAACCGCATACAACGAAAACATGTCGCCTCGGCGAGGGCCCTAACTCTGTAATAATATGTCGTGTGCAATTCACTGATATCGACGATCCCTTAGTACAATCGCGAAAGTGTCAGTTACGCGATTATACGTCTAGGCGATTTTCGTAATCGCTGTATCCGAATGCATCTATAAAAAAATAACGTTCAAAAAGTGTTCATATGACAATTTTAGGTTTTTTTCTTGTCGTAACTACACTTTCCCCAAGTAAAATATCGTAAATGGCAGTTACCTTTTTCAGATTTCTCAAATTCCCACATGACCACATAACTGCCACATACGATTTTCGTAATTGAAATATCTAATAAACAAGGTAATATTTACAAAATATGTTTATGGTGTCTAAAAGAACCCCAAATGTTCCACCAATTATAACACATAACAATTTATAACTGTGCGCCTAAAATTTGACGGAGTTATGACCACTTAAGTGCGAAAAACTAATTATTACTTCCCGTGGGTGTCGTAAGAGGCGATTAAAAAACGGAAACCAGGGAACGGGCAGCAGCGTTGACCTGTGATACCAGACCACCAAACACTGCGATCTCCAATCCGCCTGCCAAGTGTAGAGATTACGGCAAAACCTCCCATACAGGGAGAGATCCATGTCCTGCAGTGGACTGCTATGGGTTGAAGATGATGATGATGATGAAGTGCGAAAAAAAACTTTCTACGGCTCTCCTGTAAAATTTTCGTTTTTAAGATACGAGCTTATACTTAGGGACCATCATTATATCGTCGAGTAGAGCAAAGTAGCCATTACTCCATCCTCTTGATTCGAGCCGCTAGATGGCACCAGTGCCACGTAACGCATTGCACAGTTTGAGTTAAAAAATAACGCTTACCTAAAATTACGTTTAAATAGACGTTTCGCGTTAAACCAACCCGAAATAGCTCCACCAGTTTTTTTTGTTACACATGCAATAATCTTCAAATACTTTAAATACAAAATACTTCGACTTATGACATAATAATCTCATTGATTGATCACATCAACGATATTTTCCTATTTTCGTCCACCCCTTCAGTGTTTTGTCATAAGTGGTATTTCGGTCACCTCCTACAAATCAGGAGTCATACATTTACAACGTTGTTAGGATCAGAGTGTGGTGTTAAATAAACATTGTATCCATTTCCCGATAAGTAACGCGGTTCGGGACACTAGGTATTGCAAAATACGAATGTCTGGTTTCAAGACTTTATTTGGGACCCCGATTTAAATTGAGAAAACATTTTAAGCCGGAGAAGAGGGTTTTCTGTTAGACAAAATTTATGATCAAAGACTTGTTGAATTTCCGCCGATTACCGAGTTGAGCATTTCGCTGAGTGAATCCTTAAGTATCGTCCTGTCTCCTTCAAAAGAGCGAGACACAGAGACATTCAAGTACATAAATAGGTACTTAGTGAAGTTCTCAACTTATACTTTATACTAACGATGAAAGAAAAAATAATTTAATTCTACTAGAATAAGTTCGCAATTCAATCGAAGAAGCGGTAAACTATGAAGACAAGAACATAATCCAAAAGTTGAATTTAAATAAAATTGGCACGGATCATTCCCAACTTTCTTCGGAAAAACACACAAATCTTAGCTTCCAAGGGGACGATTTATTGCCTGAAATTTGCTAGACCGTATTTTCGTCAGGAAGAACTTTGGATTCCAGGCAGCGCTGACGTGATTGGTATGCTGAAATAAAATCCGGGTTAAAATTTTGGCAGCCCGCCTAACGGCTGTATTATTGTGAAGCTGAAGGCTTAAAAATAATGATACTACAGAGGTTTAACTCCGTTGTCACTTCCTCGTAGACATTATCAATGCAATCTCTAGCCTCCTTCAAGGCAAGTTACTTCTTTTCCAGCTGCTACCAGTATTAAGCCGTAGATCGTCGGTCCAGAGAGATGGTGGTCGATCTGTGCTGCATTTATAGGGAAGAGCGGGTGATCGTGCTCTTCCACTATAGAGGGAAATTTCCCGCCAGGCAGATCGTATGCCTGGGGACGGCCGGTCCAACTAATGTTCGTCGGACGTTATATTTATGGTATGTCATTGAAACATTTTGCTTGCGCGATGCAGGAATGTTGGAGTTTATAGTGCGCGTGCAGAGTTGACATGTGCTCGCCACATCACTCCCCTTCAAGACCGTAGCTACGCATAGCTAGGTCTGATAGGAATCGAAGTCTGTGCTCTAAAGCCTGCAAGTGCCAGGAGGCGCTGAGTCAGTGAGTCGACTAGCGGTTGAGGGTGTTCGGCGGCTAGCAGTCACTTCACCGGCGACAGTACCATGGGGACCGCGCATGTGGTAGGAACCGGTGAAGGCTGCTGTACCACTGGCAACGTGTTGCTGTGTGGTTGCCGTGCCGAGGGGTTGGGGGAGATCACCATCAGTACCAGTAGTCGGTGCGTTGACTGTAGTGGAACTGATGAGGTGAGAGGGAAGAGGATGCTGGCCTTGCTTTGAGACTGATTGTATGTGGGGTGCTGCGAGAGCGAAGGAAGGTTGACATTGTTCTGTCGAGGGTTACCACTATAGGGAAGAGCGGGTGATCGTGCTCTTCCACTATAAAGGGAAATTTCCCGCCAGGCAGATCGTATGCCTGGGGACGGCCGGTCCAACTAATGTTCGTCGGACGTTATATTTATGGTATGTCATTGAAACATTTTGCTTGCGCGATGCAGGAATGTTGGAGTTTATAGTGCGCGTGCAGAGTTGACATGTGCTCGCCACACATTTGCCAGTTGGTGGTCTCCGCTCGAGAGCATTATTGCCACATCAACTATCAGTTCTTTGGCAGCCCAATGCCAATTTAAATTGCTAATCTTACGTTAAAGTCCAAGTAAAGAATGTTATTTACTATAAAAACAGAGTAGATCTCTATTGTCTGATCTGAATTTTCTCAATTCTGATGTCATTTACGATAGAGACTACGAGCAAAGATCGTTACATAACACAACGGGCGACTTTGGTTGGAGTTAACCTTCTGATCGAACATATTTTCTCACTAGGAGGCAGTTGATCATCGGTAGTTTGAACAAAAATTGGCGAGTAAAACTGGTGGCTCTCGCCTTACATACAATCAGTTCATACTGGCAGACGACCAGAAGAGTCCTTGTGAGGGAGGACTAAGAGAAAAACCTGCCAAATCGTAAAATTCACGGACCTGACCCGGATAACGTAAAAATGACTATCCGGAAAACCATCTCTAAAAGCGACGGCCCAACGTAAGTAATCGTATCTCTAAAAACGACATTTTTGTTTTATGGCACTCATTGCTAATCAAATAATCAGTCTATAAGTTATTTACAAAAGTTATCTATATACATATATCTACTATATTTAATTTTTTGAATACTACCGGTGGAATATGATCGTATCGACCTTTGTAAAACGACAAACATTATCATTTATTGGTAAATTCGGTAGTATTACTTGACAAACACAATTAACGGCAAATTTTGAAGGAACAGAGAAAACTAAATAAATTAGAAGTTACGATGTTATCATCATCATCATCATCGGCCATTTGACGCCCACTGCAGGACACGGGCCTCCTTCATGGTTTTCCTAAACATTTTCCATAATCGCCACGCTTGGCAGGCGGGTTGGCGATCGCAGTGTGCGGTTAGAATCTCAGGAAGACGCTGCTGCCCGTCTCCTGGTAAAGTATTTCCTTAGTCACCTTCGACGACATCCACGGAAGGACGTGACGCTATTCTTAATCCGGCGCCACACGGAGTATTATTACTTGACAAACACAATTTATGGCATATCTTGAAGGATCAGAGAAAACTATAGAAATTAGATGTTACGATGTTGTATTCTGGTGAATAACCACTTGTTTTAACCGAAACTACAGATTCCGATAGTAATCAATGCTTAAAACTTTTAACAAGCCTAAAAATCGAAATTACCTCATTCGATAACATTTTTGTTTTTGTTAACAACGAATACCTTCCTCAGTCCGCCTATGCACATTTTTATCACAAGCCTGTTATTTACTTTTAATTTTGTTAAAGTATTTTATTGTAACAAACAAACAAATACAATGGAATGTATATTTTTTTCCTAAATATCTCGAAAAAAAAAACTATATAGTTTCACCGCTCTTATTGGAATGAAAAAGTGTACGTTTTCGGTATGTCTTAAATACATACCGAGAATGTACACTTAGCTCTTATAAACTGATATTTTGGCCGTTGCATCTAGGTAACGAGATGATTTACGTCCAGTGGCGCCATTACTCACAAGATGGGTGAAGGGACCACTCGGACGCTGCAGTGCCTGGGACGTTGTTTTTTTAGATGTAGTAGGCTTGCCCAGCACCTATACCATCCTGAAAGCTTAGTCAGGCCAGACCACAGGAAAGATAATACGTGCGGAGCCAACCAAGCCACGGGTTTCCTCACGGTGTTTTCATTTACAGTTAGCGCGAAAAAAAACATCTCTAGAAGGAGATGTTCGAAATATGAAGTTCTATTCTGTAATTCGCAATAGTAATATATTGTTGCGTACAAATTTTTCTACATGGCTCTAAATATGGAAGATGGATGATGTATTAGCGAAGCGTGCATGCAGCGACTAATTAATATAGATGAGGCGAAAGAGCTTTGTCTGGATCATGGTAACTGACAAACACTTGTCTCTGCCTACCCCTACAGGATACAGGAGTGAGTTAATGTATGTAGAAAATGTTGCTGTTTGATGTGCGAACTTGTTTTCAACAGGGGCGTGTCAATATTCCCTTATCTTCAAGAAAAGAGAAATGAAAAACTAATTAAATTGTTCGTACATTTTGGTAGAAAAGGGATAGTAGAATTCATTCCTCTTGACAAGTAATACCATTATTTTCTAGTATAAAAATTCAATGGTATTACAGATGATGAATCTTTCCTTGTCTCTATCGAGCGGAAGTCTGGGCCTAAGACTTCAATTCATAGTTTACTATGAAACGTCGATGTACATTGCGTCGCCGAGCTTTTCTACTTGTTAATCTGTGGATTAACCTGCAGATTATGAACATCGAATTGTCATAGTAAACCATGAATCGTAGGACTATGAAATAGGGTAAACTTTTATGACGGTAGAGTTTTTTGTATTTGTTCTACACTCGGTGGAACGCAGTGTAGCGAACGTTAGTAACAATGGTTTTTGTGAATATTCCTTCCCTATTCAACCCTTGTTTATTATGTCAACCCCAGTCCAGTTCCTTTTTAGGGTTCCGTACACAAAGGGTCCCTTACCTCTATGACTAAGACTCAGCTGTCCGTGTGCCCGTCCATCCGTCTGTCACCAGGCTTATCACAGATGATGTGTTTTTGTGTGGCGCCGGATTAAGAATAGCGTCACTCCATTTCCTCCCGTGGATGTCGTAGAAGGCGACTAAGGAAATAAATTACCAGGAGATGGGCAGCAGCGTCTTTCTGAGATTTCAACCGCGTAATGCGATCGCCAACCCGCCTGCCAAGCGTGGCGATTATGGCAAAACCCCTCATGGTTATGAAAACCATGAGGGAGGCCTATGTCCTGCAGTGGGCACTTGACAGTGGCTGATGATGATGATGATGATGATGTATTTTTGTTGCCGCTATAACAACAAATACTAAAACCAGAATAAAATAAATATTTAAGAGGGGCTCCCATACAACAAGAGTAATTTTTTACCGTTGTTTGCTCGAGACTAATAACGGCAACAAGTAGACGCTTGAAATATTCACAGAATATTTAGTTGTATATTCGCTTCAAAAATAAATAATTAAATTAAAATAAAATTTATTTCATCATTCAGCCACAAGAAGTCCACTGCTGGACATAGGCCTCCTCCATGGATTTCCAAAAAGACCGGTTGGAAGCGGCCTGTATCCCGCGTCTTCCTGCCACTTGGATGAGGTCATCTCTCCATCTTGTGGCTGGTCGCCCTACGCTGCGCTTACCGATATGTGGTCTCCATTCGAGAACTTTTCGGCCCCATCGGCCATCAGTTCTGTGTGCTATGTGCCCCGCCCACTGCCACTTCAACTTACTAATCCGCTGGGCTATGTCGACGACTTTCGTTCGTCTACGGATCTCATCATTTCTGATTCGATCTCGTAGAAAAATTCCGAGCATAGCCCTTTCCATAGCTCGTTGCGTGACCTTGAGCCTTCTTATGAGGCCCATAGTGAGAGACCACGTTTCAGTGCCATAAGTCATCACTGGTAACACACACTGGTTGTATAATTTTGTCTTGAGCGATTGAGGTATATTAGACGAAAAGACTTTTCTAAGTTTCCCGAATGCTGCCCAGCCGAGTTGGTTTCGACGATTGACCTCTTTCACGAAGTTGGACCGGCCTAGTTGGACTGTTTGTCCTAAGTAGACGTATTCGTCTACAACTTCGAGAGTCGTGTTCCCCAATGTTATTGGGGTGGGCACAACACGGGCGTTCGACAATTTATTTCATATTTAATATTTAACGGGACTCCCTCCCATACAACAAACGTGATTTTTTGCCGTTTCTTCTCGATCTGTGTGTCTAATACAACATTAATAATGGATAATGGTACGGAACCCTTCGGTTTTTATGTATATATGAGTTGTCTAATAAAATATCGCGCGGGTTAGGACATCCTATTTCCATATTATGACTGGAATCGACCCGCCCGCCCTGAGAAAGGGTTGGGCGATGATCCAAAAATACTGTCCTGGGCTGAGTATCATAAAACTACAATTCGTACTTTATTATCACAATTCGAGGTGCACCGCGTTGCAGAGTTTGCTTGGGTATTTTGTTTGTGCACCTTCTTCTTATTAAGACATTAAGTCTTCTTATTAACTGAACGGTGCATTGCACTCCTTTGTGAGCGGCCAAAACATCTCCAAAAGAGCTAGATTGGCTATCCATAATGGAGTGCTAGTCCCAACACTTATGTATGCTAGCGAGACTTGGGTATGGCAAAAGAAGCAAGAAAGTAGGATTAATGCAGTAGAAATGAGGTCCTTGAGAAGTATGTCTGGCGTTACTTTGAATGACAGGATACGCAATAGTGTGATTAGAGAACGTTGTGGACTGAAAGAGGATGTAGTGACAACAATTGAGAAAGGAATGTTGCGTTGGTTTGGACATGTGGAGAGGATGAAGGAAGAAAGATTGACAAAACAAATATATCGAGCAAATGTGGATGGAAGGGCCGGTAAGGGACGACCCAGACGGACATACTTTGACCAAATAGAGGATGTATTAACAAAGGGCAAGATAAAAAGTACCCGAAACCGGCGTGCGTGCATGCAACGACTAATGAGTGTTGAGGAAGCGAAAGTGATCTGTCAGGATCGTAGCAAGTGGCAGTCCCTGGTCTCTGCCTACCCCTCTGGGATACAGGCGTGAGTTTATGTTATGTTATGTTATTAACTGAACACCGGATAAACTCACTTGGTTTTTTTATCGGAAGGATGTCGTGAGCTGTGTCTGCGCCTTGATGCCTACTGACATTGACGACGAGGAAACAACAAGCTCCGCGGCGGGCGTGCGCGGGAGTGCCCCGCAGCAGTCGCCGGCGCTCCCCCCCCCGCACCCCACACCTCAGCGCGGGCGCGCCGCGCGCTCGCCCGCAGTCAGAAACAGTCAGAAATAAGCAACCGACGACGCGAGCTCCGTCTCTACTCTCCATGATTAAGCTCTGCGAATCAGAGGGAAACCTGGTCGGACCTGATCTAGATTTTGAAATGGACACCTAGTTTTACTTGTAACGTTTAATGAGTCACAGTTTCTGTGTACTTTTGAATAAAAAAAAAATTGATTTTTGCGTTTAAGAGGTCATCTCAAACTTGTTCAGAGAAAAAAACACTTACCAAATAACCTAAACTTTTTAGATGTTCTGCAATAAATTCGATGCTGTTCCTGAAAAAAATTGGCTTTCAGAAAATAACCGTCAAGGAACGTGTAATCCCTAAATTAGGGTTCGATGTCATTGACAATAGAACCTTGAAAAGGGCCGAAAAGGGCAAACGCGAAAAAAGAAAACGGCAAAGTAATGCTCGGGAAAACCGAGGCCTTTGCCCAGCAGCAGAACAGAAATCAGAATTCATAACTTCAATCCGTTTGCTGAACGTGTTTGTGAACTAGGTTAGCCGCTGCCTTCAGGCCGTTTTTGTAGTGGAGAACAGGGCAGCGAAAAAAAAAACTCCACTCTGACCAACTTTTATCATGTCATCTTAAACCTAATATGTAGGTACATCAGTTCTTACCTATATGATAAGATTCCATGATTGCCATCATTTACTTAAGACACAAAAGAAACTACGAAAATAAATTGACATAAAAGTAAAATCTACAGTAATTTGGTCCAAAAATATCTCTAAAAACACAATCCCCCATACTGTGACTTACGTACTGTGCCACCTCTCCACCCGCTCAGTGTTATTCCGCCTCGTTATAAAAAACCTTTCCATGTTACCTTTATTTCACTCACCACGGTCACAAACTAGAAAGTTTAGAAAAATCATTCACTCTGTTTTACTAAAACGGTGATAGTCCGTTCTATTCCCACTGGAAGTTGCCGTACTTTATTTGTACAAATGACCTTAGTCTGGGTGTGTTTCCATGTTTGTGATGTCCTTGTCTGACCACAAGTGATTGTGACGAGTGGAATTTATTCAGAGCACGCTGACAGTTCGCCAAAGTGCATAATTAAAAAAAAATGGCCAAGTGCGAGTCAGACTCGCGCACGAAGAGTTCTGTCCCATTATCTATACAACATTTGAATATTTAAAGCGTCTACCTGTTGCCCTTCAATAGGGGCCTGGTGACCGACAGGCAGAGAGACAGAGAGACAGACGGACAGTGGAGTCTTAGTTATAGGGTCCCTTACCCTTTAGGTACGGAACCCTAAAACAACTGCTGTTAATTGTTAACAGTAAGTATGGACTAACTAGATCTAAGGGTGAAGATTTTATGGCTCTTCGTTTATTTAATTGAGGCACGCTTTTGGCTTAGCCACTGAACATTACGGAAATAGGCAAACAAATAAAGACTCTTGACTCGTGTGAAAGCTCTGACATATCGCACCTGCGTTTTACCAATGACATCATCATCCTTGCTGAAAACATCAGCGATCTCGAATGCAGATAGAAAGATAGATAGAATATTATTTATTGTATGTATACCAGGAATTACATGTATGCTGACAGAACTGCGTGATGCATCCTTGAAGGTGGGTCTTAAGATGAACATGTCCGAGACTAAGATCATGGCTAATCATGCAGTCAATGTACCAAGCATCGTCGTCAGTAACAGCCCTGTGGAGGTGGTCGATGAGTATGTTTACCTTGGACAGTTTATCTTTGGACCGAGAATCCCAGGTTAGAGATCGCGCGGCGGATTCACCTAGGATGGGCTGTATTTGGAAAACTTGCCAATGTCTTCAAGTCAAATATCCCACAAGGTCTGAAGACCAAGACTTTCAACCAGTGTGTTCGGCCTATCCTCACGTATGGGGCCGAAACATGGACGCTCACGAAGCAGAATACGCTCCGAGTGAAAGTTGCACAAAGAGCTATGGGGCGAGCTATGCTAGGCCTCAAGCTAGTAGATAGAGTACCAAATATCGTCATACGACATCAGACGAAGGTCAACGATATTGGTGACCGAATCTCGAGTCCAAAGTGGCGTTGGGCAGGACGCCTGGTGAGCGGGTAGAGAAGGCTAGGGCAGTAACTGAGTGGCGGCTAAGAACCGGATGGTGGCGGTAAGTGGGTAGACCGACAGCTCGATAGTCGGACGGTGTGAGCAAGTCGTCAAACGGTCTGTGGATATGAATGTGGAGAGACCGTGAAATATGGCGTAATGGGGAAAAGGCAGCAGTGGGCAGAGGTGGACTGATGATGATTTAACTTTGTTTATCTGATTTAGCTGGTCTGTAAACTCTTACTCTTAATTTACTTTTCAAACATTAGAGTATGTTAAAATGTGCTAGTGAAATGGAAGCCAGCAACAGCGATAAAAACTCACGGATTATTCTTGTAGCAACTTTCGTCACCTTCTGTTCGGTATTTGAGATCTGGGCGGCGAGGGGGCGTCTCTCGAGAGGGGGAGAGGCAGGTGGGCCGGTGACGTCATCAAAATAATGCTTCCCGGATTATCCGGGCTACTTCCTGCGTCGCTGGTCTGCGGGTGAATGCCCGTTGGTTTTGGTGGTTTGACCCGGCTCTGGGAGAATTTTCATAGATGTAAATAAATAAAGTGGTAATCCAATCCACGACCTCCGGCATGGTAAACAGACGTGATACCGCTAGACCAACGAGGCAGTCGAAGAGGTTGCTTTGACTGATTAGTGTGATATTGCATACGATTTCCAAGAACTTTGTGGAAGCTGTTTGATCAAGCCAAGTATGGATAGATAGATAGATAACTCTTTATTGCAAATCAGGTGCAAAAGTAAATCGCAAAAAATATTACATGTACTTACCATACATTTGAATGCCACAAATTGGTAACTTTAAAATAAAACAGCTGATTCTTGCCGACATTTCGAGGTTTTTCCCATAGCCAAACTTGATCGTATAGACGAAAATCGCCCTATACATACGAAATTTGTATGTATACTGTATTCGTATTGACGAGAAACCCCATATACTTACGAAATTCGTATGTATTCTGTATTTGTATTGACAAGAATCCCCATAAACACAAAAAAATCATACGAATTCTGTATTCGTATTGACGATAATCACCATATAGGGAAGAGCGGGTGATCGTGCTCTTCCACTATAAAGGGAAATTTCCCGCCAGGCAGATCGTATGCCTGGGGACGGCCGGTCCGACTCGTCCGTTCGTCAGATGTTATATTTATGGTATGTCATGTGAAACATTTTGCTTGCGCGATGCAGGAATGTCGGAGTTTATAGTGCGCGCGCAGAGTTGACATGTGCTCGCCACATCACTCCCCTTCAAGACGGTAGCTACGCATAGCTAGGTCTGATAGGAATCGAAGTCTGTGCTCTAAAGCCTGCAAGTGCCAGGAGTCGCTGAGTCAGTGAGTCGACTAGCGGTTGAGGGTGTTCGGCGGCTAACAGTCACTTCACCGGCGACAGTAACATGGGGACCGCGCATGTGGTAGGAACCGGTGAAGGCTGCTGTACCACTGTCAACGTGCGCTGTTGCTGTGTGGCTGCCGTGCCGAGGGGTTGGAGGAGATCACCATCAGTACCAGTAGTCGGTGCGTTGACTGTAGTGGAACTGATGAGGTGAGAGAGAAGAGGATGCTGGCCTTGCTTTGAGACTGATTGTATGTGGGGTGCTGCGAGAGCGAAGGAAGGTTGACATTGTTCTGTCGAGGGTCACCACTATAGGGAAGAGCGGGTGATCGTGCTCTTCCACTCTAAAGGGGAAATTTCCCGCCAGGCCGATCATATGCCTGGGGACGGCCGGTCCATCTGATGTTCGTCAGACGTTATATTTATGGTATGTCATGTGAAACATTTTGCTTGCGCGATGCAGGAATGTTGGAGTTTATAGTGCGCGCGCAGAGTTGACATGTGCTCGCCACAACCATATAAATACCAAATTCCCGAAATCTGTATTCGTACTGACGAAAATCCGCTTATAAATATGAAATTCATGGGTATTCTGTATTCGTATTGACGAGAATTCCCATACCTACACTAATAATAATAATATAATAATAATAATAATACAAATCCATAGTGAAACACAACAACAATACACAAGAATTAGTAACACAGAAAAACAAAAACATGCTTCCAGAAGGATATAATGTTAGTATTTATTTTTACTATTAGTTAGTACTTATGAAATTAGTATGGAGTTATTTCATTCTAAAGTTACCTGCGGCATTAAAATTTATCGTACAGCTGATATTTTTTTCTCAATTTCAATGGATTTTGTTACATCAATCATCTAGCGCAGAATGTAAGGGCCTAGTTACTCTACTTAGATAAAAGAATAGACATACCAAAATGTAATAGCAAGATCCTATGTCAGATACTTTGAGAGCACAAACAATGTTAAAAGTAAATAATATTACACCCACTAACAGTGTCTCTCTGCCAAATGGGGCCTTTAACGCAATAAGAAAAGGTCCGATGGTCGCGTCAGACTCAATCAGCCAGACAATATTAAGTATTAAAGAAATAAGTACTTGGAGTTGCTTGAAAAGGCTTTAAAGCTGGCCACCCACCAACGTGGCTAAAGAGCCGTGTATGGGAATTTTGGGAACACTTCCAATACTCGCGAAATTCTCAGTGCGGTACCGTATAGTATAGGTACCGAATATTATTTTAGGTACTACAGCGTTTTCCAAAATCCATACTAGTATATTTTCTGGACCATTATGTTTTTTTAAAGGAACCATGCCTGGAACATCAACGGGTTAAGAGATATTAAGGTTTATGCCCGTGGTCCGTGTACCGTCGGATTAAGAATAGCGTCACTCCATTTCCTTCCGTGGATGTCGTAGAAGGCGACTAAGGAAATACATTACCAGGGGACGGGCAGCAGCGTCTTCCTGAGATTCCAACCGCATACTGCGATCGCCAACCCGTCTGCCAAGCGTGGCGATTATGGCAAAACCCCTCAGGGTTAGGAAAACCATGAGGGAGGCCTATGTCCTGCAGTGGGCGTCAAATGGCTGATGATGATGATGATGATGAAGGTTCATGTATTTTACAGAAATGCAACTAGTGCCGTAAACCAAACATTTCTTGCCAAGAAACCTTATTGAAAATTGCAAGCTATCTTTTAGAAATAGAGTTTAAAAATTCAACGTGCAATGTATTTAGAACATCGGGATCTTACTCAAGGGAAGTGTTGGTTTATATTTACGCTTCGTGCCCCAAGAATGCTAAAAGTTACGTGGCCATTGCGCGATTGGGGTGAGTGCACTTGCGGTCTTTATTCGTCCCCCTGTAGGACGCAGGACTTCTCTTAGGGAGAGAGAGATAGGTTTGTGTGAAATTAATTACTTGTTTACACATTCTCTCATTTACCCGTTAATCCGTTCATTTCATCATACGTTTAACCGTTCATTCGTTCATCCATTCATCTGTTCATCTGTTCATTCAGTAATCCATTTATACATATTTCATTCACTCAGGTAATTTGTTCGTTCGTTCGTTCATTCATTCATTCACTAAGTTTTTAATTTCTTCTTTACCTGTTCTAGGGTAAACCCAACCGTCAGTTGAGTCCACGGACCTTTTGCTGACCGCGTGGAGTGCGGCGCGCCAAGCCAAGGGCCTTTGAGGTCTGTCTTTGTGCAGAATTGTGTACATTTTTAACGCCGCCATTGTTTTGCCGCAGAGTTGAGTAAATACTACGAGGAGAATCGGTTAGGCAAAGATTAATATCGTTTTGCTTGGTTGGGGTAGGTAGTTTAATTTTTTATAATTTTCTTTAACTTCACTCGTAGAAGTAAAAAGTCAAACTTGAAATATTTGCGTAACTATTGTACTTACCTAAAAAATTAAATCTTTATGACAGCAAGAAAACAAATCTTTACCTCTTTTTACTATCACGCGGTAATTTGAGACTTCTAATTACCTGAAAATAAAAGAAAGCTTTGGTTAGTTTCGTCAATAATTGTAAGTACACCCAATTAAGAACCGAGAAGCACTATTTGGTACATACACATAAACTCACGCCTGTAGCCCGGAGGGGTAGGCAGATACCTCAGGTGGAGAGCAAGGTTTAATTTTATTTTGCCACGATCCCGTCAAAAAAATTCCAAAACTAGCCAGCTAGAGTGTTGCATGAACGCCGTGGGTCCGCGGGTCATTGTTCTGATAGACGGAGAGCCGGTACTAACTGTTCGCGAATTTTTCGAAACGAGATTTCTAAACAATTTTATTTTAAGTCTATACATAATGGTAATAGTCTAAATATATTGCATTTTTAATTACTAATCACATAACTGCGGCTTTCAAACCACCCAAAATTCATGGTGTATATTTGCCAAAATTATTTGTTTGGCAACCTATAATTAAATTGCGCTGCAAATGTTGGCTTTCAATACGGCCCTAAAAGCTGAGTTACGTTTCAAATTCCACGTTTCACACTAAATTCGTGTCACATAAGCTATCTCACGGGCTTTGACATCCAATACCCTGCGGGCGAGACCGATGACGTTTTACGAGAGAGTCGTACGTGACTGAAATAGCGCAGGTATGATGCCCGACAAGTAACTTGAACAAATGACTTTGGCTCTTATCGTACAGATTTTATCTTAAGGTGGCCCCTCATGGAGCAATTCCCATACACACGTAGTTTGGGTTTTATTTACACACGACACGCCGGATCGCAACGAACACAAGAGCGTACAAGAGGACTCAAATCGGGGTTTGATCAAACTCAAACTGAAACTCAAAATTTTTTATTCACTATTAAAACAAATGTTTACTTAAGGGGGTCCAGGGAGCTACACTGACGCGCCACCGAGGAAATAAATCATATCAACCAATTTAACCCCGACTTTCTCGTACATTAACCCGCTGTTAATCGACTGTTAACGGCTGTCAGTTTTTTTCTTGTATACACTTTGGTCATATTAACAGCGGGTTAGTGTACGAGAAACTCGGGGTTAAATTGGTTTTAGAGGAAACGTGTTTTTAAAATAAGACCGTAAAAATGTTAGATTTTGCGTGCGAGTTTGCACGAGAAATGTAACAGCAGCCTTAAGCTTGTTTATATTTTTATGCCTTGTGAAAAGCACCGTGCTGCAATAAAGTGGTTCTTTTCATCTGCTCTCGAGAACATAATTTAGCCAACGCAGCTTTCCGAGTGATGAATGAGTTCTCATTTAGCCAGCGAAGTATCGATACAGAAGGAGACAGATTTCTAAGACGAAATAAAAGCAACTTTATATCTTTATAGCCACTGGTTGAACAAATATATCCACGTAAGGTTGTTCTGTCTTGTAACCATATTGTACAATTGTTTGTTTTCTTTCAATAAATAAATAAATAAACTTTATATCTTTATTTATAATAAATGAACGGTGTACGTTGTATATAATATCAATGAGATCCTAAGTTTAACAGTCATTTTTTATAAAAGTCGGTTTCACTAAAATACCCTTAAGACGGAGTTAAATCCGGCTTACGAGAGGAATTCCTCTCTCTTTTATAATTAGCTGAATTAGGTATTTGACAAAATATCAAATGAGTTATGTACTTTTAAAACGGAATTTTGTATGAAAATACTGGCTTATGACGTCACATTTCAGAGCACTCTTATGTTCAATCCATTTAAAAATTGTAATAACTAGTAATTGACTAAAAGAGATACATTTTCCGAGATATTTTGTAATTTTTGTTTTAATCGAGCATATGAAATAATTTATTGTTGATCGTGTCAAATACCGTATTGATAGCTGCATCAATAGTGTTTAAGTGATTTTCAAAAGCCTCAAGGCTTGTAATAAGCTGTCTGTTAATAGTTTTTTTATGGTGAGAAATAAAATTCTCTTACTTAATTCATGAACCGGCGGTGAAACTTTGTTTGGGCCTCGATTCTGTCAATGACAAATTCACGGTCAGTTTGCGTGACATTTTTTTTCATTATATGGACGCCTGGTAGGTTTAAGGCGGGACGATTCCCATACAAATGATTTTTTCCAAATTCGTTAAAAAATGTACATAGTTATACACTGAAATTATCTATATCTGCATTAATTTAAACTGTTATTTGCGCTAATTTATATGTTCTTGAAAATAACAGTAGTTCATTAGCTTAAATGAGATCGACAATTTAGTCCATACAAACAATATCAATTTAATTTTAGTATTAAACTACTGTTTTTTTTTTTCAAGGAAATGTAAAGTGGCGCAGATAAAAATCTTAATTTATACAGACAAATATAATTTCAGTGTGTAATTATGTATTTTTTTTTTTTATTTGGAAAAAAATCTTTGTATGAGAATGGTCCCACCTTAATGTATGCGATCGAAGATTTCATGCAATTGTCATTGCACTGAAAAGCATTATATTTAGGACTATGCTAGGTAACTATGTGTATTGTTGTTAGACAATGTTATTACAGAGTATCGAATTGCAAATCAATTCGGCAAACACAAAGGTGTTCTGTTCGTCACAGGCAGTGTATCTAAACAATGATACCATCTGGTGACCTCCACGTACCATACAATCTATGGTTCTCAAAGGCAACCGTACTTTAATGCAATTGTTGAACTAGGGGCAATGAAAATGCAAATCCGACATATCGCATTCATTGCACGAACTAATGATTGCATACACGATTATAGACGCACAATTCAATATTTGATCTGTACCTACTTTGGTTTGAGAACATTGGGAAAAATATTTGATCATATTTAATCGTTAATAAAGACGAAGATAAAAAATGTTTATTTGCAGTAACTTAAGCCAAGTTTACATTTTCTGGCGGCACCCACACTAGGAGACCCCGTATCGTGGGCGCTATTTTATTTAACATTAGAGATTTTACTTGTGACTAATAAAATACCAAACATGCAACTCGGTAAGTAAAGTTTTTAATTTCTTTTTTAAAAATGTTCATCAAATATTAATCTAAAGTATAAAATAAAAACTTAACTACCAAAACATTATTATGTGTTTTAGGCGATAGACAGCCCAAAACACAAGAACTGTTCTGATGTTTACCTAGTAACCTTCAATAACAGTTCGGTGTCATTATAATTTAAAGTAGCTAACCCGTAACAATTATTTTACATTCGTGGTAGGACGATGTTTTACTGTCATAGCATTTTATCATCCTATTATAAATGATGAATGGTGCAGAAAACCACAAAAATCTATGTGCATAATGCTGTATATGCGGTCGATATTTTAATCCATTAATTCATCGCAGCGTTAACGCTTCGCGTACTTTAGTAAGAAAAGGAACTAATGTTTTGGCATTTAAAGTTATTGCTGGCACTCATATAATCTTATATGAAGGTAGCAAGCAACTAATGTATTATTATTATGTTTAATATGATTTGAGAAAAGATGGTCAAAAGTTATTTTCAATGCCTTTTTTCCATTATAAATATTCGACCAAAGGAAACTTACATTACATTGTATATTAATTGTAAGAACTAATTAAGTACCTTATATCTCTGTAAATGACTGATGTGCAGTAAAGTGTTATATATTTATCTATCTATATTGACATCCAACAAACTGAATGTAAATTATTTACGTGGAATTTCTGATTTCTAAGGATTCTCTAAGTGTAGAAAAAATCAATCCGCTATTCTTCAATAATGGATAGAAGTGGCGCTACTGGCTTCGGGACGCCTAAAGTGCCTCTCCATCACTGGAGGTTGGCAGTCAGCTCTTTACAACGGTCTCTGTGCAGCGCAATGCTGAAGAGCTCCTCCACGGTTGTAACACCGGTTCACTAAATCTTGCACAACCATTACATCCTTCTCCTCCTCGGCCTTATCCACCTTGCCCATCATAATGGTCCGCAGCAATTGGTATCTCTTGCTTCGTACCACATGGCCTAAGCAGGCTACTTTCCGCTGCTTGATGGTGCGAATAACTTAGCGCATACAGTGTCCATCCCGGGTGGGCGGCAGAAGAGGCTGCGAGATGGAAGGTCCAAAAGTATTCTGCGCTTTTGGACCTGGGCTCTTATTATGAAGCAGCGATATGTTCGGAAGGGTCATCAACGTCGCGATTGAGCCCGACAATTCACTCGAATCTAGCGACAAATACGGTTCTTTTTTAATGTGACCTGGGGTAGCTTATTTTTGTAGTGGCATGTTTTCTTTTTACGTATTTTCTTTTGTGCGTGTTTTTATTAATGTTTTCTTTTTATATTTCACGGCATTTATTTAGATTAGAAATAAATTATTTTATAGTGGATTAATATAGACTTGCGGTCTTATTTATAAAAAAAACACGATTCCGTTATTAGGCAGATAAAAGGATTTTTGTTCAACAAAACATAGAGTGGAACGAAAGTACGTTAAGACCACTCAAGTTTTCGAGTTATACTTCTTTTTCCTACTCACTTAAAACAAAAAATATACCCCAATTTATGGCTCATCAACAATCAGTTAAAATCTACTTACCAGAAAACAAAATTGGCTGTGATACCAGGAAAACATTTTCCGAGTAAGCACCTCCATAAATCAGCTCGGTGGCTCCTTGGGCTGCTACTCGCGAAAAAATTTGTTTTATTGAATACTGGCTGTGCCTACGCTTCGCTCTAACGCAACTCGGTTAGTGCCAATAGGAGTATTAGGACGAAAACGATTTTTGTATTTTGTGTTTTTGTTCTCTATCTATCTATCTCATCATCATTATCATCATCAGCCATTTGACGCCCACTGCAGGACATAGGCCTCCCTCGTGGTTTTCATAACCATGAGGGGTTTTGCCATAATCGCCACGCTTGGCAGGCGCGTTGGCGATCGCAGTATGCGGTTGGAATCTCAGGAAGACGCTGCTGCCCGTCTCCTGGCAATTGATTTCCTTAGTCACCTTCTACGACATCCACGGAAGGAAATGGAGTGACGCTATTCATAATCCGGCGCCACATGGAAATCTATCTATCTATCTGCAATTATTTTAACTCAAAAATCTACAGTCTTTGTCCGTTCCTAAGGTCTATTTAAAGTAGTGTTAAAGGATCTTATTAAACTGGACAAGTCTTAATCACGTGCAATAATAAGGTGGTTCAGAAAATTACCAGCTACATCAAAACTTTTTTTTTTTTATTTCAAGACAGAATTAAATCGCAAATACGCGTACTTATTTTGCAGTGTTTTCTATTGCACGTGCAGTCGACAATTTATCTGTGCCAATTTACAAACAGTACCAGTATCAGAGGGAGAGAACCAAAGTCTTGGACGGACACTACATGCGAAGCTATTCGAGAGATTCTACAAGCGGCCACACACTTGACGCATAATCGGACGGAATGGAGAGCTTGGTGGCGATACCTGCCTCATAGCCACATTTCCCAGTCATGTTGTTGCGTCCATATTACGTCATGGGATTTCGTAAGTATCTGTTTTTACGCCCCTTCTGTGGCGGTAAATAAATGCTATGCTTCCATGAAGAAGAAGATAAACACAGGGCCGGATTTAGGGGAGGGCAGGCGGGGCTAATGCCCTGGGGCCTCCACAAGGGAAGGGCCCCCACAAACGGCTAATATGTACTATCATTAAACGCCAATCTTTTGCTAGTCTGTCTTATAACTTATAACGTCCGTTTTTTTTTTCAAATTTGAAAAAAAATTCGTCGTCAATTCATTTTAGTTTTTGTTTCGTATTTTTTATTTGGAAATAATTAGGGGCCTCCGCTCCCTCGTTTCCCCAGGGCCTCCAGACCTCAAAATTCGGCCCTGGATAAACAGTAGACACTTCGCCTCTACTGGCCATCGTGGAAAACTACAATGGTGAAATTAAAGGCTCCTGCAAAAGTAATTCTAAGTATACCCCTACTGAAGTTGCCAGTC
Source organism: Yponomeuta malinellus (assembly GCA_947308005.1). NCBI lineage: Eukaryota > Metazoa > Arthropoda > Insecta > Lepidoptera > Yponomeutidae > Yponomeuta > Yponomeuta malinellus. The sequence goes on along the minus strand of OX371020.1, from coordinate 5,644,952 downwards.
ATCAAGCATTTCACTAAATTGTCTGCACCTCTTCAAAATGGTCGCTGATCGATGTCTACGTTCACGATAAAACGATTAAAACTTATTGGTAACGATTAATTTTCTCTTTCATGGCGGGTGTACGGTAGACAGCCTATCGATCTTGACACTGTCAGTCGAAATTCGACTCTATGCATTTAAGACAAAAATAGTCCGAACTCCAAAACGAAACAGTTCATCGGCTGCTGACAATTGTACAGGTAAACCAGGCTTTAGGTTCTAACATTACTAAAGTTAATAATGTGATGCCCAAATACAAAAGCCGTGTGGCGCTGGATTAAGAACAGCGTTACTCCATATGAGACGACCTCGTGGCGCAGCGGTAGTGCATCTGCGAACCATGCGAGAGGTCCCGGGTTCGAATCCCGGCTGGGGACAAAGTAAAACCCCCATGTCTTGAATGTTTACATGTTTGTGATGTCGTTGTTTCTGCTTCCCACGACACAGGGTATCCTAGTGTGGGGCCAGAAGCAATGTACCTATGTGCTTGTATGTAAATGTTTAAACTTCTGTTTATTGTACGTCTTTCAGATCAGTTCTACTGAAGTGCTACTGCTGTTTTCGCCGAAATGAATCCCTTTCATAAAATAAACGTAATAACAAACAGCGACCTTATGTAGGTAGGTAATTAGCCATCAGGTTGCTGTTACGACTGTCATTCTGCACATTATAACAGTTTGAATGATTGTGAAAAAATGAGTATACTTTTCATAAATATGGTCTGAGGCCTTGCTTGATAATACAATTACGGACATTTGAGACATCTATTTTTTGTTACCCAATACTTAGTTTTAGTTTTTGATCAGACGTGACAAAAAAAAAATCATCATCAGCCATTTGACGCCCACTGCAGGACACAGGCCTCCTTCGTGGTTTTCATAACCATGTTTTGCCATAATCGCCACGCTTGGCAGGCGGGTTGGCGATCGCAGTATGCGGTTGGAATCTCAGGAAGACGCTGCTGCCCGTCTCCTGGTAATTGATTTCCTTAGTCGCCTTCTACGACATCCATGGAAGGAAATGGAGTGACGCTATTCTTAATGCGGCGCCACATGGAAAAAAAATATTTGCTACTAAAATTCTAACTAAAAATTAATAATTTTCGAATCAACTTTTCTCCATAAAGTAATAAAACTGTTACAATGTAACAAATGCAACCAAGTTAATAAGCTTGCATTAACTTGGTTATATTACAGTAACACTTAGGTTAATGTAATGTGTTGTATTGCACACTTAAATAATGAATTTGGTAAGTGCCCTCGGTTTTTGAGGAGTGGAAGCCATGAGATCCATAGCACGGGTAAATCTTATATTGGAGTTCTCCTGTCTCCTACTCCATAATGTGACATGTTAATAGTTGAGTTTTACAAATTTTTAAGTGCATTATGGACTGAAGAAAATAAAATATTTTTGTATAAATATATTTGTATTCATGTGTGAGCGAGACGGAATGATAGACGTAATAGGAGCCTTTAGTAATATTAGCCTACTCCATCTAAAATGCAATGTCCCAGGCACTGCAGCGTCCGAGTGGTCCCTTAACCCATCTAGTGTGAGTGAAGTTGCCACTGGACGCTGTATAAATCATCTCACTACGTAGATGCAAAGGCCAAAGTTTCTTTTTTAGTAATATAGTAACTATGGTCTGCCTGTACAAGAGTTTTGTTGTTAATATTAATGGTTCGAGTTTGTGGAACTTTATGCGGCAGCCGATACATTAACTGTGGTGCTGAGTTGCTATTTTCTAGTCTATTGAGCTGATAAGAAATTAAAATGTGGAGGTTATTCCATAAAAGTTCTCTTTGTGGCGCGAGGCTTTTAATGACTGACTTAGTGATTTCTTGTTTTGACTGCCTCGTTGGTCTAGCGGTCACGCTTGACTATCAAAACGGAGGTCGTGAGTGCGATTCCCACTGGAGCCTGCCGTACTTGATTTGTAGAAATGGCCTCAGTGTGGGTGTATTTCCGTGTTTGTGATGTCATTGCCTGATTACCACAGAGTATCTTAGTTTTGGGTCCAGGACAAGTGATTGTGTTGTGTGGAATCTATTATTATCATTTTAATAGGAGTTTCAAACTATAACTACATACATACATACATAAACTCACGCCTGTATCCCAAAGGGGTAGGCCACTTGCCACGATCCTGACAGACTTACCATACGTCCCAGGCGTACACACTTCGACCAAATATGGGACTTATTAGCAAAGAGCAAGATAAAAAGTACCCGAAACCAGCGTGCGTGCATGCAACAACTAATGAATGTTGAGGAAGCGAAAGTGATCAGCATAACTCTATGATCTTAAATTAAATGGTTTTTCCTGTAATTTGACGGAGAGTGACTATAAAGTAGGTCCTTAGAATCGCTACTACTTTAAAAAAATCATCTGCTATGATTAAAATTAATGTATTAACCTTTGCCAGCCTAAATCTTAGAAAAGAAAGAGGTGAGATTTTAATTACTAATTACATTATCGCGGCTTCAAACCACTCAGATTACAGCGTGTTCGACATTCCACTCTAGGACACAAAAGTGTACGGAGCCAATACTTTCTCACGGACTATTTGATTTATAAAATATCCCGGAAGTTGAAACACTTTTTTTTCGGTACTATTTCGATTGCTAATGTTTCTTTTCTTACTACAATATTACGTAAACCATTATACTAAGACTTCGTAAGGAAATTTTGATGAAATATAATTTTCGTGTGACTAAGGACAATAGAAGTTCCGTCTCTATCTTTTGCTAAAGGTTTCCTCACCCGCATAGCCGGCCAAAACAATACAAAACAACGTCGTTAGAGACAGCGGACGAAACGGCCTTCAGAATGGCTTATCTTCTCGAAACTTTATTAGACTGCTAAGCTATTGTTGTTGAGGTCAAGGAGCAGTACTTTTACTACGCTTTTGATTCACGACCAGGGCCGCGTTTGATAGAGCTACCTACAACACAATTCGAATATTTTTGTTCAAACAAAATGTTAACTCAATGAACGTCAAAGTTGTTAGTTTCACAATTAACCCCCGAACTGCCCTCGCGGAATGGAACGAATAGGTGGCCCATACTAAGTAGGATACAGATCTGTGTCGCGGCAGACGAGTGGTAAACTAGCATTTTATTCTTTTCAAAAAAGTTTTAGTTTTATTAACAGTTTTTTCAACTTAAAAATATTACTCTCGAATGGGTTGAACACTAGACCTGATTGTCCTCTATACCCATAAACATTAATCTACTGTTTAATACCAACCATCTTACTAGACATCATGGTTTCCATGACAACCGATATACATTGCATAGCCGATTAACCGGTGGTAGCGGAGCGGTAGAACGCAAGCTTCTCATTCGGGAGGTCGTGGGTATGAATCCCAACGTGTACCAATGACTTTGTTTTGTAAGTTACGTACATTTGTGAGGTTATAGTAGCGACACCACTCGCTAATCGTGAAGGAAAACATCGTGAGGAAACCTGAGTGTCTGAGGTGTTCACATACCTCATCGCTTGAAATTGCCAATCCGCGGTGGGCACGCGTGGTGGTTAAGCACTTGTGATCTCTCTATCTGATAGAAGGCCTGTGCCCTGTAGTGGGGCATATATAGGCTACAAAAAAAAACCGGCCAAGTGCGAGTCAGAATCGCGTACGAAGGGTTTCGTACCATTATCTTTACAACATTTGAATATTTTAAGCGTCTTCCTGTTGCTGTTATTAATATCGAGCATTTTTTTTTATTCTGTTTTTGGTATTTGTTGTTATAGCGGCAACAGAAATACATCATCTGTGAAAATTTCAACTATCTAGCTAGGTATCACGGTTCATGTGACACAGCCTGGTGACAGACAGACAGATGGACAGTGGAGTCTTAGCAATAGGTTCCCTTACCCTTTGGGTACGGAACCCTAAAACAGCAATTACCTACAATGATGACAATAATGGCATTCTACGATCTAAGTTTTATCATCCGAAGAACTTACTGCAATCGAGATTGCGAGAATCACAGTTGAATGTGAGTTGAGAAGAGTTAAAGCAGCCATTTATGCGGGACATACTCCGTTGCTAATCTTAAAGTTACAAGCTTACAAATCTTACTTGCTAACGTTATTTGCTAATCTTAAAGTTACTTCTCGGAAAGCGATAGTCGAGATTTCTTTTCATTCCTTCTGTTCAAGATGGGATTGCGCGGGTTTAAATTTTGCTTCTTTTTAGGGTTCCGTATACGAAGGGTGCCAAACGGGACCCTATTAGTCCGTCTGTCTGTCTGGATGTCTGTTACCAGGCTGTATTTCATGAACCGTGATAGCTAGGCAGTCAAGCACAAATGATGTATTTCTGTTACAACAAGATGATGATAAAACAAACGTAATTTTTTGCCGTTTTTTGCTCGATATTTATAACGATATTTTATTTGCACAATATTTTGTTCTATATTCGCTTCAAAAATAAATAATTAAATTAAAATAAAATAAATAATTAGCACATGACCGGGTAGCTTGGTAAACCACGAGGGAGGCCTATGTCCTGCAGTGGGCGTCAAATGGCTGATGATGATGAAATATTTAACGGGAGCTCCCATACAACATACGTGTTTTTTGCCGTTTTCTCAATCTTTGTGTCTAATGTAGTGTAGATAATGGTACGGAACCCTTCGTGCGCGAGTCTGACTCGCACCGACTCCAGCCGATTTTTTTAACCGGCGTGCGCGCATCCAGCGGCTAATTAATGTCGATGAAGCGGAAGAGGTCTGTCAGGATCGTGGCAAGTGGCAAACGCTGCTCTGTGTCAACTCCTCCGGGAAACGGGTGTGAGTTTATGTATGTTTGTGTGTGCATATATTTCAGAGAAGATATCTATTTGAAATCTGGAGAGGTAGAAGGAAGAAAGATTAACGAAACAAATATATCGGGTGAATGTGGATGGAAGGGCCGGTAAGGGACGTCTCAGGCGGACATATTTCGTCCAAATAGGAGATGTATTAGCAAAGGGCAAGATAAAAAGTATCCGAAACCGGCGTGCGTGCATGCAACGACTAATGAATGTCGACGAAGCAAAAGTGATCTGTTAGTATCGTGGCAGGTAGCAGTCCCTGGTCTATGCCTACCCCTCCGGACTACAGGCGTGAGTTTATGTTGCGTCTTATCTATTTGACAAAATTTACCGAGTTTAATGTTTTGAAAATCTGTTGCGTCTGTAAAAAAATGTCGTCATTTTCTGTCATGCTTTGGTTTAAAAATTTGACTTCATTTTCTTTGGAGTTTTTTTTGTCCATTTTTTTCTCCAAAACATCGTGAAATGGGCCCCTGGCTTATCTTGTAATGTTAATTAAGTCGCTATTTCTCGGGTTTTTTCGAATGACATTCGATGTTGATTTCAGCATGCTGAGACCGGCCCAACTTTGAATTTGTGGAGTAAGTCAGTTTCTAGAATTATGTTGAAAAATAACTTCTACTATGTGCTGTGTCGAGGGATTTTCATGACATTGTGGTTTGGAGACAAAGATAATTTCAGAAATATTTTCAACAAATCTACTCAGTTACGAGTAGCTCTATCGGTGCCTTAAATAATTTGAAACTTTTCTTTTCCATTCCATTTGCACTTTGAAAACATTGTTTTACCATAGATACGTGCGGTTTTGTTTATTCGCCGGTACTCTCATTGGAATTCCGGCCACGGCTGGTACAGTCGCCAAAAAAGTACAGCAAGAATTGACCTGTATTGTCGTAGCACTTACTGCAAGCGAAATAAGAACGAATTTGAAACAGGAGGTTTCTTCAAGGGTCGTCTGTCCGCTGGGGAAATACAAATATTCAATGTTTCTTTAAAACAATGCGGCCATTTTTACCCGCAAAATTTGAGCATCGAAATATAAAATTTACATGTATTTACCTGGCTCATATTCCCAAAAGAACGAGCATACGTGTTCTCCGTGTCGGATATAATTGTATTGATTATGAAGAAATAATTGATTTATTAATCGTTAAATAAAATACGGAAAAGAATAATCTCTATCCAGCTCTTTAGCAGGGACTCCAACAAAAACAGTCACTAAGATGAAGAGTTTGGTAACTTACTCATGGGTCGCGTCAACAGATCTTGACAATTTTTTTTTTAATGGGTAAGCCGACATGTTGCCTATATTCGTCCCACTTCAGGGCACAGGCCCTCTCTCAAAGAGAGAGTATGGGTTTCATCACTACGCGTGCCCACCGCGGATTGGCAATTTCAAGCGCTGAGGTATGTGAACACCTCAGACACTAAGCTTTTCTCACAATGCTTTACTTCACCGTTAGCGAGTAGTATTGCTACTATAACTTCACAAACCTCTAACCTCTTCCCCTTATAAAACACCTTTAATTAATTAGAATTTTACAGTTTTAGTGTTATAAGGTTGCCAATGAAAGGCCCACACAGCATTCGTCTTTAATTCCAATGAGCACTAATAGTAATTATACATAACAAAAGGAAGTGTAACTTCTAGACTTTTAAAACTTAAAGAGAATTTGTATGGGATCACCGGAGATTGCCCCTTTATGACAAACAAAGAAAGAACGAAATCAGGCAACGTTGTAAATATCGTTGAACTTAAATAACAAATATATACGAATAAATTGAGAAGCTCCTATTTCAGTTTGAAATCGTTTTAAAAGCTTGTTTTTTAACGCTCCACATTTCGTTCCCCAGCCGTATTTTTTCGTGTCTTTAAATAAATGTAAGGGGATTTTGGAGGTCGCTGTTATTAATTACATAATCCGAACGGTGCCGTCTGGGATAAGCACCCAATTTAAATGCTTTATGGTATTTCGTGCTCCATATTAAAGGCCTAGACAGATGTTCCTGTCGAAAATGTGTCTACTTTGTAATCGTGAACATCATTATGATCTGGATTTTGAAATGACACCTAATTTAACATAGCATTAAGTTCATTAACGTTCAGTAGGTCGCAGTGTCTGTACTATTTCAAATAAAAACTTCTTTTTTTTCTAATTAGGTAGGATTCGGTTCTCTACATGTTAACACTGACACTTTCCTTATTCTCTGCTCTTTGGCTCTGTCGAAGGCAAGAGTCAGCGGATACTCGATCATGTCGATGAGGCGTGACAATAGTTCTCCAATGAACTGTCGCACCTCGGGCTCCCACGGTCTAAGTGTTCCGACAATTCGATGTACAGTAGCCGGGAATATTGCCAATATGCCCGATATATGACACCAAAAACCGGCCAAGTGTAGGGTTCAAAAGAAAGAGGGTCGAAGTCATTTTCAAGGGGGGGGGGGACGCCCTACTCGGACAAAACTTTGCGCCTCAAAGCTTCATATTTCGCAAACGGAACCCTAAACAAAAAAATGGTCTTGATACGTCTACAATATTTTTTAACGACCAATCCAACGATGCCCCACACGATGGGGTAGACGAGAAAAAAAAACCATCCCTACTTTTCATGTTAGGGAAGGTACAGTACTTTTTTTTAACATTTTGTTTTTTAACTTCGTCGGCGTGATAAATATGTATACACATACATATTTATCACGCCGACGAATAAATTAGGCGCTAGGCCGCGGACGGAAAGACAGACGGACATGGCAAAACTATATGGGTTCCTTGTCAGACTACGGAACCCTAAAAAGGCGCGCCGAGCTAGTTAAGCTGACTTTTGTGGTGGTTAAATTCGTGCCCGGGCATATTGGCAATATCGACGGTTAGCCAGAGGCCGCGGGTTCAAGCCCCGGCATGGGTGGAATTTTTAGCCTCTAAATAGGTTTCTAATAAACGGTAGATAATGCTTTCTGTAGGCCTCTGCACCGGTCTATACAGAGGTGGTATTTTTTGTTGCTATTGCACTTTAGTACTAAACTACTATATAAAAATCTCGTATCACAGTGTTTGTCATCGACCTCCTCCGAAAATTCTTCACCCATTTTTATGTTTTTTTTTTGTGTATTCTTAGGTAGGCCTGTGCCCTACGGTGGGACGTATATAGGCTGCTTATGAAAGAATATCCTATCAATCTGTGTATCGACAAGTTTTGTGTAAAGGGTGTAAAGGTTAAATTCTACACTAGCGCCATCTTTGTGGGTGTGGCGGCGAAGTGAAGTAGTTAAGGTAAGAAAGTGAGGTTGGCCGAGGACAGTGACCTTGGTGTTCAGGGTGACACTTATGTGACTATTTGAGATGACTTTAATTTGCATCCCTGATGTTTACTGACACAGCTGCTAGGATTTTTACGAAACTTTTCAGTCATCATCAGCCCTTTGAGGCCCACTGCAGGACATAGACCTCCCTCATGTTTTTCCAAGCTTCCCGGTCTTGTGCCGCTCGCATCCAGTGACTCCCTGCCGAGTTACTAATATAGCTCGAAGAATTGCTCACTTGAAGTGGCAGTGAGCGGGGCACATAGCTCGGAGTACTGATGGCCGTTGGGGCGAAAAAGTTCTGACCTGGCGACCACGGACCGGACGACGCAGCGTGGGAAGGCCCCCCACCAGAAATTTTTCAGTAATCAGTTTAAAATAAAACTCTGTGACCACCGGTGCATTAGTATCTCTAAAAAGTACACGACATTGTGAATATCAATATCTAAAAACTGCAGCAGAGAATGAAAAATGTGCAGAATAAACATGACACCAAGAGTACAGATAAAACGCTGAAAACTGAGCACCACTAAATGGGAAATTTTTTGCTGCTTGTATGCAATAAAAAATATTCTTAAGTCGGGTTTTGACGGTCTTAGTACGCTCCGACTGTGTGCGTACAGTTTTAGTTTATTATGACTACGGTCAGTGCGCTCGGACCGAGTGCGTCGTCGTAATCAACTAAAAATATACGCACACGGTCCGAGCGTACTCAGACCGTCAAAACCCGGCTTTATATTCTTATCTTCTCTCACGTCAAAATGGATTTCATCATCAACAGCCATTTGACGCCCACTGCAGGACATGCCTCCATCGTGGTTTTTATAACCATAAGGGGTTTTGGCATTAATCGCTACACCTAGCAGGCGGGTTGGCGGTCTCAGTATTCGGTTGGAATCTCAGCAAGACGCTGCCCGTCTCCTGGTAATTGATTTCTTTAGTCGCCTTCTACGACATGCACGGAAGGAATTGGAGTGACGCTATTCTTAATCCGGCGCCACACGGAAAAATGGATATGCTCTGCTTCAATAATGTATTGGGGTATATTATAATGTACTTTAAAAAAGAGGTTCCCGACTGTGTGCTCTTTGAAATAAATGATTTGCTCTATAAGTTGTGGCATAGCAACTATAAACAGGTATTTTTGCAATATAACTTTCGTAAGCACACACATTTTTATTAGACAAGCAACCGACGACGCGAGCTCCGTCTCTACTCACCATGATTAAGCTCTGCGAATCAGAACAAAACCTGGTAAGACTCTTCCGATAAAAAAACCAAGTTAGTGAATCCGGAATTAAATTTATAATTGCTACATTTAACATTAAACAAATCTTCTATTAACTTTAAAATGAATAGTCGGAGACTGTATCAAGATCTTGTTACATTATCACTGAGCTATCAGTGCATGAGACTTCGTTGATATTTACTTACATATTTGAAGGCCATTTTCTCTTGTTAAAATTTACAAAGCGCAATTAGACGCATAAAGCTTTATTTTTTACCAATGATTTGGTTTTCTCAGTTACGTACCTACACAAATATTCTATCTATCTATCTACATTTGTTACTTTGTAGTAGAAATACCACTCATTAATTGTGAAGAAAAACATCGTGAGGAAACCTGAGTGCCCGATCTGCGGCGTGCAAGCGTGGTGATTACGCCTGTACTCTCTCCCTCGTTTATAAATTTTAAAAAGTCGCTGATACTGATTTGTAATGTTTATTATTGAAACGTCTTGTACCCTTCTAGTTGTATTTAAGTGGTGTAGTAGTGACATAGTAGTGTGCAGTTTCCATCGTTCTGTACCTACCTAATTTTTCCAGTATGGACTCAGTGACGGCCTTTAAAACCATCTGAATTGTGAGCATCTTTCTGCAGTGGGTTTCTCAATTCAATGTGACTGCGAAAGAAAATATTTCCGTTAGACTTTGCATTTAATTCACTATACAGGGTGTACTTTAGATCATATAAATATTTTTTTTTACGTATTAACGAGCCATTCAAAATGTTTTCCTGAAATGTTTTTTTTTGTTTTTTCGTTACATTCTTTCTGTTTTAATTGAATGGGTATTGCTAAAAGTTTCGACTTCATTTCAATGTACACCCTGTATATAAATATTTCTAAAAATACAGTATCATTTAGTTTGTTCATGAATATAAGCAAAATCCAATAGGTAAAGCAAAAGCGAACAACATATTTTATTATTATAAAGCGTTATTATATTCGCTCAAGTATATCAAAATAATATGAAAAGAATAAACTGGTTGAGAAAAAAGAATGTAATGTTTGTAAGCGAAGGTAGTGTTTAAATAAATGAAGTCCTATAAGAGTGGGCTAAGGCAGCGTGTGAAAGTAATAAATAAATCTATCGTCCCTACAATTTTTAACACAAATGAAAAAGCTCCTTTTTAGCAATAATACCGCCCACAGACTCTCATAATACAATCGCAGTACACCGTAAAGCCTCCCTTCTCCTGAATATCTCTTCTGTGTGGCCTGGGCCTAAAACATCAATGACCTAACGTAAAATAAGATTCAATGTCTAATCGTTCTTTGTTCGTTTTTTATTTAAAAATATTATGGGTGTAGGAAGACCATTTTTTATTTAGGATTCCGTTACGTCCCACTGTAGGGCACAGGCCTTCTCTCAGGGAGAGAGTATGGGCTTAATCACCACGCGTGCCCACCGCGGATTGGCGATTTCAAGCGCCGAGGTATGTGAATAGCTCAGACACTCAGGTTTCCTCAAGATGTTTTCCTTCACGACTAGCGAGTGGTATTGCTGCTATAACTTCGCAAATGTACGAAACTTAGAAAAAAAAGTCATATGGTCATGCCGGGATTCGAACGCACGACCTCCCAAATGAAAAGCAGATGCGTTCTACCGCTCGCTCCGCTACCACGCGATTATTTATTAGGTAAAATTTAATTATCTTAGATTAACATGTATATAACTGGTAATATACAGCGGGAATTTTTAGTCACGAGCGTAAATGCTCAAAAAATGCTGTATAAATCATCTGCAATAGATGTAAGGGCCATTGCTGATGATGATGACTAGCAGACGCCACAAACGTTATTTTGCCATATTAATTAGCTTATGACCTATTCTCAGACCTACCACATATAGACAAAAAATCATAAAAATCGGTGAAGCCGTTTCGGAGGGGTTCGATAACAAACACTGTGACACGAGATTTTTATATATTAGATGTATGAGCGTCGCGAGTCATTAAAAAATCCTCCGTCAAATTATAGTTCCCTATAAGAATTTAATCAAAATTTGAGCAATCTCGTAATATATCGTCTTTATCCATGTATGCATAAGAAAACGGTCAGAATTCAATGACAAAACGAAATCTAATAGGTTTTATGTCATCTATGTTGTAGAGTAATTTTATTTTTCACGTATTTTGTGATCCCGAAAACCCCAAAAAATACCTCAGAAAATACTATATTTTTATTGTTTTATTTTTAAAGTTTTCCTAGGTTTTTTTATATGATTTGTATGGTATAAAAGCAAAGTCACTCCAATCTAAGTTAGACGCAAGTTCCTCATTGAATAGAATTTAAGATTGAGTTAAGTTATAATTTCATCGTCATTGCTATCACAGTATGACGTGATAACAACACTGACACATTGATATAATAGGGGAATAACTTTTATCTGTTGATTTCATTTCTTGAATAGTGATATAAAACCATATTTCCAGTTATACACTGTTGATAAAAAAAAACGTGATTCATTAGAAGTGTATTTCTCTGGGTGTACACAAAAAAGCTAACTTGATTGCTTGACACATTACACTCACGCCACTATCCTGGAGGGGTAGGCAGGGACCAGGGCCCATGCTCCTGCTAGCTTAGAATGCTGGCTAATGAGAGTAAAATTTAGGACTTGTTTTATTTGGTAGACTAATGTGTAGTATTTTCAGAGGTTAACACGAGCATTTGACATAATAAAACTGAAGTTTACTTTTACTTTTCCGTTTTATAATTTTCCGTCTCGGTAGACTGAGGTGGCAGGCGTCTTTTTGAAAGCATTAACTGTTAGTTTACTACCTTCGGCAAACATTATTAAGTTACGCCTCAACAATATTTCGGCAAATATTTAAATTTAAATTGGCACTACATTAATTTTATATAAACTCAAAAATACTGATTATTAGTTATTGAAATAAAAATTAAATCTACAGTTACACTTCTAGCATAGGGGGTCTCATGCACTTAAGCACTGGTTCCCATGCTCTAGCTATGTTCCAACCACGATCTCTATTAAAATTTGGATACCGGCGGATCTCTATTGCCTCGCCTAGAAAAAAAAAACGGTCCTCTCGGGCTAGAACCTGAACTTTATCAAAATGAATGAACGTGTAAACGAGTAAATATCCGTTGAAATTCAGTTTTAATAAGACTAATGTGTGTTTCGTTGTTTCACAGATGAGATAGATAGATAGATAGATAGAATATTCTTTATTGTATGTACACCAGGAATTACATATGAGTATTTAACAATGAGGACCCTGTTCCTGATTCCACCAGCCAAGCTCGCAACAAACAAGTTAAGGCTGTGCGTTGATATGTCAGTCAGTCAGTCAGTCAGTCAGTCAGTCAGTCAGTCACCAATCAGTCAGTTTCTTCTTTTATATATTTAGATTTTATTTTACCGTTTTGTTGGCGTGATTAATATGTATGTCTATGCCAATTTTTTTTAGTTTTTTAGTACTAATCGTCTCTGAGCTATTCGGCGGACAGACAGACGGACATACGGTCGGACGGACATGGTGAAACTATAAGGGTTTCTTGTCAACAACGGTACCCAAAAAAATGTCGCTAAGTAAAATCTACACAAAGGATGTAAATAGGGAAATCGCTTTGTCATCCGAATGAATGAACCAGAGGGAAGGGACGTTTTGCCTCCACATTTTTCTTCTCCTTCATAGAATAATAAAAATTTGCCTGTTCATAGCAAACAAATGGAATCAAGGAACCGGGTACATGTGGGTGGAAAGCGTTTATTTCATGTCTTCTCTTTTCGTTTTGAGCACAGTGTTTATATACTTTTATGTCAACTTATCTTTTGGCGAATTTTAGACAGTAAGTAGGTAGGCACAATACAAGTCGGTGATTTAGTAATCATGATACTTTGCAGTAAGATAATGTGTGTTATCCAGTCCTACCGAGTAAATACTGATAACAAAATCAAATAAGTTGTTCATAAATCTGAGAATTGATTAGTTGTATGAAGAAAAGTGTCTTTATTGGTTTTCTATAAGGTAATAATTACTTACTTATATTGTTTTAGTTGTACGGTATTTCGTTTTTGTAAGTGGAAGACGACCTCTAAACCATTTTTTAAAAAGTGAAGTACTTACACCACAATATTAAATATCCACGATGTACTAAATTATCTTAACATCTTGATCAAGTTGGGTATCCTATTGACAATACGAACAACTTTTAGCTTATCATTTATTTTATTTGGATCTCATAAATTCAATTGTTTTCATTTGAATTTATGAGATCTTGCGTTGATTGTTCGTCCGTCACTTTAGGTTCTGACAGAATACCAGCGTCACGGGTTGTCAACCGGGAACCTGTGACATATGCTGAGTCATGAACCTTTTCTTATACCATGGCACACAACGTCTCCACCATATCACGTCATTACTACTGTGTGATTGTTTAGAATAAGATTATTTATTATTACTTTTTACTTTAAGCTTTTTTTACTGTTTTCGCGTTTTATTGTTTATAAGATTTTATGTGTGTTGTGGTATCGGAATAAACGTTTTTCAATTTCAATTATTTAGTGCAAATAAAAAGGCATTACAAAATCCAGACATTAGCAGAAAGCTTCGTCGTAAGAAATGGCGCGACAAACTACTTTTAGTAGTTACTAAATCACTTTTAATAGATGAAGGAAACCGGGAAGGAAACATCGTTAGGAAAGCTGAGTGTCTGAGCTATTCACATACCTCAGCGCTTGAAATCGCCAATCCGCGGTGGGCACGCGTGGTGGTTAAGCCCATACTCTCTCCCTGAGAGAAGGCCTGTGCCCTACAGTGGGACGTATATAGGCTTACTATTTAATATTTAGCGCAAAAAACTAGATATAGGTATCTGTTCTATACTAAAGTTAACACCTACACGGAAACAACTATGGAACAATTGATAGTTGTTAACTGTCATTATAGCACAAATTATAAATTTTTACGCGTTTTATTCCCATTTTAAGGGTTCTTTGCCCAAAGGGTAAGAGACTCTGTCACTAAGACTCCGCTGTCCGTCAGTCCGTCCGTCTGTCACCAAGCTGTATCTCATGCACCGTGATAGTTAGACAGTTAAGATTTTCACAGATGATGTATTTTTGTTGCCGCTATAACAAAAAATACTAAAAACAGAATAAAATAAATGTTTAAGGGGGGCTCCCATACAACAAACGTGATTTTTTTGCCGCTTTTTAATAACGGCAAAAGGTAGACGCTTGAAATATTCAAATTTTGTGTAGATAATGGTGCGCGCGCGGCTCTTGGCCGGTTTTTTGGGTATTTGTTAATGGTGGGCTTTAGTGGGCTTTATTACCAGTTCGAAAAAGCAAGTTTTCAAAAACTATTGAATACAGTACTAATTATTTATACAAATAAAACTTTGCATATTTAACGTGCTTTTCCTCCATGTGTATTAGCCGTGGGGCACCCTGTGTAAGATACGGTATAAACATACTTTACTTATATTTCCAGATCCCGTGCAAGATGCAGTATCTTCTGTATTTTACCATAGTCCTTCTCAGCGTAAAGCTCGCCTCTGCTGACTGTGACGCTTGCCTCGAAGGACGTTGTTATATAAAATCCATAGTCCATGATGGAGAGATTTCAAGCCAACTGGCGATCAACCAACATACCAACGATCTATACTATCAATACCAACTTCCTTCAGGCGGGAATGTGCAAGTTTCTCATAACTTAGATACCGACGTTAAGACAATCCTACCAACTATCGCAGATAGCTTGCCTAACATCGCAGTTGATCAGGATACTAGTCGTGTGTACATTGGATCTGCCAACGGCATATACTTGTACAATTTTGTCACTAACACTACAGAATTTCTGGGATTGTCAGGCCATTTTATTAATCGGATAGCATTTAAGAACAGACTTTACTTTTCAAGGTCACGTTCGCCTTTTGGACTGTTTTATGTACAAGATGATGTTGTTTACAGTTACACGTTCTTGCGATTATCAGTAATAAGTGATTTCGTCATTGATAAAAACAATGACGTATACTTTAGAATTAGCAATAGAATCCATAAGTATGAAGGTTCAACAACCTATTATTATCCAAACAACTTGCATTCATTTGCGAAACTCCTTGTTGATGTGGACGGTAATTTGCATTACAGTGCCGTAAATAATGTTTTTAAGTTGGACTATTTGACTAATCGATTTGTTAACCTAGGCGTTGTAGCCAATAGTTATATCAGCGACAACGTATTTGACAGGGACAACAATTTGGTGTTTTACGATACTGCAGGGCCTCGAAGAGTATACAAATTAACGTTGAATGCAAACTTTAGATGCATTATTACTAACAATCAGGTTATAGACAGTGTTCTGTAAAAGTCAATTAATTGTAACCTTAAATAACTTATTCTTAATTTAATTTGAGAATGTTTACATTACAAAGCAATTAAAGACAGTTAACGTATTTTTCCTTCGTTTTAATCATGTTTGTCAACCAATTGATCATGATGATGTTTTTTTCCGACCAGGTTCGGTCACAGCGTCTGTTATAGTACAGTTACATATGCTCGTTACAAGCACGAAAGCATGCCACTATTGACCAATTGCTACTTATAAGCATGTGTGCGAGGCATCGACGGTTGTGCGATTTTTGGGCATGCTACCTGCATGCAGCACCGGTGAAAAGGGGTTTGCTTTTGGCACGTCTGAACAGGTTTGCTTATTGAGATTACTAGTATCGATCAGTCGTTCGAGAGTAACTCGTCAAACTGATGCGGTAACATATGCAAATGATTTTGTAACCATCAACTATCTTCTCGCATTATTGGTGCCGGCTGCCGTCGATAGATGGCAGTCGTTAAGCCAAGTCAGAGGCCTTAGGGCGGCTTGACAACTTCTGACAGTAGACGAGCCACTAGTCTACAAGCCTCCACCAATCCGGACTTGGCTCCCGTGGTGGAGTATGGTCTATACCTTCCTCAGGGAAGAGACCCGTGCCCCTCGGTGGGGACATAATGGGTTGATGATGATACGGTTCGAGTTCTTCTGGTTTTGGGGACAGCCCGATTTCCCACCTGAGCTATTGCAACCTTGTAGGCGGTGGCGAAATTTACCTTCGTATTTTGGTGATGTTGCAGCAGTTTTTCACTGCCTGAAAATACGAATAGAACGACGTTTTCTAAAAATAAAACCTAACTAGTTCGATTTATCGCCCCCGAAACCGCCAGCATACTAAATTTCATGAAAATTGTTAAAAACGTTTCCGAGATTCAGATTGTGTGTGTGTATATATATATATATATATCTCTATAGCTGGCGGTTTCGGGGGCGATACGGGTTTCATTTTTAGAACGTCGTCGTCGTCTTATTTTCAGGCAATGAAAAACTGCTGCAACATCACCAAAATACGAAGATACAAAGATACAAAGCCACATGCCGGCACCGAACCCAGGAGCTCTAGAATGTTAGTCCACCATTCTACCAATGTGCTGTCACCGCTGAACTAATCAGTCAAATATTTGGTCCTCTTAATGGGCCCATTTCTCCGGCCAATAAAAATACCTCCCCACACTTATTTGTGATTAATATTGCGTCACAGCACCGACCCGATACTAATTGGCGCCACCAATAGACAAAATATAATATCTTCTTTTACAGATAGTTTTTCCATACAGTGGCTAACAAATCGTTTAGTTACGTAAATTGTGAATCTTAGGACCTAAGAACGAATACCTGAGGCCAAAAACTTAGGACTAGATAGCAGTTCCACAAAAAACTGCTGATATGAATTGGTATGAATTCTATGTAGTCCAAGGTCCTAGATCCTATACTCGGACCTAGCTACGTTTTGCATAAACGATCTGTTAACCTAAAACTCTCATAAGCACCACTTATTATTAGCTTAATTCCGGATTCACTTGTACTTGATTTTTTGTTGGAATGGTCCGACCAGGTGTCGTCCCCCCCCCAGCACCCCATACCTCAGCACGGGCTTGCCGTGCGCTTGCCTGCAGGCAGTCAGAGACGAGCAACCGACGACGCGAGCTCTGTCTCTACTCACCATGATTAAGCTTTGCTAATCAGAGCGAAACCTGGTCGGACTCTTCCGACAAAAAAAAATCGAGTAAGTGAATCCGGAATTAAGCTAATGATCTACGTAAAATTATGTTTATTGTAAGTGCTATGTAAAACTATTGTAGGTAAACGAGATAGCTCCCACAGTCAAACCAAGCCATCGGTTTTGTGAGGCCTTATTATACCAAGTGTGTAACTTATTCTTTTATAAATAAATACAATACACTAAAAAAGAAAATATGACTTGTTCATTAGTGGCACCCCTTAAATGACAAAAAGGTGATATAATATTATTATTTATCGCTATTGTAAGGGTAGATGCCTCGATAAATTAATGGCAAAACCCCTCATGGTTATGAAAACCATGGGGGAGGCCTCTGTCGTGCAGTGGACGTCGGGTGGCTGATGATAAAATCGAGGTCGAACATAACACTTGGGGCACCCGTAATCTGCCTATGTAGGTGTACGTCCACTGATCTGCCCCTATATTACGCGCCCCAAATCCTGAGCGATTCCAATCATCTAACTGTGAAATCAGCATGGAATTTGACAGTTACACTCATCTCAATCGCTCAGGTCTGGTGCGCGTAATTAGGCCCCTGGTCGTCTCTCAGAAAAAGAGTCACTAGCGTACCCACCGCGAATTAGCGATTTCAAGCGCTGAGGTATTTGAATGCCTCAAAGATAGGTTTCCTCACGATTAGTATATTTACAGTAAGCAAGTGAATTTGTTACTACATATTCAGAAACGAAAGTTACTGTTATTTTAAACAAATATTTGCGTATGATATGATGTTTTAAGGTTCCGTTTCCAAAGGGTAAGGGACCCTATTAGTAAGACTCTGCTGTCCGTCTGACCGTCCGTGCGTCTATCACCAGGCTGTATCTCACGAACCGTGATAGTTCGACAGGTGAAATTCTCACAGATGATGTGTTTCTGTTGCCACTATGACAACAGATACTAAAAACAGAATAAAATCAATATTTAAGGGGGGCTCTCATACAACAAAGGTGATATTTTTGCCGTATATTGCTCGATATTAATAACGGGTACAGGTAGACGCTTGAAATATTCAAATGTTGTATAGATAATGGTACGGAACCCTTCGTGTGCAAGTCCGAATCGCATTTGGCCGGTTTTTTCTTTTGGTGAGTAAGAAATTTTCACTTCAAAAGAAAGAGATGTATAAACAAACACAATACATATTTGTTCAAAGTTCGCCAACAACGCCAGAGACTCGAATCAGCAAACATGCGACGAACAGAATTGAATTGAAATCCGGGCAATGCCAATGAGGTCACGTTTTCAAGTAAAACTCTTTTATAATGAACGTAATAACATTGACAAAGCAGAGCATACCTACTGAGGTACATAAAATGCCATAAAAAGAATTGAATTGAATTACTTACATAAAAAAAATGTCGCACGATAATCGGAACCATGGGAGCGCTCATTGGAAACTATAGAATAGTATTTTTAATGACTTGCTCTACTCATACATAGACGCTAGAGTTATACGTTAAACGGGATGATTTATTAGGTAAAATTGAATTACCTTAATTCCCGACATTTCTGCAGCATTGCAGTTGCCGTGGTCATAGGTAGAGTCAGTGGAGTCGGACAGGTAGGGCCATTCTACCTAATCTTAAACAATTTTAATATTTCTTTTGTTATTCGGAAGTGTATAACCACGTACCAGTGATAGTTAAAAACATAGATGTCTAGCTATCGCTAAAAAATGACCCCACGTTCAGTTGTGGGAAGGTGGGCGGGGCTTGTCAAATGTGTTACCAATCGGAGCGAGCTTAGTATTACTTCTATGTACTATATCTATGCACCTGCCACCGTCAGACCGCCATCTTGCGAGGTGCCTAGATATTTCGACGGGTTATACTTAATGAAGCCAATGGATTGCCGTTTTTGTATAAAACCAATCATAAGTTACGCTGTCACTTACTATCGCTCAATCAAAGTTCACGTCGTCACGCATAGCGCACGGAATAAACCAATCACAGAGTGATTTACTCTTCCGCACAGGTTGCGCTCATTTCATTGGTACAGACTCATCGAGAGGACAGGGGCCGTTTTTGAGAGTGAATTTGTAGGAAGAAATACTCCTATGGTTTTTCTTTTATTCCTAGGCATAGTTACCAATTACTGTGAAGAGCCTATCCTTTTTTTTAATGCAGCTAGAGAGATATATTACCTTTCAATCAATCAGTCCCTTCTCGTCCACTGCTGGTAATACGCCTTCCCCAAGCACGCCTCTTCTTTCTGTCGTGATGTCTTATGTTACTTTTGGACGCTTATGTGCAGCTGCGGACGCACATTGGCTGATGACTGAAGCTTATCTATTGACGGTTTAAATAAACATAAACATTTACATACAGGCACATACATTGCTTCTGGCCCCACACTAGGATACCCTGTGCCGTGGGAACCAGAAACAACGACATCACACACATGTAAACATCCAAGTGGACATCCAATCCTGTCAGTGGTTTTTTTTTTTGTATGCACTTTGATCAATTGACAGCTGTTAACAGTAGATTAACAGCGTGTTAGTGTACGAGAAACTAGGGGTATGTCTTCATATAAAAGCTTCAGCACACCTTTACGGATTTGATCCGGGGTTGGATCAACACCCCCAACCATCCATCCGCCCTAACTCTGCCAAAGCTCGGCGGATAGTTTCAGGTCAGTTTGATTAATTAACCCTTAAACGGCCATAGCTAGTATAAATTTTTCATTGGTTTTGGACTTTATCTCAAGGACGTAAGGTTCAATTTAAGGTGGGAACTGTTATCCCTATGGTCGAATAAAGGTTAACATACTCGTATATACTCTGCACTAGATCAAAGTACGGTTTAAACAATCCGTTTAAAAGTTCATCGCTCAAACACTAGTCACTTGCATATTTTAAAATGTGTTTCGTACGATTTTTTATTATCTTTAATGTATAAGCGACGAGGATTAAGCGATTGATTGGAGCAGGGCTTCCCAAACTTATTTAAACTCTGACGCCCTTGGAAGTTTCCTTATTTTAGCAAATATATTTTTGAAGTAAACACTACTTTAGACGCAATTTTTCTGAACAAAGAAAAATCTGAGCCGTCTCACTTGGATCGAATATACTCGTCTCCATTATCTAATACCATAAAACAGCCATAAAAAACTAAGATAACTGACATAACCTACAAGATAAGCAAGCTGAAGTGGTAATGGGCTGGTCATATAAGAACCGATGGTCGATGGGGTGCAAAGGTTTCCGGGTGGTGTCCACAAACTGGCAAACATAGCGTAGGACGCCCACCAGATTGCTGGCAATGGCTGGATGAGGATGGCTGAGCACAGAAGGAAGTGAAGCGACTTGTGGGAGGCCTACGTCCAGCAGTGTACGAGTACTCGCTATTTGATTAAGGGCCGATTTTACCAACCTCAGATATAACTTATCCATCGAATAAAGTATTACACAACAAACATAAATTTTCATCTAAAATGTCATCTGTCATACCAAACGAAAGGCAATGACATTTTTTTATTTTTGTTGTGTAATACTTAATTCGATGGACAAGTTTTATCTAAGGTTGGTAAAATCGGCTCTAAATAAAATAAATAAACAACTTCCACACAACACAATCACTTGACCTGGTCCAAGCGCGGATCCACCGTAGTGGGCGCGATGGGTATGCCCACAACCCTATAGAAGACTAGGGATCCGAATAAGATTAAGTTGTAGTCACCAACATCGGTCCAGTAGTCAAGATCTAAATGTGACATTGTGATGAGCAAACAAACACACATTTCGAAAGAAAAAAAGAAAGAAAGCAAGAAAGAAAGAAAGAAAGAAAGAAAGAAAGAGAGAGAGAGAGAGAGAGAAAGAAAGTAAGAAACAAACTTATTGGGACATATCAACACTAACATTTACTTTTGTAATTTTCGTGAACAAACTAACATTTTACAGGTTGATTAATTTATTAGTGTTTGCCCCACGGCTTTGCCCACGTGGAACTATACACCTTCCGTGGATGTCGTAGAAGGCGCCTAAGGAAATAAATTACCAGGAGACGGGCAGCAGCGTCTTCCTGAGATTCCAACTGCATACTGCGATCGCCAACCCGCCTGCCAAGCGTGGCGATTATGGCTAAACCCCTCATGGTTATGAAAGCCACGAGGGAGGCCTGTGCCCTGCAGTGGGCGTTACGTGGCTGATGATGATGATGTGACCACAACCTTTTTTGAGGGTTGAATCCGCGCCTGACCTGGTCCCAAACTAGGATACCTTGTGCTATGGTAACGAGGCAAGGACAAGGATTGATTGATATAGGTACCTACTTAATTTATTACTCGCATCGTGTGGTCATAAAAACACTCCCTTTTTTATTTCGAAACTTTTTAACTGTGCCGTAGGATTGGATGACATACTTTTCAATCGTGGCTGTACCTTTCGACAGCTCTTCGGTGTCCAAAAATAGACGATACCTTTATACAATATTAACGGAGGCAAGACACCGCGATCAATAGTTGATACTGCCTTACCATCCGTTCAACCGGAGCGCAGTGGATAAACTGTTTGGAATTTAGTGTATTCAAAGGGTGTGTTTCTTAGGGTTCCGTGTCTCTAAAGGAAAAAGGAACCCTTATAGGATCACTTTATTGGCCGACCGTCCGTCCGTCTATCTGTCAATACCCTTACCTGAGTTGCAATTAAAACCTTACATTTAAGTCTACAGTCCTTTGAAGCTGTGAAAAAATCAAACTTCTAAGTGAACTTAAAAAGAGTTACGGCCGTTTATGCCTCAAAGAAACGTACATTTTGAAACTGAAGGAAATCAAAATTTATTGGGTTCTTTCCGTTGACCTAGAACTATAAAATTTGTCAAATAATATGGTCTTATGCTACAAATACAGGGCAAATATTAAAATTATACATTTGTTTATTTAATTATTTATTTTTATTTACATAAATATTGCAACATGACAGTAATTATATTACTCGTAATTATATCATTAAAAATTAGTCTGAAGATTTGTACGGAACCCTCGGTGCGCGAGTCCGACTCGCACTTGGCCGGTTTTTTAATATTAAAAGTCCTACTGCCCGTTGTCTGGTAGAACGCCGGCCTCTCGTTCGGGAGTTCTGGGTTCGAATCTCAGCATGTACCAATGATTATATTTTTTTTGTTGCACTAACCCGTGCTGAGTACAATTTTAAAAACCTATTTAGAGGCTAAAAATTCCATCCATGCCGGGACTTGAACCCGCGACCTCTGGCTAACCGTGCCATCGCTCTCCCAACTGAGCTAATGGGCAAGTGCATGTGTTGTCCTCAGCACGGGTTAGTGCAACAAAAAGAATATAACCCCTATCTGTTAGAAAACATAAATGTTACTTTGAAAATGGATTGTTACGTACAACGTTTGATAAAAAACACACGCAGTAACCAAGCTTCACTCTCACAAATGCACAAACTCCATCCTATACTGGATATTGACTGTTCGTTCAGTACACACGTTGTCACACTTGTAAAGTTACATTATGAATGCTACCAGCTCGTTTCCGGACGAGCCGTTGAGAGCTCTTTTCGGCGGTTTTTACTGCACATTTGTGTATTCGTAGAATCTGGAAGCGGCTGGTTTCATCGCGGAGTAGACAGATAGATAAAAAATACTTTACTGTACAAATAAAAGGAAACAGATATTTCTCAACTCAAGGGAGCAGAAGGCGGCCTTTTATCACTAAAAGTGATCTGTTCTAGACAACCTTTAAGTGTTTTCACCATGGTATCTTTTTTCTCTTAAGCCCGTTAAGCCCGTTTCTCTTAAGAACAGAACGTCGTTTTTCACTTGAACTAGAGGTTATATTTGATAGATGTACGAGTATATTAACTGAACATAACAAATATTTTGTTTCTTACGCCTGCCGCAACCCTTTTTATTAACATGACAAATTGTTATTGAATTGTAATTAAATTTGGTTTCAATATTAGACGTGTGTGTAATGTTTGGTATAACAACTTTTGATACATTTTCACTGGATATAACAACATTTAATATAATTTCATTGGATATAATCACTCAAGGGACATAATAAACTTTTGGTTTAACAACAATCAGTATAATTTCATGGCGTATAATGCTCAAATAGTATAATACATTTTTGATATAACGTTTAATGGATATAATGTATATTGGATATAAGTATTAGTGGTATAATGTTTGGTAAGATATAATATATTTTTTCGATTGCAATAACCTACACTAATAATTTCGGTTAGTTTTCGGTCTTACATGTTCAACCTAACACGCTCCTACGCGCTCCGCTACGCTACGCGCTTCGTCGCACCTATATTTTTGTTGTTGCAAATAGAAATTATAAAACTTTGTCATCTTGTACTTTCGGCTTTTGACCCGTCCCCCCTTTTTATGTCTGCCCTAACCTAATATTCTATATAATAATTCTTATACGAAAATATAATATGTGTTACCAGTTTATCAGTGGCTATTATACTGTTATGTTTCAGTGGGGTGCGTAACGATCGATATAAAAATTTCTGATTTATTTTCCCTGGATATAACGATTCCAGATTATGCCAATAGTACATTATACCAACTGAGTTTTATATTCAACAAAGTTATATCCCATGTATGTTATACGTTATGACTGTTAGATTAATAGTTGTTATATTACAAGTTCATTATATCTGTTGATAATTTACACATGAGAATATATCAAATGTTGTTATATCAAGAGTGCATTATGTCCTTTAATCGTTATATCCAGTGAAAATATATCAAAAGTTTTTATATCGATCGTTACGCACCCATATTAGACGTGTGTAGTTCACGAATGAATGCTTCAAACGAAGGAAATATATCTTGTAATCAACAATTTCGATGAAATTTAGTGAGCAGGGGGTTTCGGGGACGGTAAATACACAGATCAGGCTCGTTAAAATGATTGTGAACCGCGTTCTTCGCCTGATTTTAGGCATAAACAAATAGAAAACAGAGTTACAGGGTTGTAAAGATAGTTGTACATACATACATACATAAACTCACGCTGTATCCCAGAGGGGTGGGCAGAGACCACGGACTGCCACTTGCTACGATCCTGACAGATTACTTTCGCTTCCTCAAGATTCATTAGTCGTTGCATGCACGCACGTCGGTTTCGGGTACTTTTTATCTTGCCCTTTGCTAATACATCCCCTATTTGGTCGAAGTTTGTCCGTCTGGGTCATCGCTTACCGGCCCTTACATTCGCTCGATATATTTGTTTCGTCAATCTTTCTTCCTTCATCCTCTCTAAACATAGTTGTAAATTAAAAAAATATAATTTAAAAAAAATCGTCAACATCGGTAACGTTACAATAGCTCAGAAAGGAAGAAGTGAGTCTACGAAACGAGTTGGATCTCCGATTTTTGTTTTTGTCCGTTTTCAAGTTTCTTTTTTATTCATTATTCTTTCATTTCGTTTTTACAGCCACTCTGTTTTATTCATTTTTATTAATTATTCTGCCTGGAAGAAATTGCTTGTAGTAGTAAGTAATAAGTTGAGTTATAAGGCCGCAATTGTACTGCGATTTATTGATTTTCTGTTAATGTAATCTTTGTGTACAATAAAGAATATTCTGTCTATCTATCTATCTTTGTTATTTAAAAACACAAGTGACAGATAATTAGAAATTTCCATTATACTTTTTCGCAGTCCATCGATGGATGTACTTCAAAAACCAAATGAGGGAAGCGCGATCGCCTAGGTAAAAAATGGTTAAATTTAAATGGCTACTTAAATGATTTTCGATATTGGTGTAAGTTGAGCTTAGAGTACAAAAAATAGCGTATGAGTTCAAGGCTTAAAACAGTTCATCCACTACTGTCGCACAAACCCCTGAAAGGGCACACAAAGACGGAAAACCTCCCATGGGACTGCATTCGCGAGACAGAAAAGGACAGAGCGGCTGAACAAACAAAGGTTCCCGTAATGAATGAGGAACGCAAGCGTGACTGCCAGTAGGCAAATAGAAAAACCGGCCAAGTGCGAGACAGATCGCGCAACGAGGGTTCCCGTTCACAATATGTATTTATCTACATATACTATATATGGGCGTCAAATGGCTGATGATGATTATATATGTATAAATATTTATATGTATATACATATTATACTTTATTGCACACAAAACATATAAAAGGACATTAAATAAGAAATAACGTGTACAAAGGCGAGCTTATCGCTTTAAGAGATTTCTTGGGGCCAACCTTACAGAATAGGATAAGCAGTAAAAATCGGGATGTATTTCAAGACGTGACTTTGGCAGAATCACTCGACATCAGCTGGTTGCCTTTCTAACAAGAAATAGAATAGAATTTATCTGCATAAACTTAACTACAACAACGATCATCTTTAATAAATAAATACTTCGTTCTCATTATTATGAATGGTAAATTATATATAATATCATTGCCTTGCTCTCCAATTGTGTGTCTAGTATTTTATAGTATTTTTAGGTTTAGCTTATGTACTTTTTTATTATGTATACCTGTATCTCATATGTATAAGTATATTTTAAATTGCATTTCAACTTTTTCCCCCTCTCCTTTTGTAAACCTACCAATCTTCCTTCCACCTCCGGCGGTTGACTGGTAGAAAATGCTTATAGCATTAAGTCTGTCGTATTATACATTAACGGTGCACTTCTGTGAAGGAAAACATCGTAAGGAAACCTGAGTGTCTGAGCTATTCACATACCTCAGCGCTTGAAATCGCCAATCCGCGGTGGGCACGCGTGATGATTAAGCCCATAATCTCACTCTTAGGTATAGGCTGCTTATGATTTGATGTTTATACATTAACTTAAGTGCAATAAAAGTATTAAATTAGTAAAGATAATAATAATTAGGGGGAATTTCTTCTTTTGGCTGTAACGCAGGCTTTTGCCTAGAATGGCAACAGGGGTTAATATAATTCTATTTTAAGCAATTATTAAAGTGAACATCCTATTGTAAAACATTGCAGTATCAAGTTTTTGCTGAGTAAGTTATTATTATCTTCATCATCATCCTAATCAGCCCGGTGTCAGTCCACTGCTGGACATAGGCCTCTCCCATTATTATTGAGTACTATCTGTTGCCCGGGACTTCGTTCGCGTGGTAATTTTGATGTGTATTTTTCCGGTATAAAAAAATCCATCTCTATCTCTGTGCAAAATTTCATCCGTATCCGTTCAGCCGTTTTTGCATGAAAGAGTAACAAACATCCATCCATACATACAAACGTTCGCGTTTATAATATGAGTAAGGATATCTAAGGGCCAACTCTTCAATAGTCAGATAAAAGTTAACTGGAGAATAAATTGCATGCTGTCACGGTCTAAATCATACGACAAGACAGTGACAACATCGGTTTTATTCTCCTGTTAAGTTTTATCTGACTATTGAAAAATCCGATCTTACTCTGCCAAAACATATGTTCTTACATTGAGTTCGGGACCCTTATGTTACAGTCTTTAGTTCTAAAGCAATAACAACCGGCCAAGTGCGAGTCGGACTTGAACACGAAGAGTTTCGTATCATTATCTACCGGTTGCCGTTATTAATATCGAGCAACAAACGGCAAAAATATCACGTTGGTTGTATGGGAGAGCCACTTAAATATTTATTTTATTCTGTTTTTAGTATTTTTTGTTACAGCGGCAACAGAAATACATCATCTGGGAAATTTCAACTGTCTAGCTATCACGATTCATGAGATACAGCTTGATGACTCGGACCCTTACCCTTTGGGTACGGAACCCTAAAAAGGAAGCGGCCAGTAGTCACAGTAACAATTTGATATGAAGCGACTATGTATAAAGATATAAAATCGTTTATAGCACATTTTATTGACGGCTTCCTAACAAATTACAGCATTAACTTAAGAGATTGGAAGTAATCCGCAGCTCACAATCGTCATGAGGAATGCTTTAACTATGATCATAATTTTGTGATAAACTAGTAAAAGATAGAATATTCTTTATTATATGTACAATAAAGAAGCAAGAAAGTAGAATTAATGCAGTAGAAATGAGGTCCTTGAGAAGTATGTTAAGAAGGCCTATTTAATAAACGCGACAATCCGACAAATTTGTCACTTTTTGACAAATAAGGCGTATTGTCATGACAAGTGGCATTAAATAAAGATGACAATTAAGTCCAAATGCAACAGGCAAATACTGACAAAATTGTCAGGCTGTAAAACTGTATAATAAAAACGACAATTGTCAGGTTTTACCCGTCGAGTCTCTAAGAAAATATTCTCTGACTTGTTTGTCATGACGATTGACAAGTTTGTCACTAATTTTGACACATTTGTCACAATTCTATATCTAGGCATGTTAATTTGAATGACAGGATACGCAATAGTTTGATTAGAGAACGTTGTGGACTGAAAGAGGATGTAGTGACTAGAATTGAGAAAGGAATGTAGCGTTGGTTTGGACATGTGGAGAGGATGAAGGAAGAAAGATTGACGAAACTAATATATCGAGCGAATGTACTTGCAAGGGTCGGTAAGGGACGACCCAGACGGACATACTTCGACCAAATACATCCCTGTATTAGCAAAGGGCAAGATAAAAAGTACCCGAAACCGGCGTGCGTGCACGCAACGACTAATGAATGTTGAGGAAGCGAAAGTGATCTGTCAGGATCGTAGCAAGTGGCAGTCCCTGGTCTCTGCCTACCCCTCTGGGATAGAGGCGTGAGTTTACGTATGTATGTATGTATATGTACATAAACTATTTTTATGTAGCCTAGATACGTCCCACTGCAGGGCACAGGCCCTTTCTCAGAGAGAGGGTATGGGCTGAATTACCCCGCGTGCCGACCACAGATTGGCAATTTCAAGCGCCCAGGTATGTGAACACCTCGAACTCTCATGTTTCCTCACGATGTTTTCCTTCACCGTTAGCGAGTGGTGTTGCTGCTACAACTTCACAAATACACGTAACATAGAAAACTAAGTCACTGGTACATGACGGGATTCGAACCCACGACCTCCCGAGTGAGGCCGGCGTTCTACTGCTACGCTACCACCAATTTTCACTGTTAAACTAATATCAACTGCAAAAGAATTTAGTAGAATTTTAATACACAGGATGTTTCAGATAGATCCGATGCTCAAAACCACCGACGATGTAGTAAACGTGTCTTGGATCTAGATCAACGAAATCTAATTGGTTTTGTCAATCAATATACCATAAGAAGATCCCATCAATAAAAACGTAAAGGGTTTCTTTTCAGGAGAGATTTGCGTCTAGTAATTTTTCAAACATAAAAGTTTTGCCGAGTTCTCAGTCGTTCAGAGTTACAGTCTGTTCATCCTTACTTGTCCAATTTAGTAAACAATATTCTAACCTCAAACCATTTGATGCCGAAACTAGATATTTTCTTGCAAGTTCGTGCACTTTGTTTATAAACATAGCAGCGTGTTATCCAAAATGGTGTCCCAGGTTACTTTATTTATGGGAATATGGCAGTTTTCGACAAAAAAGTCATACTTTGCGGGTAGAATCTTGTTTACTAAATTGGACAAGTAAGGATGAATAGACTATAGAGGTAGAGATGAAGATTTATGGTTGAAATTAAATTTACCAAAATGTACAAAAAGTCGTAGAATAAAAGTTACTGTAAACGACAACCCTAACTGCCGTTAACTTGAATTGCCCATTGTGAGGTAAATCTGGTTAATTTCGTAACAAATGTATATGTAAATATTTCCCTGAATTGGCCTCACATTGGTAACGTGTGACGTGGGGCTACCGACGGGTGGCCCACTCCTATCAGCCCTTTTAGGCCATTCGCACTAAAACGCGTGACAAATACGCCCATTTCGGCAGCAATTGTTCTTCTTCTGTTATTCTAACAAACGCACGACCCCTATCTGAGGAGCCATAAATTTCACGCCGCCTGACATATTGGAATTAGAGCATCGAGCGTCTAATCTGAGGCCTCCTCGTAAGTGGCTTTCAGACATTAGGCCTTATTTTTATTGCTCCCGTGATAGTTTAGGAAGGTGTCGGTGTGAGTTGGGGTATTTAAAAGCCTATTATGCCTGCTACACACTGGCGTGGTCGCACTAAAAAAATAATGACAAACTAAGGATAGTTTGTTCGCTCGTAGCCCCGGCTGCCTCAGTGATCTTAAACGATCACGAAGGTTAAGCAACACTGGGCGCGTTCAGTGCATGGATGGGTCGCCGTCTATGCGTCGTTAAGCCAAGTCAGAGGCCTTAGGGCGGCTTGACAACTTCTGACAGTAGACGAGCCACTAGTCTACAAGCCTCCACCAATCCGGACTTGGCCCCCGTGGTGGAGTATGGCCTATACCTTCCTCAGGGAAGAGACCCGTGCCCCTCGGTGGGGACATAATGGGTTGATGATGATGAAGGATAGTCTGTGCTACGGTTACCTCCAGTCAAGGAAATCACATACAGTGAGCTAAATGTAAAACATCTGGTTGTAATTGTTATAGGCTGCGTGTGGCAGGCCTTGGCCGCGCTCACACTAGAAACTCTTCAACACGCGCCAATGTTACGATAATGCAAACTTAAATAATTTATCCAATGAAACCAAAAAAAAAAAAACACGAGCGCACGAACGGTTTCGTACCACCATTGACGACCTCGTGGCGCAGCGGTAGTGCATCTGCATGCCATGCGAGAGGTCCCGGGTTCGAATCCCGGCTGGGGATAAAAAAAAAACCCAGGTCTTGGATGTTTACATGTTGGTGATGTCGTTGTTTCTGGTTCCCACGACACAGGGTATCCTAGTGTGGGGCCAGAAGCAATGTATGTGCCTGTATGTAAACATTTATGTTTATTATCTTTACAACATTTGTATATTTCAAGCGTCTACCTGTTGCCGTTATTAATATCGAGCAAAAAACTGCAAAAAAAATCACGTTTGTTGTATGGGAGCCAACCTTGAATATTTATTTTATTCGTATTTCTTATAGCGGCAACTATTACTGTCATCTGTGAAAATTTCAACTGTCTAGCTATCATGAGATATAGCCTGGTGACAGAGAGCCAGATAGACAGACAGATGGACAGATAATAGGGTCCCTTACCCCTTTGGGTACGGAACCCTAAAAAACATAATATTCTTTCCAGAAAAGCTCACCAAAGTGAACTTAGCATAAAAGTCCACCTAAGTGAACTGTCAAACATCGCAATGTTAAATTACTTATTCCCCATGAAGAATAAATCACTTTTCTCTTTGAAACCGTCAAGTCTACCTGGGATTAAATTACGACCTCAGATATCTTCGGTAACCTTGTCAAATGTAATCCACGTACAAAGGGTACAATGGCGGTGACAAACTAAAGCCTGGATTACCCCGTTGCAACGTTGGAAATACCGGTAGGTTCCTACCCTACTACTGACAGAAGGTAATACAATGGAGAACTTGCAAATAAAGATGTACAATGTGTAATAGGAACCACGTAAGGAGGTAATACAACGGAAGACTTGCAAACAAAAATCGGAACCACGATAGAAGGTAAGCCAATGGAGAGCTTAAACCACAAAGATAAGGGTAAATAATGGTGGTAAAGATTTTTGGCTGTTACTTTTAATAATCACGTGGTACAAAAGCTTTCCAGACAAATTGGGCGTAAACTTTGACGTCACGAGGCTATTGAGGCCTAAATATAATAGCAGAAAACGTTTAGAGATTTTAATGAAAAAACTAAATCTATTATGTTTCTATGGTTCCGTAGTCCGACAAGGAACCCTTACAGTTTCGCCATGTCTGTCTGTCTGTCTGTCCGTCCACGGCCTAGCGCAAAGACCGGTGGTACTAGAAAGCTGTAATTTAGTGTGTGTATACATATAATATTTATCACGCCGACGAAGTTATTTATTATTCGAGTAACCTGATTTTCCGCATTTCATTATTTCTAAGCTGTATTATACTCAAGCTTTGTCCTCTATATTAGCATAGTTCACCTGTAGTAATCTATATTAGCATATTATTACTGGTAGGAACTGTTCCGACACAGCTATCGTGTAATATGGAACTTCACTTACATTACAGGTAAGTTCGTTTTATCATTAATTATGCCTCTCCCACACATTGGCCCATACAAAACGTAAAACACGTGGCTACGATTTGTGCTGACCACGACCGCGAGCAGGACTTACAATCCAATCGCCTTCCAATTAAGTTGTCACTTTATTACATTAAGCAGGTGGCTGATGGCAATCAACCGATTACTCTGGGATTTAGATTTATTTTTTACTACGTGTTGCCCGCGACTTCGTTCGCGCGGTAATTTTGATGTGTATATTTCCGGGATACAAAATAGCCTATGTGCTAATCCAGACTATAATCTATCTCTGTGCAAAATTTTATCTGGATCCGTTCAGCCGTTTTTGCGTGAAAGAGTAACAAACATTCATCCATAAATACAAACTTTCGCGTTTATAATATTAGTAAGTATTGTACGATTTTATCAATTAGATACCTTTCGTAAGCAGCCTACAAAGTGTTCAAGTATTGGAATCCGGCCAGAAAGCTATGAAGACTAAAATAAACTACCACAATCTACCCCCAATTTTGTTACAATTTTTTTTGTTACTAAAATGTCAAAAAGTTTGCGCGCAGTGTACGCGTAACTTTCGGCGTTCTTTTGCTTAAGCCAGCTGACTCTAAGCTTATTTGAAATTCCGATGTTTTGAATACATTGCTTGATCCAATTTGGAATTTGTTTTCCAAAAGAATAGCTCGAAAATTTCGAGGAGATCGGAAAACGCCACTAGATACATGCCCGCAAAATGAAAAGTGTAAAGGTGCAAAGATTCAAATAAATTCTCGGACTTGGTTCCTTTGGAAAAAATGCTTGCAGATATGCAAAAAATACTTGAGTTTCAGGTATTAGAAAGTCTTTAAATTGACACGCAGACCTTTTGTCAGAGACAATGACAGAGAAAGAGTACGTAGCTTAATATCCACCGCGGATTAGTGATTTAGAAGAGAAAATAATAGAATAGAAAAAGTTTATTTCAAAGACAAAACACAAAACAACAACAAGAGTACAATTATGGTGCTTACAAGAAAACAACAAACAAATATATTGAATTAGATTAAACATTACTACTTAATTAAAAATAGAAAAACAATAAAATATTTCAAGCGCCAAGGTATAAATTCATTATTTAGTTCATTTATTCAGCTTGAAAAACCCTTAAAACTTTCACGTTTTGTGCACACCTTAGACACTCAGGTTTCCCCACGATGTTTTCCTTCATAGTTAACAAGTGGCATTGCTACTACATATACACACAAGCTACAGTTCTGTAAACACCTTCTGAAACCCCCCTTATAAGAACTCTCGACATCTGGTCAACCTTATCATTCTGTTGTCTTTGAATCGTTGTTCTTAGAGCAATAGAGTTGAATTTAGGTTGACAGTGACGGTCGATTTGCAGTCGTACGTAGATTGGCCCAAGGACCGGCGGGACCTTCGTATCTTGCAAACAAATCGGTACAACGTTTTGTGCTATCTCGAGCGGAATTTTCGATAACGTAACTTGTTAATTCACCTTCCGGGGAGTAGGTACAGAATACAAACGGTTGGTTATATACCTATATCAAGTAAAATTTTGCTTCATAAAACTCACTTTTTAGGGTCCCGTACCCGAAGGGTGCCAAACGGGACCCTATTACTAAGACTTCACTGTCCGTCTGTCTGTCAATCCGTCTGTCTGTCTGTCACCAGGCTGTATCTCATGCACCGTGATAGCTAGACAGTTGAAATTTTCACAGATGACGTATTTCTGTTGCCGCTATACCAACTAATACTAAAAACATAATAAAATTAATATGTCGCTGTCGAAAGACAGCGCTCGCTATCTAGCGGCCATCTATGTAACCTTCACAGCACCGATGTCATGTCGTTAAATGTCAATGTTAAGCGCTTCTCATTGGTTCCTATAGATGGTGCTGTTCTCAAATTCGATCTTTGTCTAATGCTGTATAGATAACGGTACGGAACCCTTCGTGTGCGAGTCCAACTCCCACTTGGCCGGTTTTCAGTAAATACCACACTTAGCGACTTGGGGAAAGTTTCGCCAGTTTGATTTGTGAGCGTTTTTGGAATATTACGAAAATACGGTTATCCCAAACGTACTTGTATCTATTTTACGAGGTGGTTTTCTTAGTAGCATTTTTGGTAACCCAAGATCAAGTGTGAATATTTAATATTTTAGCACTAAGCTCACCTATATACATAAGCAGCCTATATACGTCCCACTGTAGGGCACAGGCCTTCTCTCAGGGAGAGAGTACGGGCTTAATCACCACGCGTGCCCACCGCGGATTGGCGATTTCAAGCGCTGAGGTATGTGAATAGCTCAGACACTTAGGTTTCCTCACGATGTTTTCCTTCACAGTTAGCGATCAGATTCATATATAAGCTAGGCAGTAGAGATTCGTTAAGAGATTTCTTTAAAGAAACTAACATCCTAACAGTTGATAGTCAGTATATCTATGAAAATATTATGTATGTTAGGAAAAATATCAGTGACTTTAAAACTGTAGGTAGCCAACACAATGTAAATACTAGAAATAGACATAAACTTTCGTTCCCAAAATTTAGGCTGGCAAAGGTTAATACATCCTTTATGGGGCATTGTATACGTTTCTACAATAAGATCCCTGAGGATAATATAATAAGCTTGCCAGAAACGCGGTTCAAAAAATGTGTGAAGCGCACTTTTTGCCAAAAAAGCTACTATAACATTAAAGATTATTTAGATGACAATGATGTCTGGAATTAAAGCCAGTTCAATGCATGAGTTTTAGAACATTTATATAAATCCTGTAAATTAAGGACTTGAAAAGACTAAGTTTGGAGTTTTTTTGTCCATTTTTTCTCCAAAATGATCTAGATTTTGAAATGGACACCTAGTTTAACTTGTAACGTTCATTAAGTCGCAGTTTCTGTGCTACTTTGAAAAAAAAAAATTGATTTTGATTTTTGCACCTATATGTAAAACTCTTTAATTCAATAAAGAATTATAGTAATAATAATAATAATAATATTTGCGTTTTCTCAGTAAGACAGGGAAAAATGTAGCGAACATAGGTAAGTCTCGAATTGTGAGTCTCACCTGCTGAGTAAGTGTGGCTGAGGATAGAAACAAACAGAATACTTTAGGAAGTGAGAAGGTGGACTGTAAATCACTAAATCACATTCTTATATCGCCTATCTCACTCTACGTGTAGAGGAAGACCGAGACGTGGGACTAATACCTATTCGCTTTGTCTAGTTGCACTAGTGGTCAATACAATGATTATTAATTAGTCCTCAGTACTAAGTCTCTGCCTATTGAATCATAATTCCAGGTGCCATCCCAGAAAATTCCCCCCAGACAGGTGGCACGCCTGAAGCTGCTGATTCAACTGTTTTCTATCTGACGTGGTATTCATGCTAACTTCTAAAAACTTTGCTGGCGCAATGCTGGAAGTATGGTATTAAAGCTCGCCCCGAAAATTTTGCTCATCTCAGTTCAGAAGTTTAGATTTCACTGAGCTTGTAATTTTATTTTTGAAATTACAAGTCAGATATATGTGCTTCTTGCCAATTGTTCTTTGTTTACGGTTGCGTGTTCCGCTGTTAAACATATATTTGAATTTGTACACTGGTTGTTATTGGATATTCTGTTCTGTGTTATTACGACCAAATGTTTGACGTTACGCTACACCAATCTTGTGTTTATAAATACGTCACAGGCCATATGGTATCTTAGCTTGGGACCAACTAGTACAACCGACTACCAGTACCAACCAGTTTTAGTACAGTATCAACCAGTACCGATATCGTAGCCTAGTGGGTAGAACATTGGACTCGGAAGCAAGGCACCCAGGTTCTGTTCCCAGTGCGGGCATGTACCTATGACTTTGTTTTCTAAGTTATGTACATTTGTGAAGCTATAGTAGCAATACAACTCGCTAACGTTAAAGGAAAACATCGTGAGGAAACCTGAATGACTGAGCTAGTCGCATACCTCAGCGCTTGAAATCGCCAATCCGCGGTGGGCATGCGTGGTGATTAAGCCGATACTCTCTCCCTGAGAGAAGGCCCGTGCCCTACAGTGGGACGTAGATAAGCTGCTTCTTTAACCATTACCAGGATGTTCTTTACATTACACAAACTTCACATAGAATGAAAAATGGTGGCTCAGATCATCCGACGCAGCTGTAGCTTATTGTCAGATTAACTGATCTGGGCCTAGATTATGTTGATTAACTTCATGTACGCAGCGACTTACTTTCATTGCTGATTTTAGTCTTCGCGCGCACACTCATCAAACCTACTAAGCGGAAACGGTATGAAAAAACACGTCATTCTAATGATTCATTGTATGTACTAGAATGCACTAAAACAGTCGCTGCCATCAACATCTGTGCTTGCAGCTAACTTCAGAGCAGCCATTAAGTTTGCATCGCTTTGTACCATATTTGAACAAATCTAAAATCTCCTTAAAAGCAAAGGCGTGTGGTTCTGACTTTGAGAGTGCAAATTTGGCAAAGCGGCCATGGAATGCCGTGGTGGCACAAACACACGGTCTTTGTAGATGGGAGTATTTACTATGTAGAAGGTTAACTCAGTTCGTATCATGTTCTACTCAGTCGACACCAGACAAAAATATAACTATATATTTCGCTCATTTGCGACAAGAACGTGTTAACGCAAATATGTATCGTTATGGAATAATGATACAATAGAATCCGGCGTATCGCGCTCTACTTGCTGCTAAAACGCGATATTTCTAGCGCCGAAAATGACCGAGTAATGAGGGAAAAGGTCGGCGACTACCGGTTTAGCGCCATCTCTTTCCGCCCCTAAGTTTAATGCAAGATCGGTTCACGTCAGTTGTCGCCGCTCGCTTGAGGAGGAAAGTGCTGCCCGATTGCGGCAATAACGTAACAGCTCATGGTGTCACGGTTTTAATGAAAAGGTAAATAAAGCTTTTTATTTTTTTAGTGATTTTTTTTTTGCAGCTATAACGGGACATCTGTATGTGGGTCATTATTGTAGCAAAAATAGTAATCGCATGCTATGGTTTACATAGGATTGTACCGTTTTTGCTGAAATAAACAATGTTTTTTGTTGGTTAATTTAAGATGTTCCGTTACAGTTGATAATAAAAGTACAAAATGTTTGGTCTTAATGTTGGTTATCTCAAGTTAACACATTTTTGATAAAAAATGATAAATTTTTACAACGGATATTTTACAATGTTGCATTATAAATGACAGAAACCTTGTCTAATTACAATTTATTTTTCAGATGGAATCACGGTTTAGGAAGATTGTAAATCTTGTCCGAGAAATTAATGAACATTCACGTAAGTTATAAAAATAAAAAGATACAAATTAATTAAATAATAAATTTATTTTTTAGCATATGAATCAGCACCGGAAGAACAACAACTGCAATGTAACCGGCCTCGTTGCGACTCGTCTAGTTCTTTGAGCAGCAGCACTTCTTCATCATCAATACCATCAATTATTGAAGGTATGTTCACTTATAATAACAATATAGCAGCATTTTTATTCACAGAGCACACAAATATGTTTCATTTAATAAATCACGAAGTATAGTATTTTTATTCAAAGAGTAGGTTTGTGGAAATCACAATGAGCAACAATATTATTATTTACTAGGAATGCATCAAAACAATAGGAAACTTATGAAATTTAAGAACGTGTATGATGTATGATGATTTCCTGGTGTATACAATAAAGTGTTCTCTCTCTCTCTATGATGATAATGTTAGTTTCTGTATTTTAATGATAGCGCTATGCTATGCCCCAGTATTGTAATAATAAAAAAATAAAATAAACTTTTGCTGCAGACTCTGACGACTCAGTGAAGAATCCTGACTACGAATTAGTTCAATATCAACGAAGAATTGAGAGTTCTAGTGAAGGTGAAGATGAAGATATAATTATGGACGACAACGAAAATTCTAATAAGACTGATATACGTACTATACAGACTGATGACAAACAAAAAAATGAGAACACAACCAATGTAATGCAAAATACGATTTTAAATGAAGAAATAGATAACACAGCTAAACAAATGAAATTAGTTCACTTAACAATAATAAATAAAATTTAATTTATTATTGTTAGGTGAACTGTGAATTCAGAAATTGCCTTGAAACTTTGTGCCATTAAAAAGCAATAATAATAATGTTTTTAGATTGAAGAGGATAATATTTGTTTACTTAATTTATGTGAGACTTAATTAAGATTAGTTTCCTAATATTACTGAGATAAGCAGAGGCTTGTGATGTTTATGCTAATATGGCATTCCTAAATATTTAATAACGTTATAATTGCTTACGGTTGTGAGTAAAAGTAAAACTACGGATATTAGTGTCTGGTTATAATTATAATATTTTTTTAATGTGATTATTACTTGTATTTCAGCGAAAGTTATACAATAACTTCGCTAAAATATCTTTCATTTTGTAAAACAAAATACAAAAATAAAGAGATTTCTACGACAGTAACGTGTCTTAATTAAAGTGTTTCATACATTTAGATTACAGATTATCAATAAAAACGTAACAATACGACATAACATGTAAAGGTTTAGATTTCTATTCAAATTTTTTTCAAGAAAAACGGTACATATCTGTTTGTTTTGCAATACTGCAAGTTTTTTACAAGAATAACGCAACAAGGAGGACCCTTTTTTAAATTAATAATCATAATAAATTTAATAACTGACTTAAAGGTCTGAATCCAATTTGATCCAAAAACACGAAAACCTTGAAATTATGTTGTATTGAGTTGAATAGTCTAAATATAATAATTAAAAAGTTACAGGAATTTTAAACTTTCAAATGCGTTTTATCAAAAATTGAGATTTTTACTTTGTCACGTTCTTGTCGCAAATGAGCGATTTATGCTCTTCGAAGATTTCACCAGCAGCCCCAATGTAAATAAAATCGTATCTTTAAATACGTTTAACCCCTTATGGTTATGAAAACCATGAGGGAGGCCTATGGCTATGTCTTGCAGTGGACGTCAAATGGCTGATGATGATGATGATGAAGTATGTTTTTGTAGGAGGTGAGCATTCTTAATAATAGTAAAAGTAATTGTTGAATCTCGAACCCAGGGCATAAATGCATTTTCGTCAAAAACGGCCATTCCATAATTAACATTAATACCGCACCAGCGCCCCACTCCTTTTTCGGTGCATTTGACTCACCAACCATTCTTGAAAGAATATCTTACTGTGAAAATTAATCGTGCTTCCCAGTTATTTTTAGATGGAGAATTTAGATGATGCATAATGCCAAAAAAAAATTTGATGATAACTGAAAAATCTAACTGTTTAAGTTGTTTTACAGTTCATTGACAATCAGTTTGTGAGCTTGACAGCTGTCAATGGCACTGCAGTCGCTTAGTTCGTTTGACTTTGAGCTCTGTTGCTTCTGCGGTCACTAGTTTCCTCATACCGCCGTCTGACACTGTCAGTCAACTGATTTTAAATAAAATAAATATATAATACTAGCTGACACGGTAAACTTTGTTTTGACATATTAATTAGCCTACGACTTACTCTCAGACCTACCAAATATAAACAAAAAAAAAAAATCATAAAAATCCGTGAAGCCGTTTCGGAGGAGTTCGGTAACAAACACTGTGACACGAGAATATACAATTTAGTTGCGATGAACTATTTTAATGGCAAGGTCATCTGTAACATTGCCATGTAAACAGTGTGAACTCTTATAGGTTAATATGGAACTAAGTTTGGACTAAGTATGCCTTAAGCACTTCAATAGATAAGTGGATAGTCAAGGCAATTTTTAATTTGTTTGCATTATTCCTCAAAGATTTTTCGATCAGCTATTAAAAGTACAAAGTGGAGTGTCTTCTATGATGAATATTTAGTGACGTTCGCCTAATGGCAGCTACTGGGGCGAGACCTCACGTTGCCGAATACGGGAATACTAAACTTAGCCTTTGGGAGGTTAGTTGCTAACAGCTGTTGCAGTTCGGGTTTATTTACTTTCATAGTACTTGCTTCGGATGTACAAATGGGAAAATTTTTAGAAATTTCATTGCGGTGTTTCTAGTCACGATAATTGTATAAAACTATTAAGATACTAAAACTTTTGTGCTTCAAATACGAGCACTGAATTTCGTTAAGATATTTAAATACAACTTCAACTTCAAAATATTTATTTGCGAATACACACAGTCAGGTTTTTGCACAGGTCTTAATTGCCATAAGTCAGTGTATTCTACCACTTAACAGCAGTATGCAAATGGATACATTTTTATGTGGGTAGGTAGGCATGCACACAATGACATCTATTTACAATTTATTTACAGAAATAATGTTACCTTACATAATGAACTTTATGTCATACAAAATAACTAATTTATTATAAATATTATCAACTTAGTCCTCCAGCTTATGTAAATCAAATGTCAATATACCTAATAACTCCTAATTCCCTAGGTCCGTGTCAGCGAGGTATTCATTAATTGTGTAGTAAGCCTTGTTTTTTAATAGTTGTTTAGACTTAGTTTTAAAAAAATAATTTTCGTCAATTTTTCTAATTGATCCTGGGAGGTGATTGTATAGGATCGTCGAAACGACATGCCAAAAACGCTTTTTTGGAATAACGCGGTAGAGCGTGGTAAGGCGCGTATTTTATCATAGTTTCTTTTACTCTGTTGTTGAAAAAGATCCATATTTGACTTTACAAAAGTGCATGTCTCCAGAATGTACAGGGATGGCATCGTTAGAACGCCAAGCTTAATAAAGTCAGGTTTGCAGCTCTCAGTTGATTTCAGACCGCACATTGATCGGATACACCTTTTCTGAGCTTTGAAAGCATTATCTTTGTCGGTCGAGTTTCCCCAAAAAATTATTCCGTATCGTAATGTGGACTCAACGTATGCGTAGTATGCTGTGAGTACAGCAGTTTGGTTCACTTTTTTGGATAGTCTGTAAAGAGCGTACGCAAATTGGTGTAATTTTGTGCAGATTTTTTGAATTTGAACTTTCCATGTTAGATGCGAGTCAATGTATAATCCTAAAAATTTTGCTTCATTTATTTCGTCAATAGATACATCATTGTATTGTATATTTAACAACTCAGAATTACTACAACGATGATTATTTTTAAATGTCATAATATTAGATTTACTTAAGTTCAAAATTAAATTATTATTTATTAACCAGTTCATTACATTCATCAAAGCATTATTAATGTCAATTTTTAAAGTAGGTATGTCAGCTGATTTAAATACTATAGTACTATGATCGGCGAATAGTACCATGTCTTGTTCAATTGACCTAGGAAGGTCATTTACGTATATTAAGAAAAATAGGGGCCCTATAACGCTTCCTTGTGGTACGCCATGGTGAACTACCCTAGGGTTTGATAAATACTTTATTTTGGTTTTTGTTTTGGGACAAATTCTTGTCACAGACGTATATTGATGTCTCTCACTTAGATAAGAGTCGATAAGATCAAAAACCTTACCTCTAATGCCATAACAGTTTAGTTTAGCCTTTAAAGTGGCATGATCAACATAATCAAATGCCTTAGTCATATCCATAAAAAGTGCCGTTACGGGTATTCTCTTATCAAGGCACGATATAACTTGAAACAAAAAGCTATAAATTGTTCTGTTGATGTTCTTATTTTTCTTAAATCCATTTTGTTCCTCTGCAAAAAGGTTGAATTTCTCAAAGTAAGAATAAAGGGAATTATACATAACTCGCTCAAATATTTTGGAAAATATAGGTAGAAGTGCTATTGGTCTGTAACATGACATATTTTGTCTATCATCTCTCTTAAAAAGAGGTTTTATGATAGAGATCTTTAATTTATCTGGAAATATGCCTTCTTCAATGCTTACATTAATAATGTGTGTGAGAACTGGAGATATAATTTCAGACACGTATTTGACAACTCTACAGGAGATGTCATCAATGCCAGTGCTATTTATGTTCTTTAATTGCATTATTATTAAGTTTACATCCTCTGGTGTTACCGGGCTCATAAATAAAGAGTGTGAATTCTTATTATTAATTAAATTGGTGGTAATATTTCCCTTGTCTTTAGATTTGACCTGATCGATATAGAAGTCGTTGAAAGATTCAGCAATTTTTTTAGGATCAGTGGTAATAATATCATTATTATCCCTGATCTGACTTATATCATCTCTTGGAATATTCATTCTGGAGCTGTTTATAATATTCCACGTGGCTTTACATTTATTTATCGAGTTACTTATACAATGTACATCTATTGATTTTAACGTTATTTATGTTATTAATCAAGGGGTGATTTATATAATATATTGAACTATTATTTAATACAATTGAATACGGCAGAAAGGAATGTTGTGTTGGTTTAGACATGTGGAGAGGATGAAGGAAGAAAGCTTGACAAAACAAATATATCGAGTGAGTGTAGATGGAAGGGCTGGTAAGGGACGACCCAGACGGACATACTTCGACCAAATAGGGGATGTATTAGCAAAGCGCAAGATAAAAAGTACCCGAAACCGGCGTGCGTGCATGCAATGACTAATGAATTTTGAGGAAGCGAAAGTGATCTGTCAGGATCGTAGCAAGTTGCAGTCCCTGGTCTCTGCCTACCCCTCTGGGATACAGGCGTGTGTTTATGTTATATTATGTTGAATACGGCACTGGGAATTTCGGGAATATTCCTAAAGTTGCGAGGAACGGCGCATCAGTAGTAGGTTTGTTTGACACGTATTTTGGCCGCTATTTTTATTAAGCGCGTGTTTTCTGTTTTTTTTTTTAGAATTTTTGTTATCTGATGAGTGACAGCAGCTCGACCTTCACATTTTAGTTTCAAAGTCACGCGTTACGCGATTGAACAAAACTTATGTCTATATTTATCTATAAAGGGTGTTTTTGGCAATAAATGTCACTTTCACTTTCACTAAAGTGCACGCTTA
Source organism: Yponomeuta malinellus (assembly GCA_947308005.1). Classification (NCBI taxonomy): domain Eukaryota; kingdom Metazoa; phylum Arthropoda; class Insecta; order Lepidoptera; family Yponomeutidae; genus Yponomeuta; species Yponomeuta malinellus. The sequence continues at coordinate 5,602,441 of OX371020.1, read as the reverse complement.
TTGAAATCGATTTGCTGTCGACTGTATAACAAATAAAATTCTTATATCGTTTTATTTTGAGACATCGTTTCTTAAGAAACGAGCATTGTCACAAACATTCGTATAAATTTTTCAATGTAAGATATGGAAACAGACCCTAACAAAAGTGTTTATGAAACGAAAAAACCGTAGGTATGCAGTTTCAATAAAAATGTTATTTTGCAAACTAGGTATTTTCTTTAAAGTAAATGAGCTGTTGTTTACCAAACCTAACTTAAGACATTACACCATCACTATGCTTCATGGAATAGCCTTGTAGAAAGTTAGTGAGGCGTGGTAATTCAGTGAAGTATGCTACAGCGGTCCAATCACTATCCTGCATATTATCCTGCACACTACATCTATGTGGAATAAGGAAGAGCGGGTGATAGTGCTCTACCACCGTAAAGGGAAATTTCTTGCCAGGCAGTTAGTATGCCTGGGGACGGCCGGTCCGACTGTTGGCCGTCGGATGTTTTATTTATAGTATGTCATGCATGTGTAACACTTTGCTTGCGCGATGTAGGGATGCTGCAGTACCTATATAGTGCGCGCAGCGTTGACATTTGCTCGCCACCCAATCGTTTATTTAACTTTTGATAGATGCACACCCATGAAGCTCCTTATTTAATTGACAGGAAGCCACAGGCGAAAAATGCAGCACTTCATGGACATCTTTATTTTTTCACAATAGTGATGCAACGTGTTTCGCTACAATATTATAACGAGTAGAATATGAAGCGAAGACTGTTCAAGTTGATTTTTCTATAAAAATATAAGCCTTTTTTATTACAAAGATCTATACCATAAAAAATTATTAATATGAAAACCCGTTGGGTAGTTCAGTTAGTTATCACATTCAGACAGACAAATTACAAAAATATCAAAATAAAATAGCAATGCAATCAATCGATTAATATTTCAACATAATTTAAATCGATTATCATAACAAAATCGAATCGGTAACTTCATAGAACATCGCTTAATTGAGCTGTCAAAAATTTAATTAACGGTTGGACCGACAATAATAGATAGTTTCTTGCCTAATACCATTTTTCCAAGACAACCTTGGATCGATGACATTAAGGAGGCGACGAAAGGGAAATGGACGAGATTAGGACGGGACCGGGAAGGTTTTGAGTTAGGATAAAGAGGCCTATGCTCAATACTGGGCGTATATCATGGGTACAAGATAGGTAGAACCTAACTGTGAAAAATTCATCAGCACACCGCTGTCTACTGCTGGGTACAGGCCTTTTCTCCCATATGCCATATCACACAGTCCTTTGCCATCTTCGGACAATTCCGTCGACAGTGACAGTATAATATCGTCCGACCATCGGGCGGCTCGTCTGCCCGCTGACCGTTCTCGGCCACCACTCCTTTATAGCACTGGTACACGTGCCATCTTCCACCTCGCCAGATGTCCTACCCATTTCCGCTTTTGTGACGAAATTCTTTCACCAATGTTTTCATCCTTTATCCAGCGATGGATGACGACATTGTGTACCCAATCCATCAAGTCTTAGACCGAGCATAATACGCTGTATAGATTTGTTGCTACTGTGTTACGGTCGCGGTGGCAGCCTAGTGGGTAGAACATTGGACTCGGAAGCGAGAGACCCAGGTTCGATTCCCAGTACGGGCATATACCTATGTAAATTTGTGAAGTTATAGTATCAATACCACTCGCTAACGGTGAAGAAAAACCTCGTGAGGAAACCTGAGTGTCTGAGCTATTCACATACTTGAGCGCTTGAAATCGCCCATCTGCGGTGGGCACGCGAGGTGATTAAGCCCTTACTCTCTCTCTGAGAGAAGGCCTGTGCCCTACAGTGGGGCGTATATAGGCTGCATATGTGTTACGGTGGAAATTTGCTGAAGGAAAATAGGGAGACGGGTAGTATATGCAAATGAGGTCAATTCTTTTGGATTGTACTTAGTTTGTCACTTCACAAGGGCAAAAGTTTTCCACTAAAGAAGGAAAGTTTCACGGGAAAGTTTTGGTTTGAAAGTTCTTTCATCAACATTATTATTTTACTTTGTTTCCGAGGCATTTGACGCAGGCAACACTTTTTAGGCCATATTAAATTTCTTTGTAAGCGTTTAGGAAAGAAAGGCTTTTAGGCTTTGAATTGGTTTCGGAAAAGTGAGTAAAAAAATAGATACGGTAAAGTATATTAGATTCGTGACAAGCGGCAAACCACAAGCAAACAAGCCACCGATCCGTGTTTATGTATGTTATGTATGTATCAACATTCTTAATCCCTCTTATGCTATCTCATCGTCGACAAGACAATAAAAAACATGAATAACAGCAATCAAATATTATTCCCGGCAAAGCTTTGCAGTTTCAGCGTGCAGCTTTGTCCGGAACATTAATTAGTGCAATGCAACAAAACATAGCGGTGGCAGTACAGTAGGTACGACCTACGAATAAAAAACAACTATAGAAGTATTTCTCCCTACGAAATTCACACTAAAAAACCGGCCAAGTGCGAGTCGCATTCGCGTGGAGAGGGTTTCGTACAATGCCAAAGTCAAATGTTTTTATTCAAGACGCGAGTTAACTACTATTTGCGCTATCTAGTGGTGTTTTAATGAACAATTTTTCGTAAGTGAACGTATTATAATTTATTTTACAACAATAACAAAAATGTATTTGAATTATGCATCAAACTCTCAGACCACATTTATTCATTTTATTTACTCATTTTATTACAATAAAAAAAAAATTAAATTGTACGAGCGAGACAGCACGCTCCACGTAAGTAAAGTAAGTAAAGTAAAGTAAAGTATCGTTTATTCATGTACATGGGTAAATAAAATAGATCTTTATATACAGAGTCTCAGTGCATTCCATGTGCTGCCCGTCTGGGCGTATGAATATTCCTGCAAGCATGCAATAATTATGTCAAATCAAATTATAAAATTAAGTAAGAACAGCCTTAAGGAATACTTTATATTTTTTCAATGAAATTGTGCTGTTCATCCGTCGTTCGCACGTTTCAACGTAGATCAGACGGTAATATATATCTGTAATAGACGGTAATTTGAAGCTAATAATAATCGACTGGGCATTCGTAAGACAAATCAACTTGCTCCAGGTATACGTTCAATTGTGTTGACACCATTACTGTTCCATCAAAACTTTGTTTTAATACACTTCCGTGAACATTTGAGGCGGATAATCCTCCGGGCCTTTTCTCAGAGAGGTAAGATGTGGCCTAAGGCGGAGGGTAAAAGGGTAAGGTTTTTTTGGCAGTAATGGTACAGTTACACTAGTTCCCAGCTACCGGAAAGCAGGCCTTAAAATGTCAATCAGCCTGTCGATCAAACCGGCCAAGTGCATATCGGGCCACGCGCAGTGTAGGGTTCTATAGAAGGAAGGGTTTTTTAACCTGCTTTACAGAACTAACAACTTCTTCAAAGTAATTTTCAATAGAATGTGTACGAAGTTTTCCTGTTATAAGTTGGTCGCCTGTGTTATTCGTAAAATTGTAGAGATTACTCAACCGTGACATGGTACGGTCGAAAAAGAGCGCCTTAAGTTCTTTATATGTGCTAATCCCCTGATTTTTTTTACGTTTCTACAATCAACCATTTAGCTGGCAGAGGGAGGGAGGGAGGAGGAGAGGAGATACTCTAAGAAAAATTTGCGCTTTAAAGGTTAATATTTCGCCAACGGATCCCTAAATTGAGAAATGGTGAGCCTACACTCACAAAATTTTTTAAACGACCACCCCAACTATGTTGTAACGAGAAAAAAATATTACATTCCCACTTTAGGCGTAGGGGAGGTATTTTATTTTTAAGTGGCGGTAATTTTGTCGGCGTGATCAATATGTATAACTATGCAAAATTGCAGCTTTCTAGTACCTGTCGTCTCTGTGGCGACATGGCGACACAGCGAAACTATAAGGGTTCCTTGTTGACTACGGAACCTTAAAAAGGTAGATGTTTGAACTTCCAAGCTAAACTTATTCGAATTCAGAATGACTGTGCAAAGTTGGTGCAAAGGCCGATGTAATATAATATGATTAGTGATTGTGTTGTGTGGAAGTTATTTATTTATTTACCTATTGTAGTTTCGTGCGGCCAAAAACTTAGTTTTTTCGGAGAAAAATCTCTACTTTCTGTCGGTTGCTTCATCATTATTCATAATTGCAAACAAGAACACCTCGTCACGTTTTATCCGTTTTGAAACTTTTTTGGCCATTTATAACGAGCGCGACAACAAATATGCAAATGTAAACGTAAATTCCGAACAATGAAAATCAGACGCCGCGTCTGATTTAATATTTATTCAGGCGCAGAATTCAGTGGACATATTCTCTCTACCGTGCCACGCTTGGGATGAATACAACCTTTATATTCGCATTTTGCGCAGGCAGGTACTATAAGATAAAAAGACAAGTAACAGAACCCTGGACTCTGCCTAAGCCTCCAGGATAAAGGCGTGAGTTTATGTATGCAGGGAACGTACTAAATATTATGTACAACTGAATCGTTAGTTGTACCTACAAGATGTCCCATTTGACCAAATAGAAGATATATTAGCGAAGGGAAAGGTAATGAGTACCTGAAACCGGCGGCTAATGAATGTTGATGAAGGCGAAAGAGGTTTTTCGGGATCGTGGTAAGTGGCAAATCCTGGTATCTGCCTACTACCACATGTTGCAGGCTTGAGTTTAAGTAATGTTATACCCAATTGCCTATTTCTTGTCAATCAGGTCTCGTTTTTGAGTGAAATTATGAAAAGAATGAAAGAAAGACATTTATTATAACAACCAGACACATCACAGAAATAAAATAAAGAGATAAGTAACATAATGTGGACAAAATAAAAACTGACTTTGCACTGATTTACTCGTTAGTAAAACTCGTTGCTAGAAGTGTGAGTGTAGATTTAATTTAATTTTTAATTACTAATAATCAATATTTTTGAGCTTATATAAAATAAAAGTTTTGCCAATTTAAATAAAAAAATTGCCAAAATTGTTTTGGAAAGTAACTTAATGTTTTTTTGTAGCCGAGGATATTTAAATAAAAAAATGCCAAAATATTTTTGGAACGTAGCTTAATGTTTTTTTGTAAATTTTGCCGAGGGTAGTAAACTAAAAGTTAATGCTTTCAAAAAGATGCCTGTCACCTCAGTCTACCGAGACCACGGCACTTGCGAAAGTACTGAAACGTCGGAAAATTGTAGAATGCAAAAATAAACGAGTAAATATCCGTGCAAATTCAGTTTTTATTATGTCTAGTGCTCGTGTTAACCTTAGAAAATACTATAATATGCGCAAGCATATAACAATAATAAAAGCATATAATGATAATAACATACACACAACAATCACTTGTCCTGGTCCCAAACTAGGGTACCCTGTGCTATTGCAACCAGACAAGGGCATCACAAATATAAGTATCGAAAATCGGACCCTCGACAGCAGTCTTGATAATCAATTGTTTTGCCGCAAGATCAACAAGGCAGACGCAGTGAGGTAGATATCTAATTATTTATTTCACCTCAAAAAACTGTTCTTTATATTTCTCACCAGGAATAATAACATATATAGATAGGTACATATGTCCTTTATAAACTTTGAATTGCACTTATATTTTAAGCTATACGAGATCCCGTAGTGCCAAGTACCAAATGCGAGATACCAAACATCACAGGGATTTTTAGCATTCTGCAGTCCAGCATAATTTCTCTTCATTCAATGGCGAAATAAATGTTTCGTCATAATTCATGTTTGCAACATTAAATAGCTCATTTTAATATTAAACCAATGGAGCGCACAATATACAGTCATGCAGCAAAACCAACACTAGGTATCTACCAAACATGATTTTACAAAACAATCACACAAACCCATACACGTTTTTGTACGGAAAACGTTTTAGACGGTGTACGAACTTATTTCGTATACAATAAGAGATATTAATGTATTCCCGTTTCATAGTGCGCATCGGCAAATAACCCTTTTCCGAGACTATTTCCCAAGCTGTGTAATGGTTTTTCCTTCCAATTATTCTAAGTAATATCAGATACAATTCCCAGGAGAAACTCCTGCAACGTAAGCTACGTTTCCATCGAAACTTTTTCCTAGAAATGTAGCAAGCGCTGAAGAGCATTAAACTGATAAGGAAATTGTGTAGTTATTGCAGTAATGCCCCTGAAATACAGGTTTACAACTTAGAAAAGTCTTTTCGTCCAATATACCTCAATCGCTCAAGACAACATTATACAACCAGTGTGTGTTACCAGTGATGACTTATGGCACTGAAACGTGGTCTCTCACTATGGGCCTCATAAGAAAGCTCAAGGTCACGCAACGAGCTATGGAAAGGGCTATGCTCAGAATTTCTCTACGAGGTCGAATCAGAAATGATGAGATCCGTAGACGAACGAAAGTCGTCGACATAGGCCAGGGGATCAGTAAGTTGAAGTGGCATTGAGTGGGGCACATAGCACGCAGAACTGATGACCGATAGGGCCGGTAAGTTCTCCAATGGAGACCACATATCGGCAAGCGCAGCGTAGGACGACCAGCCACAAGATGGACAGATGACCTCATCCAAGTGGCAGGAAGACGCTGGATGCAAGCCGCTTCCACTGGTTCTTTTTGAAAATCCACGGTGGAGGCCTATGTCCAGCAGTGGACTTCTTGTGGCTGAATGATGATGATGATGATGATGATGAATGTCTTATGGCACAATTATGGGAAAAAATTCGAAAATTGAGAAAAACGCTGTGACATCTAACAAAAAAGGCTATTTTTTTTAATAATGGACGCAAATTCTCTTTTGATTACGATGACTTAAAAGCTTGAAGTTTTAACCTTAATATTCGATATTAATGTGAACTACAAGCAGATTGGTGGATTAATCAAGTTGTAATTACCACTAAGGCCGAACATTGCGGTAATAGTCAAATGAATTTTAGCTTACGGTTTCAGCTTGTTCAACATTGTATTAGAAGTTTAACACTAAAAGATTGTTTTGTCGATTGCGGCGGACAGAGTGGTGACTGACATCAAATGAGTGTAATTTTCTTTGGCTCGTATATACACAGTCGACATCAAATCGGCCTTTACATACGTATTAATTAATCTGGGAGCTAGCTTCCTTCCTTTATTCCTTCCTATACATCGCACTGCTTACAATGCGCTGTCATTGCTTTCCACTTGAAGATGGCAGCAGTTTATTCATTTATTTAGGTTAGGAACGTCAACCGGCTACGAATCAACTAACATACTAATAACACAGTTTATGTTAAACTTTTTGGTATGCACCCTTGTTATGCAATGTTTTCATCATCAACCCATTATGTCCCCACCGAGGGGCACGGGTCTCTTCCCTGAGGAAGGTATAGGCCATACTCCACCACGGGGGCCAAGTCCGGATTGGTGGAGGCTTGCAGACTAGTGGCTCGTCTACTGTCAGAAGTTGTCAAGCCGCCCTAAGGCCTCTGACTTGGCTTAACGACTGCCATCTATCGACGGCAGCCGGCAACAACAACTTAACGTGCCTTGCGAAGCACGGAACCGCTCGGAAAAATGCCACTAGCGTTAGGCATAGACGGCGACCCATCCATGCACTGAACGCGCCCAGTGTTGCTTAACCTTCGTGATCGTTTAAGATAATGCAATCTTTTATGTAGGCACAATCTACCTTGTTTGTGTTTAAGTTTACAAAACCAGTGGAAAACCACTGACTTTGACAGATGTGTGACGAACACTGTTAACACTGCGCGCGCACTATATACTCCAACGTTCCTGCAGCGCGCAGAGAGTTTCACATTACATACCATAAATAAAACGTCTTACGAACAGTCAACGTAAACATAAGTCGGTAAGAGCACGGTCACCCACCATTCTTTGCTAAATGAATTTGAATACATTGAGGCCATAAAGACTAGTCACGTTTGTGAGAGCAAACTAAAATAGGTAATGCAATGTTTGACAAAGCTTTCTCGCGCTTTTGCGTTAACAAAATGAAGGGCTGATCCGCAAATATACGCTGAAATAGTGTCATTGTCACACGCACACTTACATACAATAATTAAAAAACCTTTATTTTTTAATTATTGTATGTAAGCATGTTTGTTTGTGGCAATAAATCATTCATTCATTCATATTATGTACATACTGTCTTATTTTCATTTGTTTCACACCACCTTGTAATATACGCGTCAATTACCGCAGGCACTCACTGAAAACCAGTGCTGAGGGCTCACACCCTCAGCACAATGCTGAGTCAGATGCCTTTTGTGGCAACTCTGACGCTCTGACTTTGCCTTGTCCTACGTTGTATTTATGTGACTTGTTTTTCCTTTGTATTTGTGTATGTTACTTGTTTTTTCGTGTTAATTTATCCCAATAAATGTCTTTCTCTCTCTTTCTTTCAAATACGAACTTCGTGGATGGTGTAATTTTGCGCCTCCGAAGGCAGGGCACACAAAGTTTGCGGCACGTTTACCTTCACATTAAAACTACGTCCAGAGGAATAATTATGAACAGCAAATCCTTTCGGATTCCTAACTTTGCGATAGCAATAAAATTTGTATGGAATTTAACAGTTAGACGATTGGAATCGTTCAGAATTTGGTGAGTAATATAAAAGCATGTCCGGGGGAATGAAACGAAAAAATCATAGTGCAAGTGCGCGAGATGCAAAACCTTTTCATGCTTAGTAACCGCTAGTGCGTTTTAGTAATTAAACTTACAAGATATGAAGAGATATGCGCCTGTATTACGTGCACCAAATCCCGATCGATTCCAATCGTCTAACGGTCAAATTGCATAGAAATTGCTATCGCAAACGTCAGGATTCCGACAGGATTTGGAGAGCATAATTAGGCCCGTAAAAACCCATATCTCTCAGCCCTGTATTATTACTTTGTGTTAATTAGCTCACTCTAATAAGGAGAACCATGACACGACGGTTCTTCTTATTCGGGTGAGGGATGTTTTTGGTGACGGCTAAACGCCGGTTAGTTTAGTTTCCTATCCCAGCCCAGCATTGGCAATATCTAGGACGAAGTCACGATCCAATGCACTAATCTTGTTACGTAGATACGAGTATTGAGTTGCGGCTAGTTCTGAGTGCGGCGTCCGTGACATATTGAGCGATGCATTAACAGCGTTAACAACGTGTTTTTGATAAAGTGCAAAACCTGGAAACATTTCATTTAATGGGCTGTTTTATTGACACATAATGCTCTTATATAGTTATACCTACATTTTAATGGGTAGAGCTGGCCAAGCCTTCTTCATCTAAAAAACAATGTCCCAGGCACTGCAGCGTCCGAGGGATCCCTTCGTCCATCTAATGTGAGACAAAGTGCCGCTGGACGCTGTGTAAATCATCTCATTACGTAGATGCAAAGGGCAAAGTTTTTTAATGAGTAGCCCACCTATCCTCACTACAATAATTGACTATTCTCGCGACATCAGTCTACTCGTAACCAGGGCAACTGCAACATTGCTGAAACGTCGGGAATTAATTTAATTAAGTTTACCTAATAAACAACCGTTAAATATATAACTACCGTTTAGTCAGTTTCGATATGTAATCAGACCAATTCGAAGAAGCGACAGTTTACGTAAATGCCAAAGGTATGTAAAGAAAAAACGTATGATGGTGTTACAAAGCTATTTGCACACTTACCTATAAGTAAGTGTGTAAAAGGCGGTGGTAGCCTAATGGGTGGAACCTCGGCCTCGGAAGTGGGAGACCCAGGTTCGATCCCTGGTGCGGGCATGTACCTATGACTTGGTTTTCTAAGTTATGTACATTTGTGAAGTTATAGTAGCAATGCCACTCGCTAACGGTGAAGGAAAACATCGTCAGGAAACCTGAGTGTCTGAGATATTCATATACCTCAGCGCTTGAAATCGCCAATCCGCGGTGGGCACACGTGGCGATTAAGCCCATACTCTCTCCCTGAGAGAAGGCCTGTGCCCTACAGTGGGACGTATATAGTCTGCTTATGTAAGTGTGTAAAAAGATTTTTAGAATATTTACTGTGTAAATGATGTGTAACTCTTGTTGGTCATCATTAAAAATATAAAGTAACGTTGACTGTCCAACAAAGATGTCAAAGTTAATTTGCCGCTGACTGTACCACAGAAGTGAATTAGTACGAGGCCTACCCTAGGGCAAAGTTAAATGAAGAGCTTAGGAATGCTACGGATTTTTTCTGCTAAAACAATGGACGAAAACACAGCAACCGACTGCTACAAATTGGTGCTTTGGTATTATTTATTGAGGCAATAAGATACTATTGGTGGAACAGCGAAACGTAATTTTATCAGACTCCAGACTTTTCGTGACTCCGTTTTCATCGGCACCGACAAAAGAGTAATCTCTCCCTCTCCGAGACAAGCACGATGGCACGAGTCACGCGTTTTGTGGCGCGTAAATGTCAGAATTCGACAATATAATGGAAAGTCGCGACTTTTGACATTTAAAACGCGCGACTAGCGTCGTCGTACTGCCCATGCTACAGTGGGACGTGTATAGGATGCTTAAGAATGTTTTTTTTTTAAATACGCATTTCCTGGAACAGGTCGGTTAACTATTTATGGGGTTCCGTACCTCAAAAGGAAGAAACGGAACTCATATAGTATCACTTTGTTGTCCGTCCGTCCATCAGTCTTTATCTTGGGAAATGAAATTAAAACCATGTACTCAAGTCTACAGTCCCTTGAAGCTATGAAAGAATGAAACTGCTAAGATAATGTAAAAAAAGATACGGCCGTTTATGATGCAAAAAGACGTATATTTTGACACTCAAGGGGATCAAAATTTATATAGTCCCTATACCAACTTTCTGTTGACCTATAACTACGAAATTTGGCAAGTAACATCGCATCGTCTTATACTACAAGTGCAGGGAAAAATCTTAAAACTTTGTAATTAAGTCATAAAAAAAAACTTGTCTTTGTAGTTCGGGAAAAGCTCAGAAAAAAATGCGAGACTCGATACCTGAACTATTTATAACATGTAACTACCTAAAAATTTGTACGGAGCCCTCGGTGGGTGGGTCCGACTAGCAATTGTCCGGTTTTTCTATTTGTTTTAGATTGAAACGTAAAAAATAAATATGGTTTTTTTTCTGCTTTGGAGAGGCGCTGTATGATTGATAATGCTTAAAACCATAACTGTTAGATAGAATGGACATTGGTATTTTTTAACGACTCGCAATGCTCATACATAGTTATATCGCGATTCGACCCGTTTAATTTATATAACTAAGAATGGTCATCTTTCTATGTGGGACAATGATTTATTGAAGGCAATATTGGTAGAGCGATATGAAAGATACACGAACTTATTTTGAAGACTGTAAAAAATATGGAACATCGTGCAAAAAAGCATCTCTGTCCTACGACGTGTCAACGAATCTATATTTTACGAAGTATATCTATCATGCTCTAGTGTTCAATCTAGTAACGCAAAAAGTTCCATTAAGCCTGTGCTCGGCGGTCCATGTTTTTACCCAAAACCTTCCATGTTTTTACCCAAAACCTTCCATGTTTTTACCCAATGTTAAACCTTACCCAGACCTTGTCACAAATCATGGATTTAGTGCTTAAATTTTCTGACGTAAGTCTGAAAGCTACTTAGAAGATTTTTAACGTGTGTGGGTGTGGGAAATCGACGTTTCTACCTTGGCACTAAGCCTTTCGTGCGTCATCCACTATTATATAATATTATAAATGTGAAAGTTTGGGAAGATCTTTGGTTGTTTGGAGTTTTAGATGTTTGGATGTTTGTTTTATTTTTATTTTATTTTATTTTATTGGGGATAATAAACAGTTATACAATATCACAGGACTGACAAATAAAGGTATGAAATAGAACAGGTAATATTATAACCCACCACATTATCCACAGATTACTTTAAGCATTGAAGGAGAACAAAAAATTTATAATTACGCAAGAGAAACATAATTTTAAATATTTTATATAGGTCTGTGCATGCCAGAATATGTCGGAAAGATATTAAAACATCCCCTAGCATGCAATTTCAGTGAATTTTAGGCACATAGACATACAGTGTGTGCATTGTTACATACTTATTTAACAATAAGCAGAACATTATAAGTTAATTACATATTATAGTTAGAAAAAAATATTGTTCAATGATATTAAATAGGTAGCTATACAAACCAATTCTTTTGTTAATTTTCTTAAAGTGAGGATAAAGGAATAAAGGGTATTCCTATCTTATCTTATTACTCATCATCATCAGCCACTTGACACCCACCGCAGGCCATAGGCCTCACTCATAGTTTGGCCTCACTCACTCGTCACCCAAGCTGGCGTAGATGGCGTTGTGTAAGAATCGTATAAATGGATTCTGTGGCGGTACGAAGTTCGCCGGGACAGCTAGTTGAACATATAAGTAAGGGAACGTACCCATGCTCCGTGGCCCATAACATAAGCAGCCTATACACGTCCCACTATAGGGCACAGGCCTTCTCTCAGGGAGAGAGTGACCCATTTTTTACAATTTTTAACCACCTCTCCCCCCGGTGACAACCTATAATATATGCCAAAGCCTACCTCTCTCCCCCTCTAGTTTCACGTATAATTCATAAATACGGTCTTTTGGATATGTATTCATTAATATGGTATCATAAATAATTTTCTTTGCAGCTAATTGTATTTTACTACTGTAAGCTGTAAGGCCGACATTCAGAAACGATTTTGAGCGTGAGCTCAATGTGAGTCCGGGTCTTCCAACTGTCAAAATGAAAGTCTCAGGGATATTTTGTATTCACAGTTGAGTTTGAGATAACAAAAATTGAGCGCAAGCTAAGCTGAGTCTGAGTAGTGGATTTCGGCGACTTAGCTCAGACTCAAGGTGGCAATGACGAAGAAAGTAGCGACATCTGTAGGCAATTCGAGAACTCTAAATAACCTGTGGCTGTGGTGAAGTAACCTTTTTTTTATTCACAATTTGACATTTTGCATGCTCATTTTCCTTCGAAAAGTTAAATTGTGTTTTTAGAGTAATGAGAAGTCAAAATAAAGTATAACCGCGCGTAAAAAGTTTCGACATTTGTTGCCATCTCATTCACTCCTGTGGATTATTGTATGCCTTTCATGTAGCTTTAACAGATAATATAAACCGGTAACGTCAAAAACTGTACCACAGATTACACGCTCACGTAAGTTTAGCTTGAGCTGTGGCTTAGCTGAGTTCGAGTAGAGATATTGACTGTGAATACAAAATTCCTGAGTCTTTGTTGAGATTGCTCAGCCGATGCTCAGCTTAGTGCTCGTTAAGTGTAGCTCAACGCTGTGTTTCTGAATATCGGCCTAAGATCTCCAAATGTAAAAATAAAATGGAATAAAAGGCAGTGGGGAAAAAGGACTCTACTCTGCCCATCTTTTCTCAAGTCAAGTTAAACTTAATACATCAAAGCTTATATGATATGATGCCGAGATTGTCATCAATTACTTTAAAAGCCAAAATAAGATAAAAGTAAGAAAAACATTAATGCTGCGGCCAGCTAGCCAGCTAGACGCCCCTGTGATAAACGTGGTATTTTGAAGACCCCTCTCACAGGTTCCCTAAGAGCAGTCATTCTGACAGCCAACTTGTGCCAATTTCGTCCAAACCTTATCTGACAAGGTTTCGATGAAATGGGCACCAAATGTGGCACAAATGAACAGTCAAAGTTAATACTTTAAGACGACCATAAGACGCTCGAAACACAGTTTTTTTTCGATTTTTATTACTTTTCATCCTGATATTGTTTGTTTATGGTTAAATAAAGCAGTTTTGGGTAAGTAACAAAAATCACTTTTTTGTGTGTTTTTATTTTCAAAACTAGCTGTTGGTGCCGGCTGCCATCGATAGATGGCAGTCGTTAAGCCAAGTCAGAGGCCTTAGGGCGGCTTGACAACTTCTGACAGTAAACGAGCCACTAGTCTACAAGCCTCCACCAATCCGGACTTGGCCCCCGTGGTGGAGTATGGCCAATACCTTCCTCAGGGAAGAGACCTGTGCCCTTCGGTGGGGACATAATGGGTTGATGATGATGATGATGATGATGATGTTTCTAAATCATAGTTAGAATGTCCTCTTAAAATACCGTAAACGAATTCAAAGTCACCCTGTAAAAATGTGGTAACGTTGCAGATTTGCACGCCGTATAACAAAACTACTTTTCCCGGAGAACTTCATACCGATACAGAATCCGTTTATACGATTCTTGCACAACGCCATCTATTTTTAAAACGCAACGTTCGCTTGCACAACGCCATATATTTTAAACTTAAAACAAATGTTATCCCACGGGAACGCATTACTGGGATATCGAGTATGCTATGTCTTAATTCAGATCTTCGTCTATCTGTACCCTAAGTTTCATGTAAATCTTATTGCGTAAAAATATTGCGTGATTGAGTAACAAACATCCAAACATCTTCACAAACTTTCACATTTATAATATTACTAGGATATAATATATTACGGTTTTGATGAATTTTAATAGCGATTAGTTATAATACCGTTAAATATGTTTCAAATACCGTTAAATGTATTAATTTTTTTTTACATCCAGTAGCTAGTACACTGATACAACATAACTATAAAACATGGTTTTAAGGTAATCGCCTAGCCTATTAAGATTGCCAGAGCATGCTTCTTTGCTAGTGATTAATTCAACAAAAATGAACGCAAAATTTTATAAATCCACAATTGAGCTATAAACAAAATTAAGTTTCAAAAGGTTTTACTAGCCTTATATTTGTGGATAGCGGTGGGAACGGAGCTGTAGAACGCCAGCTTCTCATTCGGGCGGTCGTGGGTTCGAATACCGACATCTTGGAATGACTTTTGTTCCAAGTTACGTACATATGTGAAGTTATAGTAGCAATACCACTCCCTAACGCTGAAGGAAATCATCGTAAGGAAACCAGAGTGTCTGAGGTGTTCGCGGACCGCAGCGCTCGAAATTGCCAATCCCCGGTGGGCACGCGTGGTTATTAAGCCCATTATCTCTCTCTGAGAGAAGGACTGTGCCCTGCAGTGGGACGCAATATAGGATACATAAAAAAATTTAAAAAAATTGTGGGTTAGTGCGATAGAGCTGCTCGCGAGACAAAGAGCCGAGGTAATATTTCAAGTGCCGTTGGCTACGGTTGTCGTGCGGCGAATCGGATTGAGTCATCAATAATGGGGAACAAAAACTTATATTGTGTTTGACAACTCAGATGAATGGATGAACAAATAAGATAGAAGGCATCCCTGGCATTAGCCACTGGAAATTTGTTTATCAGTAGAAGTACCGCTTTAACTGTGAAGGAAAACATTGAGAGAAAACCCGCGGCTTACTGAACTTAGCACATTTTCTAGCCAACTTATAGGGTGGTACAGGTGCTGGGCGAGCCTACTTCGTCTAAAATATGTCCCAGCCACTGCAGCGTCTGAGCGGGCACTTCACCTTTCTAGAGTGTTGGAGTTGCTATATAAATAATTTAACTTCGATGTCAAAAGCTGACATCTAATGTGCTGTAAGCTGCCGAGGGAGGCTCTGACAGAGCAGATGTTCTGTACGGTACGCAAATAAAATTACAACTGACATTATTGAAGCAATAAACTTTTTAGGGTTGCTTAGTCAAATGCTAACGGGACCCTTTTAATATGCCTACGACATTTGTCTGTTAGTATGGCCTATAAAGAACATTCATTATCTCTACCTCCGTAATAAGTAGCCAGTTGATTTTTACACAACATGTAATGTTACGGCGGAATACACAACATACCCAACGGAGATGGGGAATGCATAAAATCCTTTTATGCATTCCCCATCTCCGAAAGTCTAAATCAGAATCTTCGCCAAATTAAAATGGGGCCAATTGGATGTTACACCTATTAAAAAACTAATCGGTTAAGATTTGACAAAGGTATGAAAGAACGTAGCGAAAAACAAGACAAAAACATACGCGTCGACTTGAGAACCTCCCTTTTTTTAATAGGTTAACAATAATACTACTAGTGTCAAACGTGCTATGTGTTATTGTATGCAACCCCTATAATATAATAAAACTTATAAAAACCTGTCCGTTTCTCTACGGTTTCGAAAACAGAACGAAAGAAAATAGGTTTTTGCTAAAAAACTAATCACGAAACTTAGGTGGAGATGGGCGCGACATCTGGTTAAACGAGTAGACGGTCGATGGACGAAGGCAGTACAGAGTGGTGGCCAAGAACTGGCCGTCATTCGGTGGGTAGGCCTCCTACCCGAGGGGTTGATGACATTAAGAAGGCGGCAGGAGGACAACGGACGATGCTAGCAGGGGACCGGCGAGTTTGGCGTGACGGTGAAGAGGCCTATGCCCAACAGTGGGCGTCTTTCATGGGCTGTATAGATATATAAATAAATGGATAGAACTAACAACATTATCCGGTGGTACGGAACCCGTGGTGCGCAAGTCCAACTAGCACTTGACTGATTTTTATAGGTCATACTCAACTCATACCTTCACGAGGACGTCTGTATAGCGTGACACGCGAGTCGACTCTATGACGCATGCGTTAAAAGTTATCATCGCATGCTCGAGTGGGCTCCGGAATTTTTTCACAATAAATTTTTCCGGCAATCGCTTTTACAAATATTTTTTGTTTATGTGATATTGTTTTGTTTTTATTATCCGTTTCGATGGATTAATTGATTGTCACGGTACATGGAGGGAACGTTTTCTATTTTGAAATGTCGTTTAGTGAATGATATTGTATGGAGTTCAGGGCCCTATTTCGTAGAACTACAATTCATTGTTTTACTTTAACAATTCGGTGTATATTGCGAAGTCAATTCGACAGATTAACAAGTAAAAAGACTTAGCCTCAGTTTCTGAAAAAGTGTTCAAATGTAACTAGAGATTAATCTAAGATTAATTCAAAATACCGGCACGTGATTGGCTGAAATTAGCTTGACGTGAGATTAACATGAGATTAACATTTGATCGCTCTTCTAGAAACCGAGCATTAGCTGTGCAATGTAAATCGATTTGTAATATTAAACTATGAATTGAAGTTTTATAAAACGCGGCCATTTAGGTCAAATGAAAAATGTTTCCGTACCGGGCTAAATATTTTTTGTATTGTTGCTGTAATTTTATTTCTATGAATAATATACTTTCTTTTAATGAAATCCCGTCCCACTAACCAGTATCACTACAACAAGTGGGATAGAAAGAAAGTCCGCCCCCTTGGGCGCGATTTCCTGAAGGGAAAAAATAATAAGATCGTGAGAGTGGAATAATAAAGTACTGAATAGCAGCTCCTATTCAAAAGTTTTCAGGGTTCTTTTCGCCTTATAAATATGTTTGGAAAGCCGAGTGCATATATGTTGGGAATTTCTTTCCTTTACATAAACTCAAGCCTCTATCCTGGAGGGGTAGGCAATCTGTCAATTTATGTTGGACAAATATGACGTCCCAGGCGGATGGACGGACCGCGGATGTAATAGCGAAATGCAAGATAAAAAGGACTTAAGACCGGCGTGCGTGCATTCATCGAATAATGTGCATGCACATTCAAAGTTGATGAAGCGAAAAAGGTCTGTCTACATCGTGGCACGTGGCAAACCCTGGTCTCTGCCCAGCGCTGCGGGATATAGTCATACATAAGCAGCCTATATACGTCCACTGTAGGGCACAGGCCTTCTCTAAGGGAGAAAGTATGGGCTTAATCACCACGCGTGCCCACCGCGGATTCGCGATTTCAAGCGCTAAGGTATGTGAATAGCTCAGACACTCAGGTTTCCTCACGATGTTTTCCTTCACCGTTAGCGAGTGGTATTGCTACTATAACTTCACAAATGTACATAACTTAGAAATCCAAGTCATAGGTACATGCCCGCACCGGGGATCGAATATAGATATACTCATAAATTTATGCAATCTTGAAATAACTTGTTATATGTAATAGTCCCAACCGATGACAAGTTATTTTACGGAACCCTCCGAATTCCGGATAAGATGAGACTTGGCCAGTCTTCCTTTTCTTTCTGGTTTAGAATATTTTATGTGACTTTGTACTAGGTCTTTGTTATATAAAGTTCTTTTCCCTTCTGAATTATTATTATGGAGGGAAGTTTTTATATTCTAGTAGAAACTAAGGCCCGGGCTCACCGGACTTAACGTGAAATGCGTTTTTTCTTTGCTTCATAGGGCACAGGCCTTCTCTCAGAGAGAGAGTATGGGCTTAATCACCACGCGTGCCCACCGCGGATTGGCGATTTCAAGCGCTGAGGTATGTGAATAGCTCAGACACCCAGGTTTCCTCGCGACGTTTTCCTTCACAGTTAGCGAGTGGTTTTGCTACTATAACTTCACAAATGTACATAACTTAGAAAGAAAAGTCATAGGTACATGCCCGCACTGGGAATCGAACCTGGGTCTCCCGCTTCAGAGTCCAATATTTAACCCATTAGGCTACCACCGCTTTTTCTTTCCTTGCTGTAGGCATATTAAATTACTGGAGACTATTATAGATCACTTTTTGGGATTCTGTTACTCAAAAGGAACCCTTATACAATCACTTTATTGACATGTGCCAAGAGCCTTTTTCTCAGGCGGCTGTGCATCTGATATTTGGCCTGTATTTAACGGAAAAAATTAAGAATTGTAGCATTTTTAGGTTTTCGTACCCAAAGGGTTTATTAAAACTCCGCTATCCGTCCGTCTGTCCGTCTGTCACCAGACTGTATCTCAGGAACCGTGATAGTTAGGTAATTGAAATTTTCACAGATAATGTATTTCTGTTACCGGTATAACAAAAAATACTAAAAACGGAATAAAATAAATATTTAAGGCGTGCTCCCATACAACAAACGTGAATGTTAACATGAATGCTCCCATACAACAAATGTTGTACAGATAATGGTAAGTCTGACTTGCACTTGGCCGGTTTTTATTTATGAAATATATTTAAAAAGACTTATGTTATTATGAAGTTGAATTAGTCGTTTGTTTGGATTCCTACTCGGACTTGTTTTTTTTTCGAGTGGAATTCTTTTGAGCAATCGCACACAACAGCAGAGTCTGAATCGCATGCCGTGTTGCTATGACAGCTGGCTGGCATGTCTATACCTCGGCTGGATAATAAATCTGGCTATTGAAAGGGGCAACGTCGCCAGCATTCTGGGCTCTCTGCAGCGGATTACCGAACTGAACCAAGTATTTTACTTAGTTATTAATGAAGGTATAGGTTTTTGACTATCTAATATATAAAAATCTCGTGTCACAGTGTTTTTTATTGATCTCATCCCAAATGGTTTTTCCGATTCTTATGAAATTTTCTGTCTATATTTGGTAAGTCTGAGAATAGGTCGCAGGCTAATTAATATGGCAAAACAACGTTTGCCCGGTCAGCCAGTAATTGTATATTATGTAAGGGTCTTGAGGTGTTTCGTCCACTAAAAATACTAATAGGATAATACTCATAACTCATTTCCGTGTGGCGCCGGATTAAGAATAGCGTCACTCCATTTCCTTCCGTGGATGTCGTAGAAGGCGACTAAGGAAATACATTAGGAGACGGGCAGCAGCGTCCTCCTGAGATGCCAACCGCTTACTGCGATCGCCAACCCGCCTGCCAAGGCTTCAAAACCACGGAGGAGGCCTGTGTCCTGCAGTGGGCGTCAAATGGCTGATGATGATGATGAATGATGAATACTCATAACTAACCGATTCACCCCGCCACTTTTGTGGCAGTATTGCCAACCTAACGACTGGTTATTTTTTAATAAAGACATGGACACATGCCATTTTAAAGGTATCATGACACTATTTTAATTACAATATCATGGCATTGTGTACTGACCGGGAAAGCTACAAAGAAACCATAGCAGTAAAAAGTAATGTCAAGCGTGACAGACTTTATTTACTTAAAATGTTCATATTTATGACAGAAAAATAAAGAATACGAATGTAAGTAAATAAAAAAGTTACAATATTACAGCGTACTTCCGACTGTAGGGCACATGCCTTCTTTCAGACAGACCGTATTGGCTTAATTACCATGCATGCCCACCGCGGATTAGCAATTTCAAGCGCTGGGTTATGTGAACACCTCAGGCATTCAGGTTTCCTAACCGTGAAGAAAATATAAATTATATACATATTATTTTAGTACAGCCGGCTTATATTTTAATGTGATTGCCGATAGGTAGGTAACCTCATAAACATAGCACCAATACGTAAATTTATTTGAAAGCGTCTGCGTAATTTACACTTCAAACACTCTACTAGCTAAATTCAACACTTTTAAAAGTAACATTTTAAATTTACACGAGCAGCTCGTAGGTTTAGATAGAATAAAATGAAACAGAAAACCACATCTATCTATCTATCTATACAGCCCATGAAAGACGCCCACTGTTGGGCATAAGCCTTTTCCTCCGCTAACCCTGCCATTCCCACAAAGAGTAGTGCCCGAGAACTAGCCGTAAGGTTGATGACATTAAAAAGGCGACAGGAGGACAATGGAAAATCATATAGCTTCAGTATAGGCGCAGGGCTTCTCTCAGAAAGAGAAAGTATGCGGTTAATCTCCGTGCGTGCCCACAGCGGATCGGCCATTTTAAGCGCTTAAGTATGTTAACACTTGAGTAACTGAGGTTTTCTCATGATTGATGACCATAGGAATTGTAAACGCCAATTTTCTTTATAAATCCTAAACGATCGTTAAGGAAAGTATTAACTAAACTCCTTCCTAAACAGATAAACAAGGTCAGTAGGACGAGGTCACGAGTATCAGTTTGTTTAAAGGATAAACAATACCTACTTATTTTTACAACACCGAACGCCTCGTTGGTCTAGTCGTATCCCGTCGGATTACCTTGCCGGAGGTCGTGGGATCGATTCCCACAGGGACCCGTTGTACATTTGCACAAATAGGGTCTCGGTGTATTTCCGTGTTTGTGATGCCATTGCCTGGTTATCATAGCACAGGGTATCCTACTTTGAGACCAGGTCAAATGTTGTATTGTATGAAAGTTATTTGTTTATTTATCCCCAATTTTTTTAATCTGTCAGAGTTTCTTATTAGCAACAACTTTTTCTGCGACTTTTTATAATGTTTTTTTCAGTATTCTATTTTTTTTAACATCTAATATATTAGGGGTTAAAGTATGAAATTGCCGTTTTATTGCAATAGGTTCTTTGAATTGACATAGAATCTTCATGGTTTGAGGTTTTCGAATGAAACTTTTTTCAAATGGTTTCTATGATGTTCTTTTTTTAAAAAATGTGAAACATTTGAATATTGACTTTCAATTGTTTTTGTTATTCAATTTAGACAAGAAAGATGGATACTGCGAAAATTCGAGTGATTACGAGGCACCCATTTTTCGTATTTTTTTATTTTATTGATTTGACGCAAGTGAGTCAATATTGTGGGTAACGTAACGTTAAACCATGACGCTAATTCCTGGGTAGTTTGACTAGGGTCGGCTTCCACTATCTCTCTTAATTCATCGTTATTCACCTGTGTGGGCGGTCTTCCTCGTGGCTCGTTCTTTAAGTCGAAATTTCCATCACGAAAGCGTTTAAACCAAAATCGCACGGTGCGTTCATTAGTAGACCCCTCTCCAAACGCAGCATTGATATTGCGGGCTGTTTCTGCCGCGTTAGTTCCGCGTCGGAACTCGTATTCAAAAATCACTCGAATTTTCGCAGTATCCATCTTTCTTGTCTAAATTGAATAACAAAAACAATTGAAAGTCGATATTCAAATGTTTCACATTTTTTAAAAAAAGAACATCATAGAAACCATTTGAAAAAAGTTTCATTCGAAAACCTCAAACCATGAAGATTCTATGTCAATTCAAAGAACCTATTGCAATAAAACGGCAATTTCATACTTTAACCCCTATTATAAATATCTCGTGTCACAATTTTGTTAACGAACACCTCCAAAACGGCTTCACCGATTTTTATGATTTTTTTTTGTGTATATTTGGTAGGTGTGTGAATGTGTCGTAGGCTAATTAATATGGCAAAACAACGTTTTTAGATGGTTTTACTGCTTTGTAGTGCAGCTATGGTGATAATATATGGAAACATATTTAATTTTAGAACAGAACAGAATAGAATAGAAAAAGTTTATTTTAATGACAATATAAAATACTTTTTCTTTGATACAAAATAATTGTCTTTTCCACGTTTATTACTGTTTTATATGTATACAATAATTTCCAATATATCAATTTGTCAGGTATAAGAAATTAGAGATAATTATGATGTAATAGAGTTTGAAAATGGCTCCTTCTGTTTCCACGACCTTTCGTACGTCGATATTTTTTCCATGCACACGGAGCTATATCGGGCTGACTGTTTGCAGATTCTAGCCTTGATTGTGGACTTAGCAAAGTAAACATGCTTCAAGGTGAATTTACAGTGACAAGCGAGTTTTGATGGTGAAAATCAATACCTAATGGCATCCCACGGCCATGTTGTTTTTGTTTTTTTTTTATTCAAGCGCGAAGCTACCAGTCATTACGAGCTCACCTTCGGAGTTTCTTTTGTTCAAAATGTGGACAGTGAAATTCAATTTTCGAATAACTCGATTTCGGAAACCGAATTTTGTACCGTCCTCGACACTTTGTGTCGCGTATCGACGATATAGGGTGGAAATGTGAGTTGGAATGAAAAGCGGAACCACATGAACCTTTGCAAACTACTGGCAAATTGTTCTCAGGAGACCTCACGTATTTTTCTGCATTAGCTGTGCTATTTATAAACACACGATTCCCTTAAAACGCTCCATGAATGCAGTATAATTAATTTAGAAATTAATATAAATTAAATAATTTCTCGCAATATAATTTGTCGTAGAAGGCAACTAAGCAAAAACATTACCAGGAGACGGGCAGCAGCGTCTTCCTGAGATTCCAACCACATACTGCGATCGCCAACCCGCCTGCCAAGAGTGGCGATTATGGTTAAGAAAACCATGAGGGAGGCCTATGTCCTGCAGTGGGCATAGGATGATGAATGTCTTGCCCATGTTAAGTCTCAACCAAAGACTTCATACGAGGCTTATGGAGTGCTTTAAGGAATCGTGTTTCTATAAATAGCTCCGTTAGTTTTCAGACTAAAACTTTGAAACTAATGGTGATTAATTACTTAATTAAAAACCAAGTAAGTGAATCCGGAATTAAGTTAATAACACCGTTAGTTGTTGGTAAGGGATAAAGGAATGAATGCGTATTAAATTTTAGCTTTTAAAACTATGAAAATGACATTAAAAATGTATAAAATGATGCAAAAAGAATTCATAAGTCGTAGAACAAAAGTTGTAGTAAAACACTAATTCTAGCTGGGGTCTTTCAGAAATTGTTCATTTTTCACGTAACCCTGTATAATTTGTGCAGGTATTTTTTTATTTATTTAGACGAAAACAAACGAAACGGACTCACAAAATACTTGTACAATAATCTTATAAATCAATAGACCTTTAGGTTTTCGAACACACAAAAAAACAAGTAATAATTGTTATTTGATATTGAGTTATAACGTTGAAATAAGTGATATTGAGATACAACTGTGAAACTAATTTTCCAGTGTAGCTCCTCCGGACCTCCGTACTATATGATAATTGCTGAAAATATCCCCCGAGGCTCAGTAGGAGTAGATTTCGAAACCTATTAAAACTTGAGTATTTAATAGGTTTATTGTGGCTTCCGTCCCACGTGTAAAACTGGAAGTAATAAATAGGGTATTAATTAAGGAATATAAAGCCCAACGACCATCCTGCTATTAGCTATAAGGCAGCCACTTGTATTGTATCTTCGTAAAAAGATTTTGTTTGCTTTGTCATGGTGTATATGTTACAGTCATATTGATTAAATAGCTATTATACATAATGACTGGTCATTATATATAAAAGCCAAATTCACTAGACAAAGTTTTTTTTTTTTTAATTTATTGACTTACTTTGTTATCGCAGAGTTTTAAATTTTATAAATTATTCGCCAAACTGCATGGCAGTTTGTTGGCGAATGAATCGCACTCTTTTAACATAAATTATTCGCATTTTGTTTGTTAGGTCAGTACACATAAGCAAAAATAGGTTCGAAGTTCCAGGATGGAGCGGAGCGCAGCGACGCTCCATCCTGAAACTTCGGGTGTTAGTTCTTTTTTTTTATATAAAAGCGAAAAAAATTATTTCACTAAAAAACTTAGTTTTGTGTCAAACTTAAACAAGGTTGGTGCATGGAAAAGTCATAGGTACCCTACATTATGATATGGCAAAACGTGGGATACCGCCGTTTTTGCCAAACGATACTTTTGACTGAATAATGCTTGGTAAAATGAATTTTGACCAAGTATTTATTTGGTAAACAATAACTTGCCATAATAACTTTTGCTAACTGTTTATTTGCTTTAAGTTGTTTTGAGAAATGTTTTTTTGCCAAGTGATAATTTGCGGAAAATAGTTTGGGAAGTAGGTAATACTTTGGGAAACGATTTTTGGCAATACATTAGTAAACCGTTTTATTACATTATCCAAGTCTTCAAAGATATTATATAAAATTGCTAGTAAATGTGATTAATTTTGTGTTAATTATCACTTTATCTAAACTGAGTAGACATTATATATAATGACTAGACAATATATATAATATCCAGATTTATTACTTTGGCTGTAACATATGCACAAGCAGCCTATATACGTCCCGCTTTAGGGCACAGGCCTTCTCTCAGGGAGAGAGTATGGGCTTAATCACCACGCGTGTCCACCGTGGATTGGCGATGTCAAGCGCTGACGTATGCGAATAGCTCAGACACTCAGGTTTCCTCACGATGTCCTTCACCGTTAGCGAGTGGTATTGCTACTAGAATTCACAGATGTACATAACTTAGAATACAAAGTCATAGATACAGGCCCACACTGTATCGAACCTGTATCGAACCTGGGTCTCTCGCTTCTGAGTCCAATATTCTACCCACTAGGCTAACACTGCTGTGGTATAATAATAAAAAAAATGTTATGTTCTCTTAATCCTGACAAATTAATAAATACATCAAAAAGTGTGTGATAAAATAGGATCACATAAATAATCGAGTTTTTTTTTGTTGTTTTATTTTTTAATGTTTTGTTATGCTAACGATGTTTTTTTTTTCATCGTTGCTGAGTGGTGTCGTCACTACTAATGAACAAATCCACTAAACTTAGAAAATGCAAGTCTTAAGTAGATGCCGGCATTCAAACCCACGATCTCTCGTAAGGCAAGCGTATCCCTCCTACCATCGCTAACGTAAAAACTTAGTTATATGGGAAATAGCGTTACGAAATTTAAAAAGAATAAAACCCTGTCCCTTTGCTAAGACTCCGCTGTCCGTCCGTCCGTCCGTCTGTCACCAGGCTGTATCTC
Organism: Yponomeuta malinellus; assembly: GCA_947308005.1. Classification (NCBI taxonomy): domain Eukaryota; kingdom Metazoa; phylum Arthropoda; class Insecta; order Lepidoptera; family Yponomeutidae; genus Yponomeuta; species Yponomeuta malinellus. The sequence continues at coordinate 5,577,011 of OX371020.1, read as the reverse complement.
ATAAACCGTGATAGTTACACAGTTGGCTAAATGAAAACTGAATAAAATAAATATTTAAGGGGGGCTCCCATACAACAAACGTGATTTAATTTCCGTTTTTTGCTCGATATTAACAACGGCAATAGGTAGACACTTGAAATAATCAAATGTTTTATTGGTTATTACTTGGCCGGTTTTTGTATTTATTCTTGGACCGGAAAATGTCGGTACCGAAATAGGTAAGTAAAAACGGAATGAACTCTATGGACCCCATGAATAAACTGTTTTGTATTTTTATTCTTTACCATAAAATGTTCGAACAGAGAACCTACTCTACTTCACAGTTCTTACCCTTGTCTTAAAAGTCTAAAACGCTTTTAAGCCCGCTGAAATACTGCGCCAAAAAGAGGTGTCAGGAAATCGTCTAACCCCAATTTGTTGTAAGGCAAAGGCACTTCTGGGACCACAGTATGAGGGTATATATTCGCTTGTGTTTTAAACTCTGTAGTTTAGATCCTATCCTTTGTGTAGTTAGAGTATTTTCCGAGCGTATATTATTGTGAAGGTATGTTCATGGTTAAAGGATAAAGGAAACCTTAAGAAAGAAGGCACGGTTGCCGCGATCAAAGTATCAAAATAAGATTGTGGTTCATGGAGGGATTCACTTTATTAATCGTAGGCAAGTCTCAATATTATATTAAACGCTAAAGCGTATTGAAAACTAATTCTTTATGGCGTATTTCACAATTTCGAGTCATCGCTGTCTGAATTGAGATTTATATCAGGTAAATATTTAAGTATCGTTTTATCTCTCCAGATTTTCCAAAAGCGTATAAGACAGATGGATAACTATTTACTTAAATAGATAGATAGAGAACACGTAATTGTACATAAAAAAAAGGAAATTACACAGAAAAACTTGATAATAGAAATTTTTCTTAATGAAAAAAAATATCAATCGAAATTGTCAATTCTTAAAATCACTTTAGCGAGTAACCGACAGAAATTTCGAAATCTCGAATCAAAAATCTGTTCAAGTATTTTTTCAATTCGAACCAATAAAAACATGTGTTTTAAAATACATTAGTACAATATTCATAAATTAAGGGTCTCTCTTCATAATGATTTAATTGCGACCTACAAAACCCGTCTAGGTTTTCGCTAGATTGGCGAAAAAATGTAAGTGTGCCACAACCCCTTCCCTCCCCACCACCTGACCTTACCTCCATTTACTTAGGCTATTCGAAGCTTCGTGCTTCCTAAAGTAAAGTAAAGTAAAGTAAAGTAAAAGTATCGTTTATTCATGTACATGGGTAAATGAAATAGATCTTTATCTAACAACAAAGTTTTCACAGACTTTTTGTTAGTGGCACACAAGCCCACTCCTACCAACAAGATTTACCTATGCCCTTTGCCGCGATGTGGGCCAAAATCTGTGACAGGTTGACGTGGGTCAATGAAATATTGAAGTACGCGAGGTGTCAAAAAAATTGTGCTAAAAACATTGTACAAATCACCATTCAAAATGTTTTTAATAAATTTAATTGTCCTCAAATTTTTTTAATGTTACTTATTCCGGGTAACTACAATTGTCCATCGGATCAATCTAATGCCACTGACGTTAGTTGGAAAATTGAGGATGATTTAATTTAATTTTAATTTTTTTAAGGGGTGATTCAGCAACCTTCAGGGTTCTGTATCTCTGGACTTCCGCTTGACACTATATTTTGGGACACCCTGTATTAATATTAGATGTCCATAGCTCAAAATAAGACTTTAGAAACATTTTGTCTTTTTTATTGTTATTAATTCTTTATTTTAGATTTAGATTCCAACCGCATACTGCGATCGCCAACCCGCCTGCCAAGCGTGCCGATTATGCCAAAACCCTTCATGGTTGGGAAAACCATGAGGGAGGCCTATGTCCTGCAGTAGGCGTCAAATGGCTGATGATGAATTCTTTATTGCACAAAGATAGTGTACAAAAGGTGGATTTCATGCAATTTTTTTTTTTCAAATGATACCTTCTACTTTCGGTCCCCAGAAGCTCAACTGTTATCACCAGAAAGTGCACCACGTGTAGTTAAAGTTGACGTTTGGTCTCGCTATGTAACATTTGCTTACCCCTTTACATTGCCCACGCAAAACAAAGTAAGGACTTCAAAAAGGTCTACATCTCAACACTGGCCTTTGTGGGTACACTTATAAATAAACTATAAGCGCGGTGGAACGCGCCCCTTATAACTAATTAGTTCTAACCTAATTAGCTTCCCTCCCACATCCGTTCAAGTGACACTGTACGCACTGTACCCACGTTTATAATAAATAAACCACTTAAAGACAAAGCCAAAGGAGGCCGAAGCAAAAGACTCGAGTTCGAAAAAAGAAGAAAAATGCAATTTCATATTTAAAAAAAAACCTCGGTCAACTTACCTTTGCGCGGTCGATGCGGGCTAAACGCACCTAACGACACGGAATTATAAGTTAAAGTCACGCAGCAAGGAGACGTAATCAACCTCTTTGGTAACTGGCTGCAAATAAACACTACTGAGGGTATTATCCGGGTTTTATTTTATCTTTTATTTCGAACGGCGGGAGATTCGAGTACGTGTTCACGCGACCACTCCAGGCGGGACTCTGCCGGGGGTGCGAAGAGAGTTAGGGAGAAACGACTGGAGAAAATTGTGGTCGCAGACGAATCGAACTAGGTCTAAAGGAAAAGAGGTCTCCAATGGAAAACGCAAGGAGCACCGCTAGTGTAGTTAATTTGCGTCGATGAAAAGCTGTTATATGTGGCGTTTTTATTTGTGAAATATTTATTTGGAGCGTTAGCATAGAATATCGACGATGGACTCATTTGCGTCGATGAAAAGCTGTTATATATGGCGTTTTTGTTCGTGAAATATTTATTTGGAGCGTTAGTAGAGAATATCAACGATGGACTATAATAAAATAAACTTTGTATTATGTTATTAAGTTAATGGTGTTATTTATGTGTTCATACTACGTCTAAACAACCTCACATGCAGTTCGAATAATTTGTGGTAGTCTTTTCCTTTACTTTTTAAGGATATTTAAATTGCATTGAAGGAGTCTTTTCAGAAACCGTGTATTAATAAATAATACTGTAATTATTTCAAAGACAAAACGTAAGTATCTCAGTCAATGTTAATAAACTTTAATTCACTTACTGCCAAACTTGGCTTTACCTGCTCCCAGTGTTATGGGTACAATGCGTCTGATATATCTCAGGGTGGTTTATTTAGTTTACTGTATGTTTTGGTTAAAAGCTACGGCTATTATTAGGCTTAACGGTACACGCAACACAGGCTGAGATTAGAGAAACCTGTAATCCCTAAATATTTCCTATTTACTTTTTTTTTGTCAACAAATATGTAGGTACTATTTATTTTTAGTTTTACCTACTTACTTTTAATTTTTATAAATATTTACTTTTTCGTATTTGACCTTGACCCCATTAGTGAATGAAACTTTTGTGTTGTGACATTAGATAAATTAATAAATAATTAGTTTATTTTCATTCATACGATTGATTTTATTTTATTTTATTTTTATTTTAGTTTCTAGGAACACTAATAGCTATTACAAGGGTATATAATGCATAGAAAAATTAGGACACACTAAAATATAGTTTTATAATTTCGTTTCAAATAAATAATGTTAAATAATATGCTGCCTCGCTATTCTATTGCAACATATTGTTAAGAATGAAGCTTAACACAACAACACTGTCAAGAACTTAAGTTGCTCCTAAAAGTTTATACTAAGGTTGATTTTTTTTTTACTCGACAGCTGCAGTGCCCGAAAAGAGAGTAATGTGTTTGTCTCGTATGTTTGTATGTAAGTACGTCGGAGTCTATGTTCCCTCCTAACTCTTTAACCAAGGTTCAGATTTTGACAAATAAGATCTGAATGGATTCGATGTGTTTGCGCGATTGTCACAGGCTATTAATAAGCGAAATCAGCATAATTCAAACGAAACCAAAAAAATAAAAAAAACACTAAAAAAACAAAAATAAAACAGCAAATAAAAATAACCTTAATGAATATTAACAACTAATTATTTTTATTTAGTAGGATATGGTTAACTAGGTTAGGATAATTAATACCTATACTTAAATTGTAGGTTACTGTTATGTTTACTTTTTATTTCATATTTAAATGTTTAATTTTTTTCTCTCTACAATATTTTAAAATAACAATGGTTTGTGGTGCTTGTGGACAAATGGTCTAATATAAATAAATAGTAGGTAATTTTTTTTTTAATTATATAGGAACTTTTTTGATTCGCCAGTAAAACGAAAAGATTTGTTTCTTGTAAGTTCATTAAAAGAAGTCATCATTTTTATGTACGAAAATAAAAAAAGATAGATAGATAGATTATTCTTTATTATCTGTACACCAGGAATTACATATGAGAATTAAACAATAGTATAGTACAGTACAATTGGCTTCAAATTAGTACAAAAGCTTCCTTTTTATCGATAACTTTATAGTTTACCTTCAGCCCATCCCTAAACAGTGCGATGGGTAATTATAAATCATAGCTGGGCACATCGACGAGGCGCTCTCGATACATTCACGTCACTAGTCAATCAGCTTTATAACGAGACCTCTCTTTGTTCAATATAGCCATGGATTATACAGGGTGATACAAAAAGTAGCATGGTTAGTGGTAGCGCGAAGTAATTTAACCCAAAGTTTTTCACAAATACTTAAATGAGCAGTGGGAACCAGCTGCTTCATATTTTAATGGTTCTGGGTTTTAATCCCGCTATGTAATAAACATAAAAAATTTTAAACATTCAATATAACAGACATTAATTTACTTTCGTCATCATATATTAGGTTTTTGACTGAGAAAATTTCCCACTAAAATTAATAATTCATCAACAACAGCGTCAACTTTTCTTGGATAAAACTAAGTATAGAGGAACAAAGACATGTTTTAGCATGTTTAAAAGCCTCCGTTGAAATATTTAAAAGCACTTTCATCTTTGTACAATCATTGAACATCGCCGAAACGGCTGCCAGATATAACAATAGCCTTAAGAAACTAACACTGGAATGTCAGACAATAAAACTGAAGATCATCCATTCTATTTGTGCAGTGCTGTCTTCTTTCTTTACATCTCCACTGTTATTGGTTATCTGTCAACTCTGCAAATTCTTCTCTTCTCTCTGATAGATGGATAGAATATTCTTTATTGTATCATCATAATCATAAGCAGCCTATATACGTCCCACTGTAGGGCACAGGCCTGGTCTCAGGGAGAGAGTGTGGGCTTAATCGCCACGCGTGCCCACCGCGGATTGGCTATTTCAAGCGCTGAGGTATGTGAATAGCTCACTCAGGTTTCCTCACGATGTTTTCTTTCACTGATAGCGAGTGGTATTACTACTATGACTTCACAAATGTACATAACTTAGAAAACCAAGTCATAGGTATATGCCCGCACTGGGGATCGAACCTGAGTCTCTCGCTTCCGAGTCCGATGTTCTACCCACTAGGCTACCACCGCTGTATTGTATGCGCACCAGTAATTACATATGTATGAGACTTAATCAATAATATAGTACAGTACAATTGGCGGTCTTATTACTAAAAGAAATTCTTCTTCAAGCAAAATAGATCCTAAGAGATGATTAATATAGTACTTCTGATGAATGATGCTTTCACTTACAGTTTATACTTTATTGCACATAAAAGACACACAAAATTTACAAAATGAAAAGTGTACATGGTGAGCTCTTGTCGAAGACGTCCACTCCTCTTTAGACAAGGTCCGTATAATATATATTCATAGTGCTTTCGGTTTTGCCACAGTTCGTCTTTGTTTGTCTGCTAACAGCTCTGATGATTTGCAGATAAACAAGGAAAACAATAAGGATCAAAATTAGTTACGAATGCTGAATTTACACAATTTGTAATTGGGTATTTGACAAAATATCAAATGAGTTACTTTTAAAACGGAATTTTGTCTGAAAATACTTGCTTATGACGTCACATTTCAGAGCACTCTTTTTATGTTTAATCTATTTAAAAATTGTAATAACTAGTAATTGCCTGAAAGAGATACATTTTCCGAGATATTTTGTAATTTTTGTTTTAATCGAGCATATGCAATATTTTATAGTTGATCGTGTCGTGTGCTTCCGTGTGGCGCCGGATTAAGAATAGCGTCACTCCATTTCCCTTCCGTGGGATGTCATAGAAGGCGAATAAGGAAATAAATTACCAGGAGACGGGCAGCAGCGTCTTCCTGCGATTCCAACCGCATACTGCGATCGCCAACCCGCCTGCCAAGCGTGGCGATTATGGCAAAACCCTTCGTGGTTAGAAAACCACGAGGGAGGCCTATGTCCTGCAGTGGGCGTCAAATGGCTGATGATGCGATCGTGTCAAATACCGTATTCGACTGCGGTGGGTCACAATATCACAATGGTCGCCTATAATTTGTACCAATTCACTATTTCTAAGAATAATTGCTTTTCTGGAATTCAATCCGAGTTAAATCAATTCATCCGATAATCTACACATTTGAATGAAATGCGTCTAAAAAGGTCTTTATGTATCGATGGAAAACGAGGCTTGTCGTTGTTATGAACGGATATTTCAATCAGCGTCAAGTTTGTATATATCGTTTTTTATAAAACTACGTTAGCGACAAATACGGTTCTTTTTAAGGTTTCGTACTCGAAGGGTGCCAAACGGGACCCTATTACTAAGACTTCACTGTCCGTCTGTCTGTCTGTCCGGCTGTCTGTCTCTCTGTCTGTCTCCAGGGTGTATCTCATAAACCGTGATAGCTAGGCAAACACTTTTAATCACACTGCACTGATCCGATAATACTCGTAGTACTTCTTCCTTCGCTTGTAGGTACTTCGTTTCACTTCCGCTTCCAAAATAATACTGACTCGCGGCATGCGTCGTCCCCGCTTATATACCGTTTGAGATGTTCTCGAAAACTCCATCAAATCGTGAAAGGTTCTGCCGTCTCGCTCGATCGTGATGTTTCTGTCACACCTTTCCGGAATGTTCGGTCTATAGCTATCCCTCTCTAACAGTGCTATCTCTTTCACTCCTATTCAAAATTTCGTCATATACTGAAATGTACTTCAAAGGCCCATAAGGGGTCCTGAAAATGCCTGAAAACCGGTTTTCAGGTTATGGCGTCATCGGATAGAGGGTGGCCTGAAACGGACTGGAAACATGTTTCAGGCGCCTGAAAACCATGGTAACCTGGGTGAAATTTTGATAAACTAGTATGTGACAGAGCACCCTCTGAAACGGCCTGAAACGGTATTTCAGCCTGCTGAAAACGCCTCCAAGGCACGGAAAACGCGTTCAAAGTTTTACCTCCTATCCACCGTCGTATGGCTTGAAATATTTACAGAATATTTAGTTCTATATTTGGTTCAAAAATAAATAGTCAATTTAAAATAAAACAAATATTTAAAAAAATAAAAATATTTAATAAAATAACTTTTTTTCTCGATCTTTGTGCCTAATGTTGTATAGGCAGTGATACGGAACCCTTCATGAGCAAGTCCAACTCGCACGTGGCCGGTTTTTCACTTACAAGTTCTAACTTAACGTGATATTTTAGCTCCCTGATTGTTTGCACATACTTAGAACCCTACCACACTAGCGATTTGAAAGCGAAGCGATTACGCAGTGAGCTCGCCGCGACGACGCAGTTTAATCGCGGCGATGTCACCGCGATGATCACTCTGGAACCATCTGTCCACTTTCCAAGTCTGTCCAATCAACGTTGATGCCATTTTGTACAATCGCGTCTGACAGTCCGACCCGCCCCACTTAAGTTATATCAAAGATACGTGTGTAAGCGAACGTAGCATCGTTCGTCAATCGACAATCGATACCACGGATTCAAAGTTATTTAAAGCTAAAATTCAAAATCGTTCCGTTACATGGAATACATAGTAGTCGCTCTCTTCCAGTCGATCCTTGATAATGAATCCTCCCAGTCTCGGCATTGACTTGTGTCTGCATTCATTTTCTGCGTCTTTGAAACAACGAAGCCAGCAGTAGGGTTTCCTAGTCAAATCAATTTATTTTACTACTGAGTTTCAAAAAGGCGGCAAGTACGTCGCGAGTTCGCATCGCTTTCAAATTGCTAGTGTGATACGGCTGTTAGACTTAAAAGTTACAATAAAGCAGAGCCCAGGCCTTTACGTTACTGAAACAACTGCTGAATCGAATTCGTTGCGAATCCTTATTACGTAATCGAAATGCTCCAAAATATTTCCAAAATCGTGGAACAAAGTTTGTTGTTTAAAAAAAGTTAGTCACGTGTTATAGAAATTGCGTTTATTTTCTCAGGTTACTATTTATTTATTTTAATTCTTTATTGCACTAATTACATTGTAAGTGTACAAGGGCGTGCTTAATGCAAGAAGCATTCTCTTCCAGCAAACCTTTGGTTTTGAAGAGACTGGCGACGGGTAGTGCAAGAAGAAGATTAAATACAATAATAAACTTACGTAAACCTAGGGAAATACATTAACTTAGACTTAGTGGGGGGGGGGGGATTATAGAAATTATTATAAACCTACATAAATGATTACCGTGCGGAAGCTATTTTAATTTTACCAGGCGGCGAATGTTTGCTGATTGTTACGTCGATACCAATTTGTTTTCTATTGAAAGGTTTTATTATGTCTACTCGGATGGCAGATGCGATCCGACAGTGGGCCTTTTGTATTGTAGTAGGTTGTTAAATTGAATTTATAGAAGAGTTTTTTTATATTGTATTTTTAACCGACTTCATAAAAGGAGGAGGTTTTCAATTCGTCGAAATCATTTTTTTATGTGTGTTACCCGATTTTTCGAAGACGCCTGGTCCGATTTGGAAAATTATTTTTGTCCAATGTACTCTTCAAATTTTAAATGCACTATTTAAGCGATTCGGGTATTTTTTATTTTATTTTTTATTTCATTTGTTTTTGGAGAACATAATTTGGCAAAGTCGTAATATTCACAAAAAATCATGATCAAAATTTCTTAAAACAAAAAACAATTTAATTTGGTCATATCCGTTTTTTTTTATGTAGCCTCCATAATATAGATGTCCGACTGCAGGGCCCCTTTTAGACCAAGACGTGGGTGTTCAGACCACCAAACTGATATGGAATTGGGCCGGCCACGTAAGCCACACGCACCCCAATAGGTGTGCGAGACTTGCCACCGAGTGGGTACCGCGCTGCAGTAATCGCAAACGGGAGCGGGCGAGAAGACGATGGCGGGATGATCTCGACAAATTCTTGCCGGAGTGGCCAGAGGTGGTAAATGACCGAAAATCATACCCGTTTAAACTATATTTGAGTTTTAGTGCTGTAGTGTTTTGAAGTCGGTTTTTTTAACGAAAATAAAATCATCGCGGTGTCGGGATACAAACCCACGACTTCCCGAATGTGAGGCCGGCGTTTTACCACTGCGTGCGTTACCATCGCTTCATGAATACGCTTCGCTGAGTGTCTACCGTGTTTACCTCAGCGCATGGAAATGCTAATTCCCGGTGGGCACGCGTGGTGATTAAGCCCATACTCTTTCACTGAGGGAAGGTTTGTGCCCTGCAGTAGGACGTATATATCTAGGTTACATAAAAACAGTTTTTTCAAACAGTAATCTAAATAGATTTCTTATATTATCCAAAATTTGATAAGAAATATTAAAAGAAAACTTTTGCGTTTCTAAACCTTATTGATCTTTATCAAAACTATTTAATTTTACAGTGTACATGTAATTTCAACACTGGGTAGCCAACATAATGTAAATACTAGAAAAAACATGAACTTTCGTTCCCAATATCTAGGTTGGCAAAGGTTAATGCATCCTTTATGGGGCATTGTATACGTTTCTACAATAAGAAGATATATGAAACTTGACAGAAACGCAGTTCAAAAAATGTGTAAAGCACACGTTGTGCCAAAAGGGCTACTATAACATTAAAGATTATTTAAGTATATGACATTATGTAAACTATATTAAATATTGGAAAAGACTTGAGTTTGGTGTGTTTTTTTCCATTTTTTCTCCAAAATTATCTACATTTCGAAATGGACACCTAGTTTTACTTGTACCGTTCATTAAGTCGCAGTTCGTGTGCTATTTTGAATAAATGTCTAAAATGTCCGTAATGTTATTTGCTGTTGTTTTTTGAGCCAGGCGTCTGATTGTCCGATGGAAAAAAGGAGATGGCAGTATAAGTTCATATAGCCCCAGTACAAATTCCCCAAAACATATATTGTAGAAAGTGGAAAGGCAAACGACCTTACGACGGTGCTTCAGAGGCAGTATAATCTAGCCCTCATCAATTCCTCATATCCAATTAGCTTCATAGCTCGGCGCTCAATCGCGTCCAAAGCCTTCGTCAAAGCTTTCGCCATAGATCACACTTACCAAAAATAGAATTATTCTTGTACAATCATTTAAGATAGAATCAATAAAGAATAACCTTGTCTCTAAAAATGTAAGAAAGTGCAATCTAAAGGTACCCCAGACGTAAAACATCCTTAAACTAGCAAAAAAATCTCAATCCAACCCACGACCTCCCAACCAACAACATGCATAAATCTCCATTAAAGCCGCGTCAAACAATTTCTCACCAAACATCAGCCTGTTTGAAAAACCTTATACAAAAACAACAACCTCAACAAAAACACTACACCAAAAACAGTTTATAAAATCGCCTATGAGGCTACGAGCTACGGCGTAGCACCTGCTACGGCGTAGCCTGTAATCCGACTCGTAGAATAGCCCGTTTTACATGATAGAACATAATAATGTTTAGAAGCTCTACATAACTTTAAATTTCAACTTCTTGGATGTTTGGAAGTAATCACTTTTAGTAATAAAAGTGGCTTCGGTGCTCTAAGAGAGTATGTCGTAGAAGGCGACTAAGGAAATCAACTATCAGGAGACGGGCAGCAGCGTCCTCCTGAGATTCCAACCGCATACTGCGATCGCCAACCCGCCTGCCAAGCGTGGCGATTATGGCAAAACCCCTCGTGGTTATGAAAACCGCGAAGGAGGCCTATGTCCTGTAGTGGGCGTCAAATAGCTGATGATGATGATTAATGAAACCTTTATGAGGAAAGAAGATTTTCGACTGAAAGGGAAATCAAACCCAATGAGCATGTATCTCGTTGGCTATTCCGGAAGCTTAATTGGACCTCGTCATGACTCTTTTAAGATCGTGCATGCCACCAGTCCTTGTACGCCTAGACTGAGTGCAATTTGTCTGGCGGAATTAAATCGTCTAAGTTATGTAAATCTGTTAAAAACATTAAAATACTTATACTTTGTTACTAATATCTATAGCTACAATCCGGTATACTCACTGACTGATTGACTGACTGATTAATCATCTATACGTTTTCTCAGAAACTATAACTCCTACGGAAAAGTCATTTATGAGAAAGTTGTAGGAAATGATATACAGCGATCCTATGAAGCCGATTTTTAATTTCAAACGCCTTCTCTTAAGGGAATGCGCCAACTTGTTTGTTTACCGGCCGATTTCGAGTAGAAACGAGTACAAATCCATACAAACATATTTTATTACAAAAGAGACTCTGAAATGGAGAAAAAAATTGGCTATTTAATATAGAACCGTGAATTTAATATAGAACAGCGGATGTTTTTGTGGTATTTTCAAAGTTGGTATTACAACAAAAGTTACATTAAACTCTCTATTGCACACCAGTAATAATAATAATAATTATTATTATTACGAGTTGCGTGCGGTAACCGGTAGCGAGCACACGCATTCTATTCGGGCGACGTATAGCGATGTTTCGTACTTTTTTTACGAGTACCCACATTTATGATAATGAGTGAAATTAGTGAAGGAGTTGCTGAGAGTGAAGTAGCTAGCCTGCGAAGCACGGATGTTGAAGAGGAAGTTTGTTTGGAGAGTGAGAAAATAGTAAACTCTGAATACGAGTGGGATAACGCGGGCATGGATGTACAGCGAACCGGTGAGAATAAAAGATTGAGAGAAGATAGTGATGAAAACAGAGAAGAAGAGGAATTTAGAACGGTGAGAAGGAGCCCAAAACGACTTGCGCGAAGCTATTCACACAATGCAAATGGTTCCGCAGCATTTACTATGGGTAAAAATGATTTAAAAGATTTATATGAAGTAAGTATATCATCGAAAAAGCTATTACCAAAACAAATAGCGCTGGCTAAGCAACCAAGGGATGAAAATATCAAAGATATTCTAAGAATAAAGTATAAAAGCCCATATACGGTTCTCATACAATTTGGGAGGAAACAATATGCCGATGTCTTATTAGCCTCTACAAAATTCAATGATTCTGAAACCAGGTGCCAGCCTACACAAGACATGCAACTCTCCTTTGGAGTAGTCAAACATATTGATTTAGAAATAGAAGAGAAGGAGATTAGCGAAAGCTTTACGTCTGACTTCGAAATAATATCTATTAGAAGGTTAACTAGACGAACGTATGAAGGAAAATGGGTTGATAGCGAGGCAGTGCGAGTTTGTTTTAAGAGCCCCACTTTACCCCCGTACATTTACGGGTACGGGTGCAGATTTAAAGTGGATCCGTATACTTTCCCAGTTACGCAATGTTCCGGCTGTTGCAAATATGGTCACTTACTCCGAGCATGCCCAACAAAAAAGGTGCTATGCCCAAAGTGCGTTGAGTCTCACGCCAATTACGAAACTACTACGTTTAAATGTGTCAAGTGCAAGGGGGCTCACATGGCATTAAATGTTGACCTGTGACACGAGACCACCAAACACTGCGATCTCCAATCCGCCTGCCAAGCGCGGAGATTACGGCAAAACCTCCCTACAGGGAGAGACCCATGTCCTGCAGTTTGATGATGGTTGATGATGAAGTATTTTAGTTGTAAGAAATAGCATTACACTTACTAAGACAAAGCTTATTAAGGCAAAATGATTAAATATAATTGCACTCAATTGTAACGCAAGCTAGCTAAATTAGTGTCGCAGGCTGTTAGTGTTTTACTGTAAAGGGAAACATATGATACTAAAACCATTATAAAACAAAGATCGTTCCGTCTTTTCCGGAAATGTTACCTGCAAGTGCAACTTTCTATATTCTGTTTCGCAAATAAGCGAAATGCCTAAGCCGTGGAGGTAACATGACAAGTATTTGTATCGGATTTCGGTCCGAATACCTACCCGGATACTATCTCAGTATCCCTGAGTAGGGGCCTACTCTAGAGAGAAAAACAAAAACTGGCCAAGTGCATGTCGGGCCGCGCGCAGTGTAGGGTTCCATAGAAAGAGGGGGTTTTATCTGCTTTACAGTACTAAAAACTTCATAAAGGTATTTTTTACGGATTTTTTACGAAGTTTTCCTTTTATAAGTTGGTCGCCTATTACTCGTTATTTTGTATAGCCTATTTAGCTAATAACAGTTTTCCTTTTAAGTTCATTATATGTGCTACTTGAATTTTTTCACGTTTCTATAATAAACCGTTTAGCCAGGAGAGGGGGGGGGGTGGATTTTATGTAGCCTATATACGTCCCACTGCTGGGCATAGGCCGTCTCTCATAGAGAGAGTATGGGCTTAGTGCCCACCACGGATTGACAATTTCAAGCGCTAATGTGAAATGTGTGAACCTAAGATACTCAGGTTTCCTCAAGATGTTTTCCTTCACAGTTGGCGAGTGGTATTGCTACTATAACTTGACAATGTACTTCAATATACGTAACTTAGAAAACAAAGTCATTGGTACATGCGGGTGTTCGAACCCACGACCTCCCAAATGCGAGGCCGGCGTTCTACCGCTTCGCTACCACAAAAATGAGGAAGCTAGTAACTGACTATAATAAATTTTAGTCTTGATGGTAACATAACATAGGTTGTTTACGTAATTATCCTTTTCCTTGTCGCCAAATTTCATAATTTTGTGAAAAAAAACCTACCATTGTTGGTTTCTTCCCTTAGGTACGTCAAAGTGTTAAATATTTGTTATCAATAAAAAAAAAATTGTGAAGGAAATCAAAGCTGAGTGTCTTATGTGTTCACATACCTAAGCACATGAAATTGCCAATCCGCGGTGGGCACGCCTGGTAATTAAGCCCATACTTTCTCTCTCTCTCTCTCTCTGAGAGAAGTGTAAATTGGTGAAGAACTAAACATACACATATATACATAAACTCACGCCTGTATCCCAGAGGCCGAGTAGGCAGAGACCAAAGACTGCCACGAACAATTTTTTTTTACTAAAACGGAACTGTTGGTATGCGAGTTCAACTTGGACTTAGTAGCTTGTTTTCTATGCTTGTAATTCGTGTGGCGCCAGATTAAGTCGTAGAAATTGACTAAGGAAATATATTACCAGGAGGCGGGCAGCAGCGTCTTCCTTGAGATTCCAACCACATACTGCGATCGCTAACCCAGCAAAACCCTTCATGGTTTGTAAAACCATGAGGGAGGCCTATGTCCTGCAGTGGGCGTCATATGGCTGATGATGATGAATACTTGTTTATGATGATAACAGGCTCATTTGGTCGAATGTACTGCAATCATGATAAGTAATCAACCGAAAGCAGAAAAGTTACTTGAAGTCATTTCCTGCAACATTAAGGTCGTTAACTTCGGCCTGTTTTTGTAAGTGTTGGGACTCTGTGAAGGAAAACATCTTGCGGGTTTCCCCATGATATTTTCCTTATAGCCTACGACGTAAGGACCATTTTTGAACGCACCACCTAGTTTCGCCGACGGGTCGTAACAATTCCATTTACGTTTTGATCTCATATAAAACGACATCAACAATAATCTGAAATAAGATTTAGGCACTGACATAAAGATAATTATTAAAATACACGCTGTAATCTGGGTGATTTGAAAGCCGGGGCTGTGTTATTATTAGTTAAAAATTCCACATATTTGGACCATTACTTTTAAGGAAAACATCGTGAGGAATCCTGAGTGTCTGAGCTATTCACTTACCTCAGCGCTTGAAATCGCCAATCCGCGGTAGGCACGCGTGATGATTAAGCCCATGATCTCTCTCTGAGAGAAGGCCTGTGCCCTACAGTGGGACGTATATAGGCTGCTTATGACTTTTAAGTATAGACGTTAATAAAAAATAAAACGGACAAGTGCGAGTCCGACTCGCCCACCGAGGCTTCCGTACAAATTTGTAGGTACTTACATATTATAAATAGTTCAGGAATCGACTCACGCAGTTTCTCCGAGCTTTTCCCGAACTTCAAAGACAATTTTTTACGATTTAATTACAAATGTATAGTTTTTAGTATACGATGATATTACTTGCCAAATTTCATAGTTTTAGGTGAACGGAAAGTACCCTACAAATTTATTCCCTTGAGAGTGTCGAAATATACGGTTTATGCGGCCGTAACTTTTTTTATGTTAACTTAGAAGTTTGATTTTTTCACAGCTAATGGGCAAGTGTAGGCATCGGCGAAATTTCGAGCATCTTTACAAAACGCCCGCACTTGCCCATTAGCTCAGTTAGGAGAGCGCTGGCACGGTTAACCAGCGGTCGCGGGTTCAAGTCCCGGCATGGGTGGAATTTTTAGAAATTGTCCTCAGCACGGGTTAGTGCAACAAAAAGAATATAATCATGTAGGTACAGTGATATCATTCCGATGTAAAAACCTAACTGCAAAGAGGGTTACTCGGGGCTGCAAGTGATGTAAATTGCTTCGGCCAGGTGTCGCTGCCTGTACGTAATACAGATAAGTTTATAAAGAGGCTCGAAATTTCGCCGATGCCTGCATTTGCCCATTAGCTCAGTTGGGAGAGCGCTGGCACGGTTAGCCAGAGGTCGCGGGTTCAAGTCCCAGCATGGGTGGAATTTTTAACCTCTAAATAGGTTTTTAATAATAATTATCTACCCTAAGACCAAGAAAATTAATAAGTAATTGGATTAGTAAGAAATCTGTAATTGGTCATGCTATTAATCTTAAATGTTAAGCATTTTGTTAATGATGTTGCTGTAGATTTCTCTATCATAAATACATAATAATGGGTTGAATATCTTCCACAACCGTTGCGGACCTTTCTGCAACTCACAGTAGACACTTTTTCATCATCATTGGCGTCGTTGTTATGTGAGGCTGATGGTCTTAATATAGGGAAAACTGTAAAACTAAACAAAACAAATCATTTCAATGCATTCATTACAAACATCTATCGGTTTTACGGCTCCACGCGGATCCATCTGAGACTAACTTCGTCATGTAAGAATACAGTGTAATAGGCTCCTATGAGTTTAGTATAAGCATAAGCAGCCTATATACGTCCCACTGTAGGGCACAGGCCTTCTCTCAGGGAGAGAGTATAGGCTTAATCACCTCGCGTGCCCACCGCGGATTGGCGATTTTAGAAAGTGTATCTAATTGTTTATTGTTCACCAGGAAACCATTACAGAGACAATAGTCAGTTAAGTCCTAAAAAAAGGTTTGCATTTATATATATTTTTCGAAACTACCTATTAGTAATTTTGGAAGCCTGGGTCGATGTGGGCTGCTTCAAAAAAAAACACGAATCTGACTCTACAAAACCGGAAGCACGTCACGTTTGGAGGTACTTCGTCAAAACAAACGAAACTAAAAAGAATTCTAATCTGTGCAAACGCAGAAGACGTAATGTTTTTTTTTACGGAGTGCCGAGATGTCGACATCTTGGTATTATTATACAACAATATGAAATTATTTTGCAGTTAGGTAGTAGAAATAGCCTGCCAACTTACACAACTTATCATATAGTATCATACACTACTCTGTGCCCTGCTCGCTGAAGCACCAGAGTGTGATGTGTTTGCGGATGGGATTGGAAGTGTGATGAAGGTATGTAAGAGAATGCTAGAAGATGTGTGGTAGGTAGTGCTCAGTTAAAAAATTGTAACGCTTTGGTGTACCTAATTACTGTCATGTTGCAATATTTATGTAAATAAAAATAAATAAATAAAAATACACGGCAAGATTCCAGACAGAAAGAGACCTGGATGACAAAAGATGTCATGGCTACACTTAAGACACTTAAGACAGTGATTTGAACCTCTGTTCAAATGTCAGTTCCTTATTTGTGTTGCCAGCCCCGAAATGCAAGATAGCCGAATTGTTTGCCAACCTCCAATAGGAGACGGCACATAAAGAAGAAGAAGAACGTTCACAAACGCCGTATCCGGCTGATATTTCCCTTGGCACTCCATAAATATTAACGCGATGCCTTGTTGAAATATCCGCGTAAAATATAGAAACGTTTCATTCGCCATTCCATTCAGTTGAGTTCCACGGCTGTTACCACGATCGATGCCAGTAGAACAAGAAAGGCACGAAATGGCCATTCTATTTGAGGTACTAAAGTATTTTTTATTTGACATACATACATATATAAACTCACGCCTGTATCCCAGAGGGGTAGGCAGAGACCACTTGCTACGATCCTGACACATCATTTTCGCTTCCACAACATTCATTAGTCGTTGCATGCACGCACGCCGGTTTCGGGTACTTTTTATCTTTTTATTTTTATTTGATTACTATACAAACACTATACTCTGACATATTTAAGTTCACCCTGAATGGATCACTAAGCCCCAAGATACAATTTAATTTAGTTTGGGATTCAGAGTTCCTTTATATATTGTTAAGTATTCACTTAAAATTTTTTTCGCGATTTTTGGATGCATGTGGGGATTTTGTTACATCCTGTGGATTAAAGTGTAGATATTTTGATTCATGGATTATGGTCCATGTAAAAGTCAAAGTTTATACGAATTTGTCTACTCGCTTGACGGTATGGCTTTGTTTTCTGACCACATACCTCAGAGCAAACATAGTCTCTCTCCCTCTGAGAGAAGGTCTGTGCCCCGCATCGGAGGGAAAGTAGGCTCCTTTTATTATGCAAAAGTGAACTATCTGTTAGCACGGCCAGATTTCGGGTACTATCGATCTAGTAACAACCGCGCCGGGAGGTCGGCAACCGTATTGGAATTTTGATGAGGTGCAAAGGCGTTTATTTATAAAACTGTTCCGTACCTCTGCCAAAGGTCTCTGAAATTAATAAACATCGGGGGTTTGATACGTATTCACCTATCAAACCCCGAGAAACCAATTCCAAGAAGATTAACATATTGTTGAGGACGTATTGTTGTGGAGGAGAATTCCTGCACTAACAATATGTTAATCTTCTGTTAACAGTAGCCGGCAGTTAACGGTAGAACGCCAGCTTCTCTTTCGGGAGTTGGTAGGTTCGAATCCTGAAATGTACCAATGACTTTGAAGTTACGTATATTTGTGAAGTTATAGCAGCAATACAACCATTCGCTAACCGTGAAGGTAAACATCGTGAGGAAACCTGAGTGTCTGACATGTTCACATACCTCAGCATTTGAAATTTCCAATTCGCGGAGGGTACGCGTGGTGATTAAGCCCATACTCTCTCTCTCTCTAAGAGAAAGCCTGAGCCCTGCATTGGGACGCATATAGGCTACATTTAATTGGCTAAAATGCATACGAAAAATAACTAACAGCGCTTAACAGTAGATTTACATATCGTTAGTATGCCAGAAACAAGGGGTAAGAAATGGAATTTAGTAAACGATGGTATGCAATCTAATAAAATCCACTTTCGTCCACTGTCCAATCCATAAAATTACAATTTTAACCAAAGTAAAGTGCCTCTATCCACTAACTTAACTGTGGTCAATCATTGCTGACGATAACCATGATGAATTAAATGGCTGATGATAATGATAATAACCATGATGATATACGGCTTAAAGGGCCATTTAAGTATTCACTTGCGTTAGATAATTTATTTCTAAAAATTTGTAACCAACATTCAAATTAATTTCTCGGTACGATATTTCGTGCACAATTAACATGTTGTTTAGTTTGATAGGATAGATAGAAAATTATATCTTCACCAAATTAAAATGGGACGAATGGGACGTTATATCTGATCAAACAAAAAAAAGAATTGTCGTAATCGGTTAAGATTTGACGGAGTTACGCGAAAACATAGCCAA
The DNA here is from genome assembly GCA_947308005.1 of Yponomeuta malinellus. Taxonomy (NCBI): domain Eukaryota; kingdom Metazoa; phylum Arthropoda; class Insecta; order Lepidoptera; family Yponomeutidae; genus Yponomeuta; species Yponomeuta malinellus. The sequence goes on along the minus strand of OX371020.1, from coordinate 5,557,971 downwards.
TATATATATATATACGCGTCGAATTGATAACCTTCTCCTTTTTTGAAGTCGGTAAAAAGGAGGCAAAAGTTTGATTCTCGGTTTGCCCTTTGTTATTAATTTTTATTTATTAATTTTTCGTTTATCGCTAACCGTGGAAGGAAACATCGTGACTCAGCGCTCATGTCTTTACATAACTCAGCGCTTGAAATTGCCAATCCGCGGTGGGCACGCCTGGTGATTAAGCCCATACTCTCTCTCTCTCTGAGAGAAAGCCTGTGCCCTGCAATGGGTCGTATATAGGCTACATAAAAAAAAATGTTGAAAATTTTACGCATCCTTCCAATCATCTACCTTGATAGTAAGAATATTGTTTTCGAAAACCGATGGCAGATGTTTTTATCAGGCTCACTTGGGGCGCTAATACACGGACGGCATGTTGAGAACGACAGTGCCAACTGCAGCCATCGACACACGTCGAAGGCAGCCATCGACGCGGATATTCGATGCTGACATATTGGCCGCCACCGTCGACGCATCGACGGCTGCCGTCGGCGCTGATATTCGACTCTGACACGTAGGCGACTACCGCCGCCGCCTCGACGGCTGCCGTCTCGACGGCTGCCGTCTCGACGCGGATATTCGACTCTGACATGTCTGCGACTGCCGTCGACGCGTCGACGCCTGCCGTTGACGCGTCGACGCCTGCCGTTGACGCGTCGACGCCTGCCGTTGACGCGTCGACGCCTGCCGTTGACGAGTGCCGACGGCTGCAGTTGGCACTGTCGTTTGTCGCAACGTGTGTCCCATGTATAAGCGCCCTTATCTCAACGGATCTAGTCTCTCTCTTTCACTATCTCTCTGTTATTATTTGAGGTCTTCGTATCCTAAGCCTTGAAATAGCTGTGGCGAATTCGCTGTGGGCACCCGTGGAGATCCAGCCAGCGGCTGAACAAATTTAGACGAAATTTGGCACACAGATAAACTATTTCCGTCACGTATGTTTTTTAAAATTTACGTACAGCAAGAAGCCAATCCATGATAATAAATTTTGTTCGAGTAATTAGCCAATAAATAACTTGGAGCCTTGAGTGAGTACCTGGTCTGAAAAAAGGCCCCCTGAAATACCCACTCAAAACCAATTGTAAGTTTGACTCAATTAAACGGCTATAAATATGTAAATTAGTATACAGTCGCTTGGGTACAATAGCTGTTTGGAACAGTTATAATTTTCTCAAACTGGTATCCGGCGGAAACTGTTTAAATATTCACACATTTTATATTTATTTCAGCCGTGGCTGGCAGCTTCCAGAATATTATATTATGATGGAATTGCTACTTTATAATTCAATTCATTGCCTAAGATACATATTAAATATACCCACGTGTTTATGATTTATCTGAGTGACTGGGCTATCTATCTCTAGAGCCAGGGATAAGAATAAGTGTGAAAACGTCTTACACCATCATATTTTCGGAGCAGATATCAAAATTAAGTGATAAAAATATGTTTATTTCTAATAAAAAGAAAACGCATTTCTTAGCACTATCATAAGACTTCTATTAAAGTTTTATTTTGCTAATGTTTTTATTGTTGTTAATGTTGTTAAAACAAACAAATTAATGAACGAACGAACAAAGGACGGAACGAACGAACCAAAGAAAGAACGAACGGAAAAAGAATGAAGGAACGAACGAACGAGCAAACGAACTAACGAAAGGACGACCGAACTAGCGAACGAAAGAACAAACAAACAGGTTGATAGAATGAGACAACCGAGTCATAAGCGTAAGCAAATTTATTCAAGTCATTCTATGAATGGCAACCTTGTTGTCATGTTGTACTGAATTAACAAAGTTGATTTTTGTACTGGAATTGTAAACCATTACTTATTCTCTTGACTCGTGCCGATAGATGGCGCCAGTGCCGCGAAACACATTGCAACACATTACTTATAGATGTTTCACGTTAAACTAACGGCAGAGTAACCCGACACAGCCCCACCCGCTATTTAATATTCCCGTGCATTTTTAAAGGCAGTTTTTGATTTTTATTTCAAATAATTTTTTTTCACGCTAGAATTGTAGTCTTAAGGTGGGACGATTCCCATACAAATTATTATTTCCAGTTACAAAAATTACATAATTATGCACTGGAATTATGTCTGTCAGCATTAATTAAGATTTTAATTTGCACCAATATACAGTTTCTTAAAAAAAAAAACAGTGGTTTTATAGCTTAAATGCGTTTATTTATTTAGTTCATACAAACATTATCGATGTCATTTGACCTATTAAAGTACTGTTTTATTCAAGGAAATATTTATTGGCGCAAATAAAAATCATAGTAAATGCAGACATATATAATTCCAGTGTATAATTTTATTATGTAATTTTTTTAACAAATTTGGAAATACCTAATCATTTGTATGGGAATCGTCCCACCTTAACAGTACCTATTTAAGGTTTATTCTGGTATGTATAGTTTTTCCCGTACGTCACTGACTCTTTGCAGGGTAGATAGTTCTTTAAAGTACCGTTGCCAATGATTCTCTAGCTTTATCTATTCTATCCCACTGAGCTATAAATAATGCATTCTCACGCAATAAACGCACAAAAGGGAAGGTTTGCAGCCTCTTACAAGGGCAATCCCAGGTAGATAATTTATGGATGCCCAAAAACTCTTCGAGTTCCATTCGTACTTCCAATTTGGCGAAGAAATGGAACATTCACTGAGCATTGAATAAGGACGTAAAGAAGAGTAAGTAAGGAGAACGATGTATATTAAAACGAGGGTGTGTGCTTATAACCAAACGATAAAAGTGAAAACTTATATCTAAACTAATATTATAAAGAGAGAAAGCTGGTAAGTGTATATAAGATAAGATAAGATAAAAAATAATAATTAAATCGTAAATTTAATTTAACATAGGTAAGAGTAAGTACGTAGCCTAAACTAGGAATAAACCTGTATTTTAGGCTGTGTATGTAAGAGTTAAAATTATTATAATGATAAAAGTTAACGATAATTCAGGATTATATTGTTTGTTGCACTAATCCGTGCTAAGGACAGTTTTAAAAACAAATTTTAATATAATTAATCTTTTTTTTTAGTAACATTATTTTTATTTTTTTTATCACTTCTTAATTATTATTTTTTGCCTCTAAATAGGTTTTTAATAAGTCAGGAAATAAATTGTATGAATCAATAGAATCAGTTAGGAACGCTAGTACCTTAGAATTAAATATACTTCAGCATCAGCCATTTGACGCCCACTGCAGGACATAGGCCTCCCTCATGGTTTTTCAAGCTTCCCGGTGTAGTGCCGCCCGCATCGGTTACTTAAAACTACTTAACTCACAACATTCAGGAGGATCTCCGTCTGATACGTTTGTATGTAGGGGTGATCTCCAAAAGTGCTTAACCGATTTCAAAAATTCTTTCACCAGTACTTAAAATGGACCTCCAGGGTGGGCATTGGCTATAGACAAATCCGTTTAGCATGAAATGGTTGTCATTTTATAAATTTGCATGACGATTGAAACCGAGTATACGCAATACAGAATCACCGACCGACTAGGGCCCGAGCGCGACAGTAAACTGTCACGCTTTCGTTAATTTTTCTGGAAAATGTGCCTAAATCAGATTTTACTTCAAAATAATCTCACTGTGCTTTCTTCTAATCTTCCTGTGCTTTTGACACATTAGATACCTTAAAGGTATTGCTCAAGCGGCAATCGCCATTCCCAGACGTAATAAACGTTTTAATTCACAAACCAGATGGTTACAAGGCACAAACGAATTGCAAGTAAAGTAAATAAAAATAATTATACTTTACTTCACTTTATTGCACACATAAAAAAACATACATAAAACACAACATTATATAATCTAATATATAAAAATCTCGTCTCAGTGTTTGTTATAGAACTCCTCCAAAACGGTTTCAGCTAAATATTTTTATGAAAATTTTTGTGTATATTTGGTAGGTCTGAGAATAGGTAGCAGGCTAATTAATATTGCAAAACAACGGTTGCCGAGTCAGGTAGTATGTTAATATGTTCATAATATGTTTGATACTTGCGAGATGTTTCTATGAAAAGACTTATGAGGCACAATATTTTTATTTATACATTTATTCTCAACAGCGGTGCCAGAGCGAGAGAAGGTCGGAAGCGAGAGACCCAGGTTCGATTCCCAGCGCGGGCATGTCCTAGGAATTTGTTTTCTAAGTTATGTACATTTCTGAAGTTATAGCAGCAATACCACTCGCTAACGGTGAAGGAATCCTGAGTGTCTGAGCTATTCACTTACCTCAGCGCTTGAAATCGCCAATCCGCGGTGGGTACGCGTGATGATTAAGCCCATGCTCTCTCTCTGAGAGAAGGCCTGTGCCCTACAGTGGACGTATATAGGCTGCTTATGTAAACTCAATTATAATCAAGATCATACCTGGATTTGTGTCCTCTCATCGTTGTTTCATTGCGATCATTGTCTTTTGTAAATTAAAACCAAACTACGTTTGTATGGGAATTGTTGCAAATACTTGCCGAGGTAGATAAATGTACAATCGTGAGTGCAACGCCACTATCTAGGTGATATTTGTGAAGTATCCTTCTAGTTAAATATTCTGTATTTCAACAAAGTAATGGCGCTCTGGCTTGCTGGATCACGAAGTAATGCGATTTTCCGCGCAAACTGCCTTCGGAAATTGTTTTATCTCTGCACCTTTTACTTAGGCAAGGTGGCTCGTGAGTCTCGTGACGAAGCAAAAGGCTGTAGAATGGTTTGAAAATATAAATTTAGGTGTAATTGAAGAAAGTCCTGATAACCTTACTCCAGTTTCTCGTCACTAGCTTTCAAAGTTGATACTAACAATCTGTGAACTAGCTGTAAACAGTAAACTAGTCAGTTGGTTCTTAAGCGTACTACAATAAAATCGGATAAGTTTGCGGAGACTTATTGTATTCAGTTTTTTAACTGTACATTCATTATACTATTTTAGTATGAACTTTTATTTATCAAAAACTGTATTTTGATAAAAAAAATTGAAACTAACATTAATAATTTTACTTGAATTTTGTTTATTAAAAAATATACTTATATGTCCTTAATTTTATTATTTAGCAAGAACACAGACCAAATTATCAAAAATATAAACTTTTGTTGCATACAATGTTGTATTATCTACAAAAAATGTTACATTGTTGTCATTGTCCTTGCCTGGTTACCATAGCATAGGGAATCCTATTTTGGGACCAAGACGAGTGATTGTGTTGTGTATAAGTTATTTATTTATTTATTTTATTGTGCGAACAAGAATGCTAGACGCAACAGCAGCCATTAAAAATTATCATTTGTCTGAAAATGTATTAAGCTGGTAAGTACTAATGAATTACAAGGAAAATAATAGCCTAAACCACTAGGAAGAGATTTCCCTTATATCCCCAAAAGAAAAATGTTTTCACGTCTACAAGACGAATGTCTTGGCGTCTATAAGACGAAATCTTACCACACAACACTTTGCATCACTCCCACATCCGACATCACACGCCGTAAGAACAATCCCGAGTCTAATCTTGCCTTCCTAATTGTACCTGTGCGGTATCCCGGAAAGCCTATTTATATTCATGTTACGACTCCTGGCTGTAGGACGGTCGGGGACGCATGACGATTGACCCAGATACCTACTCATTATTTAGTTTGACCTGAGAGTTTTATTTTTATTTTTTTATTTTATTTATTTGGGGTCGCCAACGATGCATAATTAACATCCTTTTATTAACATGTACCAAGAATATAACTAAATGCTACCTTAATAATAATTATAGGTGTCCACAGCATGCGAAAATTATAATGTAATACACCTACGTGAACCATAATGGCAAAAATATATTATGCTTAGGTTCTGAAACTAGTCGAAACTATTTAAAAAAAAAATAATCACACACACTGATAACTTATTAATAATATGAAAGAAAGAGAGAGATGAGAGACATGGTGGAAGGACGTTATGTATTTATGCGATTTTATTCCATAACTTGCCTGCGTTCACTTAGGGTAAGTAACCTGAAATGGCGAAGCCTCTGAGCATAGGAGTGTAGTTTCCTACCCAAACTATATTTGTAGGGGAGGTGCCAAAGAAATAGTTTTTATACGCTTTCGAGTCTTTTTTTACGTACATCGAAATGAGGATTCCGTACAGGACTCGCGTATTCCAGTATACTGAAAACCCAACTGTTGTACAGTGAAATTATAGTCATCGGAATTTTCTGATCGCCAGAGTTACGTAATACAAACCCGAGCACCGTAAAAGCCCTAGTGACTGTCTTATCGAAATGTAGATGATATCTAAATTTCGAGTCGAGTATAACACCAAGGTCGCGGATATGGTCAACTTCTTTTAAAGGTACTCCGTTCATGGAATAGGTGCGTGTGTATTACTCTTCTTACAACTAAACCTGAAAGCATAACACTTTTCGGCATTGAGAGACATTCCGTTCTGATCGCACCAATCAGCCAATCTTCCAAGATCCGCCTGAAGTTTAAAGACATCATTAGATCATTCCACGAATCTAACCATCTTGAGGTCTCTTTGACCTCAAGATGGTTGTAAATCATGATGATGGTAAAATTTAGAATATAAAAAACATTCCTGCACGTCGTTTATCAAAATATTAAAAAGTATTGGGCAAGATGGAAGCACTCCCGAGATACTGGATAAGTAAAAGACCGAAAGTCATTCAATACAACCTCGCAAAATCTGCCCATCGAGTAAGACCCGCACCATTTTAACAAATTGCCATGAACACCGTACATAGATAATTTGTTTATTAGAATATTGAAGTTTACCCTGTCGAAAGCCTTGCTGAAATCGGTGTAAATAACATCCATAGACCTGCCCCTGTCTAGAGACTCGGAGAGATAATCTAAAAAGCAAACAAGATTAGTAGTAGTGACCTGGCCCTTATAAAACCATGCTGATGAACAGATAGGAAAGTAACGGGCATAACAGCCCGTTTCGCACTTAGCCTCATACTTGGGCCATAGCGAGCGCTGAGTTATGTAAACACCTGAAAACAGCAGGGTTTCCTCACGATGTATCCCTTCACGTTTAGCTAGTGGTATTGCTAATAATAACTAACAAATGCCGGGAAATTACCGGGAAGCTTGGAAAACCACGAGGGAGCGCTATGTCCCGCAGTGGGCGTCAAATGACTGATGATGATGATGACTAACAAATGTACTTAGAAAACCATGACCACAACGTTGAACCCACGATCCCCCGAAGGTGAGGCCATCGTTCTACCGATGCACTACCGCCACTTTTTTTCTAGAATGAAAATGGTTCTCCGAGCGCACGGATTTGTATAGTTGGGGGAAAGTAGGCATCTTTGCAATCACAGAAACACAAATCCTATTAATAGAATTTTCTTGATTGACGTCACTAACACATTCAGTGATAATTTAGACTCATGTTCGCGATTTTCTTTTGATGCTGTAAAGTTTAAAAATCTTAAAAATAATGACAGCCGGACTGGACATCGAATAGTATTTTTTCCAGATTTTAAATACTCTACTAAAGCGCGGTCGCCGAGCAGAAAGAATTTCGTACATTGACCTTTTTACCTACGGGCAGTGGTCACCAACATTCTTTGTGAAGTGCAAGTTTATATTGATACTAGTTCGGACAGGTCTGTACAATTAATGTACAATTTTAATCGTATGTTAATTTAGTTTCTCGTAAGTATGATAGAGGCGCTGCTGATTTTCTAATATCATATTCTCGCGTATTTTTCGATACGATTTCGAATTTCAAAAAAAAATAAATTGACTCCAGGTCAACCGAACACAAGCGTACAAGAATTGACCTTACCGTCGCAGGTAAAAGGTTTGCAATACCTTAAGACGGCGGCCAATGCATCTGTGCGAGTGTGACGCAATATATTTACGCGGGAGCGACAGAGATAGCTAGTAACAGTTTAATGTACGAAATTCTTCCTGCTCGGCGACCGCGCTTTAGAGAGTAAAAAGCATTTTAAAACACCTGATTTAGGGGTAATGCCGGAGTACTCAGCCTCAAATACATGTAACACATACATACAGTCTAGAGTATTTGTTGTGATGCTGAACGGTTGACATTGCCTTGTAGAATTATAACTTCATTTTTCGCTAATAAGGGCCGGGTCACGTTTCATTATACAATACATAGATTATTATTACAATTCAATGTATGTTGCGTAATGGATTAGTACAATTTGTCTTTCTGCTTGATAATCTGTCGATTGCAACATACATCAAATAGTCATAATAAACCAAGAATAAAAAACTTGCACAAAAAGTGTTTTAATCTCATTGGAGAGGTCATGTTATAAGATAAGTAACCGTGCTTAAAATTCTTCTCTACTACTACTTTTCATAATACGTGGAGCATATTGAAAGTTTCTGGATCTGGCCACTTAAAATAAAAGAATAAAAAAACAGTTATATAATTCTTAAAAGGAACTCGTTGGGAACACGTTACTTTTTAATTTGGGAGACTGTCATATGTTTTTCCACTGTGGCGTTCTTTCGAAAATTGTGTGTCGTTATCAACGTGAATATAACTCGTGAACACTTTCGTTCAATGATTTTTTATGATTTTCATCATCATCATCATCATTCAGCCACAAGAAGTCCACTGCTGGACACAGGTCTCTTCCATGGATTTCCAAAAAGACCGGTTGGAAGTGGCTTGTATCCAGAGTCTTCCTGCCACTTGGATGAGATCATCTGTCCATCTTATGACTGGTCGTCCTAAGCTGCGCTTGCCTATACGTGGTCACCAGTCGAGAACTTTTCGGCCCCATCGGCCATCAGTTCTGCGTGCTATGTGCCCCGCCCACTGCCACTTCAACTTACTAATCCGCTAGGCTATGTGGACGACTTTCGTTCGTCTTCGGATCTCATCATTTCTGATTCGATCTCGTAGAGAAATTCCAAGCATAGCCCTTTCTATAGGTCGTTGCGTTACCTTGAGCTTTCTTATGAGGCTCGTTGCATGACCTTGAGCTTTCTTATGATTTTCGCTGTAGCTTAAATCAACAAGAGAGTTACCAGAGACTTCAATTGACATTTGGTGATGAAGCACCATGTCACAGCTCAATGTATTTATGGTTTGAAGAATTAAGATGTGGACGTGATCATCTCCATGTCGAGATAGGCGAAGGTCGGCCGGGGACTGCCGCTACTGAATCTAATATTGACACCGTACGACAAATTATTGAAGCTGACAAAAAATTACTTGTCAGCAAATTCGTGCTTGGTTAGACATTGGATTGAGTCAAGTGCAAAACATTTTACATGTGCAACTGAAGGTTCGGAAGCTTTACACTCGATGGATACCACATAACTTAACCGAGGACCGGAAACGACTGCGTGTTCAGTGGTATAAAAATAATGTCTCCAATCCACTCCAATCTAATTTTCATGCAAGCTCCCCAAATATTTTCAACTGTTGAAATGCAGTCCATTCTCACCATCCGGTCTTGACCTACATTTTCCGCTAAACAGGTATTCAGTCAGTGACTGAAGTACAGTCGTAGCCTGTGCGTATAAAATATCGATCCCACAACCTTGGAACTTTTATGCGGGCCCTTATGATGGTCAACTAGAGCTGTGTGTTAGACTTTTCGATGTTAGAAACTAAGTCGGTCGGTGCTAATTTTGTGGGCTGAGTCCCTGATTCGTTGGATTTTTCACTCGCTTTTATTATATTCACTCACTGACAAACAAAGTATCATATCTTAATTTAATCGCATGTTTAATATGTATATCTTAATTTAATCGCGTGTTACATATTATTACTTAATTTTTGTTTATCTAGACTATTCTAAATACGCTCGAGTAAAGCGATACTCCTAAGACTCCTAAGGTCACCACTATACAGGCTTTTGCCTAGTGTGGAGACCACTGTAAGACTGTAACCGCTATATATGTAATTGTTTTCGTAATAAAATAATTCATTTCATTTCATTACTTTCAATGGGGAACATGTGTGTAACTTAAATTGAAGTGACCTTGCTTTTATACCAAGGAAATTATATGAAAACTGAGGAAAAATTAAAAATGAAAGCAATAAAAATAGTTTTTTCGGGGTTTTTTTGGGTCTTAAAAAATACGAAAAATAAAGCTTACTCTAATAACAAAACCCTTTTTAGATTTCGTTTTTTCATTGAATTCTGAACGTTTTCTTATAAGGGTTTACATGCATGAAAACATTATTTTACGAGATAACTCAAATATTATAAGGCGGTAGGTGCAAGTTGTGACGTCATAATTTGAGCCTAATTTGTATGGTGCGTTTTTGTACCGTGACTATATTGAGATTTCGATGGGTTGAAATATAATTAAAAGTATTAGTCGTAGAGAAAAAAAATACCACGTTTATTTATTTTTTAACGTCGTCTCTCCGATTATATAAAAAAAAATTTTAGTGCAAGTTCTTCATTGGCCTAGGTCAAATTTAGGAACACGGTAGATGTCTGAAAATTTGATTTGAATAGAATTGTAATTATTCCATAAAGTAGATAAAAAAAATTCAACGTTTTTTTTAAGGTCTCTGAAACGTAAAGATCTTGTCAGATTTAGATTTTTGATAAATTCTAAAATTACCTAAACTCACGCCCGTATCCTGGAGAGGTAATCAGAGACCAGGGTTTGCCACTTGCCACGAGCCTGGCATACCTCTTTCGCATCAGCATCATTCTGAATGTTTCCTAATAAGGCTATCGACACATAAAAGATAATTTCAACCTAAACAATGATAAATTCTTTACTTATCATTACTTTACATTACTTTTCGACACGTCCTGTTAGGGAATATTTTAGTTGCAGAGAAAAATCTTCATCAGGCTTTTTTATCATTTAAAAATAGTTATCAAACAAAAGCAAAAAAGTGGCACTTAGCGTATCCAGTCTTAGCCTACACTTAAAGTCTTAACTGACTGCAAATGTATGTAGTTTAGATTTAGGGTAGATTAGGTACATACACATACTTGTGGCATTTTAATGTAGAGGTTTTCAGCTAATGAAAATTTAAATATTCAAACCGGTGTAGTGTAGCATAGACTTTTAATCGGGCACTGAATATAATTTGACTAAAAACAGACCGCAAGTTCTTTTTCGTAACTTTCACTTAACCGCCCTCTACTATAAAACTACAAAACTATTTAGACACTTTCTGCGCATACTGTTTTCAAATGCTGACTTGTACCGCCTGAAGATGTTGTAGGGAAATTCCAGTAGATGGCGCTATTTTTAGCACCTGAATGACGGAAAATAACAATAGATGTCGCTGTGAAGCTTCTGCTGAGTTTTTTTTAAAACGCTGCTGGCTGGTTCTTGCTTCTTGCAACCTTTTTTCTTTTTATTTTTTTCTTGGGTAATTTTTTTTTTCTTGGGAAAAGTTGGTGTGTTTTGTTCATGCAGGCTAGTGTCATCTTTTCTTTTTAGGATCTTTCTTTTGATATGCCGTCTTTGTATTTTACATTAGTAGGCGAAATATAGTGATAATAGGCGAAAAACAAGAAGTTTCTACGGTAGAAAATTCATATCTACATGTAAGTAAGTTACTGCGTTCTAATTTTTGAGCATACATGAGATTTTTGACGTTGATTTTGACATTGGAAATGTCTTTTCGTTCGCTCCAGTGTAGGCTCCAATTTCACGACAACTTGCGATCCTCTTATATCTCGGAGAGTTATGAAGACATGATATTCAAAAAGGCTCAAAAGACGTATTCACGAAAGCTGTAAGGTGCAAAAAGAATTGTTCGAGAAAATTAAAAACAAAAAAAATTATGGCGGAAATAGTAAAAAAGATTTTTTTTCCCATTTTGATTTTGGCGCTCGATATTTTTGAAAGAAGAACGATATCAAAAATTTGAGAAAATTTCCTTCGGACAATATAGTAAGCTACCATTTGAGCCTAAGACAAAAACAATCGGGTTAAGGATTTGCCCTGTAGCATAACCTTTTTGAAAAAAGTCAAAAAGTCAGAACGATATTTTTCACATGACATTTATGACTCGACTCATTTCCAATGTGCTCGATAGTCGTGTGACGCACGAAATCTGTGATTTTTTTGTTTTGACAATTATGATGATTTGATGATACCTAGGTATGTTTTTCTTCAATTAATTATTTATTACGCTAAGTATATCCATATTTTTAATAGGTAATGTCTATCAAGTTATACTATTTAGGTATTCAATATGAACATCAACCCCTACTGTCAATGACTTTGAAAGTAGGTACCGTAAAACTACCCAACTATGGTCCGGATTTTTCAGGTTTCAAGTTTGTGCATTTGCCATTTGGGAATATTTATTATTATGTAGTTACTACTATTATTTTTTATGAAGCAGAATGTAGTTAATGGATACCCTTAGGTCAAAATGTAATAAATGCGTTATTATTATACTTTTTTTATTTAACAAAATTTGGACTATTGTTGTATGGTATATTTGCAACTATGGGCTACATATATAAATCATCCTCACGACGAATGTAACAACACTCTGGACTACATTTGGACGCTTCATTTGTCTGGCTATTGTTTAGTCTTTAATAAAAAATCTAAATAATGAGATCAAAGAAGGTTTTTTAATTAAAAATCACATTTCAAGAAACACACCTTAACTCTAATATTTTTTTTTAATCACACTTATATTTATTTAGTAAACTCTTCAGCAATCAACGGGTTTTAATTAAATAATAATTAGTCAATAATAAGAAATAAAAAAACCAATTATTTTTTTGGCCTTCCCCATTTATATTCCAGTTCTGGTACACGGAACAATGCACGCTTAGTGCTTAATTTTGATGGTGTGTTAATCCGGGAGAGAATCTTGTTGAGTGGATAGAATATGCAATCAAGTTTCTCAGGCCATTTCCAAGATAACCCACATCGTGACAAGCAGCTAATAAATGCTCCGTCAATTTCGACACTTTTCACTTGTCCTGGCCACGTTTCACCTTCGTATTCGACTAATACGTATTCTCCTGGTTTAGGGATGATCTCCGAAGAATTCAGAGTTTTGGCTGGAAGTTCATTTTCGTCGTCATTCGAGAAATTTTCTTCGCCATTTGAGAGACACATAGTCGTATCTGAATCGTAATGGATTTCAACATCATCTTCGCTTTCACTCGAAGGATCTGTATATTGCTTTTTAGATTTTCGTTTGGAATCTTTTGATGTGCTGGGCTGCGGTTGCTCTTCATGTTTGTTTTTTGGCTCTTTTGATGTGGTAAGTTGCGTGAGAGCATGTTCTTCTGACGAAATACTTTTACCCGGCGGAATGTTAAGTTTCTTTTTTCGTCCTTTGCCACCACTTTCAACGACTTCCTTTTTTTTATTTTGTAGGAATTCCACAAAGGATTCAGAGATCAGGCTTGGATCTTGAGGTGGAGCATCTGGATCTGCAAATGATGGCAGGCGTTGCAGCACTGGAGTGGCGTCTAATGGAAAAATGCCAGTTTTTTTAAAACCAGCTTTCAAATTATCTGCAGAATTGTGCAAGATTTTATCCCATAGCTTCTTTAGCAATTTCGGAAACTTATCTTTTGGGATGGTGGGACACTTTTGCCCTTCCTGACTTTCCTTCCAGTCGTTTAAAATTTTGCGCCAACACAATTTAAGCGGCCTAAAGTATGCCACATCTAAAGGCTGCGTAAGGTGGGTGCTGTTTGGCGGAAGAGCGACAAAGGCAATGTTGTTGTCTTCGCAAGCTTTCAAAACTTCTCTGTTGACATGGGAACTTAGATTATCTCCTATGAGGACCTTTTTCCCTTCTTCATTGCGTAGAGCAGGCAGCATCATGGAAAAGAACCAGTCTTCAAAAATGCTGGTATCGAACCAGCCGGACTTAGTTCTATTGTATCGAGTGCTGTTGGGTCCACCTTCCGTCCATGTGGTCCACAAATGCTCAGCTTTATAATTCACGTAAGGTGGTAGAATTTCTCCAGCAGCGTTTCCACATATCATCAAACTAACAGAAGCTTTCGTGGAATTCTTTATGGCTTCCGGGTACTTACATCCTCGTTTTGTTAGCACCTTAATCTTGCCAGGATCGTCAACAACATTTGTCTCATCATAGTTAAATATGAGATGAGGTGGCACTCCCTCGACTTCAGTCTTTAAATGGTCGAAATACGACTGTATTTGTTCAGCGTCAACAGCTGCTCTTACCCTCTTTATGTTACTGCAGAACCTTTGGGACAGACCTTTTTTGTGTCTTTTAAGAAACAAAGTAACCCAGGTTTTGCCTGGTAAATTCTTCTGGAATTTTTCAACTTTTAATCCTTTTTTATCTAGGTACATTTTTACAATGCATCTGAGATCGAATACCGTTATAGGGAAACCGAAGTCACACATTTTTGTTGCATGTTCGATAAAAGCGGCCTCTTCGGCCTCTGAAAAGATACACTGACGTCCAGGCTTCCGTACTTTGTTCTGCCGGTATGCCTTCAGTTTCAAAATAATTGAACTTCTTGGAATTTTGTACTTTTCAGAGGCTACACGCTGAGTTAACACCTTGTTAGTCACATCAAGAAGACATTGGTCCATTTGTCGCTCAGTGTAGCACTTATAAGCGCGCCCTCCAACCTTTCTTCTTACTAACTTATCTCTAGACGTCATTTTCTGGAACAAAAAAGTTGGCTTTTAATTATGGTCCAATAAAATTTTTGGACTATAGTTAAAACCTAAGTACCCAATTTTGTAAAAAAACTGACTTCTCTTTTATTTTATTAAATAAGATAATAAACCATACGTTGTATGCAAGTTAACAACATTACCTTCCATATGAATTCAACTCCGAAACGTTTACCGCACTTTGACTAATGTTTTGAAATTAAAGTTTGCAATGCACTCGTGACGTGTTTGAACGGGTAAACTCGCCGACAGATGAATGACGGAATGTGAGTACGCCATCTCACTTTTTTGCGCGTAACTAATTGTGCCATTTTGCATAGAAACAAAATAGTACCGTCTAATTTCAATAGATGTCACTAGAAGTCACGGACGAAGCTTTTCCGGCTAAGTGGTTGCTGGAACAGAGTTGGGGCCCTGGATTATAGTTGGGTAGTTTTACGGTATTTAAATATTTTTTTTTTAAACCAGTATACATTCAGTAGGTACAGACTAAAGCTAACTTTTGTATGTTAACAAATATACACACATAAACTTATGCCAGTATTCCGGAGGGGTAGGCAGAGACCATGAGTGACGCATTCGCTTAATAAACCTTAATTATAAAATTATATTCAAAAAGAATATAATCATGTAGGTACAGCGATATCATTCCGATTTAAAAACCTAACTGTTCTGCCTGTACGTAACACAGAGAAGTTTGTAAAGATGCTTGAAATTTCACTGATGCCTGCACTTGCCCATTAGCTCAGTTGGGAGAGCGCTGGCACGGTTAGCCAGAGGTCGCGGGTTCAAGTCCCGGCATGGGTGGAATTTTTAGCTTCTACATAGGTTCGTAATTATCTAGTGACTAAATACACGCGAATGCATGTTAAGAGTTTCACTGCGTGATTGAATCAGAAATGAGGTGATCTGCAGAAGAACCCGAGTTACTTATATAGGTCGAACAATTGCTCAGTTGAAGTGGCACTGGGCGGGGCACGTAGCTCGTAGAACTGATGGCCGTTGGGGTGGAAATTTTCTGACGTGGCGACCGCGGACCGGACGACGCAGCGTGGGCAGGCCCCCCACCAGATGGTCTGACGACTGGTTACGGTGGTAGAGAGTCACTGGATGCGGGCGGCACAAGACCGGGAAGCTTGGAAAAGCATGAAGGAGGCCTATGTCCTACAGTGGGCATCAAATGGCTGATGGTGATTATGATGAATGCACGAACGCCGGTTTCCGGTACTTTTTGCAAAAGCTAAGATTTTGATTGTCAAATGCAATAAAGGCGGCAGCCTGTGGAAGCGTGTACACTTTGTCTGAAAAGCGTAGTTAAAGAGTAAGTTTTTTATGTGGTTAATTTTTTTTGTCTTTGCTTAGATTCCATATTATTGTGCTTTGCAGAGGTAGTAAAAGGTTTAAAACATTATACGAGATAATAGCGAAAGCATGATAAACATGGTTTACCTGACTATAATCACGTCAAACGAAAATACTACTACTAAAAGTCTTAAAACTCATATATACATAAACTCACGCCTGTATCCCAGAGAGGTAGGCAGAGACCAGAAACTGCTAATTGCCATAATCCTGACAGATACTTTCGCTTCCTCAACATTCTTCAGTCGTTGCATGCACGCACGCCGGTTTCGGGTACCCTTTATCTTGTAAAACTTTTTATCTCTTAAAACTCGTTTTTCTCAAAACTAATAAAGTGTGGGTTCCACGCCAGTTGGCCTGCATGATCCTAAATATACAACCCTGAGCGCTATAACATATTGTTAGGTAAATATTTGTGATATTCGACCTTTGGTTTGAAACCGGGTGGGTTTTGACGTTCTTAGTATGCTCGGACTGTGGGCGTACAGTTTTAGTTGATTATGACGACGCACTCGGACCGAACGCAATCAAATGACTGTCGTCATAATCAACTAACTGTACGCACACGGTCCGAGCCGAGCGTACTAAGACCGTCAACACCCGGCTTAAATTCAAAGAGACAGGAAGTACTTCGCGTTTAAAAGTATTTTCTATGATGTTAAATGTAACGGCCTATTTATAAAAACACGATTCCTCTAAAGCACTCCTCAAAGGCAGTTTGTTCAATCTGTGGTTGCGTCTTTTTCTTTTAAAATCTCCTCTACAGACTATTTCAATCGACGTTTATCGAGTGTTAGGAGGTATCGTGTTTTTATAAATAAGGCCGTAAGAGTCAGTCGTCCGATAATTTGAGTTGGCCGGCGCCAACCATAAGACACATGATTTTTTCGATTTTTATTATTGTTTGTCCTGATATTAGTTGTTCATGCTTCGGTGAAATAGTTTCGGGTAGTTTTTTGACGCGTATATATTTCTAAGTTGTAATATTTTTCTAAGTCGCGGTTAGAATGTACCCTTAAAAACGGTGAACGAATTCCCCCTGTAGAATCTTATAATGAACTATCAGAATTAACTCAAAAATTTTTTTACTGACCTTTGGCATTGTTCGTGTGATTCTCCTGGGCACTCTGCTTCTCTTCCTCTGGGCCCTTCGCCTCGGAACTCGTGTTGCAGCCCATCTTGCACTTTATCACTACAGTCACTGAACTGATTTATGCTTTAAAACTAAAGTCGCAGAAATGATTTATGCTTTAACACTAAAGTCGCAGAACTGATTTATGCTTTAACACTAAAGTCGCATAACTGATTTATGCTTCACTTAAGCACTACAGTGACGGTACTGATTTACGTGCTAGCACTACAGTCACTGAACTGATTTATGTTTTAACACTAAAGTCGCAGAACTGATTTGTGCTTTAACACTAAAGTCGCAGAACTGATTTATGCTTTGGCACTACAGTCACTGAACTGATTTATGCTTTACTACTACAGTCACAAAATTTACTTTCTGGTTTAGTTAATTATTCGTGGAAGTTTTTACAAAATCTACAGCCTGATTGTATGAACTCTTCAAAAAGTTGTCATTTTTGTTACCTGTAACAAAGAGTAGTTGAGTATGGTTAAAATTACGTATTATTCTGATATTAACCGCCGGTTTCGCGTCCGCTAACCATTTGTTAATCTACTGCTAACAGATGTCGGTTGGCTAAAGTGGATACACAAAATAATATGATAAGATAAGAATATTCTTAAAAAATAAACACTAAATATTGAAAAAAGTACTGACAGATGCTACAGAAGATTGTTTGTGTATGGGAAACCGGGGGTAAGTTAATTAATAAAAATTCGAATCCTTTATTTGCGAATGTGTTACTTTTACCTGGGGGCTGGAAATTTAACTTACTAATTACGAAATGTCTAAGAGCAGCGAAAGATAAATTTAGCCTAATTTAATCTGCAAATGTCTAATGTACAATGTCTGCAAATTGTGGCTAAGTGCTTGGATGCAACGCTTTGTTTAGTCAATAGTCCGGCCTTCACTGAACGTACAGTAGGCGCTACCAAAAATACACTCTACGCTTTATGCTCAATCTTTACTCTAATACTACTTGCAATAAGATTTATATAATGTAAAGTATAAAAATTTAAATAAAACATAAAAACCGACTTCGAAACACTACAGCACTAAAAAGTTACAAATAATTTAAATAATTAGAAGTATGTATATATATGTGGGTATTGTAGAAGAATAATTTGTAATCGGTGCCTAAAATATATGTGCTGGTCATGAAACTGGGCACCGACTACAAATTATACTTCTGCAATACCTACATTTGTATACATACCTACTTCTAATTATTTAAATTATTTCTAACTTTTTAGTACTGTAGTGTTTCGAAGTCGGTTTTTATTTTTTAATTAAAACTTTTTATTTTTCGATTTTTCGTGGGGGAGCAGAAGAAAAATAAACAAGTCCCTTATAAGCATAATTTACCCTACATAATTCGGTGCTTTAAAATTTTATGTTCTTAATTTCCATCTCGAAAGTG
The DNA here is from genome assembly GCA_947308005.1 of Yponomeuta malinellus. Classification (NCBI taxonomy): domain Eukaryota; kingdom Metazoa; phylum Arthropoda; class Insecta; order Lepidoptera; family Yponomeutidae; genus Yponomeuta; species Yponomeuta malinellus. The sequence goes on along the minus strand of OX371020.1, from coordinate 5,539,386 downwards.
TCTTCACCAGAACATCAACAAATTAACTTGGGACTACTTTTACGCTATTTTATGAAACATACGGATACTAATAAACGAATCCCCCCATTAGGCCTTATTTACTGTTGTCCATTGAAGAGTTCTATTCTCCATCTCTGAAAGTCTTCATCAGATCTTCACCAAAATAAAATAGGACCAATGGGACGTTATATCTATTCGAACAAAAAAGATTTGTCGAAATCGGTTATGATTTCACGAAGTTATGCGAAAACATAGACAAAAATATATTACTTTATTACTACTACTTTACTACTAATTACTACAACTACTTTTACCACTACTTTTACTACTATTACAAATATATATAGCTACAATCCGCTGTCACTGACTGATTGACTGGCTGATTAATCATCTATACGTTTTCTCAGAAACTATAGCACTTAAGAAAAAGTGATGTATGAGAAAGTTGTAGGAAATGTATGATATACAGCCATCTTATGAAGCCGATTTTTTAATTTCGAACGCCTTCTCTTAGAGGAATGGGCTAACTTTTTTGTTTACCGGCCGATTTGGATGGAATTTGGAATGGGCAGATGATCCAATTTTGATAACATATTTTTCGATTGTTTGAAATTCAAAATAGGGGCGCCAATATGGCCGCCCGAAAATTGGCCATTTTTTTGACCTCTGCGCAAAAAAGTCGGCAGCCAACTGGGCATATGCTGGAGATATGCTGTAAGCGGCATCGTGTTGCCAAAGGACCCAGGTATATCAGAAAGATCGGAAAATGACAAATTTTCTGATTTTCTGAAAAAATTACAAACAGAAAATCAACTTTTAGTACAAAATTTAAAACAAAAATCAGACGGGACATACTTGCGAGGCCGAAGCGGGCCCGAGGAACCTTACCACGGCGAGGCCGATGGCCGAGCTCCGTTCAGGCTGAGGCCGAAGGCCGAGACCATACATTTTCCGGGAACAAGTAACAACGCAAAAGATAGATGGGAGAAACTTGCGAGGCCGAAGGCCGAGCTCCGCGTAGCGGGCCCGAGGAACCCCGCTGCGGCGAGGCCGAAAGCCAAGCTCCGTTCAGGCCGAGGCTGAAGGCCGAGACCATACATGTTCCCACGCAACCAGTCCCAACCTCAAGTGCCTAGCGAGGCCCTAGGCCGAGCGCCGCGGAGAGCGAAGCTCGGAGCGGCTAGGGGTTGGCGCGCGTAAGCGCGCAGGGGGCTCACCCCCTAGTTTATATATATATATACGTGTCGAATTGATAACCTCCTCTTCCTCCGAAAAAATATTTATTGCCATTTATTGTAACTTATAGTCCGTATTTGTTCCGTGTAACAAAATGCCCTTATATCGAAATGAGGAGGCTCGGTAGTTGCGCAGCTGTAAAACGCCGGACTCATATTCAGGAGGTCGTAGGTTCGGATCCCGGCACGTACCAATGACTTTGTTTTTTAAGTTACGTACATTTGTGAAGTTGTAGTAGCAATACCACTCGCTAACTGTGCACGAAAACATCGTGAGAAAACCCTAGTGTCTGAGGTATTTACGCATCTTAGCGCTTGCTACGTACAATGGTCCAATTATGAGGCTAAAGGGGAAATCTCAGGTCAAACAAGAAATAGTTGAGGGCTCTCTCTTTTCTTCAATTGGTTGATGAATCGTTCCTGCACGCCGCATTGCACTTTCTTTTCCACTTATTGCTCAAGATGTTTGCCAGCATATATACAAAGAGTACGTTACTATCAGTCATGATGATGACAGAGTGACAAGGGGATTAGCCACTCCCTCCGTCACAGCCGTAAAAATTATTTGAACCTGTTCTCTAATGAAGTTCGTAACTTTACTGTAAACGATGACACAACCAGGGATTTAGCAGAGAAAGTTTACTATACGGACTGTATTCAATTACGTTACGGGTGACTCTGCAACTAGTATATAAACACATATGTGTTGTTTATTGTATGTTATGCGACGAATTAATTTAAAGAGCTACCCAGTGCTAACGCATCGTATGAGACAAAATCGTATCTTATTTTATAATACGCTTTTGCAAAAAAATAACATCAGAAATCTAAAAAATGCCGATAGCTATTTTTAGAACCTACAGCCTATAAACCCAGGGCTTAGAGCCTGCCAAAATGGCCGTTTTTCGCGGAAATCATTAAAGTCCTAGGTTATTGACCCTGGGTTCGAGCCTGTAGGCTCTAAAAATAGCTAGCACAGTTATTGATGTTCACTTTTTGCAAAAAATCCATTGTCAATGAAATATGATTTCATTTCATTTCAAAGCAGAATTTTAACGGATATTTACTCGTTGACTTTTCCATTTTACAATTTTCCGACGCTTTGGTACTTTTGCAAGTGCCGTGGTCTCGGTAGACTGAGGTGACAGAAAAAATACGCCGGTCACATCAGTCTACCGAGACCACGGCACTTGCAAAAGTACCGAAACGTCGGAAAATTGTAAATTGGAAAAGTCAACGAGTAAGTATCCGTTAAATTAAGTTTTATTATGTCTAGTGCACGTGTTAACCTCAGAAAATTCATTGCATTTACATACATACATATGTACATAAACTCACGCCTGTATCCCAGAGGGGTAGGCAGAGACCAGGGACTGCCAATTGCCACGATCCTGATAGTCGCCTCAACATTCATCAGTCGTTGCATGCACGCACGCCGGTTTCGGGTACTTTTTATCATTCCATTTGTGTTAGATAAATAAACAAAATCCGCGGTGAGCTCGCGTGATAAGAGATTAAACCTACATTCTCTTTCTCTCTCTATTTCTGAGAGAGAGAGCCCGATATTTCACCGTAAGTTTACGTTCTGAAGACGGCTTAAGGATTTAACTAGTGCGCGTAATAAGGTAACATTAGAGTCACGCGATTCAGACGGAGTTCACTGAGCCAAGGTTATAACTGAAACAGGTACTTGTAACCTAATTTCGTGTGTCTGTTGGTAGGTATACCCCATATACATAGCAGCCTATATACGCGCCACTGTAGGGCCTTCCTCACAGGCCTTCTCAGCGAGAGAGAGAAAGTATAGGCTTGCCCGCCGCTGATGGGCGATTTCAGGCGCTGAGGTATGTGAACCACTCAGACGCTCAGGTTCTTTGTCAATGTATTCCTTCACGATTTTCGATTGTTATATATCAGGTACACCGATGGGTAGAACAATAGACTAAGCTAAGCTAAGATCGGCTAAAATATAAAGTACCGTACCGTGTACTAAGACTATTTGTATATTGCACGTGCGGACTCAATAATAGGTTACGGGATAATTAGTTACGGGTCAGCTCATAAAATGTATATTGATAAAATGTATAAACTACAAATTAGACTGTTGAAAATTGTCGTACCTTAAAATATAAAATTAAAATTTCAAGACGATTATTCGAAATTGTTCGGTTACACTAAAACATTAAGTATTTATGATAAAATTAAACTTTCAATAACATTAGAAAACAAATAGCGAATTGGACTCTGGTACTGTACCGGGCTATCTTGTCTAAGTAAATAACATATACTTTTTATATATGTAGCATAAAACGTCCCACTGCAAGGCACAGGCCTTCTCCCAAAGATAAGTGTAAGGGCTTAATCACCACGCGCGCCCACTGCGGATTGGCAATTACAAGCGTCTGCGAATAAGTCGTAGACTAATTAATACCTATAGCAAAGCTAGTATTCTAATATTAGATTAAATAGACGATGTGATAATTTGGGAAGTCCCCGAGGGCTCAACCCAGAAGTACAGGAATGTTAGCGTTATTTGCGAAGCCATTTTGCTCTGCTAAATTATTTCCTTTGCGTTGTAATTGGAATACTCCGTAAAACGGATCGTTATGCACTGTGTACAAAAAAATGGTAATTTTATCAAGCCATACCACTCGCATGCGGTAAATGAAAACATCATGACGAAACCTGAGTCTCTGAGGCGTTCACATACCTCAGCACTTGAAATTAGGTGGGCACTCATGGTAACTAAGCCCATACTCTGTATCGAAGAGAAGGTCTGGGCTCTGCAGTGGGACGTTCCTAAAAAACCGGCCAATTGCGTGTCGGGCCACGCGCAATGTAGGGTTCCGTAGAAAGAGGGTTTTTTTCTGCTTTACAATGGATTTTGTACGAAATTTTACTTTTATAAGTTGGTTCCATATTACTCGTTAACTAGTTAAGCTTAGCCGTGATACTTTACCTTTCAAGTTCATTATATGTGCTACTATCCTGAATTTTTACACGTTTCTACAATTAACCGTTTAGCCAGGAGAGGGGGGGACACCGTACTCGGACAAAAATTTGCGCTTAATATTTCGCAAACGGAACCCTAAATCGAAAAATGGTCTTCCTACACCCGCAGTATTTTTCAACGACCAATCCAACGATAGCACATGATGAGGTAGACGAGAAATAAAAAATCATTCCCACTTTTCATGTTAGGGGAGGTACAGTAAAAAAAAAAACAACATTTTAATTGTTTAACTTTGTCGATGTGATAAATATGTATACACGCACCAAATTACAGCTTTATAGTCCCACCGGTCTTTGCACTAGGCCGCGGACAGATAGACAGACAGACGGACATGGTGAAACTATAAGGGTTCCTTGTCGGACTACGGAACCCTAAAAATGGCGAAGAGACTAGAAATTTAGACTACACCACAAAGATTTGGTCTCACCGACTGCCACTTTCCTTCAATAATGGCACTTTGTTGCGCATACTATGAGCTATGTGGTCCATCACAACACAAAAGAAAAACAATTGTATAGCAAAAGCCGGTTATTGATTTGCTTAGTCTACTTGGTATTCGCGATTAATTATTTGTGGTGCAGGATGTTCCCAAGGCCCTGTTTCATGGTTTCATTTGCCCGCTAGCCGTAGGTATTCAGTGCCACAAGCCATGATGATAATCTATATACAGTATACAAAATCGCCTTATCTTCTTGCGTATAGAGAACGATCACTTCATTCAAAAATCTCAATTGGAACTAATACATGATGACACAGTGCCTCTTTTTTTAGAAAAAATGGCTATGTATGTAAAGTGTTAGTTATGTTGTGCAATAGAGCAAGTTGTTTTCATAGTAGGTATGTTGTCGTAGTTAATTGCAAAACAATTGAACTAGTGAAACATTCCACTATTAGCAGTTCAATCAAAGAAAATCATTGAACTGCTAATACTGGAAAGTTTCACTAGTTCAATCAATTGAACTGTTAATTGAACTAGTGAGAGTAGAGGGAATCTTATGGATGCAAATATTTTTTTTCTTTGAGGACCACTTCGAAATCGCAGAAACGTTTCAGATATTCGTGAATGGTACGAGTTGTTACGTGGAACTCGCACCAAGCCTAGTGGTCTTACAAGAAAACTGAAATAAAAAATAACTAACAATCTGACTGCTGAGCACTAACTACTAAGGAGGCGGGATCAACCTAGGTACCTTTCTTTTCTACATGGGGATATCCTCATGGATACCCTGTCACTGGGGATGACGACAAGGTTATGCCGGACCCTTACCGGCTAAAACCCCATGGTGTTCCTTCCCGCGCCGTTCGACGGAGCCGCGGGAACGCCCTCGCAATCTTCTGCAAGTATGAACCTAGGTTTTTTTTCTTTTTTTTTACATGGGGAAATCTTCATGGATACCCTGTCGCTGGGGATGACAAGGTTATATCAACCTAGGTACCTACCAACCTGTGTTATATTGTTGACATTGGGTCGTAGCTGCTTAGTAGTTATTGCTCAGCAGTCGCGTTGTTGGATATTTTTTCTTTTTGACTTTTTAGTGTTTTTTTTTTTTTGTTGGATTTATGCTGATTTAATAAAGTCTACGACACTCGCATAAACACGACAAGACGGTTGAGATCTTATTTATTATTTGTCAAGGGAACATTGAATCGGACATACTTACACACAGACATACGAGCTACACACATTACCATCAATTTGGGCTTTTTTTGGAATTTCTCGTGGATTTCAGCAACAGGTCTTGCCCAAATTTATTAAGAATATGTTTTTGAAACTGATTGATAGAGAACCCTTTTTATGTACAATAAAGGGTTCTCTATCAATCAGTTTTTTAGAAGACTTAAAAGATACTTTAAACGGATATTTACTCGTTTACTTTTCCATTTTACAAGTATTTTTGTTTCTAGTTCGTCTGTATTTTTGAGTTCATATAAAATTTTTGTAGTGCTAATTTAAATTTAAAAATTTTCCGAAGTATTTTTGGAACGTAACTTAATAATTTTTGCCAAGGGTAGTAAACTAACAGGTAATGCTTTCAAAAAGACGCCTGTCACCTTACTCTACTGAGACCACGGCACTTGCAAGAGTACCGAAACGTCGGAAAATTGTAAAATGGAAAAGTCAACGAGTAAATATCCTTTCAAATTCAGTTTCATTTTGTCTAGTGCTCGTGTTAACCTCAGAAAATGCTATAGTGACTATCCGCTAAATTACACAGGTAATTTATTCTAAAGATTATTATTATACTCTATTGAGCACATGAAAGAAATATTTACACATAAAACAAAGTAATGTGAACGAGTAAATAAGCGAGCTTATTTCTATAGAATTTTATTCCAGCCAACCAGATCAGTTGTGATTGTAAATTGTGATACCTACTGTATTTCTAAATATACCACGGGATATATTTATATGTACTTTCAAATAGTTAAAGAGCAAATAAATACCTATACACCGTATTAAAATCAGAACAACCAGCCTGGATATAAACTAAACGCATGTTTTTCCTTGATTCTTCCTTGGCTGCCCCGCCCAGATCACATCATGAATTTAAGTCAAATAAAAACCCTACCAATCAGATATATATATCTGTTTGTCCCTGAAAAGTTTTATGTATTAATAAGAGCCAAGTTTCCAATTGTCAGATAAAACTTAACTGGAGAATAAATTGCATGCTATCACTGTCTAAATCATACAACAAGACAGTGACACATCAGTTTCATTCTCCAGTCAAGTTTTATCTGACTATTGAAAAATCCGGTCTTAAATAATTATCCAGTGATTTAGTGCCAGTCACCCTAAATAAAACTTTAGGGAATAGCGAATAACGTCACAGTCAGAATAATCTAAGACCGTAAAGTGAGGTTTGCAACTCGTTGACAAGTCCCTTCAGATGATGTCGTGTCATGCCAACCACTATTTGCTTTGTTCCCAACACACAACTTCAACTGGGTTGAACAAGTTAAACTTTGGTTACTGTTTAAAGTTGTATCGTAACTTTGGAACAGTGAAGCATTCAAAAAGTTACCCCTTAATCCCATAGGGTGGACTGTGGCCACGGGTTACTCCCTTAAGGGGCTCTATGCAGTAAAACTAGCGCTACAAAGAGAAAAAAATCATATCTTTTTTAACATAATGATTTTTGCAAAAAGTGTCAAATCAATCTCTAAATCATGTTAATAGTGTTTTTTAGGACGCAAGCCACTTCCTTCTGCCCTCAGCCATCATTGTCCTGCCACTGCTAGCATTCTGCCTCAGGTAGTCGGTCCAGCGAGCTGGTGAGCGATAATTATTAAATAAACTTAATGAACATACATAAGCAGCCTATATACGTCCTAGGGCACAGACCTTCTCTCAGAGAGAGAGTATGGGCTTAATCACCACGCGTGCCCACCGCGGATTGGCGATTTGAAGCGGTGAGGTATGTGTATAGCTCAGACACTCAGGTTTCCTCTCGACGTTTTCCTTCACCGTTAGCGAGTGGTATTGCTACTATAACTTCACAAATGTGAACATAACGTAACTTAGCAAACCAAGTCATAGGTAAATGCCCGCACTGGGAATCGAACCTGGGTCTCTCGCTTCCGAGTCGAATGTTCTAAGCACTAGGCTATCACCGCTTCAATGAACGAAACTTAATGAACGAACCAAACAAATTGTTCTGTAATCGCTCATATTATGCTTCGTGCAATAAGAGCTATAGGCCTAGAAAAATGCCTGACACAACATATTGTAGTCTTATAAAAACAAACAAAACAATGTGCCTTTTTCCGAATACCCACTTAATTCACACTTCCCGCTTTGCCCAAAAAAAGGGGCGATGTTTGATGATTTCCCAGTGGTGTCAAGTAGAAGGTATTCTCATGTCTTGACACTTGATAATGTTGTCTTACGTTGACACACTGACTTTCCGGCAGTTTCTCGTACCTACTGTAACAATCTGTTAAGCTACTGTTGGCAAAGGCCATAAAAAAAACCAGCCAAGTATAGGGTCTCGTTTGGCACCCTTCGGGTAGGGAACCCTAAAAACCAATGACTGCTGTTATCAGTAGATTAGCATATTACTCATCATCGTCGGCCTACCTCTGCCCACTGGTGGGTACAGCTTTTCCCCTTTTCCCCCCAACTTTCGCGGTCTCTCGCCATTCGCATCCACGGGGCCCCTGCTGACCTGACCCCATCGTCCACCGGGCTGCTGGTCTACCCACTGACCGTCGCCCGGCCACTCCGTTACTGCCCTGGTGACAGATTGTTAGCGTTCGAGAAACCAGGGCTTAGTCCATAATCTGAGTAGACAGTCTATTCCATTCTGAACATTATATTCTTTAGGTTATGTTAGACTAGTTAAAATTATATTATTCTCATAATAATAATACGAGTAATGAGTAATAACTTTTTTTTTCATAAAGATAATACAATAACACTAGGATCTATTTAGCTTTAATATAGTAGAAATAATATACAAGATGCCTCTGCTTCCTAACAGAGGGATGAGACCCTGTAGCTTAGGGTAAGTAGTGCTTATCCTCAGTTGAACAGGAGTTATCTCGAGTAGACCCCTTTCTATATTTTTTGACATACAAGTGTAAATTGTGAATTTGTAGAAAGAGCGGGCCTCTCCTAATACAGGTTTTTAACTAAAAGGGAGAGACCCAACCAATGTTTTATTTCATTGGTTATGTAAAGAAACAATATTTTATTTGGATTTTTTTTCAATTCTTACTAGGTTTTCCAATACTCGTAGTGGTTGACAAAACTGATTTGAGGAGGAGAAGTGATTTTGGTCCTGGATTTACTGGAATTCTGGGAATGGGTACGAAGTTTCTATTTGCACGTAAAAATAAGGCTTTGTTCTTTAGGAACATAAATACATTTGTCAACAAACATGTTAGTGCATTTGCGAAAAAATGTACTAACCTCTAATATAAGATATATTAAATTGTCTGTATCCTACTTCCAAACAGCCATAGCACTCCTGCATTCATTACCTAACTAGCCCATTCATTCGAGATACCTGGGCAGAATTTTTACATTCCAGCACTTTAACAATTCATATCAACAGTTTGTTAAAATAACGATATATTTCCTTTCTTGTAAGGAGTACAAGATATTAGTTATCTGCAGTATAGGGAATAAATTCTTTATCTTTCGTCGAAAATCTACCAATTTGCTGAGACCGCGAAGTAAGTAAAAATACCGTGCCCCTAACTACCCCCGCTGTCCCTAAATGTACCTAAATCACGACCCAAAGCATTAACACTCCCTGAAGGAACAAAATAAATGGACAATTTCTACTCCATTACAGCGAATGACAGTATAAATCTAAATATATAGGACAGTCGAGCGGAAAAGTGTTACACCTGCGAAATGATTGTGTGTAAATAATTATTAGGTACTTAAAAGTCACTAACTTTATACAAAGTTAAAGTACAGACAGCTGAGAAACCTTTACACTTTTTTGTATGACCCGGGTGTTTATGACCACGCAGTTTCAGTCGTAGAGGCTAGATGTTCAAAATTAGTGACAAAATTGGTTGAACCAATTTTGACAGTTTTGGAAACACTTTTTTTAAAAGCAACTTTTTTATTGAAGCGTTTTTAACACAATTGTACAAGCCAGGCAGGTCTGAGTCAAACTGTTTTCGCTCACGCAAACTGCCTTCCGAAACTAATTGATTATTTCAATAAATCAATGGCTACCAGGACCAATTGGAAATTGAAAATTACTACAAGCATTTTCGACTGTTAGCCAGTGGTGTTGCTGGGAAAAATAATTCAGCATTTGTCTTCCGTGTAAACAAACTGTTGATAGAAATCTGGAAAATATTGAAAGCATTTAATAGAAAAAACCGGCCAAGTGCGAGTCGGACTCGCGCACGAAGGGTTCCGTACCATTATCTATACAACATTAGACACAAAGATAAAAAAAACAGCAAAAAAAAAATCACGTTTGTTGTATGGGAGCCCCCTTTAAATAATTATTTTATTTTGTTTTTAGTATTTTTTGTTATAGTGGCAATACAAATACATAATCTGTGAAAATTTCAACTCTCTAGCTATCACGGTTCTTAAGATACAGCCCGGTGACAGACAGACGGACGGACGGACGGACGGACAGACAGACAGCGAAGTCTTAGTAATAGGGTCCCGTTTTACCCTTTGGGTACGGAACCCTAATAACAACTTTGACACAACGCAATCACTTGACCTGGTCCCAAACTAGGATACCCTGCTCTATGGTAACCATACAAGGACAAGGACTGAAGCAATTTGCACAAATCAAGTATGGCGGTCTCCAGTGGGAATCGAACCCACGATCTCTGCTTTTGATACTCAAGCGTGTTAACTGCTAGACAAACAAGACAAAAATTAGAGCTAAATAGATGCCAAGTGTTACTGCATCATCTTTATGGATAAAATTACTTATTACTTACAAAACGAGGCAATCAATGTTTATCATGTTTGTTGGTCATTCATACATCTCATTAATGGAAGAAATATCAGCACCTATTAATTATCACTTTCTTGACTTTGATAGTATGTATTAAAAAAAATTCTTATACCCAGACAAAATTCGAATCAAATAAAATCTGTTGGGGCTGTGTCGGATTAAACGGCCGTTGGTTTAACATGAAACGTCTATAATAAAATTAAGCGTTAATTTTTAGGTCAAACTGCGCAATGTGTTACGCGGCACTGGCGCCACCTAGCGACACGAGTCAAAAGGATTTCAGTAATGGCTACTTCATAAGCAGCCTATATATGTCCCACTGTAGGGCACATACCTTCTCTCAGAGAGAGAGTATGGGCTTAATCACCACGCGTGCCCAATGCAGATTGGCGATTTCAAGCGCTGAGGCATGTGAATAGCTCGGACACCCAGGTTTCCTTCACCGTTAGCTACTATAACTTCATAAATGTACATAACTTAGAAAACAAAGTCGTAGGTACATGCCCGCACTGGTAATCGAACCTGGGTCTCCCGCTTCCGACTCCAATGTGCTACCCAATAGGCTACCACCGCTTGTCTACCCACTAGGCTACCACCGCTTGTAGTAGTATGGCTACTTGGCTCTACTCAACAATAAATAAATGAATTGCACACGTCACGTAGTTACAGAGTAACAGCCCTTGCCACGGCGACGTGTTTTTGTTGCACGCGGTTTCAGCAAGTGACCCCCTACTACCGAACTGAAAGATGTTTCGCGTCAAAATGTCTTGTTACGAAGAATCGCAATTTTCGCAAGAAGCGAAAAACCTCTGAGCCGCCACCGTAGTCCCATTTAATTGGGCCCGTTGGGAGTAGGTATAGTTGTTCGATTCTCGAATTAAGCCTGCCACACACACTAGTGCAGTCGCGGTGGCACGCAGCCCGGTGCACTTCTTTTTTAGGTTGCCCTTATGTTCGTGTCCCATTGGGGGGCAAAGGCCTCACCACATCAGTTCAGAGTTTTTGATCCTGGGCCACCTAAGACCACTCCGGCAGATGTTGGTCGAGATCATCTCTCCACCGTCTCCTAGGCTGGACTAAGTTGTAGCTACAAAACGTAGTTAAATTCTAATTGAGCATATGAATTTGAAATTAACCATGTTTAACGGCTGATATCGCCGGGCTGTGAATACAAAATAAGTTATGATAAAGATAAAGGTTAAATAAAATATTGACTGCTCACCAAAATTACCTAATTTAATAGGTCAATTGGAAGCGTGTAATATTGTTGGACGTTGGACAGCGACCGTGTCAGTGTGTGGCAGGCTTTAGCATTGAAGGGAAGTCGACCTTTTAGGCCTCGGAGAATTAATTATTTTTACTCGGGCCTTCGGTAAGGTCTGTTTATTATTATCCGGATCGTCGAAAAGATTAAATCAGTAATTTAATAAAACATCTGCCTCCGGCTATAACGTATAACGTTGTTTACTTTCTTCTAAGTACATAATCGAGAACTTGCAAAGAAACATTTTGATCTCAATTAGCGTGGGTATTTGTAGTATCTACTTACAAGTAAACTTTCTATTTTGTACCTCCAAGAATACATAAGTAGCCTATATACGTCCCACTGTAGGGCACAGGCCTTCTCTCAGGGAGATAGTATGGGCTTAATCACCACTCGTGCCCACCGTGGATTGGCGATTTCAAGCGCTGAGGTGTGTGAATAGCTCAGACACTCAGGTTTCCTCACGATGTTTTCCTTCACAGTTAGCGAGTGGTATTGCTACTATAACTTCACAAATGTACATAACATAGAAAAAAAGTCATAGGCAAATGCCCGCACTGGGAATCGAACCTGGGTCTCTCGCTTCTACCCGCTAGGCTACCACCGTTCGCCTCCAAGAATGCTAGCGCTTAATTTCAACCTGTCCGGGCTCTGCCTTTGACAGAGTTTCCGTTTCATTGCTGCTCGAAGTCCCAACGCGCCGCACAAACGCTTCAAATCGTGAATATAATACAAAATATTCAGTAGAATTCATTTCAAATCTGTACGATTCCTTAGTTAGAATGTGAGTGTCATTAACAGTAGACAGTTAACTCTCCTTAGTTACGTTATTAGCGACTTTGCAACGAAAATACATACGTACATAAACTTACGTTTGTTTTCAGGAGGAGCAAGCAGATACCAGGGTTTTCCACTTGCCACGATCTTGACGAAAATGCAAAAAAATATCATATTTCGACTGTACCTGGGATAACTAGGAACCAAGAGAAGTGCTGAGAAAAATATGGGACAGTTCTTTCCACTCCAGTTCACTAATGAGTGAATAGAAAATGTAACGCACTCGTGACAATACAGACTCTAACAAAAGACTCACGGCATTTTCTATTTGCCACCGTCGTCGATGATAGTTTTTTTTATTCGCAGGTGGAAGTATGTCTACTTTAATAAAAATAACTTCCACACAGCACATTCACATGTCCTGCTACCAAACTAGGATACCCAGTGCTATTGTAACCAGGCAAAGATATCAAAAACATGGCAATACACCCAGACTGAGGCCATATGTACAAATATACTGCGGCCCCCAGTGTAAATCGAACCCACCACTCATCATCCAACCGTTCAGCCGTTTGAGTAACAAGCATCCACTCATCTAAGCTTTCGTATTATAATAATCAGAAATAAAAAATGTATTTCGACGTAAAGAATTTATATTATGTTATGTTTGTTGAATGTACAATGGTTAGCCACAGCCTTCTGTGGCGAAGAAAAAGCCACCAACAAAAAAACTCCACTATGACCATCTTTTCTCAAATCATCTTAAACATCCGTGGCAAAAAAATCACGTTTGTTGTATGAGAGTCCCCCTTAAATATTTATTTTATTCTGTTTTTACTATTTGTTGTTGTAGCGGCAACAGAAATACATCATCTGTGAAAATTTCAACTGACTAACTATCATGGTTCATGAGATACAGCCTGGTGACAGGCGGTCGGACAGCGGAGTCTTAGTTATAGGGTCCCTTACCCTTTGGGTAGGGAACCCTAAAAAGTAAGATTTATAGAGAGATAGGTAGAGATAGATAACACTTTATTAATTTATCCCTGCCATCAAAAAATCGTACCGCAAGCAAGTACAGGAGCTTCAGTACATTTCGGATTATAATAGTAGTAAAAAGAAAGATTTGCTCATTCAATGGAAAAATCTTCATACATTTCTATAAATGCGAGCATTTGACCGCATGATAAGAAACACTCAGTGTGTTTCAGCCCTACATTAAAAATTGTCTTGTACGCGGGCCTTTTAAAAATAAAATGTGGCCTTTGCATGTCGCGTAGTAATGACAATATCACTACGTACCGTGAATTTGCATAAAAATGTATCCTGCCTCAGTACAGAGGTATAGAATGTCGCCTATTTTAAAATATTGAACATACATATAAAAACCTTTGCTCTGTAAGGGTGAGCAAACCTTAAGGAAAAGGGGAAGAAGTCATACGGACATATTTTTATGCACTCTGGACGAGTTCACAAAAGCCTCTATAACGCATTTTGGGTTATAGTTTAAGTAAATATCTGATCTGAATAGAAATCTTAATTAGCGCACTTGTAGCATTAGGCTTGTTAGAGTGCAACAATGTAAAACATATTATTTCTATGTTGGTATCAATCTTTTAGTTTGTTAAGTTGGTGCTCTGTGGTGATTCCTTTGTTTTTTACTCGGTGTTCTGTGTTCGCTATTAAAAGGTCTAAAATACATCTTCCATTTTCGTTAAATTCATCTTTTACTCCAATCCAAATTGCAACAAGGCTTGTCCTGTAAAGATAGTTGCAAGAAATTGAGTAAATAAAAAAAAAATTAAAATTGTATTTTTCTTTAACATACCATGAAGAAAAGAAAAGGGCTGGTTACACTATGGTCAGTATAGTTTTTAGGGTTCCGTACCCGAAGGGTGCCAAACGGGGTCCCATTTACTAAGACTTTACTATCCATCTGTCTGTCTGTGTGACCGTATGTCTGTCTGTCCGTCCGTCCATCCGTCCGTACTTCCGTCCGTCCATCCGTCCATCCGTCCATCCGTCTGTCCGTCCAGGCTGTATCTCATGAACCGTGATAGCTAGGCAGTTGAAATTTTTACACATGATAAATGATGATGATGATGATTTTTTGCTATAACAACAAATACTTAAAACAGTACACAGTTGTGCAGGGTATTTTAGGAATTAAGGCAATTAAATTTAACTAAATAATAATAAACGGGAAATTATGTTTTATGATATAATTTTTATACTAATCTGCAAGCTATATTAATGTAGTTGACTACACAAGTCGTCGGCATACATCAGGCAGATTTATATCCACTGAATAACCATAAAGACCTGTTCACACAGTAACCGTAAAACAAACGAGCCATTGATTTTACAAAACGCGTTTCGATACTTACCATAACTCTGCCGATACGGGTTTTGTGACACAAAAGATTTCTTATGGGGGAAAATACACCTTCTCTCGCTCGTTATAAGAGTAAAGTTGGACATCCAGCTAGGCTGTTGTTAGAGCGTTTATGCACTGCATCTGATCCAGTTATGTCGGTAATGCTAGATGACACTAAAAAACTGGAATAGAAATAACCAACAACCTAAGTGCTGAGCAACTAAACAGGCGGGAACAACCTAAGTACCACGCAATTGAACTTAAAAAAAATAATAATAGATTTTAGAATTGTATCTCAACATATTATTATTTACTGAGAGTGTCTGCCGTTAATCTGCAATACAGTTTGGCAGAAGGGAATATATTGTATAACTTTGTCACTGTGCTTAATTAAAAATTAAAAAAAAAAAAAAAATTAGTTACATTGTTTAATTTTGCTCCCGCCTGCTTAGTAGTTAGTGCTCAACAGTCGGGTTGTTGGTTATTTTTACCCGACTGCGGCGGAGCCCAAAAGGAGTGTAGTGTTTGAGTCATATGTACGGATTTTATTCCAGTTTTTTATTTGATGATGATAATTTTTTTAGTGATGTTTTTATTTTTACATCAGATATAATATTCTGATTTTGTGCTGATATAGCCTACAACACTAACGCAAGCACGACGAATCGATTGAGATTTTATTTGTCAAAACCTGGCCATTGGTTAAGGATTTATGAGGGAACACAGACTCGGACATACTTACACCAAACGAGCCAAATGCACTACCCTCCTTTTGGGCTTCGCCGCAGTTGGATAACAATAGAAATAATTTCCTAGTTTCGTAACGTTCAGTGGCTGAACCAAAGTGTGTGGCGCTTTGTCTGCATTAGATAAAAGCAGATTCACAAAATTGACTATGGTGGTTACCTACGATTATCTATATACAATATAGACTAGCCAACTCGGCAAACGTTGTTTTGCCATATTAATTAGCCTACAACCTACGCTCAGACCTATATATATCCACAAAAAAAAAAAAAAAAAAAATCGGTGAAGCCCTTTCGGAGGAGTTCGATAACAAACACTTTGACACGAGATTTTTATCTACTAGATATAAAAAACAAACTCGGGTTATTAACATCATTTATAGCTTAACAACCGATAGGTGGAGCAATCTCTATGATCTTTAGTTTATTGGATTTATCTCCGCCCGAATAGCAGAATGAAATGAAACGAATTAATATTTATTTGTTTTCTTTAAATAACATTACATTACGCAACATAACATAGGTAACGAATAATCATAAAAAAGCAGAATAACTAGATGACGCTGTAGACAGAATTTTACTGTTTATTTCTGGCTCCATCAGATTAGGTGGGTGTTCCCAAAGTATTGTATTGTCACACGAATTACCATCACTTTCAAATTCTCAAATCCATGAGACAGAAGTACCTAATTTAACACTGATTCCTAGATTTGTAACCTAAATGGTGACGACATACTGACTGTCAGTTACGTAATAAAAGCCAAATAAATAAAACAAGCGGTGGTAGCCTAGTGGGTAGAACATTGGACTCGGAAGCGGAAGACCCAGGTTCGATTCCCAGTGCGGGCATGTACCTATGACTTTGTTTTCTAAGTTATGCACATTTGTGAAGTTATAGTAGCAATACCACTCGCTAACTGTGAAGGAAAACATCGTGAGGAAACCTGGGTGTCTGAGCTATTCACATACCTCAGCGCTTGAAATCACCAATCCGCGGTGGGCACGCGTGGTGATTAAGCCCATACTCTCTCTCTGAGAGAAGGCCTGCGCCCTACAGTGGGACGTATATAGGCTGCTTATGAATGAAAAATAAAAACGAAATGGAGGACGTCGAGGCCCTATTTCATAAAACTACAATTTATGTTTCACTATGACTATTCTATGTACATTGTAATGTCGATTAACCCACATGTTGATTAACGAGTAGAAGTAGAAGCGTTTGAAGCGGTGGTAGCCCTGAGGGTGGGTAGGAACAATGGACTCGGAAGCGACAGACCCAGGTTCGATTCCCAGTGCGGGAATGTACATTTGACTTTATTTATTTTCAAAGTTACGTACATCTGCACATGTTATACGCTAAGTTTTTTTTTATGTAGCCTATATACGTCGCACTGCAGGGCACAGGCCTTCTCTCAGAGATAGTGTATGAGTGGGCTTAATCATCACGCGTGCCCACCGCGGATTGGCAATTTCAAACGCTGAGGTATGCAAACACCTCAGACGCTCCGGTTTCCTGACGTTGTTTTCCTTCACATTTAGCGAGTGTTATTGCTACTATAACTTCACAAATGTACGTAACTTAGGAAACAAAGTCATTGGTACATGCCGGGTTTTAAACCCACGACCTCCCGAATGAGAAGTCGGCGTTCTACCGCTCTGCTACCACCGCTCACTTACCAACTCTAAGCGGTACAATGTCATTGGTACATTTACCAAAATTCACATTTTCGTACCACGAACCATAATACTTACACTATGGCATAGGTTACATTATTGCATGTCTATGCTCAGCTGAAGGTAATGGACCTATGTTTCGTACTATGTTTTTATTTCAAGGATACTTCTTAAAAAGTTCCAAAAGAAAGGGAAACGGTGGGTCCGTTCCCTTCAAAAGGATTTGGGATTTCCGCCTGAAAGCTACGAGCGTAAATAAATATTAAACCCGTAAAGTTTCAATGAGCGGAGTTTTCATTACGTTCCATTTTACCTCGTGCCGTTTATGCCCTTTATTGTTTTTTTATATTCATTTAGGTCCATTTATTTAGATTTCATACAACGCCACGAGTGGGCACATACGAGCCACCTTTGTGCCAATTGTTTCACTGGCTCAATAAATAATGAGTAATTTAATTCAATCTACGCTCTGGTAGCGCCGTGGACACATAAATGGGCAAGGTAGAATGTGTTCATAAGCAGCCTATAATTATACGTCCCACTGTAGGGCACAGGCCTTCTCTCAGAGAGAGAGTATGGGCTTAATCACCACGCGTGCCCACCGCGGATTGATGATTTCAAGCGCTGAGGTATGTGAATAGCTCAGACACCCAGGTTTCCTCACGATGTTTTCCTTCACCGTTAGCGAGTGGTATTGCTATTATAACTTCACAAATATACATAACTTAGAAAACAAAGTCATAGGTACATGCCCGCACTGGGAATCAAACCTGGGTCTTCCGCTTCCGAGTCCAATGTTCTACCCACTAGGCTACCACCGCTTGTGAATGTGTTCGCACGACGAGAACTTAAAATTATTCATGTTTGTGTATTACTGTAATATGGTTATATATGTTTTATAAATGTTTATGTACACATTTATCGACTAAGTATTATTTGAGTTTTTCCCTGCCCCCCCCCCCCCCCCCCCTTCTCCCCCCACCCCCTAGTTTAGTATTTAAATGCACTACCCAACCAGCCATTATCCACAAACCGAAGGTTGACTGGTAGAAAATGTTATTTAGCATTAAGTACGCCTTTATACCAAACCTGTGTTTTGTGCAATAAAGCGTGTGCGAAACCGGCGTGCGTGCATGCAACGACTAATGAATGTTGATGAATCGAAAGAGACCCTCTATGAAAGAGGTCTCTGTGTACCCCTCTGGGATACAGGCGGGAGTTTATGTTATGTCTTTTGAATTATATTTATTGAGATTTTTTTTTCCTTTGAACTTTAGTAGCATAATACAGGATTTTAATAATAGCAGATGTAATGTCTATCGCAAACTGTACCACACACAAGCACGGAAATAGCGCCCGCCGAGACGTGTGTTCCGTCCGCATCACAGCCTATTTATAAAGGCTAGCTCACATCACAAGGCACGCGAGCGTGACGTGATAGTGGAGCGAGTGACAAGAGGTGTTAGGCGCGGGGCATATAGGAAGGACGTTCAGGGGCGCAGAAAAGACGCGGCGTCCTTTCAATTCACTGTCATACAAAATATACTGCAGCGATGGGACACAGCCCACACAGATAAGACGGGGCGAGGGCCCGATTTCTGTACAACGCGTCGCGTCGTTTCCGCGACCTCGTCCCGCGTCCTTTCTATATGCCCCACGCCTAGCGGTGACTCTGCTTGAAATGGGTTGCGTTTTTGTACAGGCTATTTACGGACAGGTACAGTCGACAGCACCTCAACTTTTAAATACGTGCACTCGACTCAGGTACGTTAAAGAGCTCTTTGCAGTAACACTAGTAACACTTTTTAGGGTTCCGTACCCGAAGGGTGCCAAACGGGACCCTATTACTAAGACTTCACTGTCCGTCTGTCTGTCTGTCCGTCTGTCTGTCTGTCTGTTTGTCTGTCTCTCTGTCTGTCGCCAGGCGGTATCTCAGGAACCGTGATAGCTAGGCAGTTGAAATTTTCACATATGATGCATTTTTGTTGCCGTTATAACAAAAAATACTATAAACAGAATAAAATAAATATTTGAGGGGGGCCCCCATACAACATACGTGATGCTGTCTAGTTTCTCGGCCATGGGTCTTAAAAATCACTACTAACATGATTGAGAGATTTGCGACTGCGATATCTAATATTAAATTTTATCTAAGATACGAGAGAGGGAGAGTCTATCTTATTTACAGTAAGCCAGTTAACAAAAACAACGTATTTTACAATTAAACTCAATCATAGATGCCAGTCCACAAAAACCACCTATTTCACAATAAAAATCAATGCATGTATGAATGCTGGGAATCAAACAATCTATAAGATTATACTATATAGAGAATCTATGAGGAATACATCCCTTAGCAACAGATGTTGTCTTTTGCCCGACACATAATTTATTATTACATTGTTTACACTTCATCTTTTGTTTCACATCCCCTTGTGCTTTCTGTATAAATATTGAGTGTGTATTTACATTTTGCTCTAAAGATGGCTCTTTGGAAGAAAATACAAAGAAATTTAGAAGCGACGTCCCTTTTAAAATTGCAATCAGTCAATTTATCATTCCGGTCCCGACAAAGTAGCTTTTCACGGGAAAACCCGCAAAAAAGTATCAAAAGCTATTAAATTGTCTTACAGAAAGTCGGCGTTCAAGTGGCTTATTTTGTTCCATTTGCCTAGCACGCTGCCTATTTATTACTAAATTAAGTTTAAAGGCTTTTATTAATTATGCTTCATATTTAGAGTAACTCGGAATCAAGCTGCTCCGGTGGGCCGGAGTAGTAACCAGATTCGGTAAAGTTAGAAACGACCATATTTGAGGTAGTTTCAAAGTGGCCCCGATCACAGAGAAGCTCATTGAGACACGCCTTAGATGGTACGGACATGTAATGAGACGAGAGGATAATCATGTTGTCAAACAGGCCTTACAGATCCCAAACATGAAAAGAGGGAGAGGGAGACTTGAAGCGAGCTTAATTGAGAAAATCCAAAAACCCAGAACAGAAAAATCAGGAGCAATAGAACAAGGAGAGCTGACCCCAAATAATGGGATGGAGCAAAGACAAAGAAGAAGAAGACTTGAGTAACCCGGACTTTATTTTATGACAAACCAAATAAATTAAGAGCCATCGTCCACGACATCTTTTGGATCGCGTTTTTTGACATTTTTAAGAGAAGCGATGCAAACGCTCTGCAGCATAGCGTATTATTATGTTTTGCCCGACTAGAACGGAACCCAAAAGGAGGGTGTTTAGCTCGTCAGTGTATCTGTAAGTATGTCCGATTATATGTTCCTTCATAACTCCTTCATAGATCTGACTATTGGTCAGATTTTGACAAATTCATAAGATCGAGGCGGGGTATTTAGTTTGGTGCCGCCTGCTTAGTTGTTAATGCTGTCATTGGTTTTTTTTTTCAGTTTTTTAAGGGCCTTGTCCTACGGCAAATGAAGACCAAAGCTGAGTTAGCGCCTGCAATGTTACGCCTACTGTAAGTACATAAAAATATCTTTAATTCAAAGTCACCGACATAGCCCACCGAATTAGCATGCTGAAGTGGCAGTGGGCCGGCCATATCATCGCAAGATCTGATATCCGATGGTGTAGGTAGACGACTTCTTGCGTGGAGACCGCGGCTCGGTAAGCGTAGTGTAGGACGTCCTCAGACTCGGTGGAGCGATGATCTTCACAGGGCCGCTGGCAAGAGCTGGATAACCGTAGCCGAGGACCATGCTCAGTGGCGTGCAATAGGAGAGGCCTACGTCCAGCGGTGGACAAGCGTAGGCAGATGATGATGATGATCTTTAATCTTTCGGTACATAGAGTTTTTAGAGCGATACATCAGGCCGTCCGCAGACTTCAAAAATTATTAAATTCGATGTATATTGAAATCTTATTAAGATCACATTGGAAGTAGTGACCACATTTTTTTAACCGACTTAAAAGAAGAGCGAGGTTCTCAGTTCGTCTATTTCGCTTTTTATGTTTGTTCAGCGATAACTCCTTACCACGTTATCCAATTTTATTGACTCCTTTTTGTTACAAAGGGGATAGTTCAGAAGTGGTCCCTTATAAATTAGGTCAAAATCTTTCGACGGGTTTATTGAGATAATCACGAAACTTGAATTTACAAAGGCATTATCACGCCATTATGGAACGACTATATCGTGATCAACCACATTGTAAGCGCCACCTAATGTTAAAATAAGCAAACTTGTTTCTGTTTAATAAATATTTTGAAGGCGGTTTTCTTTTGTCTTTGTCAACTTGTTTCCACTAATTTATCTTGTTAACAGGCAGACCTTTTAATTTGTGCAATGGTTTATTCAAAAGTCATGACGTGCATTATGGAACAATCATACCGCGTTGAAGAATACCGTCAGCGCCACCTAGTGTGAGATTAGTAAACTAGTTTTTTTCTGAGCTATGTCAATCTCTATATAGACTTGTTTACACTTATTTATCCTGTTAACGCGCAGGCCTTTTGTGCATTCATAGTTTATTCAAGAGTCATGACTTGAAAGAAATTGGTCCAAGTTGCTATTCTCCTTTGCTCTCTGAACTCCAAAACAAGGTTGGCATTTAATATTTTTTGCCTTAATAAAATAAGTACTTGTTGGTACTGTCGACAAATTAACCACAGCCACAGTAACTTATACATCCGTGCACTCTACTCGGTTACATTACGGGCGAGTTTTTAACGAAAATGTAAGGGCCGATCACAAGCAATAGTCACTACATATTCTATTGTTTTGGTATCTAGATCTCTTATTCAATAAGACATATTTTCACTTTTTGAATAAGACATATTTCTTCTCTCTCACTTTGCAACTCTCCATTGCCGGCGTCTGGAAGAAATAGCTATGAGCAATAAGGCCGCGCATTGTCTCCTTGTAAATATTTTAAGTTTGCTTTTTTTTTTCTAGTGAACAATAAAGAATATTGTTATCTTATCTTGTCTTATTTTTGGCAGAGAAAGAAAAAGAGTGAGAGAAAAAGGGACAGATACATTTTTGAGAGAACAGCTTAACATCGCAGTACGTATCAAAGCACAAGCAACGTTATTAAAGTCCCACAGCAGGACTTAGGCCTTCTCACAGAAAGAGACAGCGAGTACGGGCTTAGTGCAATGCAAAATTTTTTGTAAATAAAAAATGTATAATTTAAAAATATATAATTTGTAGTCGGTGCCCAAAATATATGTCCTGGTCATAAAACTGGGCACCGACTACAAATTTTACTTCTACAATACCTACATATATACATACTTCTAATGTAAAGGTATTCTTTTAAATTATTCTAACTTTTTGAAGTCGATTTTTATTGTTTATTTAAAAATTTTTACTTTTTAATTTGTAGAGGGGGAGCAGGAGAAAGATAAACAAGTTCCTTATAACCATAATTTACCCTACTTAATTCGTTGCTTTAAAAATGTCAGTTCTCAATTTCCATCTCCGAAAGTCTTCACCAGAACATCACCAAATAACCTTGAGACTACTTTTATGCTATTTTATTAAACAAATAAGGCCCCATTAGGCCTTATTTACTGCTGTCTATTGAAGAGTTCCGTTCTCCAACTCTGAAATTCTTCATCAGACCGTTCATCTGATTCCTCTTCATCTTCACCAAATTAACATGACGTGAATAGATATAACGTAGCATGACTAATGGGACGTTATATCTATTCGAACAAAAAAAGAATTGTCGAGATTGGTTAGGATTTGTCGGAGTTATGCGAGAACATAGCAAAAAAACATACGCGTCGAATTGATAACCTCCACTTTTTTGCAGTCGGTTAAAAATAGTTTCAATGGCACCGAAATTGCCATCAATACCAATACATTGGGCTTAATAACCACCCGCGTCCGCCGTGGATTCGTGATTTCAAGCGCTGAGGTACACATCACTGCTTTGCACGAATTCCTCTGGCTTTCAGGTTTCCCCACGCTTTCCGGTCAGTCTTGAAAAGGGGAAGGGTAGCTTAGAAAAGGGAAATATAACGGGACGTGATACGAAAACATATTATTTGGAACAGAAAGAGGAATCTTTATTTACCAAAGAGGAATCTGTAATTACTGGCCGACCACATCTGCATTACTAATCGAGGTAAGAACCTCGTTTCTTCTACTTTCATCTGCGGAGTTTCCCATCTTCTAATACAACGGAGATGGGGGGTAATGTATTTAGTTCGTATGTATGTAAGTATGTCTGATTCTACGTTACCTCATAACTCCTTAACCGATCGTTAGATTTTGACAAACAAGATCTCCGTTGGTTCGTCATAATTGTTATTTGCTTTAGAAATAAACATTTTTATTTCATTTTTCATTTTCAATTGTGCGGGTAACTTAATAGGTCAGCATAAATCCGACAAAAAACAAAAACAATATTAATCATCGATCTAATTTGGAAGAAGTTTCCTTCAAACCCACTATGTGATGTTGCTAATCATTTACAACAGGCAATGCTTTTTTCTAAAACAAAATAAAAAAAACCTAAAATATATGGAGCTAACGTTGGTGTACTGGCCGGTAAAGGATGTCCCAGGCGGACACGCTTCGACCAAATAAGGGATGTATTGGCAAAGGGCGATATAAAATGTAGTCGAAACCGGTGGCAAACGTGAGTTTATATTATGTACGTAGTTAAAAATTAAGCGCTAGATTTGTAACCTAGAGTGTAGCTGACGAAAGCTCGACCTGAAATATTTTTAAAGTCTTTACATGAAACCATTAAATGACGGTCAGTGCTGTCGTATAACTGTTACCATTGTGACTTTATAATTTTGATACTTATTGGCTGAATATTCATATTTATTGTATAGATAATATTGTACTGTTTAAAGAGTGTAAGAAACGATAAAATAAGATATTTTTATAAATGCACAAACTATAAGATTTTTTAGTTGTTTTCAGATTTGTGCAGAAACCAACTAAATACCTTATAATACTGTCAGTTTAGAAATAAGAGATATTTTTTTTTGTGTTTTTAGATAAGGCTTCGATATGCATAAGTAACAAGAGATGTTTTTTTTATTTTTGAAAAGGCAGTATAAAATATAAAGACATTATAAAGGAGTTAAAATCTTTTTTTTCCTAGTATAGCTAATGATACCAATTATTATTTTTTTTTATTTCTTGCCAATTTCTCAGGTTACGCTTTCATTTACCAGAAATTATTGACTTACTTTGTCAGATACTTACAAGTGAATCCATTAGAAGCATGTTAAGAAATTAAGGGTTATTTTATCTAACAACGCCACAAAAACATTGCAAAATTCCTTACTTTTCCAAACATTTCAATAAGTGACGACAAATTCGCCTACGGGCTGTGGTCACGAAAGCAAAACAAATGCCAAATTATGCTTTGACCTTACCATGCTAAAGTAACAGTTACGCTGTAGCCAATTGAGGTAACATTTGCTTGTCAACTCGCAAAACGGTTTTGTCTGTTTACTTACACGCACTGATAAGCTATTGAGAGTGACCTTGTGACGTCACAGACCGTAAAAAATCGGCCAAGTGCGAAACAGACTCGCACACCAAGGGCTCTGTGCCACAATAAATGTAATATTACGTATTGAACAAGCATAGCACTCATTGACTTCTGGACGCCCAGAGAGCGATGAAGAAAGCGATGCCCGGTATCTTCATCAAAGATCGCATGCGGAACACCGAGATCAGGAAGTGAACTAATGTAACCCAACATTGCAGGAAAGGTCGCCGCTCAGAAATGGAAATGGTCAGGTGTTTGTCGCAGAGAGGATGAAAGATGGGGTCACAAACTACTAGAAAGGCCGAGGACCGGACGTAGAAGTGTAGGCTGACCCCCAGGCAGGTGGTGCGATGACATTGACAAGGCAGTAGGGTGGCAGTAGGGAAGACCTGGAGAAGTACAGCGTAAATCAGAAGCGACTGGCGCTTGCATGAAGAGGCCCTTGTCCAACAGTGGATATTGATGGGCTGAAGATGATGATAAAGAAAATTGAGTTCTCTTTAATTTAGTAAAAGCGGGAGTCCGACGACTTAGCTGGTTTTTATAATGCAGTGTTATACATCACACTTATTTTGATACTTGCGTGTATTACTGTTTTTATAATAGAGAAAAAACTAGTAAAAAGGAGAGACCAAGGTAAAATAAGATAAGAACAACCTAGGTACCTCACAGTATTGAATAAAGGTTCCACCTGCTTAATATTTAATTTTCGGCATTTATGGTTATTGTTTTCTTCAGTTTTTTTTAAAATCAATTGCGATCTTATTTGTCAAAATCTGACTATTGTTAAGGAGCTATGAGGGAACATTATGTAGAGTCGGACATACATACTTACACGTGCTTGTACGTACATACATACTTACATATATACATAATCATACACATACGTACATATATCAATGCATACATCCATACGAGACAAACACATGACCTAAATAAACAAAATATAATTTACAAAACCAATTTTTATTTTATTTTTGTCTCTTTTTCTCTACAGTAACATAACGTATCGACGTATGGACGTATTTATGGACGAGCAGAAAGTCCCGTTTTCGGGAACAGAACTTTGGCACACCCTATATACTTTCTACACAAAACAGTTATCACAATGCTCGCGTAGGCTGACATCGACCGCCGAAAAAGGCTCCGCCATAAAGGAAACTACGTGATAAGATAAGAAAATGTGCTAGCCCATCTCACTTTCTGTTTACAATAACATATGGAAATTATATTTGTCGGCCTTTCGTGCCTTATCACGGGTTTTAGATGAGGCAATGAGGCCACGGTCATAAAACTACAACTCATACCAGCGGTTTGCATAGCAACGATTTCGTTGAACATTGCGTCTGTGGGTTAATCGACTTTGCCATGAACATCGAATTGTAATAGCAATCTATGAATTGTAGTTCTATAAAATAGGACCCTGATCAACCTTGTTGACTGCCTCGTTGGTCAAGCGGTAACTCGCTTGACTATCAAACTACAGGCCACGGGTTTGTTTCCCACTGGAGGCCGTACTTGTCTCATGCAAATGGCCTCAGTCTGGGTTTGTTTTCATGTTTGTGATACCTTTGCCTGGTTACACCATAGAACAACAGGGTATCCTAGAGGGCAAGTGATTGTTTTGTGTGGAATAAAACAAACCCTCTACTTTTTTATTGCAATGTCACGCTTAACGTAACTGATTAGAGTGCACGTCTCCTTTACTATCGACTATGGACTTAAAACGGGCCAAGAGCACGTCGGTCTCGCACATTGAATAGTTCAAATATATAAATAGATAGATAGAGAATACTTTGTTGTATAGCACCTGGGTGACCGAGCTTTACACGGTTTTTTTTCGGTTAATCGTGTTTTTTGGAAATTATATTTAAATACGATGAAAAAAAGGGGCAAAAAAGGAAAAAAATACGGACAAAAATAATCGCACTGGAGACAGGCTCGAACCGGCGTCTTCTGGTTTCGGGACAGCCGGATTTCCCATCTGAGCTAGTAGTTTTTCATTGCCTAAAAACACGGATAAACCGAACCCTCTCCATACAAAATTTTATGAAAATCGTTGGAGCCGTTTCTGAGATTCAGATTATATATCCTTACTATACTTACTTAATATGTATTATAAACGCGAAAGTTTGTATGTATGGATGGATGTTTGCAACTCTTTCACGCAAAAACGGCTTAACGGATCCGGATGAAATTTTGCACAGAGATAGATTATAGTCTGGATTAGCACATAGGCTATTTTTTATCCCGGAAAAATATACACCAAAATTACCACGCGAACGAAGTCGCGGGCAACAGCTAGTAATACATCTATACAAAAATTTCTCGTTTAAAGGTATTAGATAAAAAAGTAAATTACACAGATGTTTCTTAACGTAACATTATAGATAGCGGCCTTAGCACTAAGAGTCATTTAATTTGATTTTTATTTGCTATGGTAAACTACATCTCTGGTCCTAAATACTTTTTATCTTCTTTTACTTTCAAGAAATACCTCAGTCTAGTCAGACCTGAGATTTCTGCACTTAGCCCCATAGCTGGACCATTGTACGTAGCAAGCGCTGAGGTATGTAGATACCTCAGACACCAGGGTTACCTCACGATGTTTTCCTTCATAGTTAGCTTGTGGTATTGCTACTACAACATCACAAATGTACGTAACTTAGAAAACAATGTCATTGGTTGCCGGGATTCGAACCCTGGCCGTCCGGAGTGTGAAGCCGGCGTTCTACCACCGCAGGCATATCTCAGATAAATGTGTTTTAATGATACCCCACGCGACTGAAGCCACGGGCACGGCTAGTGAAGATACGTCTCATCATCTCATGTTTGCGATATGAGTATAAATATTGTCATTAAAGCCAGCCCTACAGCGATCTAACTTTGCTATTAGAAAACTTAACCTATCTGTGCAACTCGAAGTCAAACTTGTGATTTGTGATTTAAGAAATTTATTTCTCAATAAGAATACATTGATTCACTTACTTGAGAAACAATAGTTATGTATATTAATAAATGTTATATAAAGCAAAACGCGCCGTTGCAATTCGCGTATAATTCTTGGAAGTAAGTAGAAAGTGGGTACATAGGATTTGTTAGTTTGATAATAACAGTTTGCAATAAAAACGAACATAAGGTTGCGTTCACATTGTTGAGAGTTAAAAGCAGGCAAGAAGTTGAAGGCAGGAGTGAGTGCATACTAAAAACAAAAAATAGTGGAAAGCTATAAGGCTTCAACAATGAAGTATCCCTCAAAATGTGGCTTCTCAGTAATCCTCTGTAGATAGGCAATGATTTAGCTTCCTTGATATCTTTTGGTAATTTGTTAACTTAATTTGGTAACTTTGCCCTCTCATCCTAGGGGGATGTTATAAAACAAACTGCGTTTTCATGTCTAGACTGTGTTCGGAATCGAAATGTCCACAAATAGTTTACATGGAGCAGGAATTTCAGCATCTTTTGACAGATTATAAATTTATCTTTGATTGACTGCCTCGTTGGTCTAGCAGTATCGCGTCTGATTACCATGCCGGAGGTCGTGGGTTTGATTACCACAGTCTGGGTGTATTTCAGTGTTTGTGATGCCCTTGCCTGGTTACCATAATACAGGGTATTCTAGTGTGGGACCAGGATAAGTGATTCGGTTGTGTTGAAGTTGCCTACAAGAAGATTTTGAAAGTGCCTTAGTTCGTGTTAACCCAAAACGCGGCCTAGCTGTTACGACATTATTAAAATACATGGAACAGCTGATACATGGTGCATATTTTCGCGATTTCGAAAGTTATCCGTACCGACAATATTTATGGGAATATTGTTACACTTTACATTACACCCTGTATGAAGTTACATCGCACAGTCGACAACAGCTAACTTCTTTTCATTTTTCTTGCAAAGTCGCTAAGTACGATCATCATCATCAGCCATATGGCGCCCACTGCAGGACATAGGCCTCCCTCATGGTTTTCATAACCATGAGGGGTTTTGCCATACTCGCCACGCTTGGCAGGCGGGAATTAAAGAATATTATTATCTAAGAGAGCTAAGATAAGATAACATATTATCGTAAGTAGAGAGCATGCGTAAAAGTCCAGTATAAGCCATTACTCTAAAGCTATTCTGTCTCAGATCCTATAAAATATTCAAGTCCCCAAGCGAAAAATACTAAATCAATATCGTACGATGCGATGCGTGTACTCTACACACGATGAATATTATCATGTTTTTATGTAGCCTATATGTGTCCCACTGTAGGGCACCGATCTTCTCTCAGAGAGAGAGAGAGTACGGGCTTAATTACCACGCGTGCTTACCGCGGATTGGCAATTCAAGCAATACCTACTTTATGGGTAAAAGATAGTAAAAGATAGGTTAAGGAAGGGACTGGATAAATATTTGCCTCTTGCTCACACTATATAAACGGCAATGTTCTTTGAGCGAAAGGGAAATAGCTGTCCAGTACCTTTTTCAATTGTCGGTGTTATACGTCAAAGGTAGTATTTATAAAAAACACTATTCCTCTAAAACACTCCTCAGTTTAAATATTCGGTGGTCACGTCCTTCCTTTTACCACAGACTATTTAAACTGTATCTGAGGAGTTTTTTAAGGAATCGTTTTATATCCTCGGTAATTAACAAAAATAATGCAAATCATCTCAAGTGAGAACTTTAACGTGTTACCGTTCAAAATTGTAAGAACTTTAAAAAAAAATTTTGTTTTTTTTTTAATTATAAATCTTGTTTAAATGTTCAATTTTACAGTAGAGGAAGTTGTTAAACTGAAAAAAATGTAAAGGGTGAGGTAAGGGTCGTAGTTGCAATTCCCATTCTCAGCTTGGTTATAATTTCTGTACATGTTTGTTTAACGATAAAAAAGCTTAGAATTGACTTCTTAATAACATCCATAAAATAAGACCAGCTTCTCAGTTCCAACTTTAAAATTAAAATAAACCCAAGCTAATCTAACCAATAACATTACCGGGTGTTGAGATAAATACTCAAGTTTTTTTTCTTCTAAAACCAGACAACTTATGTGAGTAGTAAATTCCTATAGAAAAGTAAAAGAAACGTAACAGTAACTTATACCTACATTTTCTATGGGTGTATAAATAGGTACATACATAACATAAGCAGCATATATACGTCCCACTGTAGGGCACAGCAGGCCTTCTCTCAGGGGGAGAGTGTGGACTTAATCACCACGCGTGCCCACCGCGGATGGGCGATTTCAAGCTCTGAGGTATATGAATGGCTCAGACACTCAGGCTTCCTCACGATGTTTTTCCTTAAACGTTAGCGAGTGGTATTGCTACTATAACTTCACAAATGTACATAACTTAGAAAACCAAGTCATAGGTATATGCCCGCACTGGAAATCGAACCTGGGTCTCTCGCTTCTGAGTCCGATGTTCTACCCACTAGGCTACCACCGCTAGATTTACTTCTACTACATAAAAATTCTACATTAAAACACAACGTCTAACCTTATACGAGTTTGGACTAACTAGTAAGAAAGAGAAATAACAATAAAGAAAAAGTAAGTAAAACCACAGTTTGGTACTCCCCGAATCAGAAAAATAATATTAAAATCTCACCATAAAATACGATGCAAAATATCCTTGCAATATAATTCCGATACACTCACAAAAAAGTGACTGGCACCTTTATCAAAATTACACCTTCTTGCTACAAATACTTTTTCGAAAAAAAAATTACGCGTTCACTTGTTTTGCCAGAGAAACTGTTCGATAAACATACTCGGGTAAGCGTGGTGGTTATCGCGCAAGGATGGGTAACGTGCAGCCTCAATGAAAGTAGAATCGCAACTGAGGGTTGGAAATCATACTAAGGGAAGGATTCTATGGGGCATGTCTGGGTGGCTTGTTTGTAGTACTATTTTCAGCCGTTGTTATGTCTGAGATTGGTCATTATTCAATACAGATAATCTGTGGTACCTATTCCTAAAGTCCCTAAATTCAGTTTGAGAGTGAGTATTACACATTTGAAAAGCCACTTTGAAATTTCTTAGAGAAAGTGACTAGAAAAATAAATTGACCACTTAGGCCTTTTACATTTATACTAGATGATCGACATTAAACAATGTTGTTACGGGGAAGCCAATTAAACTGCGGTTAACATTAAAGGATGTGGCCAGTTTCTGAATTGAGAATTTCGCTACTTAAATCGTTAACTGTAGTGCTATCTCTTCGAATTTCTCAGAAAAGAGCGTGACGGAACGTTACTTAAGTATTTACTCAGTGAAATTCTCAATTCAGAAACCGGCCCCAAGTGAGGCAGTAATTGCGGTTTGTAATGGTAACAGTTTGTTCAACGAAATGAAATGAAATGATTTTATTTGCATGAAAAGTCGTACATATGGTGGTCGGATAAGTATATGGCTCTACACATTTCACCTTTCTAGGCATGTAAAAATTGTTATATTCTAACATTGTAAATATTATAACGTCAGATTACAACATGTCATAATAACTTAATTTAAATCATATGTATTTACAAATAAGACATATTTACAATTGAATACTATTTACACTATTATTATATTACATCATTATTTTTTTAAATGTCAATATTAATATTTTTTAAAGTAAACAATTCGGCGACAGTATAAAAACATTCATCTAAAAGCCATCTGTGCAAACAAGGCTTAAATCGAGTTAGTGGCAAACGTTTAACGTCTCTGGAAGCTTATTATAAATTTTTATAAACATGCGGTAGCAGCTTCCTTGGCAAAATTACGATAACGAAAAGTTTTTTTATCTCAATGCTGCGTGGTGGCTTAGTACAGGAAGAGGTAGAAAGCAAGTCTGGGGCAGCCTTTAACCAGCAGTGGAACACAAAAAAGGCTAAAAAAAAACTTACGCCATTTACACCATGTAGCCCTTCCTTCACCAGAAAGGATAGTACAAGACATGGACCCCACACTTCCCCTAATGTAATGACGTTTCCCATTCTAACCCCCCGCATTTGAGTATTTGAGAACATCTCAAATGTATTGTACGCACCACTTACCTCTGGCCTGTAGATCTCAACGCTAGTACCTTAAGTTGGAGAGAATAGAGGTGATTTTGCCTTGGAAAAAGTGCTTTGATGGGTTGGGAAAATTACTCTGTGGTTTGGTTAGTTGTAGTCGTTTACGAGAAATATCAATTTAAAATATGTTAAAGAATTAGTACTGTGAGCGGTATTCTGTTTGTTCAATACTAGTTCTTATACCGTGCGTCATAAGAGCCCAGCTCTGACTTACAATGTCTAAAACTGATACTTGTCTTACTGTATCGTATCGTGATCAGAGTAATATGGAAGTGAGTAATATTCAGCATCAATATAATTTATTCGGAATTACTTCTAATTTATTATGCAAGTCCTGAGACACGCCAAGTAGTGTTTGTGTGAACTTTTACTGAAACATGAATATTTTCGAAATATCAGGCTTTACCCAAATTTATGTGCGCCTTGGCCGTGTGGCGCCGGATTAAGAATAGCGTCACTCCATTTCCTCCCGTGGATGTCGTAACATGACGGAAGGCCACTAAGGAAATACATTACCAGGAGACGGGCAGCAGCGTCTTTCTGAGATTCCAACCGCATACTGCGATCGCCAACCCGCCTGCCAAGCGTGGCGATTACGGCAAGACCCCTCATGGTTATGAAAACCATGAGGGAAGCCTATGTCCGGCAGTGGACGTCAAGGGGCTGATGATGATGACGATGTGCGCTTTGCGCACTTTACCATTCACGCTCATAGGACAAGGATTCCGTAAATCATTGTATATCGCAATCAAATATGTCTGTATATATATAACAAATATTAAATATATAACAATGTCTATTCTATGGAACACTTACCAAGGATTTTAAGCACTATCTATCAAACAGCGCCTCTGCAAAGCGGAAAAACGGCAAAAATCGTTTTGTTTTTTATTTCAAAATTAAACATTACATTTTTAAAACTCATAGAACAAAAGTTTTTCTTCTTGACAAAATCTTATTGACGTGTTTCTAGAATTGTGCATTTTTTAGGCAATCCAGTATTTTATGTCATTATGACCATATTTAAAAAAAAACTGTTTGTCTAAGCAAAGTTTATCTGGAACGCAGTATATTCAGATAACTGCAATCTACCTTAACACATTCATAGCTCAGTTCCAAATTCACCACGTACTTCGCATAAATTCACAACGTCGGCGCACAATGCCGTAATGAATACAAATAACACCGCTTCAGATGAATTAGAAAAGGCTTACGCGATTAAGGCACTGTTTAGACTGTGTCATATTGCTTAATTTTTTTTTTGTGGCCAATCTTTTTAATTGACTTTGTCACACATGCTTTCTATTCCATTCTAAATAGTAGCGTTGTATGAATGACAGCGTTCTTATGAGGCCCATAGTAAGAGACCACGTTTCAGTGCCATAAATCATCACGGGTAACATACACTGGTTGCATAATTTTGTCTTGAGCGATTGAGGTATATCGGTCGTGAAACGTGGTCTCTCACTATGGGCCTTATAAGAAAGCTCAAGGTCACGCAACGAGCTATGGAAAGGGCTATGCTCGGAATTTCTCTACGAGATCGAATCAGAAATGATGAGATCCGTAGACGAACGAAAGTCTTCGACGTAGCCCAGCGGATTAGTAAGTTGAAGTGGCAGTGGGCGGGGCACATGGCACACAGAACTGATGGCCGATGGGGCCGAAAAGTTTACGAGTGGAGACCACATATCGGCAAGCGCAGCGTAATACGACCAGCCACAAGATGGACAGATGACCTCATCCAAGTGGCAGGAAGACGCTGGATGCAAGCCGCTTCCAGCCGGTCTTTTTGGAAATCCAAGAAGGAGGTCTATGTCCAGCAGTAGACTTCTTGTGGCTGAATGATGATGATGAATGAGTGAAATGAATTTTAAGTAACGAAATGCTTTCAAATTACATGCACGCTAGTCACTCACGACTAGTATTGCTAGTCGCTTCGTCGGTCTTTCTGGAAATCCATGGAGGAGGCCTATGTCCAGCAGTGGACTTCTTGTGGCTGACTGAATGATGATGATGATGATAGTCGCCCACGACACAGAGGTAGCCAAGTGAGAGATGACAAAGATGTCTGGAATCAAAGCCAGTTCAATGCATGAGTTCTAGGTTTTAGAATAATATGTTAATTTAGTTTGAAAAGAAAAAGTTTGGCGTTTTTTGTCCATTTTTTCTGCAAAATGATCTAGATTTTCAAATGGACACCTAGTTCAACTTGTAAAGTTTATAAAGTCGCAGTTTTTGTGTAACTATGAATACTTAATTACTACTACTAGATACATAATAGAGCAAGCGGGTGAGGGTGTATCAAAGTTATAAATTAATGCTAGATTATACAGAAACATAAGCTATTTCTCTTTTGTTCATTAAAAGATTTTTAGTAATTTCATTTTCATTTCATTTCGATTGGTATAACTATATAGTAAGTGCTAAGTTTAGCACAAAGAAGCAGCCTGGCTGCCCATAGCAGAGGGAAGCCTAGGTTGAGAGAAAGGACACAATTTGTCACACATATTTTATTTATTTGCAAACACATTTTCTAACTCTTCTTATTGTTAAGTACATTATTTTTGTTGCACTAACCCGTGCTGAGTCTTGTTATTGTTATTCCTACAAAGTTTTTAAGTCAATAGGTTTTAAATGCAATCAGGATCGTGTCGAGAGCAGCAGTCTTCTTTCTCAGACCTTTTCAAGACCCGACGACGTTAAAAAAGGGTATATACGCGTGTGGTACGGGTTGGTATCATTGCAACGTAAATAATTTGCATTCTGTTGGTTGAATGTTACGGTAACAATGTTAGCGGCCGCCTGAGGGTTACTGTGTAGTGAAGTATGAGGCAGCGAAAATACTCCACTCTGACCGTATTAAGTCTAAAAAAGCTTTGGCCTTTGCATCTTCGTAATGAGATGATTTATACAGCGTCCAGTGGCACCTTCACTCACACTAGATGGGTGAAGGGACCACTCGGACGCTGCAATGCCTGGGATATTGTTTTTAGGTGGAGTTGGCTTGCCCAGCACCTGTACATGGAATTTTAAAAATTCCATGACCTGTACCATCCTGACAGCTTAGTCGGCCTGGTCCACGGGAAAAACAAGTCAATACGTGCGGAGCCAACCAAGCCGCGAGTGGTAGCCTAGTGGGTAAAACAATGGACTCGGAAGCAGGAAACCTAGGTTCGATTCCCAGTGCGGGCATGTACCTATGACTTTGTTTATTTTCAAAGTTACGTACATCTGCGAATTCGCATTGTGGATAGTGTAGCTTGGGCAATGCACGATACATACTATAAGTACATAAATTACTTTTTAAGTTGGTACGAGTACCTACTTAAGGAGTTCCCACGAGTGCCATCAACAATATCAGCGCAATTGAACAATAAATTGTTATTTATGCCACACCTGGCCAAAAAGCGGGTTTTTCCGCACGCTACGGGTGCGGGAAAACCCACTTTGAGGCCAAGTGAGAACATAAAATTGTGTACACAACATGGACTGTAAAATAGAAAGCCCTCTATAGCATATGTATGACCCTTGCCTGCGGCTCGGGCCTTAAACTTCTGCGATATCGTCTTTCTTTATTTTACGGCCCTAGTTGTGTAAATAACTATTCCCTATGTATGTGATATTAGCAGGCACGCACGGTTGCGGTCTAAAAAAAAAATATCGGTTCTCAAATTAGATTATTCGCAAGTCTCTTAAATGCATTGTTTTTCAATAGAGTGATATTATTACGCCAATGATTGTTACTATTGGTAGTCTACAATCGCATTCCAATGGCATGACCCGTGCAACTTTACTCGGTGCCTCGCGAAATTCGATCTTCCTATTTGCCCGGGTTATATAATGATATGACATTGTAGTGCCATTGTTTAGTGGACTACGAAATAGAAGCAAATAACAGCTATTGTCGTACTGATGTAATACTATTAAACCACTAGGTATATTATATTAGACTTTAAGCCCAGATGGTCAACGTTAGTAATTTTTTATTAAGATCGTCCTGTTCTATCAAGATAATATTTGAATCGTGTGATTTTAAAACGACACATGTCCTTTCATTACAACTTTGCAGGAAATAGAAAAAACTGTTTTATTCAAATACTAATATCTACATATTTTAGCATATTATATTGATTTCTGTATGAATAAAGTACAATTTTTTTCTAATGTAAATCAATAGGTAGGTGTAAATAATTTAATTAAAAAAAATGGGCAAGTGTTATTTTAAAAACACATGTGACTTGTGTTGTTTTAAAATCACACGATTCATTTATCTCTTTTTTCTATATCGGTCGCTCAATTCTGAGGATCGTGACCATAAGTTCTCAATCATTACAGTCATAGGCACGATGGGATGCATGCTGATAATATTAATAATAATAAGTGAGACACCCTGTGGGACGTAGGCCTTCTCTCAGTGAAAATAGGGCCTTAATTACCACCCGTACCCACTGTGGATTAGCGATTTCAAGCGAAGAAACATGCAAACAGACGATGTTTTATTTCAACGTTAGAGTCATTTATTTACCTATAGTACGACGTAATTTACAATTTTGCCTAACATACTTATTTGGTATTGTCTAGGCCTTGTTTCTGTTTAGAAATCGGGTTTTTTTGTTCAATAAATTTTAATGGAAAACCCTCCCGGGACGTAACTCCCTCCCCTTTCCAATTGTGATGTGTTTACTTTCTATTTTGCGATGTTTTTCCCCGTACCTACAAAATATGTTGTTCTCGGAAATTATTTTGGGAGGGAACGCAAATACTTTTAGGTGTGTGAACGTTGCTATTTTTAATGGAATCTTAAAATCAAGTAACAATCGTCAACAGTCCATAAGCAGATTGTTAACGTACGAGACACTTTATTTATTAATCATCCAATCACGCGTAAATGG
Source organism: Yponomeuta malinellus (assembly GCA_947308005.1). NCBI lineage: Eukaryota > Metazoa > Arthropoda > Insecta > Lepidoptera > Yponomeutidae > Yponomeuta > Yponomeuta malinellus. Next base: position 5,502,417 of record OX371020.1, on the reverse strand, counting down.
CTGAATGGGTTTTGGTGAAATTAAGTGATTTCATTGTGACAATAAAATTTCTAATCTTAAAAAAATTCTCAACGTTATTGTTTCCAACTTTTAGTAATAATAATCATCATTATCATCATCATCATCAGCTATTTGACGCCCACTGCAGGACATAGGCCACGCTTGGTAGGCGGGTTGGCGATAGCAGTATGCGGTTGATCTCATGAAGACGCTGCTGTCCGTCTCCTAGTAATGTATTTCCTTAGTCACCTTTTACGACATCCACGGAAGGAAATGGAGTGACGCTATTCTTAATCCGGCACCACACGGAAAATTATAAGTCTAAATAATTAATAATAATAATAATAAATCTTTGTTTCAGGCGTACAAAAATCATAAATTTGTTGGTATAATTTAACCTAACCTAGCCTATGTTAGTGCAAAAACAACAAATTTTATTTCTACCATATACACTGAAGTCGCTCAGTCTGTGCGCGCTATTTACTTTAAACTTCAAAAACATGATTACCTTCTTCAAAAGGAATCTTCAAAATTACGGTGACGATGCGTTCCAATTTCTAAGGACGTTTGACCGGTCTATAGTAGCGTGACAATCCGTTACGGCGTTTGCGGGACACCCCTGCGGACAGCCTTCATTTGACACGTAATTGATGTGGGTCGCGACGCTCTCCCACAAACCGAATTACACCTTCACAAAACTAGAGGTATATCTATATATACTACCGACCCCCTGACTCTGAAAAGCGGCGAAAATTCAGCTTAATTCCTTGGGAACAAAGTCCAAAGTGCATTTAAAAGGATGGTGCCAAAGTCAAAACTGAACCTCCGTCTAGACTCGAGTTGGTTCGGACTACGAATCTGGAGCGTAAAATAATGCTACGCGAGTGCTACGCGATGCTACGCGCTACGAGACTACGAACATCTACTCTGAACTAATTCTGTTTGTTTAGTTTTTTTTAATTCTGTACTTATCAATCTCTCTCTCTTTCTCCTTTATCTCTCTTTTTTTCTCTGGGACATACGACACGGTCCTGTTTGCCACGGTGTGGCATAAATAACAAACCTCAGAGAATCAGTGACATAGATTGGATTTTAGTAAGGAATGGCTAATACTACGCCATACTGCAAAAACATTGCCTAGAATCATTGTGAATAGCGAAACCGTTCCGTATGATGACGCTTCCAAACTGGTTTCACTTTCGACACTGGCTTGCAATGGCGAAGTATGTTGTAAGCTCAATAGAACCTACTATTGTATCGCCAGAGTAGCACCTACCTTGTCTAGGGAAATTTTGCTACGGCTACTTCCATTCAATACTGATATACGGGATAGACCTTTGGGTACTAGCTGGAGATCGAGACTGACCCTTCATCATTCAAAGAAGAATGATTCGAAGAATGATGAAGGCGCCTCCTGATGAACCCACCAAACAATGGAGAACTTGCACTAAAAAATTTTTTAATAGAATAGGAGAGGACACGTTAAAAGATAAATAAACGTGGTATTTTTTTTCTCTCCAACTAATACTTTTGTAATATAACCAGTCGAAAAGTCAATATAGTCACGTGGTACTAAAACGTGCCATGCAAATCGACCTTAGACTATGACGTGACTCCCTAACGTAACGCCTATAAGTGTTTATCAATATTTGAGTCATCTCGTAAAATTATGTTTTTATGCATGTATACCCTTATAAAAAACGTTCAGAATTCAATGACAAAACGAAATATAATAACTTTTATGTTATTAAAGTAACTTTATTTTTCGCATATTTTGTGACCCCGAAAATACCGAAAAATAAATTTTTATTGTTTTATTTTTTAATTTGTCCAAGGTTTTAATATGATTTCTATGCTATAAAAGCAATGTGACTCCAATTTAAGTTAGACGCAAGTTCCCCATTGTTCATTGAGCTATGTGTAATCACAGTTCCTTCTCTGTACTTATTTCAAGTAGCAAAATATATCCGGTGAAATTTTTCCTCAGTGGTGACTACTAGTAGGTGTAGAATCCGAAGACAGCATGACCTGATGATTATTACACATCGTCTATCTGAGACTGGCAAGTCACCAGAGGTCCGCATATCTATAACAAAATTCCCGTGGAGTCACTGAGAAACTATATATTCTTATATAAACTAGAATAATATATTTGTGTAAAAGCTTATGCCATCAAAAACATAACTTGTAAAAAAAACAAGTCTCGCAAATCAGTTCCTACCGTAAAAAGTTGTGAGATCCATGGAATACCAAGTAGGTTAATATATTCAGTCCCTACTTAAAGGTCCTAACCTAACCTAACAACATCTTATAGTGACCATATCAATATTTAATTACTTATTTTATTTTATTTTTTAGAGAAAAAAACAAATAATTTGATCACATTATACATACAGTTCAAAAGGCCAATAACAGATATTAAAAATCTTTTATGTATTAAATACATAGATTGACTTCGCAATCGCACTAAACAATCTGATTTAATATAATATGTATTACTTGTGATATACATTGTAACATTATACCTTGTGAGATACTGTGTGTTTATTATATATAATAGATATTCAAATTAAAAAATTCTATCTCCTCAGATTACTCTGTTGATGAATGTCTGAAGGAACAACCAAATTATTTTATTATCTTTGATGTATTATTTTAATTGTTGATGGATTATTACTCATTCAAGTTTGTTTATCATAAGATTGTAATAATATTTTAATATTACTAAGTTATTTAAACTAAGCTTCTGCTTTGGTCTTGTACTTCTTAAAACTATTTGACGAAGTTTTTACGTAGACTGAATATAGGTATGAATATGAATATTTTTCGTGATTTCAATTTATTTTAGTGATGTGTATGTATGTAGTAGATTAGATAAGATGAGACTATAATACTCTTTATTGTACACCATCCATTATAAAGATACATGAAAAATCTTAAATATCTAAGTTACATGGTATATGTATTGTTGAAATTTTGCATACGCTTCGAAAGCAAAGGTTTGTTTAAATGTTTAAAACATTTTCACAAAGGACTTATCAACTTTTTAAGCTGATGCCAACAGGAGCAGGGTGGTATTATGAAATTTAAATGGCGCACGCTCAGCATCCATTGTCTGGGCGTTACAAACAGATTAACTGTACACTCCGGTGCAAATTAAACTCGGCAAACCTCGTCGCATAGGAATTTCTTTTAAAATAACGGAAATTATGTCTGCGAGTTGCAAAATTACGACAAAAGTATATCAGCTGTTCCATAGATTCTGATGCCATAAATTTAGTATGGATTTGCTGATATTTCGTTCAAGATTACGATTAAGTTTTTTCTATGGTATAAGTTACACATATTAAGGGAAAGAGTCCCTCCTTGATGATGTATGTTAAGATAACATAATAATAATAATAATAACGACTTAAATTACCACCTAAATTTTGCGGATGACGTAGTCATACTCTCAGAAAATAAACCTCTCACAAACTAAATCACCTCTCACAAACTAAAATAATTACCAACTCTCCAGAATAGTTCGATGGTCCTCCATCGATTACAACTGGCTGATAATAACAACTTCCACTCAAGCAAGCAAGGTCTCGGAAAAAGAAAATGTGACTTATGTACAGAAGCAGCCTATATACATCCCACTGTTAGGGCACAGGCCTTCTCTGAGGGAGAGAGTATTAATCACCACGCCCACCGCAGATTGGCGATTTCAAGCGCTCAGACGCTCAGGTTTCCTCACGATGTTTTCCTTCACGGTTAGCGAGTGGTATTGCTACTATAACTTCACAAATGTACATAACTTAGAAAACAAAGTCATAGGTATGCCCGCTCTGGGCATCGAACCTGTGTCTCTCGCTTCCGAGTCCAATGTTGTAGGCTACCACCACTGTTTGTTTTTTTTTTTAATATTTCCAAAACATTACATTGAAGGCAGAATTACAGTTGCGTGGAACAAATACTAGAGCTGAAGCAAAAATTTAAAAGTAATCTGTAATGAAAAATGATAGAGTGGCCTAGGGAACAAGTTTGTGTGTAATGGATCCCCGTCAAGTGAGCATACCGGAAAATATTAAACGTTTATTAAATATAAACGTTTAAAAATATACAGAATCCCTTTTCTGGATGCAACCTAAATCTAGCACTAAAAAAGAAAGTGTTTGCTTATAGGCGCCTGTCAAATTTTTGCTTTAACAAAAAGGAGAAAAGGAGCACACAGACCGGTCAATGAGCCTTGAAACGGACTATGCTTACTAAGGTCAAAGGTCAAAGAACGCGGAAGGTTGAGAGTAAACTAAACGGCACTGATACCGCACGACATCGCACGTTACAGACGTCGTTGATACACCACGAAAAATCAAAAGTAAATGGACAGGTCTTGTGAAAAAGCTTTCTGTGTCTTTCCTGTCACTAATTCAGCATAAAAAATCTAAGTCAGATTTTTTTAATGCCGAATTAGTGATACCCCTTAAGGCTCCTATTGCAGGTTAAAACTATTTTCTTAGATATTAAGTACCAGTTTTAACAGTCTGGCGAGAAGTTAATTTTTTTTACGAAGGATTTCAAGTTTGTTAATAAAGTGCCCTATTATTGCTTTAATATTTTACGAGTAAGTTGCAATTCCTGAGGTTAGCTGGTAGATAAAACTTAGTAGCATTAAGCTCGCCTATGTGCAAAACTGTGTGTTTAAATGCAACAAAGGATTTTAATAATAACAATAATACTTTATACTTTTAAGTTAAAAAAAATATCTAGATATGTAGTTTCCTTTTTTGTGTTCAATTATCCCTACTATATCTGTATGCTACAGTAAACAGTAATTTTTTTCATCGTTTACAATCAAACATGATTTTCTCGAAAAAGTAGTTATTATGAAAGCTCCAAAGAGAAAACAAATGACAAAAATTTAAATAAAAAAGACATTGAAAATGTGCCGAATTTTCATTCGTTTTACATTTAGATTCCAATACATCTATGGGACTTCCAGCTGCGTGCTTCATAAATTATATCACTTAAAGAAAAATAATAACTCCTACCAACCTCTACTATTAAATGTAATGATCGATAAAATTGCAATCATCGACAGTGAATCTCGTGGTAGAGGGTTGCCACGCATTGACCGAGGATGCGATTTTTCGTGTGGCGTCTGGTTGTCTGGCAGAATTGTAGACTATTTAGTAAGATAAATGACTTTAACTATGAAGAAAACGTCATGAGAAAACCTGAGTCTCTTAGGTACATCCACATTTGCAAAAGCCATTATTCTTTCTTCTTTTTTTACTTTATTCATTTATTTGCTTCTTACTAAGTAAGTTACAGAGTGAGCCTAAAAATAACAGGTGATTTAAAAGGATGTTCTTTGATTTTAAATATTAGTGGCCTACTGAGTTCGACCCGTAACGTGCGTAAGTGTAAGTGTAACCCTGGTCTCCTCGCTTAGTTACCCTGTGTGGAGGAAACCAGTGAAACGGACTTAATAATTTTGGTTGAGAATTTAGAGTTCCGAGGATTAGAAGGAAATAAAGAATAATAGCAAAGAGAAACAAAAACCACAAGATTAGAAGAAAATTAAGTTCCGCTATTTAATTTTGTAAGTAATGGACCCATTAGAAATACCAGAAAATCTTTATTTTTTACTTTACATACTTTTAGATATTTTACATATAACATCAATAAATATATGAATGAATATTTTATTACTATAAATATTGCATTTACATACATATATGTTATATAAAACATGCATTGCGTAAATACCATTTGACCGCATGGTAAACCACTTCTTTTTTTCTATTTATTCAAAAAAATAAAAAATCTTAATGTAGTACACAATTTCGCCAAACTGCGTAGCACTTTGTTTGTGGAGCGCTCTATCTCTATATATTATTTACTTATTGCTGCTAGTGCATTTCAGCTCTAAGACGAATATGATTGAATTATATTTCTTAAATTTGCAACTTCTGTGTGTGTTCTACAATAACTTTTATTCTATGACTTTTTTTTTTAAATATCGCCGCTTACATATATTTATTATATTTGAAGCATTCAGTAAATCATTATTCATCATAGAAATGTCCATTCTATGTAAAGGGAGGAAAACCAGTAATTTAAAAAAAATACCGAAAAAATGGAAATTTTACAAAAAAAAAAAACAAAATTCGTACAACAAAAGTTATTGTAAATGACGAACTTTAACCAACATTTTTCATGAATTGAATTTTAGAAAATGCAACCTTGTATACTTACATCAAAAACAACAGAACCCTAGAACTAGCTAGAACCCGAGCCTCTCGAAATCAATATCTCAACAGTCGACAGTCTAGAGCCTCCAACCGTGCCGTAACAGTATTACGCCTTAATCATCGGAACTGGGGAATTCATCCCCCAAATTCAAACTCTATTGTACGTGCGTCAACTAATTTGTCGAGTTTCAATCAATTCGGATCGACATTCGGAAGCGCAGAACTCTCGTTTTGTCGAAAAGTAAACGGCTGAACGACCTCTATTTTTTTTTTCAATACACGCTGACATCTGGGTGCTTTTCAAATCACGGCTACAAACCATCAATCGGCGGTTATGTAATAATTAATATGTAATAGATTAAAAATGCCAAGACCATTACTTTTATGTACCTATAGACGTAAAATAAATAAAAAAGTGAATTGAGAAATCTTGTTCCAAAAAATTTGCGAAAGTTAGTACCAGCTCTCCATCTATCAGAACAATGACTCGTGGTGGGCATGCACTGCTGGCTGGCTACTAATGGTTCTCGTTGATTCGAGTTTGTGTCGAGATATTTTTTGAAAGTGCCTTTAACAAAAAACTACTTAAGTAGCGTATTCAATAGCCATTGTTAAGGCACGTTAGTTTGCTATGGCTTTCAAACCAGCCAAAGTTCATGGTGTATAAATAAAAAAATCAAATTTTCTATGGTTCCAGATTTTAAGGCACTTAAATAAATTTAGATAGATAATTAGGCGTTAACACCTTATTTTACAGAGAAAAGGTATTGATGTTATTTCTTAACCTAAGAGTACAGACGGCGGCCTTATCACTGCAAGTATCTTCCAGACAATTTACTGCAAAGTTTACTAGGATATGTCACTATTATTCATTCCCTTTCTTAAATTAACGGTGCTTTATTAAGTAACACTTTAAAAGCAAATCGAACTTCTATTTCTATTCTTGTTTTGTATGGCACTTGTACTATGCGTGACTAGCACAGTAAATTCCGCCAATATCATAGTTAGTTAGTTAGTTAGACCTGAGATTTCCGCACTTAGCCTCATGGTTGGGCCATTGTACGTAGCTTAGCTGTGAGCTCACTCCAGCCAGCCTATCTCTTTCCAGAAGGCCAGCAGTGCTCTGATGTCACTACAGGCCTCCTGAAGGGATCCCAGCTTCCCAATGAATGCGGTCCGTTGCTCCTCCACGCCTTCACAGTGAATGGTCACGTGGGCGGGTGTTTCCTCTTCTTTGAGGCATCCCCGGCAAAGCGGGCTGTCGGTTAGTCCCATGTTGTGGAAATGTCTATTTAGTGAACAGTGCCCTGTTAGGATTGCCACAACTTTGCGCAGATTATCCCTTCTCAGACGCAGCAGGCTACGTGAAAGACGTTTCGAAATCGTCGGTAGAGCCTCCTTGGCTTGTCTGCATTTGGTTTCCGTTCTCCAAAGTTCAGCATGCTGGCTTTCTGTTCGTGACCTCAGCCATTTCCTAAGCTGGTTGTATGGGAGTGGGATCAGGGGTTCGGGTCCTTCCACTGTAGTTTCCGAGCCTCTTCTAGCGAGTTCATCCGCAGCATCATTGCCCAAGGAGCCGCTATGGCCCTTTATCCACTGTAAGGTGACTCGGTTGTTTATTGACAGTTTTTCCAACTCATGGTGACACTCTAGTATCAGGCTGTTGTTAGTGAGATTGCTGTTAAGTGCTTGTAGGACTGAGGCACTGTCCGAGACTATTCGTATTGCATAGTCTTGCACATTTCTTGTATTCAACAGTGCGACTGCTCTTGTTATACCTATGCATTCTGCCTGAAAAATTGTGTTCAGGGTGCCAAGGGTTGTAGACATTTTTAGATTTAGTTCATTGGAGAAAGCTCCTGCGCCCGTTCCTGTTTCGGTTTTGGAGCCGTCCGTATACACTCTGACTTCGTGTATACCCGAGTAGTCGGCTGGCTCCTGTTGTAGTTGTACCCTGTATTTCTTGTCGAAGATATAGGTGTGAGGTATCCTGTCGCACGCCGCCTCCATCATGGGCTGGTCCGAAACAGCAGCTGACAGGATTTTTGTGTGTGCAAAACAGCTGTTCTGTTTCCATAGTCCAGCTGTCCGAAGCCGTAGGGCAGCGCTGGCTGCTTCTTGTTGAACATGTAAGTGTAGAGGTCTGAGGTTCAACAGGGCCTCCAGAGCGGCAGTCGGTGTTGTCTTCATGCACCCAGTTATTGCGAGGCATGCCAGTCGTTGTAACCTCTGCAGTTGGAGTGCTGCTGTTTTCTGTTTTGTTCTGATCCACCATACAACAGCGCCATATGTTATAGCAGGTCTTATTACAGATGTGTATAGCCACATCATAAGTGACGGGTGTAGTCCCCACTGTTTTCCTATGAGGCCCCGGCACTGCCAGAAGGTGATTTGGGCCTTGTTAATGATGTTCTGTAGGTGTGCGCTCCAGTTTAGTTTACTGTCCAGCGTCACCCCAAGATATTTAACTGTCGGCGACAGAGTTAACATTTTCCCGAAGAACTTTGGAAGATTTCTTGTTTTTGGGGTACGCTTGTTTGTAAAGAGTACTAGTTCCGTCTTATCCGGGTTGGCGGATAGTTGGTGAGTATCGCACCAACGCTCTACTATGCCAAAAGCCGTTCTCATGAGACTGTATAGAATGTCCTCGCATTTACCTATTGTTAGGATTGTTATGTCATCGGCGTAGCCTATTATCCAGAAACCACATTCGTCTAGGCGTCTGATTAGTCCGTCCACTACTAGGTTCCACAGAAGTGGCGATAGCACTCCCCCTTGAGGGCAGCCTTTGGCCACTATTGCCCTGGTAGTTTGGTTTACTTCCAGCGTTATGGCTCTTTGACGCAGGAGGTTATCTATCCATCCCGTGATGGTTTGCTCTACTCCTCGTTCCATCAGCGCTTGGTTAATGCTACTGAAAGTTGTTTTGTCAAAAGCACCTTCTATATCAATGAAGGCTCCCAAGACCATATGCTTATCTGAGAGGCCCTTTTCAATGGTTCTAACGACAGTATGGAGAGCCGAGTCCGTTGATCTGCCGTTTCTATAGGCATGTTGTTGAGGGTGTAAGGGTTTTGTTCTTAGGGCTCCTTCTCTTATGTGCCTGTCCGTTAGTCTCTCCAACGTTTTTAAAAGGAACGATGTGAGGCTAATAGGCCTATAGGATTTTGCCTGCGTATAGTCTCCTTTTCCAGCCTTTGGTAAGAAGATTACTTTGACTTCCCGCCAAGAGTGGGGAATGTACTGGTGTGCCAAGCAGGATTGAAAAATACACGCTAGCTGTGGTAGTATTATGTTTATCCCCCATTGTAGTAGTGCCGGAAAAATTCCGTCTATTCCAGGGGATTTGTACGGTAGGAAGCTTTTTACAGCCCATTGTACTTTATCATCGGTAATAACCATGTTTGATATGGCCCAGTCAATATCAGCTGGCGCTCGTTCGCTGGGCTCTTCCCATTCCTGTTTGTCCATGATCTTGCAGTCTGGGAAGTGGGTGTATAGAAGCAGTTCGCTTATTTCTTCGTCGGAGGTTGTGAAGGTGCCATCCGATTTCTTTAGTGAGCCTAGTCCTCTGTTATTGTTTGTTGACAGAAGCTTTTTAATTCTTGCTGTCTCCTTTGTTGACTCGATTTTTTCACAGAAACGCCGCCAAGAGCTGGTCTGATAGTAGCGGATTTTCTTCTTATACTCGTGTTGTAATTCTTTGTATGTATCCCAGTCAGAATCATTTCTGGTGTTTCTTGCATGATTAAAGGCTCGCCTTAGCTTGCATCTTGTTCTTTCTAGGTCCTTGCCCCACCAGTGGCTACCAGCAGGTTCCTTGGGGTGCGTTAGTGGGCAGGCCTGTTGGTATGTCTCATGTAGGCAGGTTGTTAGTGATTCTACGTTGTGTTCTATATTGGAGGTGCTAGAAGTCGCGTCTTTTAGTTGCAGTGCTGACCACTTTGACTTTAAAACGTTTTGAAATCTAGAGACGTCCGTTTTGCGAGGGTTTCGCCACGGTTGTGGCGGTTGTGTTTGTGCCTGTATTGTATATCTAACCCGTCTGTGGTCAGAGAGGGAGGGTTCGTCGGAGACGTGCCAGTTGGCTACCATGTCCGCCGCCGATATCATGTGTTGAAATAGGAAACAGTAGAGCAAGTTAAAATGTACGGTGGTATTTATGACTCTACATTCAAAATAATCGCGTACCCAAATCGAACTTTCTGTATCTATCTACCATAAACCATTTTTCTTTTGATCCCTTCATTTGCCTGTGCCTGCTCTGGTAGCCTAGCAACGGTTGCTAGGCGACCGCGAGCTCGACCCGACGACTCCGATTTCATGTCCTCTTCATAGTATTCCTTAGAAGAAGGTCGTCTCAGTCAGTAATACTACTTAACCACCCAGGCTCCATTTAATAGAACTACATTTCATGATTTAGAATACTACAATTCACGTTTATGACAATTCGATTAATACTGCGTAGCTGATTACTCCACAGATTAATCATTAGGAAGACTAATTGTACTAATTGGCTACGCAATTTATATCGAATTGTCATAGTAAACTATGAACATATGCATAAACTTCATATACTTATAACTTTATATACTTGCACATACTTCGTATTTATGAATTGTTTAACGCGATAGTTTTTACTGTAATGTTATGCAATTTAAATAAATAAATAATATTAATGAACTGCAGTTTTATGAACTGCGACCCTGGGCAAGTGCTTTTTAACGTCACAGCCTAAAGAAACGTTTCGCAAGTATATTGTGAACACTCTTGATAACCGACATGTGAATTCAATAACACTCTATTCAGGATGACGTGCTGTATACAGCACCTTATAAAATATATACATGTCAAAAATAAGGTTATTCAGCATGTAAATAAGCCCGGAAATTGCTGTTTTGTTGTTTAAATTTTTTCGCACGTCTTCTTGAAAACAGTATAAGTATATTGATGTTATATATTTTGTATCACATACAGGTCTTTTATTGTCATTGTACAAATCATCTACCTTTTATATATTTTTAGCTTTTCAAATATTTTTACATGTCCATAGTAGCAATACTCGCCAGTCTCGCCACTCGCTTAATGTGAAGGAAAACATCGTGAGAAAACCTGAGAACCTGAAGTGTTCACATACCTAAGCGTTTGAATTCACCTATCACGATAGGCACTTATGGTGATTAAGCCCAAATAATTTTCCTACATAGAACAATGTAAGCATATTATGTTGAATACAATTGGTTTTAGGCATTATCTATTAAAGAGGACCTCTACAAAGTAGGAAAACCATAAAAGAACATAAAATAATATTTGAAGTCAATGGAACATTTTATATAAATAAATCTTAAGTCTTAGATCAAAAGTTGCTGTAAATGACAAACCTAGAGATAACATTTTTTAATGCAACCCACCGGTTTACAGTCTTATTTATAAAAAGGCCATTCAACTAAAATCCTCTTAAGATGGAGTTAAAGCCGTTTTATGGCAGGAATTCCTGTTATAAACTAGCTTTAACTCCGTCATAAGATTAGTTTAGTGGAATCAACTTTTTATAAATAAGACTTCAGGGCTTATTTATAAAAATACGTTTCCTATAAAACCAATCTAAAACTCTGTTTATTTAATCTGTGGCTACATCTTTTCCTTGTAAAATCTCCACCGCAGACTATTTTAATCAGCGTTTTTGAACTGTTTTAAGGAATCTAGTTTTTATAAATAAGACTAAAGTATTTTAACACGGTCTGAGCCTTAGTTTATAAAAAACAGCGTTTTGTATTGAGTTACGCTTCTATGTTATATATTTCGAGGCGTGGGTGTGAGAGATCAAGGCTCGATGCGTTCCAGGTTTGAAAATTTTAATGACTACATGCCCTTCTTTAATTAAACTGGGACGGCTGTAATCGGTGTTGTCAGAATTCAAGCCCTAAATGTTATTTGCCTTTTCTTCATTTCGCAGTTTTTTTATGTAGCCTATATAAGTCTTACTGCAGGGCACAGGGCTTCTTTCAGAGCGAGAGTATGGGCTTAAATACCACGCGTGCCCACCGCGGATTGGCGATTTCAAGCGCTGAGGTATGTGAATAGCTCAGACACTCAGGTTTCCTCACGATGTTTTCCTTCACCGTTAGCGAGTGGTATTGCTACTATAACTTCACAAATGTACCTCGTGTGTGCATAAGTTTTGAGACGAAATAAAAGTTGCATAACTTTTTTAATAATTAACTTATATTTCTAAATTTTTTAGTAAATATTAAGTGGATAATAATCAACAATAAAATATAATTATTATTCAAAATGACCACCCCTGTTTTTTATACAGGCCCTTATACGATTTGGCCAGTCATCAATGACGGCACGAATCTTTTCCAGCGGAATATGCTTTGCTTCTCGGACAAGGGCTCGCTTCAGTGACTCCAAGTTTGGGTGGGACTTTGGGCAGGCCCTGAGCTCTAATTCAGTCCATAAAGTGTAATTCAGGGGGTTGAGGTCGGGGCTAGAGGAGGGCCATTCGTGCGCCGCGATGAAGGCGGGCACATTTTCCTTCAACCAAGTTTGGGTAGTTTTTGCCTTATGGGATGGCGCCGAGTCTTGCTGGAAAACCCAATCCTTGTTGTGAAATAAAGTATGAGACAGGGGTTTCACAACAGGCTCTAAAATGTCACTTTGATAATTCTTGGCTTTCACCTTGACGCCTTGTTGGCAGAAATGGAGCGGAATGACACCTTCATACGAACCTCCCAGCCATACCATCACACTATCCGGATGATGAGTACGCGAGACATTCCGTGCTGAAGCTGGGACATCCTTGCTACTTTTGGCATACACTTTATTGTTTTGTCGGTTCAACTTTTCTTCGACAGTAAAGATTTTCTCATCGGTGAAGAGTATCTTCCTCGCATCGTGTCTCCTAAGCAGTATTGGACAACGTTCAAGTCGCAATTTACGAAGGCGATCATTTAAAAAGTGAACTTTCCTACGGCTATAAGCCTTTACCTTAAGATCATATTTCAGTATTCTGTTGGCTGAAATGCGCGAAATATTACTCTGCAGTGCGAGTTTCTTCTGAGTGCGACATGGATTTCGGCGAAGGCGCTCCCGGATGATTTTGATGCTCGCAGGCGTCCTCACAGAGCGTGGCCGACCACTCCTTTTGCGATCTTGCAAAGAACTTGTCTCCTTGTATCGTTTGATAGTGTAATACACAAAGTTACGGCTCGCACCAAAAGTTTTCACCTCACGGAAAATCTCAATTGTTTTTTTCCCCACCTTAAATAGCGAAATCACGGTCACACGTAATTTTTGGTTCCTTCCATCACGAGAAAATTTAAACAAATTAATTTGAAAATCAAAGAAATTTAAAATTAACATTCCAAATTCAAAATTGGAAAAAGAAATAAATTGCTGCCAGTAATATTTTATTTAATTTTTTAAGTGCAAAGTTTGTCTCAAAACTTATGAACACACGAGGTACATATAACTTAGAAAACAAATCCATAGGTACATGCCCGCACTGGGAATCGAACCTGGACTTCTCGCTTAACCACTCGTCTGCCGCGACACAGATCTGTGTCCAACTTAGTATGGGCCACCTATACGTTGCGTTCCGCGAGGGCAGTTCAGGAGTTAAGCTACAAATAGTTATAGCCTAATTCATTTCTCATGGAGAACTGCAATAAAGAAAGTTGAACAAATAAAAATGGCAAGCCTCCCTGACCACCCCTCCACGATAAAGGCGTGAGTTTATGTATGTACTCTCTTTCTCGAGCCAGGATATTGATGCTTGCTCATATCTGTGCTTGGACACAAACTATAGGCATTTGCCATACAGTTTCAAAGTTTTTTCATTGTTATCATCAACCCATTATGTCCCCACCGAGGGGCACGGGTCTCTTCCCTGAGTAAGGTATAGGCCATACTCCACCACGGGGGCCAAGTCCGGATTGGTGGAGGCTTGTAGACTAGTGGCTCGTCTACTGTCAGAAGTTGTCAAGCCGCCCTAAGGCCTCTGACTTGGCTTAACGACTGCCATCTATCGACGACAGCCGGCACCAACAGCTTAACGTGCCTTGCGAAGCACGGAACCGCTCGGAAAAATGCCACTAGCGTTAGGCATAGACGGCGACCCATCCATGCACTGAACGCGCCCAGTGTTGCTTAACCTTCGTGATCGTTTTAAGATCACTCAGGCAGCCGGGGCTACGAGCGATACTTTCGATTTTCATTGTTAAGTCCAACTTAATTGTTACTTTCATAATATCAGGTGGGTATTTAAGTAACTAAAAATAATTTTTTTTTTTATTTCAAATACGATTACTAGACAGCGTACGGCTGATAAAGTTTCTTTATTTTTGTGTTTAGTAAACTTTAATTTTGTAATTATTAACAAAACATGTTGATAAAATGATTCATTAAGTAAACATTTTGTTTTTATAGTGAATAAAATTGTTTACTTTGACTTTGAACAAAAAACATAAAAATACTTACTCTTGGTTAACTTCACCTGACAAGTGGCTATTACTGGTCACTGCCTATCCCTCTAGGATGCAGAAGTGTGTTTAACTTTTTATACGTTTATTTCTTGAAAACGCGGTGGTAGCTAGTGGGTAAAACATCGGACTCGGATGCGGGAGACCCAGGTTCGATTCCCAGTGCGGGCATGTACCTATGACTTTGTTTTCTAAGTTATGTACATTTGTGAAGTTATAGTAGCAATACCACTCGCTAACGGTGAAGGAAAACATCGTGAGGAAACCTAAGTGTCTGATCTATTCATATACCTCAGCGCTTGAAATCGCCAATCCGCGGTGGGCACGCGTGGTGATTTAGCCCATACTCTCTCTCTGAGAGAAGGCCTGTGCCCTACAGTGGGACGTATATATGCTGCTTATAACTCCGTGGTATATTTTATTTATTTATTTTTTGCTGGCTGAGTCTTGATCTTGATACAAAAACTAACTAAAGGTAAGCACCACGTGCGGTACTTTTCAAAACTTTTTACATCTTTTATGAAATCTAAATTTTATATCTTTATAATTACAATCAGGTACTTAAGTAAATAATTGAAAATAATGTCCGTAATTTCACACTCGATTAGCAGACGGCGTATGGCCAATTAGGTTCAATTTGGCACGCGTTAGGCGTTTGTTTTATAACGGGAGTCCGTTGTGGCGTGTCTCGAGTAGAGATTGCATATTGAACCATGAGGTGGCTGATCAGTTTTTCCGTGTGCTTGGTTTTAGTGGCTGCCGCTCCTCAGGTAAGAAGTTTATATATGTATGGTAATGTCAAATAAAGTTATGATAAAGTGTTAATTTACTAACGTCCTTCCCGTAAGTATTTTTTGTATCACCATCTTTTCTAGGGTTCCGTAGGTACCCAAAGGGTAAGACTCCGCTGTCCGCCCGTCCGTCCGTCCGCCTGTCATCAGGCTGTATCTCATGAAACGTCATAGCTAAGTAGTTCAATTTTTCACAGATGATGTATTTCTGTTGCCGCTATAACAACAAATACTAAAAACAAAATAAAATAAATATTTAAGGAGGGCTCCCACACAACAAACGAGATTTTTTGCAGTTTTTTCTCGATCTTTGTGTCTAATGTTGTATAGATAATGGTACGAACCTCTTCGTGCGCTAGTCCGACTTACACTTGGCCGGTCTTTTTTTAGTTTATTTATTCACATATAACAAAACCATTTTCACAATTTAATTTCAAAATAGTTTGTTGGTATATTGGTCTTTTAATTTTAATTTAAAAACTTGTGTTAGCTTATTCGATTGAAATCACCATCCCGTGGTGGGCACGCGTGGTGATTAAGCCCATTAAGACTGTCTTTCTTTCTCTCTCTCTCTCTGAGAAAAGGCCTGTGCCCTACAGTGGGTACGACTGACATTTTTTTTCCAAAGTTATTATTAAAATATTATTAAAATTATTTTTTTGCAATCACACAGTTTTGTACTTGAACTCAATGTTACTTAAGATTATCTACGAGCTAGCCTACGTTTTAGTGGAAAAGCAATGAAAAAATTAACTATTAATATATCAAAAATTAGCACGCAATGACCCTCCGGCCGCGATGGCAACTGAGTTTGGCAACCAGGTACTAAAAGTATCGGATATTTTTGTCACTCAACCAGTTGCCAAAGACGAATGTCAATTCTTGATACACAACTAGTTGCTAACTAAGAATATTTTCAACTGTACCCATGTACTCGTATCATCATCATCATAAGCCATTTGACGTCCATTGCAAGACATAGGCCTCTTTCGTGGTTTTCATAACCATGAGGGGTTTTGCCTACGCTTGGTAGGCAGTATGCGGTTGGAATCTCATTAAGACGCTGCTGCCCGTGTCCTGGTAATTGATTTCCTTAGTCGCCTTCTACGACATCCACGGAGGGAAATGGACTATTCTTAATCCGGCGCCACGGGGAACACCTATGTATAGTTGTGACAAAACGTTTTTCTTTCTTAATACGTAACCAGATTAGACTTTCGGGCTATCGTCGTAGTTTCGTATAGATACGAAATTACTTTAGAAGTGAAGCATCGTATGGTAAAAAGTGTAGGTAGGTATAGTGTGTTTCGCATACTACTATCGTGAAAACAACATATTATAATTATGTGTATGCCTTTATTCCATGTAATTAATTAAGTTTGGGAAACGTCCGGACGGACTAACTTTGGTTCCTTGGGAGAAAGGTCGTAGTTTGTTGTGGGATGCGACGTGTGTGTGCACGTTTGCGCCGTCACATGTAGCATCTACTGCTGCTACTGCTGGTGCCGCAGCTGAACTGGCTGAAAGACAAAAGTGCCTAAAGTATAGTCAGCTCATGAGTAATTATATTTTTGTGCCGCTGGCTATCGAAACCACTGGTGTGTGGGGCACTCAGGGCAGATCTTTTATTCGGGAGCTGGGCCGCCGTTTGAGGGACCATGGAATGGACGTTCGCTCTGGGGCATATCTGAGCCAAAGGATTTCCCTCGCTGTGCAACGCGGCAATGCGGCCAGTATCATGGGGACTTTTGGGCCGGATGTGGCTCGGGGTGATTTATTTGGTTAGGTTATATTATTTATTATTATTTATTTTCAATACTGTTTTGACATTGTATTATTCCTTTTTTTTTTTTATTTACCATTTTGACGAAACCTGCGGGTGTATTTTGTATCGATTATATTATTTCTTTGTTTGTATTTTAATGTGTATTGTCTTTGTATAGGTTGATCTGTTTTCATAAATAATACCTAATAAACTTTTTAGTTTGTAGCTTTAAAGTAAATTCACTTAAAATTAACACGCAGGTTCTCCATTTGCAACAAAATTTAAATCAAACAATCACTTAAAATGAACACGTATATTCTCCATTTGCAACAAAATTTAAATCAAATAGTCGCTTAAAATTAATACGTAGATTCTCCATTTGTAACAAAATTTAAATCAAATAATCGCTTAAAATTAACACGTAGATTCTCCTTTTGCTTAGTAGACACGTTCAGTCTGAAAAAAGGTTGAACTTGTTAGCAGTTTTAGTTGAGTAACAAGAAAGTTTTTAGTTTTTCGGCAACTGGTTGCGAAACTGCAAAGGTAAATTATAATACCTAGTTGTGTATCAAGAATTGACATTCGTCTTTGGCAACTGGTTGAGTGAGGAGAATATCCAATACATTTTAGCAACTGGTTGACAAACTCAGTTGCCATCGCGGCCGGAGGGCTGAAAACAACTTTTGTTCTACGATTATATATTCTTTTTGTTGCACTAACCCGTGCTGAGAACAATTTTAAAAACCTATTTAGAGGCTAAAAATTCCACCCATGCGACGACTACGACTACGACTTTCCGATTTTTTTTTTTTGCTTAATTTTTAATATTTTTTAAATTTATGATTTTTTATACGAGAGCGCAGGAAAGACGCAACGCGTTATTCGCCCCGTTTTATCTGTAGAGGCTATGCCCCATCGCTTCAGTACATTTTGTATGCAAGTGAATTGAAAGGACGCCGCATCTTTTCCGCGACCTCGTCCCACGTCCTTTCTGTGTACCCTACGCTTAAGGAGCGAGTCCTACTCGCACTTGCCCCATTTTAATTTCATAACTTACTAAAAGATTTATTTTTTATTTTCAGCCGTATGAGAATGACGACAACTTATATGAACCGGTACCTAATTTCTTTTTACAAGCGCTTAAGTACGTATCTATTTACGTACTCATGCGCTTTATTCCCAATACAAATTATATATTTTACATCGCTCGTAGCCCCGGCTGCCGGAGTGATCTTAAACGATCACGAAGGTTAAGCAACACAGGGCGCGTTCAGTGCATAGATGGGTCGCCGTCTATGCCTAACGCTAGTGGCATTTTTCCGAGCGGTTCCGTGCTTCGCAAGGCACGTTAAGCTGTTGGTGCCGGCTGCCGTCAATAGATGGCTGCAATTTCTGACAGTAGACGAGCCACTAGTCTACAAGCCTCCACCAATCCGGACTTGGCCCCCGTGGTGGAGTATGGCCTATACCTTCCTCAGGGAAGAGACCCGTGCCCCTCGGTGGGGACATAATGGGATGAAGATGAACATTTGCTTTATGCTATAATTTATTCATGTTTTACTTTTAAAATGTTAGCTATCTACGGCCTTAATTATAAAAACACAGTTTCTCTAAAACACTTGACACACAATGCTCAGAGGTAGTGTATTTAATCTGTGGTTTTGTCTTTTTTTTTGTAAAATTTCAACCACAGAGTATCTTTATCGAAGTTTATCGAGTGTTTTAAGGAATCATGTACATAAGACCGTGAATCTCTTGACGAAGCACATGGTGAATTATTATTATTATTATTATTTGGTTCATTGATCTAACTTTAATTGATTTTTTAATAAATAAATATGTCAAAATAATGGTTTTTAGACTTCGGCCAGATGTCGCTGCCTGTACGTAATACAGAAAAGTTCGAAATTTCGCTGATGCCTGCACTTGCCCATTAGCTCAGCTGGGAGAGCGCTGGCACGGTTACCCAGAGGTCGCGGGTTCAAGTCCCGATATGGGTGGATTTTTTAGTCTCTAAATAGGTTTTTAAAATTGTCCTCAGCACGGGTTAGTGCAACAAAAAGAATATAATCATGCTTTAAGTTAGTCTAAAAACCATTATTTCGAATTTTTTGTATGTGTACGACGGTATGATTTCTAAAGTTTTTAGTGTCTCCTGTGAAATCTAAAAGAAGTCACGATCGCGGTTTTGGATGCCGAACGACGATACGGATTTCGTTATCAGAAATGAATAAAATTATTATTATTACATGTACGAGAAACTAGGACTAATAATTGTTACTTTTAAATTTCATCTAAGGATTCAAAACTCACCTGAAAATCATTTTTTCTTTTCGATAGGATCTTCGAAGAAAACTACAAAGTGTTACTTTAAAGGTATGACTTACATTTTTCTTTTTTTTCAAATATTTGCTCATTGATATTAATAGTAGATTTTACAACAAGTGCACAAAACGAACCATTTTTATCCGAGTCTTTTAGCATGATAGTAATATCGAAGATAAAATGGTTTTGTGGATGAGTTATAAACTCTGCTTTTCACTTCGATTGCGAGGAAATACAACAGTAGTATAATTTAGCAAATTGAAGAAATTTATAAACGCACGAAAAAACAAGAGCTGTTTCCCGCCGCTTCATTTTTTTTAAATCTTACGACATTGATATTAGGCTTGGGCTGCAGACCTATACAGCCTACTATTAAATTAATTTTGTAATAATATTTTTTTTAATTAATTAAATAACCTACCGTACTTGAATTTAAATTTTAATATCTTTTATGTTTTAAAAAACACGTAAGGCAAATAAATTAATGTAAATTCCAAATAACAAATTCTATCTATGAACTTCTTATTATGTTTGTATAGATACATTTATGAGTAGATACGTTAATGCACTTGTGCATAAAATTCGATTTTGTGCAGCCTATATCCTGCACAAATAAGCACTTTCAGAGCATGAGAAGTGAAAAAAACATTAAGAAACAAATAAAAATATTAAGAGTTCCAAACTGAATGAAATATAACACATTTTTGCTAAGTACGACGGTACATTTGGAACCCTCGATGCGCGAGTTCGACTCGCACTTGGATGATTTTTGGGTATTTCGTACCCAAAGAGGCCCTATTACTAAGACTCCACTGCCCGTCCGTCCGTCCGTCAGTCCGTCCGTCAGTCCGTCCGTCCGTCCGTCCGTCCGTCCGTCCGTACGTCCGTCTGTCACCAGGCTGTATCTCACGAACTGTGATGGTTAGACAGTTGAAATTTTCACAGATGATGTATTTCTATAACAACAAATACTAAAAACAGCTATAACAACAAATACTAAAAACATAATAAAATTAATATTTAAGGCATCCGGCATCGCACTTATTGCGAAACATCGACATTCGGCATAAAACCAACGTCAAAGATGTAGGCACAAGAACCACAAAGCTAAAGTGTAGATGGGCGGGGCAATTGGTTAGACAGGAAGATGGTCGGTGGACAAAATTAGCCACTGAGTGGTGAGTCACCACTGGTGACCAAGAACGGGTCGACGGTCGGTGGGCAGACCACCAGCCCAGCCCGGTGGGCCGACATTGTGAAAGCGGCTGGGAAACATTGGACGACACTGGCAAGGTACCGGATGGGTTGCCGTAAAAAAAAGGGGCCTATACACAATAGTGGGCTCTATTTATGGGCTGATTAGTTAGATATAGATATTGTTTTTTTTTTTTTCAGTTGGAAGACCGAGACGACGATTATGATGACGACAGACCACAGGTATGTTAAAAATAATATTGTAAAAGAAAAAAAAATCTAAAGTTACGTCTGACAAGCCGTCTCGCGCGCACAACCAAACAATAATCGAATTTATGTTGCCTATATTTGTCCCAGTGCAGTCCACATGCCTTCACGTACTTTCCGTTGACCTAGAACTATGGCAATTTTTATTGGCAAGTAATATTGTCTTATACTACAGTTATAGGGAAAAATCTGAAAACTATACATTTGTCATTAAATCATAAAAAATTGTCTGAAGTTCGGGAAAAGCTCGGAAAAAACTACGAGACTCGATTCCTGAACTGTTTATAATATATTAGTACCTACTTTGGACGGATCCCTCGGTGGGCGAGCCCATAGGTACTTGTCCGGTTTTTTTAATATAGTGATAATTTGAGTGAACTTTTGATAGATGTGGTCGGAGGGTTTGATGTACCTACAATTAAATTACGGACCGTTTTGTCACCGATTTCCTGCTGAAGTTACACCTGTCGCGACGTCTCTTTACTACTACTACTACTACAAAGTCGCGGAAGTAGCCCAGTGGGTAGAACAGTGGACTCGGAAGCGAGAGACCCAGGTTTGATTCCCAGGGCGGGCCCATACCTATGACATTGTTTATTTTCAATGTTACGTACATCTGCGAATACTACTAAGCCGTTTGAAAAATGCGTCACTGGTTTTTTTTTATGCACTTTGGTCAATTGACAGCTGTTAACAGTAGATTAACAGCTTGTTAGTGTACGAGAAACTGGGGGTTAGTTAAGTACGTAAGTATTGAAGGATTATTTTATATTGAAATCACATCGCCGACTTTTTGTAACGTGGATAGACCATAAATGTATCCAGAGTTCATTTTTCATAGTTACTGCAACAAAGAAACGATCAAGGTGCCCAAGATCAAAACATCAGAAACCTACAGCAAGCCTTGCAGCGGGCCCAGCATCAAGCTCAGCAGCAGCAGGTGAGGACGCTCCGAAACCAGTGCCCTGTTGCTCAGCGTGTCGATGGCAAAACAATTTTCATCTACGCTCATGTCGGAAGATTCGATTTATGATCTTAAAAGTTGATACATAAGGCTTAGTGTTATTTCACAGAAAACTGTAAAAATTTAATTACGATACAAATTTTGTGTCACAATTTCTGCCAACCTGTATCGTAAAATAACTTTTTTTGTTATTACGATACACTTTCGGGTAAAATTCTCCTTGATACACTTCCGGTTAAAATAAAAATTCTCCTTGCAGTAAACTCTCTTCCTTCAGTAAACTTCTGTGAATTTTTGGTCCGATTCACCCACACTGAGCACATGGCTGTATGTAGGTATGACTCCTTTGCCTATCCCAAATGGAACAAATAAAAAAAAGAAAGCGGACGGTCTGCGCAGTTTGCATTTGTTTTGCCGCCATTATTAGTTTACAAAATATTAATCTTTCTTGTTTACCTTACTTTCATTTAATAAATGAGTGAAGATAAAGTAGTGTATGCAACTGCATATAAAACGATGTTAGAACCCTCGTGTTATACCATTACCCACTAAAACCCACACCCGTGTTCTAAGAATCTCTCTTATGTGACAGTTGCATAAGCAACTAGGTATTATTAAAGTTATTATAAACCAGTTGGGGTCCAGAACTTTGCGACGCTGACTGCGTTATCAGTTGCAATCATTAGGCCCTCCTGAGTGCAGGTGTTAGGGCACGAGTCTGGAGCCGGTTCAGGGATTTCTACATTGCCCATATAGCAAAAGTAAAGGATAGCTATTGTTAAGGGACGTTCATTTTGCAATGGCTATCAATTCACCCAAAATTCAAGGTGTTTAAACATTCAAAGTTACAATAAACATTGAAATTCCTTTAGGACCAACGGCTCGATGACGACGATGACGATGTTCTAAAGGTAAGACGACTTGTTACATTTATTGACAATATGTAATTATCATCAATTAGATTTGATAAAAGGCGCGGGTTCAAATTCCGTTTCTGCCTGAAAGTATCTTTTCATTGTGTAGTTTATTTCTTAAGATGTTTTAAAGTAAAGGGCTTAATACTTCCATGCATGAAGTACCTTCTTACAAAGGAACTGCTTGAAAATCTGCTTTAGGGTGCAAACATTTCTGCATTATCGGGAGTGAGAAGCCCTTGTCTCTGTCTACCCCTCCGGGATAAGCGGAGGCGAGAGTTTATGTAACTTGCCTATATACGTCCCACTGTAGGGCACACGCCTTCTCTCATGTAACTTATGTAATGCACATTGCTGATTCCTAAGGCATTTATATTTTTGTAAGCGTGTTATGGCTAAGCATGAATAAAATGACTGTAAAACCAATATGGACTTGGATAAAACCAAGTCCGGAGCCAATTGCAGTTCAAGGCAGTATTCTCGAAGTTGTTAAGGAGTATGTTTACCTCGGGCAAACCATGCAGTTAGGTAAAAACAACTTCGAGAAAGAGGCCAATAGAAGAATACAGCTACGTCGAGTCTTCACATCGCCAATTCCACAGAGTCTCAAGACGAAAGTCTTCAATCAGTGCGTCCTACCCGTCATGACATATGGTGCCGAAACGTGGACACTCACGGTGGGGCTGGTCCACAAATTTAAAGTCGCTCAGCGTGCTATGGAAAGGGCTATGCTTGGGGTTTCTCTGAAAGATCTAATTCGAAACGAGGTGATCCGACAGAGAACCAAAGTCACCGACATAGCCCACCGAATTAGCATGCTGAAGTGGCAGTGGGCCGGCCATATTATCCGAAGAACTAATAACCGATGGGGTAGACGAGTTCTCGAGTGGAGACCGCGGTTCGGTAAACGTAGTGTGGGACGTCCTCAGACTCGGTGGAGCGATGATCTTCGCAGGGCGGCTGGCAAGAGCTGGATGAGAGTAGCCGAGGACCGTGCTCAGTGGCGTGCAATAGGAGAGGCCTATGTCCCGCAGTGGACAAGCATAGGCTGATGATGATGATGATGAAAACCAATATCTTAGTAGGTCCAAATGGCAGCTCTAATTGATTAGTTAATCGGCTTTGGTGCATGTCAACTGATACAACCGCACAACTCTAAAAATAATCACAGTGCGATTCAATACATAGAGCACATAATTTGGACGAAAGTAGACTAGATACCATGTACTTTGTACATCCGTCTACTGACTATATTCTTGTTGCAATCCACTCCATCCAAAGGTTGTCTGGAAGAGATCGCTCTAAGCGATAAGACCGCCAATTGTATACCACTACTGAGATATAAGAAACTATTTTTAATATATTTCACCTGGTTGTACAATAAAGTGTTCTCTATCTATCTATCTATCTACTACAGGGTGATTTTAAAATCTATAAAAATAAAAGTACCCGAAACCGGCGTGCGTGCATGCAACGACTAATGAATGTTGATGAGGCGAAAGAGATCTGTCAGGATCGTAGCAAGTGGCAGAACCTGGACTCTACCTCTCCGGGATGCAGGCGTGAGTTTATGTTCTGTTGTTTTTGTAAAAATAAATTACAATTTTATGTTTTTAGTAGATACTTATTTATTGCCTAATTTGTATTTTACTTACTCTATTCTCGGTTAGCCATGGTGGTTGTCACGTGAAAATTCGACTGTTCTGTTCGATTAATAGATGTTGATGAGGCGAAAGAGGTTTGTCAGGATCGTGGCAAGTGGCAAACCCTGGCCTCTGCCTACTCCTCCGTGGTACAGGCATAATGTAATATAATTTACTGTGTGTTCGTACACTTAACAATAATTCTGCTATTCTAACAAATCTTTTGTTACAGGAACAACCATCAGCAGTAAGATGATTATTTTTCTATTTTACTTTTCAATTTTTAAATTTACAATTTTCATTAAAGGATAAAACACACCAACGCGGTGCCGGTGGCGGTGCTGGTGGTCCGTACAAAATACTACTGCCATAAATAATCCGCAGTGGGCACGCGTGCTGATTAAACCCATACTCTCTCCCTGAGAGAAGGCCTGTGCCCTACAGTGGGACGTATATAGGCTGCTTACATTACAAATTATTTATGTATGGACCGCCACAGCCACCGCCACCGCGCTGGTTTGTGTCATTCTTAACACAGGTGATTAAACTTAAAACTATTTTGTTGCAGTGTCTTATGTAGAATTGTCATTTATGGGTGGTACTTTGTGCCTACAAAAACTTTCTTTTAAAAACAAACTGGATTCATTAACTTAATCTTTTTTTGCGCATAAAAATTGGTACAGGAAGCAACCAAAGGCAGACAAGCGACCCGGCTCTAGAGTCTACCTAATAAACACAAAGTTTTTCAATAGAATGATATAAGTACGACATTAGTTATTATTTGCCTCTATTTGGCAGTTAACTAAGCAATAGCAGTACAAAGTCATCCCAATCCTACAACCCCCGCAAATTAAATAAGCATCTCTCGCGAGAAAGATCGAATCGCGCGAGGCCACGAGTTAAGTTGCACGGGTTATACCATTGGAATGCGATTGGTTTCTAGACTAACAATGTTAATGAAACGACCATTATCGTACTCATATCACTCTATTGAACAACTATTTAGGTATGGATTCGCTGTTGACTGTACTGTGAAACTTTAAAATTAATTTTATTGTTACTAGTACTAACTAATTTTAAAAATGTTAAAAGAGTGCGATTAATTCGCCAACAAACTGCCACGCAGTTTGGCGTATAATTTATAAAATTTAAAAACCTGCGATACAAACGTAAGTTAAAAAATACTATGCATTTTAAAGACTTCCGGGCCGCGTCTCGTATAACTACAAATCATAGTTTATTATGAAAATTCGATGTGCATTGCTTAGCCGAGTCTTCCTACTTGTTAGTCTGTGGGTTAAACGACTTTGCAATGTACACCGAACTATCATAGTTAACCGTGAATTGTAATTCCATGAAACGGGCTCCAGATGGGTTGATGACGTGATGACATGTTATCGACATGATCATATTGATCATGGCTCAGAAAGTAATGGACGAGATTGGTGGACAGGGAAGAGGCCTATGCCGAGCAGTGGGCTCCATCCATGAGCTGTATACACACCATGAATTTTGAGTGGCTTTAAAGCCATAGCAAAATGAACGTGACTTAATAATAGCTATCGAATAGGATAGTTTTTTTTTTTTTAAATAGCCACTTTCTAAAAATATCTCACTATTAGGTAGTAGCCAACCATTAGGTGCGTGCGCGCCGACTGATAGACGGAGAGGCGGTACTAATTAATCGCGCATTTTGTAAACAGGATTTCTCAACTCATTTCTTTTTTATTTTATTTCTGTACTTAAAATGAATAGTCTAAATAGATGGCAATTTTAATTAGATACTAATTACATAACAGCGGCGTTCAAACTACCCAGATTTTGGACCCTTAATTTGGAAGCTTTTACATTTCCAGGCAGTCCAAATGATGGCACTTGCAAAAAATCTGGATAAACTACAAAGAGTAAGTAACAAGAATAAATTGTTGCTCTTTAATCACTTGATGATCATGATTGTTTGCGCCTGCCAAAAAGTCTGTGACCTCCATGTTAGTTCTAACAAGGTGTTATAATTTTTCTATGAAAGCTTTTTTGTTTTTTCTTCGTGTAAAAACATTTGTGCAAGCCTGATGCAAGCCACTTATTGTTAAAGTATTAATACTATTACAATCGTCGTATTTTTTTATTGAATCGGAGTAAAATAATTTGTCTTATAAGTAACAACTTCCTAGTTACAACTGGCTCACAAATAGATAAACCAAATTATCAAGGCGCGTATCAGTAATGAAGACGCTAACCAGGCTGCTCTTGTAATACGCGCACCAAATCCTGGACGGTACCAATCGTCTACTGCCAAATTCCATAGCTATCGCAAACGTCACGATTCCAACAGAATTTGGTGTGCATAATAAAGCCTTTGATGCGACGGTGCGAGCGCCGTGGTGAAGGGGAAGCGGGAGGGTCATCGCATTTCAACGAGGTGCACAGATATTGTCATCATCATCATCATCAGCCATTTGACGCCCACTGCAGGTTTTAACCATGAAGGGTTTTGCCATAATCGCCACGCTTGGCAGGCGGGTTGGCGATCGCAGTATGCGGTTGGAATCTGAGGAAGACGCTGCTGCCCGTCCCCTGGTAATTTATTTCCTTAGTCGCCTTCTACGATATCCACGGAAGGAAATGGAGTGACACTATTCTTAATCCGGCGCCACGCGGAACCATATCGTTCTTACATAATCTCTACTTATTATATTATTATATTAAGACCATAAAGACATTCGTATCCTCGTTCTATTTTATTTAAATTATCCCACAGCAATATAATGGTCAAGGTGTAAGTACATTTTTCAATCCGTTTTAACTATATTTGAAGAGCGTTTTAGTGGAGTCGACTTTCATAAATGACACTGTGTTTCTCTATGATGTAAAATAACTGTTCATTATTAATCCACATAGATTGTCAAACAGCGATCAGCAATTAAACATCTTAAGGTTTTAGTTGATTTATCACAACTCTGCATTTCTGTTTGTATTAAATAATAGTTATTTTTTATACAAGAGTGCAAAGTTGCTTTTAACCGCGTGCTCAATTTTGATGACCGAGCAAGCGAAGGATTCTAAAATTTAATCACGAGCGCAGCGAGTGATAAAAAATTTAGAATCCTGAGCGTTAGCGAGGGAGTCAAAAGAGCACGAGGTAAAAATTCTTTGCACTCTAGTGCAACACGTAACTTTTCATCCCACCTCAGCGAGGAAATGACTAAATGCAAAAAAACACAATGGAGGTTCTGAGATTGAGTTTTTAACAAACTAAAAAAAAAGTTGTATGATAAATTCGGCACCATGGAGGTAGAAGTAAAAAGGTTTAATGATGTTTTGAATTTACAAACTTAATGCACACGATGTTCTAAATTCAATTTACTTTATCCTCCAGCGAATAAAACGGCTACATATTGCATTCAAATATCGAAGAGCAAAAATACTCTTTTCACTTCTCATGCTCTAAAAGTTCGTCTTTATGTCGTGCGTAGGCGACATAAAGTCGCTTTTTATGCTCTAGAGCATAAAGTAAAATCTTCGTCGAAGACCAAGGCAATCGCTGCAACAGCCACACGAACATCTTTAACTTCATACAACAACCTCTTTATTTTATTTCGTTTCGTTCGTATTCTAAGACCAAGGCAAAGATACCAACAGCCAAAGTACACAATAAAACTTCATGAAATAAACTTATAATTTGTATTTCGTCTCATTTATTATTTTTTATATTTTTCAATTTAGTAGATCAGTATAGTATTTAAGCCATAACAACAACTTATCATAGTTATAAAAAGAAAATGTTTTTATAACTGAGCAGTATGTAACGACCTTAAGTCAGGTGTCACGTCCCTACAGAAAAAAAAAGAAAAAAAAGTTAATTGGCGGGAACCATAATTATTTTTTCACTTCTCATGCTCTAAAAGTTCGTCTTTATGTCGTGCGTAGGCGACATAAAGTCGCTTTTTATGCTCTAGAGCATAAAGTAAAATCTTCGTCGAAGACCAAGGCAATCGCTGCAACAGCCACACGAACATCTTTAACTTCATACAACAACCTCTTTATTTTATTTCGTTTCGTTCGTATTCTAAGACCAAGGCAAAGATACCAACAGCTTTAAATATTTCTCATTGCTCTAATGTAACTTTCAATTTTAATTAAATTAGCATTTACTATATTTACATGTTGCTGTTTCATTTCCTCGCAATCGAAGTGAAAAGTAGAGTGTACAACTCGTCCATAAAACCCATTTTACACTCGACTTTATATCTATCCTCGCTCGCAAGCTCGCTCGGATGGATAAACGTCTCGAGTAAAATGGTGCGTTTTATGCACTTGTTGTACAATCTACTATTACATGTTGCTGTTTCATTTCCTCGCAATCGAAGTGAAAAGTAGAGTGTACAACTCGTCCATAAAACCCATTTTACACTCGACTTTATATCTATCCTCGCTCGCAAGCTCGCTCGGATGGATAAACGTCTCGAGTAAAATGGTGCGTTTTATGCACTTGTTGTACAATCTACTATTCCGAGATGCCCCCATCTGTGATGAATCATGAAATAGCCCTCATCATGAAATAAGTAGTAGATTTTACAACAAGTGCACAAAACGAACCATTTTTATCTGAGACTTTTAGCAGCCCGAGCCAAAGGCCCCTCGCTGATAGTAATGTCGAGGATAAAATGGTTTTGTGGACGAGTTATAAGCTCTGCTTTTCACTTCGATTGCGAGGAAATAAGAAAGTAGCATAATTTAGCAAATTGAAGAAATAAACGCACGAAAAAACAAGAGCTGTTTCCCGCCGCTTTATTTTTTTAAATCATACGACAATGATATTAGGCTTGGGCTGCAGACCTATACAGCCTACTACTAAATTAATTTTGTAATAATAATTTCTTAAATTAATTAAAAAACCTACCGTACTTGAATTTAAATTTTAATACCTTTTTCAACACACATGCTCGTAAAGTAGGTCTTATTACAGCGTATTTACACTGATAATGCAGAATATTACCCATGCCGTGCCTTTTACATTACATTATCGCACTAGTGCCTTTTCATTACATATCTTTTTAAATATTAGCAAGAAGTATTAATGTTTCGAAAACAGCTAAGTAGTTATTTGCGTAAATATAAAATTCAATTCAAAATGTGATAAATAATTAAAGAATTTCATGAAACTGGTTGTTAGCTTGTTGGTATTTATATTTTGACGGTGTATTTTTACCTATAAATACCCAATTTCAAAATTTATAAATATGTGGCTGATTAGCTACTTTGCCGGTGCCCTTATCTCAGACTTGCGCCTATCTCTATCTCTAGATATGCAGCGCTGAGCGCGCGAAAAAATAAAATTACGGCCGCCATCTTTTAAATGGGTTTCTGTTTGTTAAGTTTAAATAAATGTGAACTTTTATTTACTTTTCCTCGCAAGTGTGTTGAAAAACGTCGTATGAAACACGTGAGCATTGGTCATTACACTTCTCGTCTCCATTAAGCCTTCGCCTTCGGCTCAGGCTTAAAAACCGACTCGAGTGTAATGACCAACATACCACACTTGTATCATAATGTACTATTATGTTTTAAAAAACACATAAGGCAAATAAATTAAAGTAAATATTATAAAATAACAAATTCTATCCATGAACTTCTTATTGTGTTTGTTTTCTTTGCCTTAATACAGATACATTAATGAGTAGGTAGATACGTTAATGCACTTTTGTGCAGCCTATATCCTGCACCAATAAGCACTTTCAGAGCATGAGAAGTGAAAAGTAAATTAAAAAAAAATTGTAAGAGAAGATTTGATGATTTTGTAGAACCACATGGAGCATCTTTTTTATGTATCCTGTGTTTGTCCCACTGCAGAGCACAGGGCTTCTCTCAGAGAGAGAGTATGGTCGTAATCGCCACGCGTGCCCACCGCGCATTGGCAGTTTCAACCGCTGGGGTATGTGAACACCTACGATCTCAGGTTTCCTCGCGATGTTTTCCTTCACAGTTAGCGAGCATCTTTATATCTCTTCATTTTTTATTTCGACTGTGTATAGTGATTATAAGAACGAATATTTATTTATTTACTTGTTATCCATAGGTCCTTAGAGTTCAATACGTAAGTACCTACCAAAACTTTACCACTTTAAGAACGCTTGCCCCGCATCAAGAGCTCGTGGATTCGAACACTGGCTCAAGTACCAATTACTTTATTTTCCAAGTTACGCACATTTGTGAATTTGTAGTAGCAATACTACTCGCTAACGTGAAGGAACACATCGTGAGGAAACATGAGTGCCTAAGGTGTTCACATACCTCAGCGCTTGAAATTACCAATGTTGGTGATTAAGCCCACTCTCTCTCGGAGAGAAAGCCTGTGCCCTAGAGTGGGACATAATATGTCGGCTGCATCATTATATTTTTAATAGCTGACCTGGCAAACGTTATTTTGCCATATTAGCCTACGACCTATTCTCAGACCTACCAAATAAACATAAAAATAATCACAAAAATCGGTGAAGCCGTTTTGAAGCAGTTCAATAACAAACACTGTGACACGACATATGTATCAAAACTTACAAGGCAATATGAGAAAATATTTTTTAAAAACGTTTCGTTTTTAAACAACAGTATCAATTCCTCGCTCCCCCTCACAGTTTCCGTCTGCCGTGGACACTAGTTTGATACGCCATTTCAATTTCCTATGCTTTGCTTCTGGGTAGAGGCATATACAGGGTGGAATTTTTGAACCTCACTTGGAGGGAAAGTAGAATTCTTCTTCTTCTTTTGGTGCCGTCTCCTATCGGAGGTCGGCTATCCTTGTGGCTACATTGTCCCGTGATGTTGTAGCTCGGAAGAATTCTATTTCTCTCGTGTTAAATCACTGCAAGATTTTTGAGCCATGATGTTAGTAATTAAAGACGAAAGTAGCATTAAAGTACTCTAAATATTGGAAATACCAAACTGTACTTTTAATACCGTAATAGGGTGTAATTTTTACAGACTTTAGCTGGTGCCATGTATTTACATACATTTCAGTGAATTTCAATTCTTTATTTTTTCCCTTCTTGCAGCAACCGAGCCCGATTGTTAACACGGTGAGTTCCATAGTGAAATAAAGAACAAGATACTCGTACAAACGACAGCTAAATTTTGTTCCAAACTTAATAGAGTGACCGTTTGTGAAGTGCTATACTTATAATTAGGGTGTGCACCCGGTTTCGTTGATGTATGGCGTATTCTCAGTTTATGCCTAGTACCTCCGTACAAAAACAGAACAGGATGCATGCCCTACTTAATCTTAGTAACCGAGTCCAAATGCAAACACGTTGAGTGTCTGAGCGAAATAAAACACAATCAATCGACAACTGATCAGCCTCTATATTTTGTTGCAGTCACCCTAACTGAATAGAGTAAATTGAGAAAGAAGTTACAATTACTTCATTTTTGCATAAAAGCGCGCGTATCAATAGCGCGAGGGGTGAATTCACCCAAGCTACAAAGTTACCGTTAATACATCATTAATGTTGGGTGGCTTGAAAGACATAGCAAAATGAACGTGCCTGCCAATAGCCATTGAATACGCTAATTGGTTTGTTTAAAAAACGCACTTTTCAAAAATTTTTCGACTTAAACTCGAATCTATTAGAACCATTAGTAGCCATCCAGAGCGGTGCGCGCGTGCCACGGGTCCGCGGGTCATTGTTCTGTTCTATGCATTTTTTAATCAAGATTTCTCGGCTATTTTTTTTATTTACGTCTTTACTTAAACGTAATAGTCTAAATAGATGCTATTTTTAATTACTCAGAATTCAGCCAGTGTAAAAATAGCAGATTTTACAACAAGTGCACACAACGAACCATTCTTATCCGAGACTTTTGATAGTAATGTCGAGGATAAAATGGTTTTGTGGACGAGTTATAAACTCTGCTTTTCACTTCGATTGCGAGGAAATAAAACAGTAGTATAATTTAGTAAATTGAAGAAATTAATAAACGCACGAAAAAGCAAGAACTGTTTCCCGCCGCTTAATTTTTTTTTTAATCTTACGACATTGATATTAGGCTTGGGCTGCAGACCTATACAGCCTAAATTTTAATATCTTTTATGTCTTAAAAAACACATAAGGCAAATAAATTAAAGTAGGTAAATATTATAAAATAACAAATTATGAACTTCTTATTGTGTTTGGCTGTACGGCTCATTTTTTTGCCTTAATACAGATATATTTATGATTTATGAGACTCATCATTCTTTATCTTATTCTATTTTACAGTATCCTGCAGTGAAGGCATACAATTTGGGCGTAAGTAATTAAGATACTGAAATTGAGTAAGTCAGACAAGTTTATTTATTTAGATATGTATGGTGAACCAACAGCGATGACAATAACATAGAATCTGACATAGGGAAACATAAAGTCAATTACAGGTTCACACTTATAGCACACAATTTAGAAACAAGATTATTAAACTTCTTAACACTAAAAAAAAAGAAAAAAAAATGTCGCTCGCTGCACAAATTACTCATACATATCCCTTAATAAATTACACAGACTAAATTATAATGCAAGTAAGGATACATACGTATGCAATAATAATAATAATAGGTACATACTTTTATAAACTTTCCTCAGTAGGTATCATAGCTTTAGTATACTTATCGTTTTTCATTTTAAATTTAGGCGCTACATTTTAAATACGTAAGTTATTGATAGATAGATATATAAATAGAATACTAATTATTTTTTACTTCCCTTTTTGTAGAATATTCTTATCTCATCTTATCTTAACCCCATTCTTTTTTCTAGCTGGCGCCAAACGACGATTCACAAGTAAGTATCTCTTTGAAGTTTACAATGTGCATGTTTACGCCTGCTTCTCAGAGGGGTAGGCAGGGACCAGCGTTCGCAACTTTTTACAAACCTTACTCAAGCAATTTTATTTTATTATCACAGCATGCGGTAAACTCACAAAGACAACCAGTAAGCATTTTTAGCCATTTGTACCTATATCAAATAAGTATTTATTTATTTAGATATCTGTGGTGAACTAACAGCTGTTACAATAACATAGAATCTGACATAGGGAAAATGACAGGTTCACACTTATAGCACACGATTTAGAAACTACTAATAGTACTTAATATAAATAATATTTTATATAGTCCTAATCGGCTTCGCAATACACTACTTCGAATTGTCATAATAAACGATGAATTGAGAACTTGCAGTAAAAAGTGTTTTAGGAAATTAGTATATTCGGAGAGATGTTAAAAGATGTGCTCATTTTTTTTCTCTATGACTATACTTTCATAATATAACCTGTCGTAAAGTCAATATAGTCACGTGGTACAAAAATGCTCCATACAAATCGGGCTCACACTGTGACGTTACAACTTACACGTAACGCCCTATAATGCATGAGGCGTTTACCAATATTTGAGTTATCTAGTAAAATTGTGTTTTTATGCACACTGTTTTTAGTAACCTTAGAAGAAAACGCTGAGAATTCAATGAAAAAACTAAATGTAATAAGGTTTTTGTTATTAGAGTAACGTTATTTTTCGCATTTTTTGTGACCCCAAAATACCCGAAAAAATATTTTTATTGTTTTATATTCAATTTTTTCCTAAGTTCCTATATGATTTCTATGGTATAGAAGCAATGTGACTCCAATGTATATTAGACGCATGTTCCCCATTGTAGTTTAATGAAACGCGGCCCTGCTAACGTAATCCGAAAAAGGGTGTACGCAAAAAATTAGGTAATAATAATTAGCTTGGTTTATCCAAGTGTCTTCAAGGGAATTATATTTTTTGTTTAGTTTCCGTTACCGTTTGTGGAAAGGCCTGCTGTAAACGTATGTCAAGTTTAAGATTCCATTCGTATTTAGCAAATCATCATCGCCTATTCTGCAGTTAAAACTTATCTTTCTATTTTGTAATTGTAGAAATCTTTGAGATCCTCTTTTGTGTGTTTAACCGACTTCAAAAAAAGGACGAGTTCTCAAAAGGTTTTTTTTTAAGAATGTTCAGCGATAATACTTTACTACTTGTCCGATTTCATTTATTTTTAATACAGTTGCTCAAAAAGTGGCGTATTGCAGGGACGTATAGCGTTCGGGATGTGGGCTATTACACACTCGTGCTTTTTTTTTACCTTTCCCGCACTCGTGCGTTCTCTTTACCAACTGTCAAAATAATGTCTATTAAAAAGAATAACCAACCATGAAGTTTTTACTAAAAAAAAACATAGAAGTTTTTATGATTCATGCAAATACGTATATTTCTAAAAAGAAGCTACTAATTTGTTTCAATATCAGATTTCATTATTTGATTGAATGAGTTTGGTTAGGTTTCATTTCATTTCATCTCATTAAATTTCATTTTCATTTCATATCAATAAAAAACTTCTACTGAAGACTTGGCTGTATGGGCATAGTTTCCTTTGCCTACCAGAATGGTTGAAGAAAAAAAAACTGCTTATATTCTACGGTTGGCGCCATTTTTCAGAAATTTTCTTTGCGAGTTTAGTTGTTTGTTGCACAAAATGAGTAATTTCGACCCTAGTTTTTTTGAATTAACACCACCGGAACTCAGTATAATTGCACAAAATGCTTCGGAGAACATTTTACCGGAAAAGTCAAAAAGTCGCTACATATCTACATACGACGAATTTATTGCGTGGAGAGAAGAGAAAAAAGCAAACAGTTTTTCATTTTTTCGCAACTTTATTAAAAATAGTCGTTCAGTACACGTGCGGAACCGTCATTGCAACTTGCTGCGCCTCGGCTCGGGTAGACATTTGTCGGAACTCTTTGCAATGACAGCCTTTCCACACTTGTAATGAAATATACTATTCTTTTTTGTTAGAAAGAGTGGTCCCATATTTTTTTATATGGGACCACCATGGGACAAACTCTTTTTTTTAGTGGGTGTTTTTCTTGAAGCCGGTTTTTTTCTATCAAGAAGTAGCTGCGTTTTATTTTCTGTAATAGATAGACTACAGTTCCGACTATCGATGTACTTTGCCAGGCAATATTGCCAATATACCCGGGCACGATTGCGACTAGAACAAAAGCGCGCTTGCGTTGCTATTGTTACGGAAAATACGCGGGGAAAATTCGCGAAAGAAGTTAAAGTGGCAGTGGGCTGCTCACATCTGCCGAATAACCGATGGTCAATGGGGTGCAAAGGTTCTCGAGCGAAGACCACGAACTGGCAAACGCAGGACGCCCTCCAGCTCGCTGGGCCGAAGATTTGAGGCAGATTGCTGGCAGCGGCTGGGTGAGGCTGGCCGAAGACAGAAAGAAGTGCGCCGTACTGGGGGAGTCCTATGTCCAGCAGTGGGGTACCGGCTGATTGATTGATTGATTGATTGATTCGGGAGGGGTCCACTCATCTAGCGCTTTTCTTAGTAATACAAATTCGGCAAATCTCCGATATAAGGTTGCCTGGAAGAAATTGCTATTAGCAATAAGGCCGCCAATTGTATCTTTTCTTTTGTCATTGCTGTTTCTTTAACGGTATACAATAAAGAATATTCTTATCTTATCTTATCTTACATTAGTGTCCGGGCATATTGGCAAAATTCCCGGGCGTGGCATATCAACAGATTCGACGTTTCGCTTTCGATTTTCTATTAGACTAAGTATTTATTATGTTTTTGCTCGAAATAGCGCCTCCCAATTTCAGAATATTCTTTAGGTTCCCGGTGGTCCCCCAATTCTGTTACATTCCGCTGTGGGTTAGCCATCTTAATGGTTAGGAAGTATCAAAATATGTACCTGCATCACATCTGTATCTCGAAAACAAAATTACGTCATCCAACCCAGTGGAGACGAATAGAATAGAGGTGATTGTGAGAATTTCCAATGGCTTCTTTCATTTTCAATGTATATTATGTTTATGTCAACCCGCCTGCCAAGCGTGGCGATTATGGCAAAACCCCTCATAGTTATGAAAACCATGAGGGAAGCCTATGTCCTGCAGTGGGCGTCAGATGGAATGTTACAGTATAGGGAGGCTAAATTCATGCCTTACCTATGTTTAAATGAATATACCTATATTTAATTTTGGGTCATATATCAGCACTGTTAGACTGCTGGGAATAGAAGACGATGTTGGGCAGTCGAGTTAGGTCACATTAACTGAGCTTTCATCAGCATTGCTTTTATGCCCTCTATTTGTGTCGGGCTTAGAACCAATGCCAATGTAACCGAACATTAAAAAATAGGCTGGGCTTCGCTAGTCACATCTAGGGTTACCATCTGACTGGATAAATCCGGTCTAGACCGGATTTTAAGGGTATAAACTGGACTCCACCAGGATTTCATTCGAGACCGGATTTTTAGTTATGCCAAACGTACAAAGGGTTTTTTCACTTATGAATTCATAGTGGACGAAGGAGAGGAACAGATTGTCTGTTGAGTCAATAAGAGCAATACTACTCACGCAATATAATTTTAGACATCAGACATGTCAAGAATTGTACAATGAAATTTCTTCGATAAAAGGATTTTTTGAAAAACCGGAATTTTTTACCGAAATCAGGATTTCTTACCACTTGCAACTGTTTTTTCGATATAAACCCCTGGTAACCCTAGTCACATCCGAACCCAATGCCGCAGAAGTCCTAGGCAACCGCCGACCGACGGCTACCTCAAGCCCTCGATCGTCCGACTACGATGAGGAAAACATCATCATATGTCAGCCAATTTTATAGTGTTTGGGAAAAGTTTTTTTTTTAACCAAACAAATAAAGTAAAATAAGAAATATTTTGAGACTAACAAATATCAAGAAATTAGTAATATTTTTTCAACAGGCGCCAGTGGGACGAAGCTATTACAGAGTCGTAAGTTGTTCAAACTTTATTTTTAGTCATTCTAGGCCAATCCCTATTCATCCATTCATTAGTCCACTACTCACTGACAGATAACTATAATGTAGGTATTATGAAACTATGAACAAATAACAACGGTATGGCGACTCTACTCGAACTGTCGCGGATTCAGTAGATATGTACTAAAATATATTTTACACGGTTATAATAGATAAGTACACCCAGTTATAATAGGTTCCCGAAACCGGCGTGCGTGGATGCAGACCCTGGTCTCCGCCTACCCCTCCGGGATGCAATATTCACTATATTTATCGGGACAACGATATTTGAATACATACATACATACATAAACTCATGCTTGTATTCCAGAGGGGTAGGAACTAGGCAGAGACCAGGGACTGCCGCTTGCCACGATCCTGACAGATCACTTTCGCTTCCTCAACATTCATTAGTCGTTGCTTGCACGCACGCCGGTTTCGGGTATTTGTTATCTTGCCCTTTGCTAATACATCCCCTATTTGGTCGAAGTATGTCCGCTTGGGTCGTCCCTTACCGGTCCACCCACATAATAATAAATGTTTCAATAACAATAATAAATTGTTTATTTTCATTAAAAGAACTTAACATATGTTATAGTTCGTTTTCATTTAATTAGACTAGCACATAACAAGTGTTGCCTAAATGTATCGTCTATCTTAGGCGTATTTGCATTTTTTTTAAAACAGGCACAGGGATAATTATACTGTTAGGATAATTAAATAAGTAATAATTATACAAAGATCAGTTAGATAAAAAAGTGTATCTATATACTTATATAAAAATTAATTGCTGTCCGTTAGTCTCACTAAAACTCGAGAACGGCTGAACGGATTTATCTTATCTTAGTCTTGAAATGTTCGTGGAGGTCTAGGGAAGGTTTGAAAGGCGAGAAAAAATCAAATAATTTCCGGGAAAACCCTAAAAACAGCCCTTTTCTATTTCCCATACAAACGTTTTCTGTGGCGTTACGAAGTTCGCCGGGACAGCTAAAATACCAAAGTTGAAAATAAATAAACTATAGGCTTATGCATACGACGATAATGACGGCGAAAATTTCGATATTCACCTGGTAAACCGAAAAAATAAAAGTGAGAAATGAACTTCGAAGAGGTTTCATTTATCGATACTGAAGAAACTTTTTTCAGGATTTGCATTATTTTGTTACCTTTCGAAGACCCCAATGGCGATACAGTATTTGACACGATCAACAATAAATTATTTCATATGCTCGATTAAAACAAAAATTACAAAGTATCTCGGAAAATGTATCTCTTTTAGTCAATTACTAGTTATTACAATCTTTAAATAGATTAAACATAAAAAGAGTGCTCTGAAATGTGACGTCATTAGCCAGTATTTTCATACAAAATTCCGTTTTAAAAGTAACTCATTTGATATTTTGTCAAATACTCATTTCGACACTTTTCACTACACTCAAACGCGGACGCCGCCGCTGAACGCCTGCGGCTCTCATACAACCATACAACGCCTGGTCAGCGAGTTCAATACTCGCGATGTGGATGGGCCTTCAGAGAAATTAATAATCAATTTTTTTTTAATTATGTAATTAAATTTATTTTTCCTACCTACATCTCATGAACTACATAAACTCATCCTTGTATACCGGAGGGTAGGCAGAGACCTAGGCTTGACCTTTGCCACGATCCTGACAAACTTGATCCTTATAATTTAATTTCATTAATTTAACTAAATTAATTCTATATTTTTCTTTTTTCTTGTAATCTTTTTTATAATATTATGCCTTTGGTTGGAATAAAATTATTTTATTATTATTACAAAGCGGCTGAACTAACTTTAATGCGTTTCACAGGTGGAAGAAGACGACGACGACGATGACTCCTACAGGAAAAAGTAGAAAACTGAAGCAAGCTAGACTAACTACGAACGCCGAACTGCTGTGACCCGCTGTATTTTATTCTTGGATAATATGATAGGTTAATACCAATGTTAGATAAAAGATATGTAAGTACACAACTTCAAAGGCGAGCATGATAGCATGCAAAAATGAATGCAAAAGCAATAAATATACATTGCAGAATATACGAATCGTTGCTTTATTACACCTACTAAAAGGTTCCATGTCCACCAGCGCCACTAATGAAAAAAACGGCCAAGTGCGAGTCGGACTCACGCACGAAGGATTTCGTACGTTTATCTATACAACATTTGAATATTTCAAGCGTCTATCTATGTTGCCGTTATTAATATCGAGCAAAAAACGGCAAAAAAATCACGTTTATCGTATGGGAGGCCCCCTTATATAATATTTAATTTATTCTGTTTTTAGTACTATTTGTTGTTATCGGCAACAGAAATACATCATCTGTGAAAATTCACGGTTCATGAGCTGCATCTCGTGGTGACAGACAGACAGACAGATTCGTTAAGAGATTTCTTTACAGAAACTGACATCTTGACAGTTGCTAGTCAGTATATCTATGAGAATATAATGGACGTCAGGAAAAATATCAGTAACTTTAAAACTGTCGTAGTATTTTATCAGTAAAGTATTTATTGCCTCGTCAAAAAGAAAAACATAAAAAAAAATTAATATTGATATGGTCACTATAAGATGTTTATATTTACTTACGTAATAACTTAAGACAGAAGGATCTCACATTTTTTACGGTAGAAGAACTGAGTTGCGAGACTTGGTTTTTTTTCAAGTTACCTATCGTCGCTTATACTTCAACACCGCGAACATGCTTTTTTGCTACTTTTCAGGAGGCGAAAATAACCTTCTAATTTTTTATCTAGGAATCAATAAAACACCAACTTTGTTTTTTCTTGTATTTATTATTATTATACGAATATTAAAAGTAGCATAACATTAATAACAATAACACTTAATGAAAAATATCAGATAGGCGGTGTTGCCTTCTTAAATGTGGCAAATATGTGGCATATAGGCGGTGTTGTACGTAACTTACTAGGAACTTAATGATTTAACATACTATAACTTTCTTAGCAAAAATAAAAAACTTCTTCTAAAATTCTTTTTAAAACAATCAACTTTTCTTAGAATTAAACGAAAAACTAAAATATAACCTTTTCAAAACAAAAACATAAATCTTCTCAAAATAGTTTGTAGGTATCTGCTTTAAGCCTAATGAGGTAAGTTGTCATAAAATGTATGGCAATCAGATGGGATCACTTCTTTAAGATCTTGTAGATGCTGCCACTTACGTTCTGCGATAGGCAATCGTCTTGTATACAATTTTGGCAAGGTATTCAATGAGCTTACATGACACTTTGTTGGGCGCTGTGGTAAAATCTTTGGCTCTTCATTAAAATCCAGCTTGTACCAAATCGTCCCGTCCGGTTTATATATAAGTGCACATACGTCAGTTACTGTGGGATCGCCTGCTTTTTTTCCGGGCCTTATGGACTTGTAAATTTGATCCTCTGGTTTCGAAAAATCTGTGAAAAAATCAAAATCAAAATAAATGGATTCATACGGTTTGGGCTGAACTCGTGCTGCTTTTGTTATGGCACTATACTGGCTGGGTAAATATATATCTTGACCTTTGAGTTTCGATTCTATAGTGCTGTGTACGGAGTCGCATTCCATTTGCGTGTGGCCCTTGACCAAGAACTTTTGTGTAATCTGGACATCATTTTCTATTGCCATCCTGAGTAAGGCATTACTCAGATAGCTATTTCTGTTTTGAGCACAGCATCCATCGGAATACAATATGACTGGAACTTTTTTCATATTCAGAAGATGTAGTATATTGTCTACAATGCATGAGGCGAAGACAGATGCTTCAAGACCGCCATCGCTTTCATCAAACCAGTAGCATCTTACTTCGTGGTTGGCCAGGTTATATGTCGTAAAATTATGGACGCATAATTTGGTTTTGAAGTACAAAGCACTTGCTTGTAGACTGGGAGACATTTTTACTGCCTGAACATCTTGTGTTAAAACATGACAAGTGCCGCTACAAGCCAAACTCTTATCAGTTGCTTTTTCTGCTCTGGCGCGATTTTTAAGGTCAATGTGTTTCTTCCAAGCCTCTTCGGTAACATTACCAACTTTGTGTGCGCAACAAAAGTAGCATTGATCCTTTTTTGGTTTGTATAAGCTCAAATTGCTTCTGAGGAACTCATTGTCGAAAGAGCGACGACACAGAAAAGGTATCTCTTTTTCTTCACAGTCTTTTTTGTAAATCTCATAAAGTTCCGATATATTGCGAACACTCGGTTCAAGATAGAGCCTGCTGGATGACTGCCGACAATAGTGCGAAGGCAACTTAGGAAGTCTGTCAAAGAAATCAGTTAATGAGCGAGTCTCTTCCTTTTTTTTAGGAGAAGTTCGTCTTCGCAGCGATGTTTCTGATTTAGGCGCAATGCCGTTTGTGGTTTTAGTTTTATCAGTCCAGTACCTAATGAACCATTCTGAAATTCCAAGTGTATGCAGAAACATACCTCGACAGACTTGTATTTTCACCACATTCAAATTTCTGGACACAGATAAGAAGTACGCCTTAGACTCACTTTTTCTCGACGTCTCACTCTTTGTTACCTTTCGTTTACATGGCATTGTAGTAATATTGGAACTTACAAATTGGCGTCTTTGTTCCCAAGTCATAGTTTTCCAAAAATGGGTGAAAATACTTTGGCGTTCCTCTTCAGTAATAGTTTCACATCCACGAACCTTAGATTTTTTGCAAGTATCAGACTCACAGCGAGGACCCATTTCTTTAGCCGGTTTAAGGGTGTCATGTAGTA
This sequence comes from Yponomeuta malinellus, assembly GCA_947308005.1. Lineage (NCBI taxonomy): Eukaryota > Metazoa > Arthropoda > Insecta > Lepidoptera > Yponomeutidae > Yponomeuta > Yponomeuta malinellus. The sequence goes on along the minus strand of OX371020.1, from coordinate 5,460,219 downwards.
CTTTAAAATTACTGTTATTTTGGTCTACTTTCCTGTCTCGTCTGTAGCCCAAATATGGTTTTCCTTCTTCTCTAAGTTTTTTATTTAACTCCCTTTGCCATTTTTTTGAATTCGAATTCGCCTTATTCTGTCTTTTTCTGTCACTTTGGGTAACTCCATGAAAGTTGTTAGTTACTGGTAATAATCTGTTTTCCAGGATTATTATTTTCGGCTTGTTTGGTGTCTGCTGCAATTTGCTTGTACTAGGACTAGGTTGTACCGTAGTTTTCATTTTATCTTGTTCATTTGAGTGTCTTTTTTCCGTTCGCTCTGTCACATTGAAATCGCCTGTGATTTCGATTTCATCGATACTGCTGATCCCTACAAGGAAATTATCGCTCCCTTCAGATTTCTGCCACTCCATCTCATCAGGTTCTGATCTGTTAAACGTGGTCTTGTGGTTTTGTAGAGGATTGTATGTAGAAATCATGCCTTGCTGAGTTAATTTACGTCGTTTCTTCTTCTTCACGTGTTTTATACTAACCAATTCGCATATTTCGTCAACAATTGAATCGTCAGTCGTAGAAAGAGAGCTATCTGAATCACCAGGCATGCCTGTTGTAGGATGGTTGGATCTTGGCGAGCCTGCAAACACCGCGAAAATGAATTTCAATTGACAATGTAAACACCGCGAATATGTACACGGTACTTAACTGCCTTTTTAATGCTTTAAATCAAAGTTATCCACTCATTATTTATGCTAAAATCTATCTACCTATTGTGATTTGTAAAATTAACCCAAAGTTTTCTCAGAAATCTTTGAAAAAGTAATTAAAATAGATAATAAAATACTTACCAAAACACACACCTCGAAAACACTATGGCGACTGTGCAGATTCGCGGTGTTTATGCCACGAAACGACCAATGAGAACATTCGCGGTGATACAATTTTTTGAATAGTGATCTCTTATTGGCGGAAAATTTTCAATCTGATTGGTGGAAAAAACGCGCGGCAAAATTCTCTATCCAATAGGTTCAAAATGTCTAGTTCGTTAAAAATGCATATTCGCGGTGTTGAAGTATAAGCGACGCTATGTTTTTAATGGCATCTCATTTCTCTTTGTAGATTGTCCAACTTTTTGTTTTTTTAGGCATATAGATGATATAGATTCTGTTATTTTTTATGTGTGTGCTTCTATGCAAGTAAATGGTTTCTTTCTTTCTTTCTTTTCCTTGACTATTTTACAAGTTAGCTTTGAACATTACATATTATATCTAGGTACCTATCTACACCTATTATTCCGTTATATTATAGGTACATATTTATAGGTACGCTTATAAATTCACTCACTACAAATTTAACTTTGTAATCCTACATATTTATACAATAATTATTTATGCAGTTGGTCTATTTAGAAAACGAGACCGAAAATGCAAAATGTTTTATTTTCCTTGATTTATTATCATCATCACCAACCCATTATGTCCCCACCGAGGGACACGGGTCTCTTCCCTGAGGAAGGTATAGGCCATACTCCACCACGGGGGCCAAGTCCGGATTGGTGGAGGCTTGTAGACTAGTGGCTCGTCTACTGTCAGAAGTTGTCAAGCCGCCCTAAGGCTTCTGACTTGGCTTAACGACTGCCATCTATCGACGGCAGCCGGCACCAACAGCTTAACGTGCCTTGCGCAGCACGGAACCGCTCGGAAAAATGCCACTAGCGTTAGGCATAGACGGAGACCCATCCATGCACGGAACGCGCCCTGTGTTGTTTAACCTTCGTGATCGTTTAAGATCACTCAGGCGGCCGGGGCTACGAGCGATTCCGATTCCGGGGCTACGAACGATTTATACACTAAATATAAATCATATTCTAAATTTGAAGCTTCTATGTCTGTTACAAGTGCCTTAGATTAGATGATCCGTCAGTCAGTCAGTGAGTGAGTGAGTGACAAAATAAAGAAAGACTACCTACTTGTAATTCGAAAACTACTGGTTCAAATTTAATGAAATTTTAAATAAACCGTGTTTTTACAATGCCTGCTTGGTTACTGAAAATCTAGTTTTATCCACAACGAAGTTGTTGTGAAGGTCCGAACTGCTTCGCGAAAAGGATAGTACGGCGACTTGGCGTCGGCACGGCGGCAGCGGCAGTGCCCGCTGATAAAATCTGCAGCCTCGCGCTACGCGCGGCGGAGCACAGTGCAGTGTGATAATCCCCTAATAAACAAAATCCTTCTCTGTGGTTCCTTTATCGAAAAACACGGGACGGCGCAGCATTACTACCGAACTACTCTGTGGTAACTGTCATTTTAGTCATGATGTCAGCTGTCAAATATCTGTCAAAGCATGCGTGTGCGTGAGGCGCTTGGTGTTGTTTGTTGCTCGTGAATTCTTACAAAACGCTCAAATTCATATATAAAACCTTCGGATAGTTAAACAGAAATGGCTGCAAAGATAGATCAAAAAGCTTACCTCAAGAAATATCTCACTGGATCGTCGGGTGACAAAAAGAAGAAAAAGAAAAAGGTCGTCAAAAGCAATAAGTATGATGCATGATATTCTCTATTTTAACAAATTACTCTCAATATTGAGTCCATAAAGCAGAATTAAATCTTCATTAAAATACTTTTTCCACCAATAACTTGACAACTTTGCCCATCCCATTTCATTAATTGAAACTTCGTGGCAGAAAATATTTTTTCATTGATGACAACATATTTTGACTTATTGCGCTGCGCGAGCGGATACTTGGGGGAAAAGGAGGCATTTTTCGACCAAATAGGGGATGTATTAACAAAAATGTACCAAGATAAAAAGTACCCGAAACCGGCGTGCGTGCATGCAACGACTAATGAATGTTGAGGAAGCGAAAGTGATCTGTCAGGATCGTAGCAAGTGGCAGTCCCTGGTCTCTGCCTACCCCTCTGGGATACAGGCGTGAGTTTATGTTATGTTTTATGTTAAGATTTAAAAAAAAATTTTATAGAATTTTTACAACTGATGTCACTAACACATTCAGTGATAGTCATTTTGGTATTTTTTTATTATCCAAAACTCAGTACAGCTCAAATAAAACCTTATCTAGTTATAACCTAATTCTACATTGCTTATTTCACAGGCTGAAAATCATAGATGACGACTTAGATGTGAGCAAACTGCGTGCTTTGGACGGTGATGAGCTGGACATACTGGACCAGGGTGAAGATGGGCCACAGATAGCTGGCATTATTGATGAGAGACCAGAGGAAGTGAAGAAGCTTGAACAGTTTAAGACCAACTCCAAATGGCGGGTTATAAGCCAGGTTTGTGCCTTGATTCGGTACTCCTACAATTTATAGGAGCAGTAGCACTGCTGCAATCCCAATGGGTCAAAGACATAACAAAAGCAATGGACGACATTGGCAGGGACAGGCTTAGCGTGACAGGGAAGAGGCGTTATCCCCTTCAGTGGACTTCCACACTTAGCCTCATAGTTGGGCCATTATATGTAGCAAATGCTGAGATATATATATAGACAATAGGGTTACCTCATGATGTTTTCCTTCACAGTTAGCGAGTGGTATTGCAACTACAATTTCACAAATAATGTATGTAATTTAGAAAGCAGTCATCTGTACATGCAGGGATTCAAACCCACAACCCCCCCAATGTGAGGCTGGCATTCTACTGTTGGGCTACCACCACTTTACCAGTGGGCTCTATCCATGTCCAGCCCATAAACATAGACATAGATTCACTGCTGCTAAGAGTGAAATATATGATGTTTTGTTTGACAGTCTTGCATTTTAACCACTTGTCTGCCGCAACACAGATCTGTGTCCAACTTAGTATGGGCCACCTATATGTTGCGTTCCGCGAGGGCAGTTCAGGAGTTAAAATAGTTTGATCAGCTCTTGATCTCTGTTACTATAGATAGATAGATAGAGAAAACTTTATTGACGACCAGGTGAAAGATATTCATCATCATCAACCCATTATGTCCCCACCGAGGGGCACGGGTCTCTTCCCTGAGGAAGGTATAGGCCATACTCCACCACGGGGGCCAAGTCCGGATTGGTGGAGGCTTGTAGACTAGTGGCTCGTCTACTGTCAGAAGTTGTCAAGCCGCCCTAAGGCCTCTGACTTGGCTTAACGACTGCCATCTATCGACGGCAGCCGGCACCAACAGCTTAACGTGCCTTGCGAAGCACGGAACCGCTCGGAAAAATACCACTAGCGTTAGGCATAGACGGCGACCCATCCATGCACTGAACGCGCCCTGTGTTGCTTAACCTTCGTGATCGTTTAAGATCACTCAGGCAGCCGGGGCTACGAGCGATTCCTCAGGCAGCCGGGGCTACGAGCGATTCCGAAAGATATTACAAATAGTTTATTATGACTTGGGCCCTCACAGAAAAACAACGAGATAAACTTGCAAAGTGCCAAAGATCAATGGAGAGAAGTATGATAGGGGTAAAACTAAGAAACAAAATAAGGAATTGTGATATAAGACACAGAACTAAAGTTATAGACATACTTACCCACATTGATCACCTGAAGTGGAGCTGGACAGGCCACATGCTACGCTGTAAAGAGGACAAATGGAGCAAGCAAGTGACACTCTGGTACCCAAGAGACGGCAAAAGAAGACTGGGACGTCCTACAAAAAGATGGGAAGACGATATACGCCTGACTTTGGGTCCATACTGGACAAGAGTCGCAACTGACAAGAGGTTCCTGGCGTCAGTTGGAGGAGGCCTATGCCAAAAGGCACACCGAATTAAGGGACATAATTTAGTATAAGTTTAAAATTAAAATGCAATGTAAAATAGTTCGGAAATAAAGGCTTTATTATTATTATTATTATTATTATTAAGTAGCGGTATACAATTGGCGGTCTTATCGCTTAGAGCGATCTCGTCCAGACAACCTTTGGATGGAGTGGATTGCAGCAAGAATATAGTCTGTAGATGGATGTACAAAAAAAAAAGAGAATCTGAAATATAATGCTATGTGAAGTAACAAATATGTATATTGAATCAGTCGTAATTTTTCCCTTGTTAGTAAATATAATTTTATTGTAGGAAATGGAAAAATGGGTTTGATTACAGCGTTATATGATGATTCTTTGATTTTGTTTTCTAAGTACAATACATATGTGAATTTGTAGCACCACTCACTAACGGTGAAGTAAAACTGAAGGTGCTCGAAATCGCCAGCCCTTAGTGGGCACTTGTGCTTATCTGGCCCGCACACTCTCCCTTTGTGAGAGAAGCCTTGTGCCCTGCAGTGAGACACATATGCCTATATTTGTATACCATAACATACATAACATACTTATTAATAATTTATTATTCTTTTGAATAAAAACTGCAATTCAATAAGTCAAATATTTTGTTTCAGGATGACGGTTTTAACAGTAAACTCCAAGTGGAAGAAATTAAAAAGGATGTCAAGGAACAGGAAAAAGATAATGAGGTGATATTTGGCAAAATGTACAGTGATTCTGAAGACGAGCAGAAAAAAGATTCTGATACTTCACCACCGAGAAAATCAAAAGCCCTTGGTGGCCACGAACCTTCCAAAAAGCCTCAAAATCACAGTGACAGTGATGTCAGTCCTCCTAGAAAAGGTCGGCCTAAGGACTCGGACAGAAAGTCCAAGCACAATAAAGGTTCTGATTCAGATCAATCACCACCACGAAAATACGAAAGAGCAGAAAAATCATATAAAAATGCAAGTTGCAAAGAAACTAAAGACAGACGAAATAGCAATGATTCTGATTTATCACCGCCTAGAAGAAATGAAGATAGGAAAAATAAAGAAGATCGGAACAATAAAGAAAGGCGAAAGAAAAGTCGTTGGGGTACTTTTGAGGCTGAATTCAGGGCAGATTATCTACAACGAAACCAAACAATTAAACCAAACAAGTCACCAAGCAGACCAGGATCGCACAGCTCTGATCTCTCACCTCCGAGAAAATCGCAAAAAGTCGATAAAAGAAGCAAAATTTACGACGCCGATATTTTGCCGAGAAAATCTAGAAGGGACTCCCCGAAAAGAAATAAGCGGCAGAAATCGCCTGATTCTGACGCGTCACTGCCTCACAAACAAAGATCGAACAAATATAACCTCAAAAACAGCAAAAACGATACCGATTCCGATTTATCACCTCCTAGAAAAGGCCGCAAAGAATCGCCACCGAGAAATAGGCGAAAATCACCAGATTCCGACCCATCACCGCCTCGAAAATATCGCAAAGCATCTCCGCCTCGGAGTAGAGGAAAGTCGCCTGATTCTGATTCCTCGCCACCACGGAAATCAAGAAAGAGATCTCCAGAAAAGGTGCAATACCGCAGAAGTAGCAACAGTCCACCACCGTCAAACAAAAATATGGCAAAAACACTCGATGGAAAACTGGCCGGTCTTCAAGATGCCAGACAGTTGAGGGATGAAAACGAAGCATTCAGAAGGAGAGATAATGAAGCTTTCAGTCGGTTGAACGATGAAGTATCTGGAAGGAACGCTCAAGTGGTTTCTAGGAAGATTAGTGAGTATTTTCATTGTATCTTCATAGAACTTTTTTTCCAACTTTACTATTGATGGTCATGGCAGACTGGTACTGTAGAATCAAAATAAAATGTGCCTTTTCAAACCAAGATCTTTGTTTTTCAGGTAAAAGAGAAACTTCGGAAGAAAGGCGGAAACAACTAGATAAAGCTGAGAAACAAAAAGAATTGGATGACAAATACAAAAAGTGGAGCAAAGGGTAAGGTTCAAACTAATGTTAAATAACAGAAGAACGAGGGGATTTTCAATTAAGTTGTCTTCCTTATTACAAGCATTTTTCTAAAGGAATCATTCCTGGAGAATGAACCTTCACCCTTCCCGCCCTTCATCTCGCCGCAAATAATGTCGCAGTGGTTTTACCTCACTTCCAGCCTAAAGCAAGTGGAAGACCAACAGGCGCGCGCGCAAGACTTCCTCCACGAGGCGGCGAAGCCGCTCGCTAGGCACAAGGATGATAAGGACTTGGAGCGCAGTCTCAAACAAGTAGAGAGAGACGGCGATCCGATGCTGCAGTACATGAGGGAGAGGAAGCGAGAACGCGGGGAGCTCGGCCCAGGTAGGATTAACATAAGATAAAGATAATTTTTTTCAACGAACTGCCTGTCACTTAAATAAAGTTGAAAAACTGTTAACAATTCGAAACAGGAAGGCATGAAAATGAAAGACAAAACATAAACATTTACATACAGGCACATACATTGCTTCTGGCCCTACACTAGGATACCCTGTGTCGTGGGAACCAGAAACAACGACATCACAAACATGTAAACATCCAAGACTTGCGGTTTTTTTTGTCCCCAGCCGGGATTCGAACCCGGACCTCTCGCATGGTATGCAGATGCACTACCGCTGCGCCACGAGGTCGGCCATTCAACTATTACGTAAGCACTGGGGGACAGGGGGGTCTTAGCTTTGCTTATTTTTTATGACATGGGGGGGTGGGGGCGTCTGGATGGTGATTACGTCAGCAGTGGTATAAAGTAAAAAATACCTACTGACCATCCAGACCCCCTCTCCCCCCCATGTCATCAAAAATAAGCAAAGCAAAGCAGTCCCGTGCTCCCTAAAAGTGTAATAGCCTGTGATATACGGAATTTGTCTTTGCTAAGATAAAATAGGCTATTCTAAAATTAAACAAAACAGAGACTGTCACTAACATCTAAACTTTCAGCGGCCATCTTGAAATTCACCATTTTGGAGTTTCTAAGTACCTACTAATAAATTTATGAATTGGTAGTAGTAATTGCTAGTTGTACGGGAAAAGAACGTGAGGAAACCTGAATGGCTTAAGTACATATAATACGTATTCCGCCCTGAACTCGCGTGTTTATAGAGTCTATCTCTTTCTTTTCCTCTCTCAAAATAAAAACACGCCACGCTCGCGCCGTTACATCTGTACTGTTAGTACTTTCGTTGTCGATACGCCTCTTGATAATTTGGTATATTTATTTTGCACACCGTACCAGAGCGGCAATGCTACGTCATCAAGCCAGGTGCGCATATATTGTGACCGTTTTATCAACTAATTCCTTTACAACCGTTAAAAATGTGCGAAAGAGAGTGATTCAGTCGGGATAATTTGGCCCAAACTCTCCTTGTTCACAGAAAAACCAACGTACAAAGGCAACTGCCCGCCAAACCGGTTCAACATACGGCCCGGCTACCGCTGGGATGGAGTCGATCGCTCCAACGGCTACGAAAATAAATACTTCGAAACTCAGAGCAAGAAGAAGGCCCAAGCTGAGGAATACCATAAGTGGAGTAGCGCGGACTTGTAAATGTAGACTCTAATGTCACGGTGTAAGGGTGTTTTTGCTCCAAGAAATAAAACAAAATGGCCGCCGTAATAAACAGGGGAAATATGGACTGATTTCATGTTGTATAAGAAAATATTATTGTCGAGGCGGGAAGACGGCAGGTGAACCAGGGCAATAACATAGTGGTGGTTGAGAACAGGACCATGGTAAAGTAGGCAGATCGACCGCCCGATGGTCGGACGATATTGAGTCTGGAGAAGGTTTGTGGGTGCGGATGGAAAGGGACCGTGAGAGATGGCATTTGGAGAAAAGGCCTAATCCCAGTAGTGGACAGCGGTGGGCTGATAATGATGAAGTATCTTTCATTCATATATTATATTGATATATACAAATCGGTCTTACAACTCCTAGAACTCTGGTCCTATTGGTTTCCGTACCTCAAAAGGAAAAACGGAAACCTTATAGGATCACTTTGTTATCCGTCCGTGCGTCTGTCTGTCAAGACGCTTTATCTCGGGAACGCGTAAAGGTATCGAGGAAATTAAAACCATATCACTACAGTCTCCCTTGAATCTATGAAAAAATCAAACTTCTAAGTTACGTAATTCTCATTTAATTCAAACTCTCATCAGTAATTCTCGGAAATCTCATTTCCGAAACGTGAAAATGGATCACCCAGTATGTACACAGGTACAGTGGACATTTTCGTGATACAAGGGCTGGTCTTCTTCAACTATCTCAAGCATTGGTACATAATATGAAATGTTACCCCTATTAATGTCGTAAAAGTCATATGGTTGTGTGATTTTTGTCAACTTTTTCTGTTTATATGAATGTTCAATTGTCATTTTCAGTTTTAATCTTCAACAAAAATTGACCAAAAATGATGTAAGATATGGTTATTGCTAAAACCATGTCAAAGCTCTCAATAAAGTTGCGGTCTTATAAAAACACCTATCCATAAAATACTCCTCAGAGTCAGTTTAAAGTCTGTGATAAAAGGAGAAACGTAACCACAGATTAATTTATAGGGAAAAGCGGGTGATCGTGCTCTTCCACTATAAAGGGAAATTTCCCGCCAGGCAGATCGTATGCCTGGGGACGGCCGGTCCGACTGATGTTCGTCGGACGTTATATTTATGGTATGTCATGTGAAACATTTTGCTTGCGCGATGCAGGAATGTTGGAGTTTATAGTGCGCGCGCAGAGTTGACATGTGCTCGCCACAAATTAAACTGTCTCTAAGGAGTGTTTTTATAACACCATTGATATTTTGTGTTAGTACGAACTGAGCTAAGAGGGTGATGATATATGTATTGGACGACTGATGAAAAGTTACATTTGTATTTTATTGATTTTAACAAACTTAACTATCATTACAGAGAGTCCCTAATTCAATAGATAAACTTAAAATTATTATTATTATAAACTTAATATTTGAGTTGCGGCCTTTGTGAACTCGTTCAGCGTACATGTACCTAAATAAATCCACCTGATCAGCCACCCGGTTAAGAGCGCGCAGCTCACGCGTGAGCGGCGCCAGGCGCCGGCCGCCGCCGCAGTTCATTTATTATGACGACAGGGAAATAAGGTGAGGTGGGGGGTCATAAAATGGTTAAAATTGGCTTAATGAACAGCCTCTGATTAATGTTAAAGTTATATTAATGTTGTGTAAATAGACGTGTGACTGTTTGCATTGCTACTTAAATGTTACCCCCCCCCCCCCTTAATTTTGTACAAATCCAGACTGTAAATCCATTTTTGTGCACTTTTTCTGTTTATATGAAATCGTAATAAAATTTTTAATGTTCTAAAATAGACTTCTTTTTAACATTAAACGAAAGCCATCACCAACGCAGAACTCTGGAGGATTACTGATCAAAAACCGATAGGAAAGGAAATAAAGATGAGAAAGTGGCGTTGGATTGGGCACACAATGATCCCCACACAAGAGATCCGATAATCACCCATCCAGAATGACTTCAGACCCGTGCTCTGAAACATTGCCCCGCGGGAACGACAAAGAGAGGACGTGACGTGAAAACTGTATTGAGAGCCCTATGTCCCTGATGAAGGATAACAGCAACTGATGATGATGAAACGAAAGACATTTAAAAAAAACGCGTACTTATTTTCTTGTAGCAAAAACCTTTTACTGTGCATAGTTTATACAAATAGCATTTCTGTTACATACACATAATAACATTATATAGAACAAATAAATCATCAAACTATCTTGTTAGTCTATAACTGGTTTATTGCATAATCTTATTGCTATCTCATGTGTATTTTTTTTTTGTTCAGGTTCAATATGTTTTACCAAGGTAAACTATTTGGGCTTACTAACCAATACCAACAGGTACCTATAGCAGTAAAAACCAGAGCAGACTATAAAGGCACGTACAATATAGGTAATTGCATGGAATCAGGCGTTACTTTGCGAAAATCCATAATAGCATTAAAATGTGAAAATTACTTTGCTAAATTCCGACGCATTTTTTCACACAAGTATTGGTGTCTTGCTTCTGCTTGAAAAAGTGGGAGGGAGGGCGGTGCATTAAAGAACCGCATGGTGCTTGTGGGATTTTGTCGGAATTTAGCAAAGTAATTTTCACACTTTAATGCCAATATAGGTAAGCCGACTCACGCTTTTTCCCTCTAAGATAAGGCGTGAGATGTTTTGTACTAAATAAATAGCATTGCATTTTGTTTTACACACAAATACAAGAACAAAGAAACTAAGACAAATTATTTTCATACAATAAATACATTCAACTTCCATGGAACTTAAAAATTAAAGTAGTATATAATTTAGTCGTAATCATATCATAGTGGCACTATTGTTAATATTAGGAAGATGAATACTACAGTAAACGAGTACAAATATTGCAGATTTTGACGCATGTGTGGACAGTTGGGAAAATTTGTAGTTTATTTTTGCATAGCACGTTATGACCTGCCATTGTGGACCATTCTCTAGTCTAGTCATGTCTAAAGCATAGAGTTGTCATAACATAGAACTGCAATCCGAGCTTCCAAATTGAGGCATGAAATTGGCATGCTTAGCGTAGCCGGTTGTCAGGGTTGCACTATTAATGTGAATGTGTGCGTGTCTGCGAACGTCACTTACTACAATCAGCTTAGGCCCACACAGTCATGTTACGTTAGTGTGCGTGAGCCTCGCCTTTGCGTAGAATTTTGTTCGACACATTGTCTGCGTGCTATGTCTAAGGTCGAAAATCTACCAAACTTGAGCTCGTCTACCGCACAAGGGCCGGCTATCGTCTACCGCCCCGGTTGTAGTTACTGCGGCCACCGCCCCGCCTGTCGCGGTCGTCGTGTTCATTCTGGTAGCCGCCCCCACCGCCCCCGCCGCGGTAGCCGCTCTGTTGGTAACCGCCACCGCCCCCTGTTGGGAAATAATAACAATAATAAGTAAAGTGACGTTTATTTCTCACCATAAAGAAACAACAAACATCACTTACAGGAAGTTATCAATTCAGCAAGTTGCCAAACTAGGTGATACTGTATTTTGGATAATGCATTTGGAATAATACCTAATTTAATAATATTTTATTCATTTATTAGCTTCTTACTAATTAAGTTACAGAGTAAGCTTAAAAATAACAGGCGATACAAAAAACTTTCGTAAGCACTGCACAAAAGTGAGTGAAACCGTTTAACCAATATATAAGATGTTCTCTGATTTGAAAAAAAATAGTTATAATAATATCTTCCACACAACACACTTGCCCTGGTCCCAAACCAGGCAAGGACATCGCAAACATGGAAATACACCCAGACTAAGGACATTTGTATAAATCAAGTGTGGCGAGCGTACCCATGAGCTCTGTTTTCGAGTTCCAGCGTTTTAACCGCTAGTCCAACGAAGTCGTCATATATAAAGGTAAATGTAGCCTTTATACGTCCCACTGCAGGGCACAGGCTTTCTCTCAGAGAGAGAGAGAGAGAGAATGGGCTAAATTATCACGCGTGCCCACCGCGGATTGGCAATGGCAAGCGCTGTCGTAAGTGAACACCTCAGACACTCAGGTTTAGTCACGATGTTTTCCTTCAAAGTTAGCGCGTGGGGTTGCTAAGTTACGTACTTCACAAATGTACGTAACTTAGAAAACAAAGTCATTGGTACGTGCCGGGATTCGAACTCACGACCACCCGAATGTGAGGCCGGCGCTACTGAGACTGCGCTACCGCCGCTCAGACGTTGTATTTTAAGGTATTCATTGTATGGATGGAGCTGAAATAAATAATATGCTAATATCCCGAAAGCCACCAACAGAGAACAAACCTTCCCTCCGGCCGTTTTCGTAACTGTGGTTCGCAACCAGTTGCAAATTAAGAATTTTTGTTGTTAATTTGCAACTGGTTGCGAACCACAAAAAACTTCAAAAGAAAACGTTCTCTTGATTCGTAACTGGTTGCGAACAAAGAACAAAAATTCTTAATTCGCAACTGGTTGCGAACAAAGAACAAAAAGTCTTAATTCGCAACTGGTTGCGAACAAAAATTCTTAATTCGCAACTGGTTGCGAAAGAACAAAAATTCTTAATTCGCAACTGGTTGCGAACAAAGAACAAAAATTCTTAATTCGCAACTGGTTGCGAACAAAGAACAAAAATTCTTAATTCGCAACTGGTTGCGAATCACAGTTACGAAAACGGCCGGAGGGCAAACCTTGATTGTATCCCTGGTTATAAGATCCGCTACTGTCGTATCCCTTGTTGTGGCCGCCGCCGCCGTGGCCTTGTCCTTGGTTATAACCACCTTGGTAACCGCCTCGACTCTGCCCGTAACCGCCTTGCTGATTGTAACCACCTGGAAGGCCCACGACAGATGATGATGATGGCGGGTTTTACTATTATGATTCTTACTATTTTTTTATTTCATATACCATTTGCAAAAAGTAATTATGCTTCACACACATTTCTATTTAGCTCACTAAATGTTTATAATAAGTACATCAACAATTTAGACATTTTTGCTACACCTTTTTGGCCTTTTAAAACTAAATTAAGAGAGGCTTTAAAAAAAATTAAAATGTAATATGTCATTGCATGAAATTTTAACTTGATTTTAATTCCGATACAAATATATTAAATTAAACACAATACAAACAAAGAAATTAAAATAAATCAATACAAAATACACCCGCAGGTACCGTCCGTCAAAATAGTTACAAAAATGTGGGACTCATGGCAGAGCTTTTGTTCGGGAGCTGGGGCGCCGCGACTGAGGGACCGTGGCATGGACGTTCGTTCCGAGGCCAAAGCCAAAGGATTTCCCTCGCTGTGCAGCGCAGCAACGCGGCCAGTATCATGGGGACTTTTGGGCCGGATATGACTCGGAGCGATTTGTTTGGTTAGGTTATATTATTAATTATTATTTGTTTTCAATCGTAAAACTAAAATGTAATGTCATTGGTTTAATTTAATTCCATTTGATTTAGTTTGATTCATTATGACTTAATTTATATTGGGTAACTTTATTTCATTTAATTTAATATAGTTTAATTCGACTTATTATTACTATTATACTTTATTGCACACAAGACTTTTAACAGGATATTTCAAAAGTAATTACATGTACAAAGGCGAGCTTATCTCTGTGCGACTTAATTAATTAATCGTGTTATAATTAATTAATCTGTCTGTCTTTGCTAATGTATGTGCTAATTATTAATGGAAACTTCACTGGTTTATGTATATAATAATAGTCTACATAAAATTAACACTACCGTTTGTTTCCCGAATAATAAAAAATAAAATAATGTCCGTTAATTATCTTGATATAACATGCGATACAAATAAATTAGTAAACCATGAATTGTAGTTTTATGAAATGCGGCCCAGTAATGGCGATTCTGAAAGACTTTAGAGCAGTCCAATGTGTCTTTAAAATCGCCTTGATTACACCCGTCCGCCGAGTTTGGGCTACAATAGTCATCAATCTTATTCGTTTCGTGTCTTCAAAAAAATATTAATCTGCCCAGAACTCACGTCCCACAAATCCTCTAGTGTGCAGGTAGTTGGGCACAAGGGACATACAATGAGATGCCATATCAAGGCAAATGTTAGATACCAATAATATTTGTCAACACACACACTTGCCGGAAGTGGAAGTTACTCCGCACATAACCGTCCTGGTTATGGCCTCCAAGATTATATAACGGCCCTGTTACACCCGTCCAGCGCCATTGATGATTGATGATCACATCAATAAAAGTGTTAAACCACAACAGAATCATAACATAACACTTACAGGCTGTCCATACTATCCTGGTTATGGCCACCGTAATTGTAACCGCCCCCCGATTGTGGCCTCTATCTATAAACGCCCTGGTATATAATACCTAACCGAGTGGTTTCGTGGATAAAAACCTCTCCATGAATGTCCATAGCTACCCTAGTTGTGGCCTCCTTGATTATGAACAGCCTGCGGCGTTTGGTTAGAAGGGTAAAGCATCATTGATGTTCGTCAACACAACATTTACCTCCATAACTCTGGCCTGGTTATGGCCTTCTTGATTAACACCGCACGGCGGCTTCCAGTTATAAGAGTACAGCGCCAATGAACTTCCTCAACATTACACTTACCTCCATGACTCTGCGCATAGCCGCCCTGGTTATGGCCACCTTGATTATAACCACCCTGGTTATGGCCTCCTTGATTATAGCCGCCATGGTTATACCCACCCGGCGGCACTTCGTAAGTCTGGTAGTTGCGCTGAGGCGCCGGCGCCTGGTTATTGTAGGCCGACGGGGTTGAGTGTGGACTGCAACAAGCGACAGGTCAATCTTTACTTTATTTGTGGAGACCACTGTAATTGCCCTATGTGTATTTGTTTTCGGCATAAAATATTTCATTATTCAAAAATTTATTTCAACGTAAAGAATTACATTCTGTTTGTTGAATTACATTTGTAAGGGGATAAGATTCAAAATACAATTGTGTGATCTTGTCTAACGCACAGACGGGACGGATTCTCTTAATTTAGGAATTAATGATATTTGTCTTAAAGCAATGTACACACTTGCGGTTGGCGGCTTAATCTACAAAGCTTTGCGATTTTGATTTTAGCCGCATGTTTTACCTAATTCTGTCCCTGTAGGAGGACCTATCCCGCACGCGAGAAACATCGCGCATCGACAAAAGGCTCATGGTACCAAGCAAAGACATGGCCTATTTTATAGTGCATAATCTAAAACGGTCCTATTTATAAAACACTCCTCAGATACAGTTTAAATAACCTGTGGTTACGTCTTTCCCACACCAAAGACTATTTAAACTGACTATGATGAGTGTTTTAAGGAATCGTGTTTTTATAAATAAGATTGTAATTAAATAGGAACGTTGTAGGTAATTAGGCCACAATATTACTTATTGTTTTCTGAATCTCATAACCTCGCACGATGCTTGTCTTCAGTCACAACATCTTATAGTCTAAATCTCGTTTTTTTTTTCAAAATAATCGGCATCTTTTGCTTTCTTCAAAATCGAACATTCCGTATAAAAACGGCGTGTTTTCCGATTCAAATTGTTACGACCAAAATAGACAGGGAAATAATGTTTCTTTTAATGCTAAAAAGGCTTAAAAATCTTCATTCGAACCATTGTTAGGTAAACATCAATACTGTTAAGCAGTGTTTTTCAATCTTTTTGAAGACGCGACCCCCTTTACCTACTAGTAAAAAAATTCGCGACCACCAAGACTATTTTAGGTGTCAGTAATTTTAAAGATGTTGACCTACAACTAAGTCTTACCATATCCTTTTTACCAAATACCGAGACTTAGCCATAAAATGCCTGATCAAAACAATTTGCGCGTCAGCGCGGCCGAAAAACGAAATCATCGATGTAGCGCCGAGAAATGTTTTCGAAAATAAAAGGTACCTATGTCTTGAAGATGCTCGTGAGCGCAACCAAAAATTTGTACAGTGACCTTTTTATTTCATTCCATAAAATATCTGCGCCCTGAACGACAAAAGATCTGTCTTGAAAGCTAGCCGAAGTATCTATGGTGGCTAAATTGACGGAGGCAAACTCAGCTCACTCGATTATAAAAGATTTGTCCTATAGGCGCGCGCTCCTCAAAATTTGCTTAATTGATGGTGCCAATATCATTCAGTTCTATAAAAACTCAGCGCCTTCCAAAACAAAACATCTGCCTTGTAAGCTAGGCAGAGAATTTACTAAATTTACGGTGGTATTTCTCAAAAACTCAGCGTCTTTTAGGATTAACAAATGTTAATCTAATATGTTAAATGTTAGTCTACCGCTCTGGGGCATACTTGATGCAGAGGATCTCTCTCGCTGTGCAGCGGGGTAACGCTGCCGGCGTTATGGGAACCTTTGGCTCGAGTATGTCTCGGGGCGGTTTGTTTGACAGTTAATTCATTCGTCATCTTGATTTATTACTTTGGACGAAACAATTGTGGATGTATTATTATTATTATTTTTTTTTTTTTTTTTACTTATAATTATTAATTTATGTTTTTAAAAATTGTAATAACTAGTAATTGACTAATGTAAGTAATTTTAACTTTAATATAAATAAAGTTTGATTTCATGGCCAAGACACCCGTTAGCGCGCCCAAAAATTTACTCAATTGATGGTGCCATTTTCCTTCGGTTCTGTAAAAATTCAGCGCCTTCAAAAACGAAGGATTTTTTTTGTTCTATCCAGAGAATTTACGTTGGTATTTTCACAAAAACTCAGCGCCTTCTATTGATGTCGCTGTTTCTGGTTCCCACGACACAGGGTATCCTAGTGTGGGGCCAGAAGCAATGTATGTGCCTGTATGTAAATGTTTATGTTTATACAAGAGTTGACCTATAAGCGTGCGTTAGCGCGCCCGAAAATTTACTAAATTGATGTTGCCATTTTCATTCAGTTCTGTAAAAACCCAGCACACTGAAAAATAAGAGACCTCTGCCTTATAATGATTCCCAAAAATTAAATTGACGACGGTGAAAATGTGTAACAGCTTACACTCCCAAAAATAAAAGATGTACTGCCTTGAAAATTTAATAAATTGACGGCAGGAAATTCATTAGTTCAGTAAAAACAGAAATCATCATGTTGCCGAATATTTCATAAACTGACATTTTGGCATTTGACATTGGATTGACATTTTCACTTCCATATCTTGAAACTCAGCGCCGTCGAAAATAAAAAAAAAAAACAATTTTCCTCAAATCCCGACCGTTCCTCACAGTTTGTTTTATTCGACCACCGGTCGTCAATTTTGCCACTGGGACCACTAACTACAAATCTTGCATTTTACTTTTTACTACTACCTGGCTGGCGACCGCGACCCCCCGAGCAAGACGTCGCGACCCACACATTGAAAAACACTGCTGCAAAGGATGGAATGGGATGGGATAAGGATAAAAATGAGGCGTTACCCATCGTAGATTACAATATCCAATTTGCACACTTCAGCTGGATGTTTCACATGCTTGTCAGTCACACGGCTCTGCTTTCTCGTGCCCATCTGATGCATGTCCCGCCTAAGGCAGCGATTTAGTATAAAAATAATATCTACGGTAGCGCAGCGGTGGAACGCCGGCCTCTCATCGGGGATCGAAACCATGCATGTACCAATGACTTTGTTCTCTAAGTTACGTACATTTGAGAAGTTGTAGTAGCTATACAATACTCGTTAACCGCGAAGGAAAACATCGTGAGGAAACCCGAGTGTCTGAGGTGTTCACATGCCTAAGCGATTGGAATCGCCAATCCGCGGTGGTCACACGTGGTAATTAAGTACATACTCTCTCTCTCTCTCTCTCTCTCTCTAAGAAAGGGCATGTGCCCTGCAGTGGGACAAATATAGGTGACATAAATAAAAATCGTACAAATGCGAGCCGGACTCGCCCACTGAAGGTTCCATAGATCGCATTTCAGAGGTACAGATATTGTGACCGTGTTATGTAAGCACGAAAGGCGAAGGAAAAAGTCGCGGGGAAACACGCGGCTAGTTAGCTTCGCACGACGTTCCTGATAGACGGATTACGGTATATGGCACCTTAAGCGGCTCCAGGGTACACCCAAGCGCCACCGAGGAAAAAATCATATCTTTATTACACACAGGCCTCCTTCGTGGTTTTCATAACCATAAGGGGTTTCGCCATAATCGCCACGCTTGGCAGGCGATTTGGCGATCCCAGTATGCGGTTGGGAGTCTCAGGAAGACGCTGCTGCCCGTCTCCTGGTAATTGATTTCCTTAGTCGTCTTCTACGACATCCACGGAAGAAAATGGAGTGACGCTATTCTTGATTCGGCGCCACGGGATTGTGTACAATCTCTCAATCATGTTAAAAAACCTAGGAATAGATAGCATTAACCGGCTGGCAAGAGCTGGATGAGAGTAGCCGAGGACCGTGCTCAGTGGCGTGCTATAGAAGAGGCCCATGTCCAGCAGTGGACAAGCTTAGGCTGATGATGATGATGAAGAGATAGCATTAACGTCAAAAACGTCCGTTTTTGGCATAAATGCTAGCTAGTCCCAGGTTTATGTTCCTAGGTTCTTAAAAATTACTGTTAAAATGATTGAGAGATTGTACAGACACTTTTTACAAATACGATCTGTAAAAGATATGATTTTTTGTTCATCGGTGGCGCTAGTTAGCCCACTGTATCCCCTTAAGACGATGATTTGATTGACTAACCCCCAGTTTCTCGTACACTAACACGCTGTTAATCTACTCTCAATTGACCAAAGTGCATACAAAAAAATCCACTGACAGCTGTTAACTGTTTATTAGTGTACGAGAAACCGGGGGTATGTTAGATAGTTGGGTGTTAGGTGTTAGGCAAGCATCTATATGTGTGGTTTTGCAGTGACACTTGGCGTCCAGCGCGGGTGTTCACCGCGGAAGCAATATTGCCATGCAGCGTTTTACTATGTAACGATCCAAGCGGCGCCGCGGCGGTAGCCTAGTGGATTGGACTCAGAAGCGAGAGACCCAGGTTCGATTACCCGCCCGCGCGCTTACCAACGGCGCTGGTGAAAGCGGCACTGTGAAACCACACTTAAAATATTTATCTAGGCGCTTTTTTCCAGCCAGGTAATTTCTGTCACCTGGATGGTAATAAACGATAAAATAAAAAACAATAAAAAGCTTTATTTCACAAGGATAACTTAAACACTGCATGCTTGGTTAGTTAAAAATAAAATACATTAAGTAAATAAGGTATTTCATGCATCCTAAAAAAACATACAAATCTGAAATACGAAAAAATCCCAGTTATACTAGGAGAACATTGTTTCATAAAATCACGCCTATATCCTGGATGGTAGGCACTTAGGCCGACATCACATTAATTAGTCTAATCAAGAAATATCCACCCCTATTTGAATGTAAAGTTTTATTTTTTCTGTTGAACAATCCCAATTATTATTATTTTACCGTATTTCGTGTGGAGATATACCATTCTATCGACGTTATTGTGTTGCGTTTATGTTTAATTTAAATGTGCCATTAAACTACATAAAATATACTAAAATTACTGATATAAATACTATGTAATCGTACATAATATATATTATGTTATAGTTGCAATCTGTTTTGTACCCCGAATAAATAAAATTAAATATTACCACCCTTATGACACCACTAAATGACCATCGCCTATGTTTCTTATCTACAAAATGTACGAAATCCTCTTTACCTTCCCGAAAAGCATTTCTTTTCTCTTTGATCTTTTATTTATTTAGGGTTTGGTAGACAAGATGAAAGATGACCGTCGGTCACAGTGTTCGGTGCCATTTTTTGCAGTGTGTTTCAGAAAGGTCCGGTGAAACTTACGGGGGTTAACCTACTCATCCATTTAAGCAACTTTTATTATGAGCTTCAAATCGCCAATAAGATATCAGCTGTTCCGTACAAAATGTTGATACTCGCTGTAGCGAATGTATGAAATAGCTATATAACTTTAAGCTGATGATCCGAACTGAATGAATAAATAGGATGCTGAATGCTGCTGGCGCAGACTCAGCTGTGTGATAACGTAAGATGGTGAAAAAGCAGTCGGCTCGAGTCGAGCTTGAGTAATATTCGAGTAACACCCCTGAGTCGGGCGTCACTTGCCAAAACTACAGCCTGTATAATAGCATAATATTTAACTACAACACAAAGTGGACCGACCGATCGCCGCCGGCGCCTTGGCTGTAGCCGCCTTGTACTCGGCCCCCGCCGCCCCTGCCGCCCCCGCCGCCCCTGCCGCCCCCACCGCCCCTGCCGCCAGGGCCACCACCGCCCCTGCCGCCAGGGCCACCACCGCCCCCGCCGCCTCTGCTCCCAGCGCCCCCACCGCCCCCGCCGCCTCCCGCGAAGCTGCCGCCACCGCGACCACCCCCACCACGGCCGCCCCCACCGCCCTGGAATAAATCATTTATGTTTTTTTTTTCAGATAGTTATAATTGAGAACTAAAATAACTACAAATATTGTCAATTAAAGATATCCGCAACACGGTTTTGTGCACCTACTAAATAAACAATTGAATGAATGAATGAATGAGTGAGTGAGTGAGTGTTCGAATGAATTAATTAATGAACGAATGATAAATAAATAAATAGGAAGTGACAGCAGCCTTTTGGGCAAACAAGTAAACAACTTTGTGTAATTATTTCACCTGCTTGTGTAATAAAGTTTTCTCTATCTATCTATCTATTTCTTTGTACTCACGGGAACTCTCTGCTGCCAGGACGGCATCTCCGGCGGCGGAGGTTGCTGCTCGTTCGGCCGCCCGCCCCTGTCCGGCACCTGAGTGACGCAACAAACTGTTACGATGGAGAACTTGCACAAAAACAATTTAGATTTCCATGAGAAAAAGAATACCGGCTAAGTGCGAGTCGGACTCGCCATTATACAACATTAGACACAAAGATCGAGACAAAACGGCAAATTACCACGTTTGTTGTGTGGGAGCCCCCCTCCCCCCTCCCTTAAATATTTACTTTATTTTAATTTAATTTTTTATGTTTGAAGCGAATTTAGAACTAAATATTCTGTGAATATTTCAAGCGTCTACCTGTTGCCGTTATTAATATCGAGCAAACGGCAAAAAAATTACGTTCGTTAAATGGGTGCCCACCTTAAATATTTATTTTATTCAGTTTTTAGTATTTGTTGTTATAGCGGCAACAGAAATACATCATCTGTGAAAATTTTAACTGCGTAGCTATCACGGTTCATGAGATACAGCCTGGTGACAGACAGCCAGACAAACAGACGGGCAGTGAAGTCTTCGTAAAAGGGTCCCGTTTGGAACCCTTCGGGTACGGAACCCTAAAAACTTATATTTTAGAGTATCTTGATTTTTTAAGACCTTTAACGCCGATAAATTATGGTGCTTTTTTTTAATCTCTTCTCCACCTTCTATGGTATAAAAGCAACCAATCTTAAGTTTGACGCAAGTTTCCCATACATACAACGTGTCATTTAAATACCTATACAGTCTATACAGTATCGATCATTGGACCACTTTCTACGAGGAAAAGGTAAAAGTTCTCAATTTTTTTTTATTTTGCACATATTATTATAATTTCGTTTGAAAGACCATCATAAAAGATTATCTTTTTCTATACCACTAATACTTTCCACCTGTCGAGTAGTAAGTCTAGTCACGTGGTACACAATATGCACAGAAACTATAGTTACCTATGTGGTAGTGTTACCCACTACCGACGGTCGGGAATCAAACCCGATAAGTTTAGATTTAGTTTGGTTTTTTAGAAGGCAGAAATGAAGCATGAAAGAGTGATAGGTTGAGACGAAGAATGAAGCGTGTTATTTAGCGATTTGAAAGGGCGATTTACTGATAAGACAATTATGTACAAATGAAATGAATAACGACTTAACTAGGTAAGTAAAAGCTAAGCGACGCGCGTGCAGTTCGGAAGCAATAAGCCAGCGGAGTGCCGTGAGGCGGCCGCATCGATGCCGCGGGCCGGCTCGCAGGGCGTCCGAAGTGGAGAGACTCGAAGTGCGGGGCGGCGCGGGCGCACGCTATTGTTCTCACCGATAGTGGCGAGCCTTCGGGTAGCGGTGCGTGATAAGCGGAGCGGAAACACACATGAGCGGAGCGTTTGGTTTCGAGTATAGTTACGCCACATATTCCCCCTGGCCAGACCGTAACTACGGTCGATAGTAGTTGGGAAAATGGACTCTCCTTCCGCTGCGCGTTATTCTCTCTCTGCTTGCTGGAGTCGGTGGCGTGGTTTCTTGAACTCTGGGTTCCGGAACGGATTCTGGGACTCTAGATTCCGGAAGTTTGTTCTCTTTTATCATGTATGCTGGTTTGAGCCTGTCAACAGAGACGTTGTTTTTCTTTCCTCGCACGTCTATGGTGAAGAACTTCGGCTGTCTTTCGAGCACTTTGAAGGGTCCATCATAGGGTGGTTCTAGTGAACTTCGAACATGGTCTCGGCGTATGAAGACATGAGAGGTGTCATGGAGATCTCGTGGTATGTAGAAGGGTGTTGTTGAGCTGGTGTGCCAGGAAGTCGGTCTTGGGGTAAGTTTAGCCATGCAGGATCGCAAGCGTGTGGCGTACTCGGTGATGTCCGCTGTAGTGTGATCGTCACAGGGAGACAGGAACTGACCTGGTAGGCTTAGGGTTTGCCCGTAGACCAGCTCGGCAGGGGTAGCTTGTAAGTCCTCTTTCCAGGAGTTGCGCATGCCTAAGAGTACCAGTGGAAGAACTTCGGTCCACTGTGATGAGGTGTGGCACATGATCGCCGACTTGAGTTGTCGATGAAGTCGCTCAACGATACCATTCGCAGCTGGGTGATAGGCGGTGGTGCGGAAGTGACGAGCACCAACCAACTTGGTGAGGGCTGCGAAGAGGTGGCTCTCGAACTGGCGACCACGGTCTGTGGTCACCCGTGCAGGACAGCCGAACCGGGCTATCCAGCCAGACACCAGTGTAGCTGCACAGGTCTCCGCCGTGATGTCCATCATGGGGTATGCCTCAGGCCACCGTGTGAAGCGGTCGATGACAGTAAGACAGTACCTATAACCAGAAGACAGAGTTAGGGGCCCTACGATGTCGAGGTGTATGTGGGAGAACCTCGAAGAAGGAGTAAGGAAGGTAGAAAGGGGGGAAACGGTATGGCGGGTTACTTTGCTCTTTTGGCATGCCAGGCATTGCCTAGACCACTCTCTACAATCTTTGCGTATCCCTGGCCATACGAATCTTTGTGAGACCAGTCGCACAGTAGCTGAAACTCCAGGATGATGAAGATTGTGCAGCGCATCGAAGACTTGTTTCCTGAACTGTGGAGTAACATACGGACGAGGTGGCTGCACTGAAGTATCGCAGTACAAAGGTAAGTTGCCATTAATGTTTTGTATTCTTTTTAGTTTCAGGGTGGAGCCGTGAAGAAGCAGATCTTGCAGTTCTGGATCTGTGTCCTGAGCTCGTGCAAGATCGTCATTGTCAACAGCTGCAGTTATCTCTTCGACGCGTGACAGAGCGTCAGCGACTACGTTTTCCTTTCCGGGTAAGTATCTCACGTCCGTGGTGAATTGAGCTATGTAATCAAGGTGCCTAAACTGCCTTGGAGTACACTTATCTTTGCTCGTTGAGAATGCAAAGGTGAGGGGTTTATGATCTGTCTGCACTGAAAAAGTTCTTGCCTCCACCATGTGGCGGAAATACTTTATTGCCTCGTAGACAGCTAGCAACTCCCGGTCATAGGGGCTGTACTTCTTTTGTGCGTCATTGAGTTTGTGAGAGTAGAACGCTAGTGGCTCCCAAAATTCACCTTTTCGTTGCTGGAGAGCGGCGCCGATAGCCGTGTCTGAGGCATCCGTCACTATTGTTAGCTCGGCAGTAGGATCTGGGTGAGCGAGCAAGGTTGCTCTTGACAGTGACTCCTTACAGTCTTCGAAGGCTTGAAGTAGGTGTGGAGTCATATTTACCGGTTGAGATCCTTTTATTTTAGTCGCGCTGAAGACGTCGTTGAGCGGCGCTTGAAGTTGAGCAGCGTTGGGAATAAAGCGTCGGTAGAAGTTCAGCATGCCCAAAAAACGACGCAGTTCTTTGACTGTTTTGGGAACTGGATACTCCTGGATGGCTTCGACTTTAGTTTCTAAGGGTTTTGTACCTGCAGCTGACACGCGGTATCCCAGGAACGTGACTTCTGGTTCGCCTAGTACACACTTAGCTGTGTTTACCACGATGCCGTACTTTTTGAGTCGCTCAAAAAGAATACGCAGATGCTTCTTGTGTTCCTGAACAGATGATGAAAATACCAGGATGTCATCTATATATCCGTAGCAGAACTCGAGTCCTAGCAAAACTTCATCAATGAACCGTTGGAAGGTTTGGGCTGCGTTTCTCAACCCAAACGTCATGAAGGGGAACTCATATAGACCAAAAGGTGTAGTTATGGCAGTTTTGTCTATATCAGCAGGATTTACGGCGATCTGGTTATATGCCTTGACTAGGTCAATAGTGGAGAAGATGGAGCATCCTGTGAGCTGGTACGAAAAATCGTGGATGTGTCGAATGGGGTATCTGTCAGGTACAGTTCTGTAGTTTAGAGCTCGGTAGTCTCCACATGGTCTCCATCCATCGTCTTTCTTCTTTACCATATGAAGAGGTGAAGACCAAGCACTCTCTGACCGTCTAGCAGTGCCACTAGTGAGCATGTCTTCAAACTCTTTCTTAGCGGCCTGCATGCGCATTGGGTCGAGTCGACGGGGTTTGCTGGCCACTGGGGGGCCTGGAGTTGTCCTGATGTAGTGCAGTGTGCTGTGTTTGTAAGGTGAGTGCATACCTGGAGGTCGTGTTATCTCAGGAAACTCGCGCAGTATTTCATGGAACTCCGATGCTCCCGTCACTGATTTTACAGATGCGATGTCCTCTGATGGCATGAAACTCACAGCATTGACAGACAGTGTGGTGACATTGTCGATTAAGCGCTGACTTCTGCAAACAACGAGTAAGTTGTAGTAGCTGAGGAAATCAACTCCTATGATTGGTCGTGTTACATCTGCTATTGTGAAGTTCCAGGTGTAGTTCCTTCTCAATCCTAGATTAAGGTGTAGCAGGACTGGTCCGTAAGTATGTATAACTGTATTGTTTGCAGCTATGAGGTCATACCTAGACTTAGTACAAGGCGTCTTGATAGCTGATCGGGGAAAAACACACAAGTCGGAACCAGTGTCCACTAGGAACTGCATTTTTGTTGTCCGATCGCTGATGAACAGACGGCTTGTTGACGTTGGGCAGTCGTTAGCCGCTACTTGCGACCGCCCGGAAAGTTTTCCGACTTAAATGTGCAGGGTTGTTTACACTTGTTGGCTTTCTCACCGAATGTGTAATGGTAGAAGCAGTGCGGGTGGTCTGCAGGTGGCTGTCTGGGTCTGTAGCTTCTCGAGCGAGATCTGGACTTTGAGCGTGAGTGAGAGTGTGTACGGCCTCTTTGGTTCATCTGGCTAGTAAGAAGTGCTACTTGCCTTGTGAGCTCGCTTATCTGCTTGACCATGTCGTGGTTTGCCGGCGTAGTTGCTGAGGTGCTGGCTACTTGGGGAGTCATTGGTGCGATGTCATGCACCTTGTCTGCAAGTTCAGCAAGTGTCTCAACTGGTAGCTCGGTAATCTGGGAAGCAATTACAGTTTGTATATTCAGAGGCAAACGGTTGGTCCATACAGTTTTTATAAAATCCGAAGCTCCTGATGCTCCTGCCAAATTTTGTAAGTGACGAAGGAATTGCGAAGGCTTTCTGTCACCTAGCTCTTCGTCATTCAACAGCTGCTTGATCCGCTTTTCTTGTGACGCTGAAAGGCGTCTTATGAGCTCAGTTTTCAACCGAAGGTACTTATCTTTCGTAGGAGGGTTAGTAATAATATCTTTTACCTCTCTAGCATACTGCGGTTCTAGCTGTGCGGCTACAAAATAGAATTTGGTGTCATCGCTCGTGATTCTGGACAGGATAAATTGGCCTTCTATCTGGGAGAACCATAAAGACGGCTCTTCTACAAGAAACTGAGGTACACGTACGCCCACTCTTAAGACCTCTGCAGGGGTTGGCGCTTGCTCCGGAACATCGTTGGTGTCCGTCATAGTATGGATTTTAAAATTGCTTACCGTTTTTTGCACTATGGTCACACCCGAACTTTTTCTTCACTCTAGTGGGTAGGTATTCGGTATTCTCCTTCAACTTTCTTCTTACTCACGTAGTGCGTTGATCAATCCACCGTGGTATTCGGCTTTTCTTCAGGTCACCAGTGTGGTAGTGTTACCCACTACCGACGGTCGGGAATCAAACCCGATAAGTTTAGATTTAGTTTGGTTTTTTAGAAGGCAGAAATGAAGCATGAAAGAGTGATAGGTTGAGACGAAGAATGAAGCGTGTTATTTAGCGATTTGAAAGGGCGATTTACTGATAAGACAATTATGTACAAATGAAATGAATAACGACTTAACTAGGTAAGTAAAAGCTAAGCGACGCGCGTGCAGTTCGGAAGCAATAAGCCAGCGGAGTGCCGTGAGGCGGCCGCATCGATGCCGCGGGCCGGCTCGCAGGGCGTCCGAAGTGGAGAGACTCGAAGTGCGGGGCGGCGCGGGCGCACGCTATTGTTCTCACCGATAGTGGCGAGCCTTCGGGTAGCGGTGCGTGATAAGCGGAGCGGAAACACACATGAGCGGAGCGTTTGGTTTCGAGTATAGTTACGCCACACCTAGTTTTAACACTAGGTGGCGCTGACGGTATTCTTCATCGCGGTGTAGTTGTGCCACAACGCCGTGAAGATGCAAACATTATTTATATTTTGACCAAATTTATACGGTCCAGCCCATTAGCTCAGTTGGGAGAGCGCTGGCACGGTTAACCAGAGGTCGCGGGTTCAAGTCCCGGCATGGGTGGAATTTTTAGCCTCTAAATAGGTTTTTAAAATAGACAAAAAGAGAGAGAGAGAAAACAAGAAAGAGAGAGCCGATATACGACCTGTCCAATAATGAGCTTGTTGACTTCGGACTGAGTATTCTTTCGTACGGCTGCGCTGGAAGTCTTCTCCACCTGAAATTCGCATTAAGATTTTAAGCCTATAAATGTCTGTAAGCTTTAAGACCCATTTCAAGGCCGTTTAAAAAATAATGGAAAACGCTATTGCTATACGCTATTTTTTATTGGCTTTTTCTTTTCTTTTTTGTTGAATGTTGATGAAGGCAAAGAGATCTGTCAGGATCGTGGCAAGTGGCAGATCCTGGTCTTTGCCTACCCCTCCGTAATACAGGTGTGAGTTTATGTTGTGTTCTTTTCTTTTTTTGTTTTCGTTTAACATTAATGGCTCTATCATAAATAATTCTACTTCGCCCTGTGAAAAAAATGTTATACAGCAATAAAATAAACGCCCTTTAAGAGTCAATCTCTTAATGTGCTTTTCCAATTTTAACAAGAGAAAGTGCCATTGAAATGGGTTGCCGAATTTCATCGAAGTTTTAGGGCCAGTTTCTGCCTAGCTTTCTTTACTTAGCGAAATTCTCAATTCAGAAACTGGCACTCAATAGCTCAGTCGTATTGAGTTGAGATCCTGATACGGAGATAAAAAGTGTTTAAAAAAAAAAAATATATATATATATATATATATATATATACCAGACAACTCAAATATATCAGACAACTCAGGTCCAATTAGTATTAGTAACAGGTTGTTTAAAAACTATGTTAGTATATATCTAAATACCTAATTCATATTTAATTTACATTTAAGCAATTTAAAATTAAATAATAAAGGATAGTTCATCAAAATTTTTTTTAAGTTAAAATTGTTAAAAGTATCAATTAAAAAATTATCAGTCTTACCCCCAATTTCTCGTACACTAACACGCGATTTCTCGTAGATTAACAAATCTACTGTTAACAGCTGTCAATTGACCAAAGTGCATACAAAAACAACCACTGACACCTGTTAACAGTAGATTAACAGCTTGTTAGTGTACGAGAACCAAAGGGTCACACTCTTTAGAAGGAGTTAAATCCGGTTAGTAACAGGAACTCCTTTCATAAAGCGACCTTAACTCCATCTTGAAAGTGTTTTAATGGGCCTGACTTTTTATAAATAAGACTGTAGTTGTTTATAATTAGAATCCGTAAAATTATAAATCAAACTATTTATTTTAAAGATCATGAAACCTCAATTTTAAAATACACCTAACATATCCCTTAAGAAAATGTGCAAATACCTGTAGCAGCGATGTGCGGGCTGCCAAGAAATCGCTGAGTCTCACTCCAGGTTTGACCTTCATCTGGGAACGCTTAGGACGATACGTTGCCTGGATGAGATCCTTTTTCCCCTTGAGACGGTCGGACCACTGCGGGAGAGAGACGGGTGTAGTTCATAATGATACTCTTATTAATTACATTTTAATCTGACTGGTGTGGCGCCGGATTAAGAATAGCGTCATTCCATTTCCTTCCGTGGATCTCGTAGAAGGCGACTAAGGAAATCAATTACCAGGAGACGGGCAGCAGCGTCTTCCTGAGACTCCCAACCGCATACTGCGATCACCAACCCGCCTGCTAAGCGTGGCAATTATGGCAAAACCCCTCAAGGTCATGAAAACCATAAGGGAGGCCTATCTCCTGCAGTGGGGGTCAAATGGCTGATGATGATGATGATGATGATGATGATGATGATGATGATGATGATGATGATGATGATGATGATGATGATGATGATGATGATGATGATCTGACTGGTATCAACTTATATGACAGATAACGCAGGTAGCTTGTTAAAATGTTGGGTCAAAAAGTTTCAACTTTCAGGCACAATACTTTTGTTGTAAAAAGGAAGAAGTTCCTAGCATATACCAAGCGGTCTATCCCACAATGCTATGACGGAGTGTAGAGTGGTCACCATCTGGATTTTGCTATGTGGAATTTGTAGCTTTTTACACAGCCAAGACTCACCTCGAAGCTCTGAATAGTGCACTCGAGTCTTGTGATCAGGGTCTCTCTCCTCAGCCGGTAGTCCTCAAGCATATCAGCGAAGTTGTCTTCCAATTCGCGCCACTGTTTCTCTGTCAGTGACTTGTTGTACAGAGGTTTTCCGACCAGTTTATCACCTGTGGGCAGAAGACTGGTTATAATCCGGTGACTTCAGGGGCTGTTTGCCATTACGCCTAGTTTACATGTGTTAAGTGATTTTAATACGCAACTAAATCATGTAGGTACCCGAAACCGGCGCGTGCGTTCATGCAACAACTAATGAATGTTGATGAAGCGAAAAAGATTTTAAAAAATTAAATATGATATAATCATTAAAACTTTCAGCAAGTCAGGCTTTTTAAAACGGTGGAGCCATAACTATTCAACGCGTAGCACTGAACAAAAACAAGTGAAATATGAAATACCTAAACACTCTAATTATTATGGATCTAGGCTAGGTAATTGTTTAGTACCTGCCATTTATAAAAGCTTCCCAGAGGAATTATGTAATAAGAGTCTCAAAAAACCACAATTTAAAAGGATGCTTAAGCGCTTTGTTTTAAGCAGTTTATAAACCCATCCTATGCTTCAGGTTTAGAAAATATTTTCAATACTGTCTGTTGTGTAGATTTTGTAAGTTACAATAAGGATTGTTACCAAGAGCTTGCCGATAAACTGCATTGGCAGTTTGGCAAAGTAATGAAATTGATTTTTCTTCTTTACTGAGAATAAATAAAAAAAAACAAAAAGGTTTATTGGCAAGTTGCAAACCCTGGTCTCTACCTACACCTCCGGAATAGAGGCGTAAGTTATGTACGTATATGTATATGTACGTAAGGCGTTCAGACGCAAATTAGCAATTTAGTTAAGTACCTTCATACAAATATACAAGGAAGGGCACGCCTTGTATATTTGTATGAAGCCCGCATTTGTATAAAACAGAAAAATACTGTTTTGTATTTTACCTGTTCATTTGTAAAAATATGATTCCTGAAAACGTTCCTCAGACAGTAAAGGGAAACATAACCACAGATTATTTAAACAGCCTCTGAGGAATATTATAGAGGAATCATGTAATCAATCAATAAGACCGTCGCAACTGGCAACTTGCTACCAAAAAGCACTTTAGTGAATGTTTACACATATTATTACGTTTTAACCTAAAATTTTGTCTACTTACATACTTCATTATGTGTAAACTAGGCATTAAATAACAAACCTTCTTTCTGTATTGTCTCTTTGAGTTTGAGCTCCAGTTTGGAGAAGAGCATCTCTATCGTAATGTTCGGTGGCGGCTTGTTGAACTTGAGAGCGATCAGGATGTCCTTCAGATCCTTGGCCGTTGGGGACTCTTGCTGTGGCAATGAAATATCACTTAGGATT
The DNA here is from genome assembly GCA_947308005.1 of Yponomeuta malinellus. Lineage (NCBI taxonomy): Eukaryota > Metazoa > Arthropoda > Insecta > Lepidoptera > Yponomeutidae > Yponomeuta > Yponomeuta malinellus. Next base: position 5,429,574 of record OX371020.1, on the reverse strand, counting down.
AGATAGATAGATAGAGAACACTTTATTGTACATAAAAATGGAAATTACACAGATATTTCTTAACCTAAGAGGTAAGTAAAAATCAATTGTCATTTATTTAATTTCAACATGGGTTTTTTTGTCACTTCTCTAATAAACCATCGCGATTAGACCCGTTGAATGTATAACATAAATTAATGTTGGTATACATTAGTTTAAAGTCGAGGTTTTTGTTTTAATATAAAATGTATCATTAAAATCTTGTCATTGTTTTGTAGTATAAGCCTTGTAAGTGATTATTGTGCTTATTATTGCCCATTTTATATTTCTATTGTATTTTGCAAAGCTTAGATATTAAAGGCTTCAGAAGCTAATGTTAACTTAATTCCAGATTCACTTACTTACTATATTGCAAATTTTATTGTATTTTTTTCTTCGGTGTGAACAATAAACAGTTGTAATCTAATCTTAAATTAGCGCTAGGTATTGTAGCGCATCAGTAGAAAGCCATATTTTAATGTAATTTTGGAGCGTACCATAACAATTTCCATGCCGGAGTCCTTTGGCTTGTCAACATTGACCATGCGTGCTGCCATCAGCTCAGAAAGAAGGTAGTCCAGCAGCAGTATCCGGTCTTCCTTGGACTGCAGACGTGACGACATGTGGCCTGGAAATAAGATGATGATACCCAGTTAGCAAGTGGAAGTGGCAGCAGGGGGCTCATCTGCTGAAGAACCAATAGCTGATGGTGTACAAAGGTTCTCGACTGGACACCATGAAATGGCAAATGCAGAGTAGGACACCTACCAGCTCAACGGACCAACAATCTCAGGCAGATTGGTGGCAGCAGCTGGATGAGAATGGCCGAGGACAGAAAGAAGTGGGATGCCTTGTGAGAGGCCTATTTTCAGCGGTAGCTATTTGATAGATTAATATCCAGTTCCTAACAAATATAAATGTTTAAAGACTGATACTCTTACCGTAAGCTGCTAATACTGCACACCAAAACAAACTATATTACCCCTAAAATTTTAATAAATTTTACCGCGTAATGGATGCATAACTTTCAGCATATTTTTATTTACACTTTTCACACTTGAGACACAAATTAATCAAAACTGTCTCAACATTCACATGCTGGATATTGCATCTTCACTCTGGCAACAGAACCTGCCTCTCTATGTCTTCCTGATTTAGTTACTCGTTAGACCTGAGATTTCCGCACTTAGCCTCATCGTTGAGCCATTGTGTGTAGCAAGTGCTGAGGTATGTAAATACCTCAGACACTAGGATTTCCTCACGATGTTTTTCTTCACTGTTAGCAAGTGGTATTGATACTAAAACTTCATAACTTATAAAACAAACTCATTGGAACATGCCGTGATCCGACCTCCCGAATGTGAGGCTGGCGTTCGACTGCTGCACTATCACCTCTTTTGTGTCTTGTTTAGATTTAATTTTGCGTTTTTAATGCCTTACCTATTACTAGCTTCTTGTACGGACAGCCAAGCTCTTTCAGAATGGAGCTCAGCTCCAGCAAGAATGTGTTGCTCTCATCAGGGTCATTCATCATGTTGACCGTTTCTTCTAGGTTGCACAATCTCTTTAACTCCGCAGCCAGGATGTGGACCAACTTGGTGAACTCCAATGACTTGGGCCCACCCTCTAGGGCCTTCAAGAAGGCAGATTCATCTGTGAGGGGCCCCTCATAGCTGGAAACATTATATCAACAAAAATATAAAGCAAGTTGTGAGTTAAAAATTATTAGAAGTGAAATAGAATTGAGTTATTTTTCTATTTGACTTTCTCATTGTTCTCATTATGGTTAATGGTTTTCTGTGGAAGTTATTATTTTGTATGTCTAGTAGCATCACCCCTCCTGTATCTCGTCTTTACTAGAATGTATTATGTCTAAACTTAAAATTTCGTTCACGTGTAAACTAGGTGGTAGGTATCATGTTGTTAGAGCAAACATTTCGATTTCGGATACTTTTTGCCTAAAAAAGCTGCCTGTGTACAGCCGCCGTAAAAAATTATGTTAGTCATGACCTATGCGTTGATAAAAAGCCAAAATTTGTTTGTTGGGAAGCTAATAGGTTATTTAATCAATTCCTTGACTAATAATCCTATAAAGAAAACAATTATCACTTACCCTATATCGTTCAGGGAATCTATAATATCATTCTCCATGATTGCCAACCTCTTCCACAGGACCAGACCACTTTAGAACTTCAAAGACACTAACAAAATACACAAAAATAAAATAGTTTGCGAGAGAAAAGAAACCGGCCCCACACAAGAAAAAATCGAATGTCGAGAAGAGAATATGACATAGAGTATAATAAGTCTGGAATGTGACACCACGGTGTTGATTATGTTCTCTGTGAATGTGACCGTCGTCAACTAGGGAATTCGATATACATCGATGCATCGGATTCACTCGATGTTTATAATGCGATGTATCGGATCGATCCGATGTTTTGAAAAACTGTTGATGTACTCGATGTATCGATGTATTTTCATAAAATATTGAAACAACGGTAATCAGCAATTTATTACTTTATAATCAGCAATTTATTACTAAAATTAAACCTTCATCTTTATTTTTTGTTTGGCTGTTTGGAAGAATCTAGAAATTGATATTGGCAACACTGACTACGCGAAAGAGAACTAAAAAAAATCGTTTGTTTTGTCTCTGGTCTGTTGTGAACTTAACTTTGTAAAAAACGCCTCAATCTCCGGTTTTCTCTTTTGGACACAGCTTTTGGATGTCCTACCTGATAACATTGTCCGACCTACTAATCTTAAACTTTTCCTCTCCCAGGCAAATTCCCCTCTTGTATACATTATAGGTAAATTTCTTTCAGACAACAATATCAAACTATAGTAAAGCAATCTGCCTAAAAACCATAAACCTTCTAAAGCCCCCTGACAAACAGTTCTGATTGCCTCAAAATTCTGACCGAGCCTCGTTCGCTTATGGTTGGCTACTTTTTTATTTTTTATTTAAATTTCTACTTTTTTAGTAGATTTGAGGCTTCGAAAACTATTATTTGGTAGTTCAAAATCGTTTAGTAGATTTTAGTAGGAAAATCGCTATTTAGGACAAATAGTAGTAAAACGTGCAAGTATCCAAGCTAAAAAAAAGAAAATAACAATATCTGAACTGGCGTGAAAACGTTTGAATAAGCTTCTGTTTTTGCAGTCTTCCAAAAGAACACTGGATATAGGACTTTAATACCGGAATTTCTATAACTGTGGATGATTTTTATTTTTCGTGTACTATAAAAATATACAACTTTTACGGGTAGCTACAGGATTTATTTGTAATTCATTTTTCGGTGTTTTTGGGGTTTTCCGACGGTTCGACACCTTTGCAGCCATGGTAAAAGTTATGTAATTTCAATGAACAGCACGCGCGAAAATCTAAGTTTTGTAAGTTGTTTGTTCTTTTTGTGATTTATTATAACAAAGAATATTGTTAGATTAGCTAATTTTTCTTAATAAACCTCATCTGAATGTTTGCATGAAATGTCGTTTTTTCTCATAGTAAAATAGATTCCTTGAACCTTGTTTAACTCACAACAGGCCTGCGGACAAGAAAAGTATTGATGAAGTAGTGGTAGAATTAATAAATTGTGGTTTGTTTATTTTATTATTACAATGTTAGGAAAAGTACTCGATTCTGAGAAAACATCGATGTTTCTAACCGATGCATCGGAAAATATCGATGCACAGCCTCGATGCATTGCATCGAATAAAAACATCGAAGTTTTTTCTAAGTGGACACCCCTATCGTCAACAGGAAGTCAGGAACGTTTTGAACCGAAATATTTCAGAGTAGTACTTTCTATAACACTTAATTTTAAATTGATAACTGATAAGACAGTACACAGAAATAGCTTAAATATTAATAAAAAAAGAGATTTTGTAGTTTCTAATTATTTAATAATCAAAACATATGTAAGTACTGATTACAAAAGTGGTACTTCCAATTTTCTACTTTTAGAATACAATAAAAAAATATAGCATCAGAATGTTTGCTAAAGACAACCGACATTTTTTATTCGTTGGCTTTGCACAGTTGCACAGTATTATTTACAGCAGGAAGCAAAAAAAAAATGTGTACAATCAATGATAAATTCAGTGGTTCGTCATTCGATGGTCACATCATTTTGTACCTAAGGACTTTTATGTCCATAGTTCACACCACGTTCACACTGATTTGACAGAAAATATTTTGTAGCTTCGTTGGTGCTGCAGAAGGTACCTAAATGCGTTGATGTCTTTTGTAGGGAAGATAAAATATTGTAGGTTTTTCTCAAAATATCTTGTTTCCCGTAAACTTGTCGATAGTTACCTACGTAACGAACCAGTCTGACTTTGAATGACTTTGAGGCGTTTAGTAAATACGTTCTTTCAAATAAATCTGAAAATCATAAAAAAAATTGAAGCTGATGAGGGGTACGTCTTGGACTCAACAATAGCTATTAAATTATAATGAATTTGTTACCGTATAAGAATGGACACTACATATACAAAACTGTGCCCTAGAGCCATCAGTGTAAGGTTTGTTATCGCGAAGCCGTACTCAGATAAGGTAAGCACAGCGCAGCGCGGTATGTGAGCGAGCGTATGATTATCTACCTGCGCAAGCGCTTGATGTGATGTCGTCAACGACAGGTAAGCGGTGTGCGTCTAGCTGAGCGAGACCACACAGTAGATAAGTTGACATTTTTATTTTGGTACTCATAATGTTACTTATGTTCACTTTGGCTGGTCGGGGTCGCTGCTACATAACTTCTCCACTATATTAAATTGTCCGGTTTAATCTATGAACTCTTAAATACATACCTACCTACAGGGATCGTCAAAGTGGACAGTTAGTCTGACATTCCCACAAGTCGTGCCGCTATCACGACGTACACAAAATCGCTGTCTAAACTCTAAACCAAACACGTTCTCTACACACAACTCTCTTACATTCCAACTCCAGCCCAAACACCTCTACATAGGAACCATATTACTCTGCAGCATTCAAGAGGCAATACAAGCCTGGCCAAGTGGCCAATGAGGTTCCACAGTCGACCGCGCAGGCTGACGCGGCGGACGTCCTCGTCGTTAATAAAAACTGAAAAAGAAGAAAAATAAAGCCGCATTCCGGAACACAAATGTGATCGGTTCCATCTTTGAATCGAAACTTTTTAAATGTGCCATAGTGATGTCAAAGGAGGTTGGGGAGCGTGATTTGTAAAGTTGTCAAAAAGAGGAAAATATGGGTGTTGTTTTTTTAAATCTCGTGCTGCTTGCCGTGTTTGTGCCAGTTGCCTTTGGTCAAGAACAGGCGTGTTATGGTGCTGGCAGCGTGGCTGGCGCGGCTATAGGTGCCTTTATCGCTGCTCTATTGTTGGTCGCCGCCGCTTATTACTTGAGGAAACTGTACTGGAAGACGCGGAAAGGTAAGTTTTTTATTCTTTTTCTTTTTCGTACATAGATAAACATGTTATTTTTTAATTTTATACCTAAAGGTGTTCAAAATAAAAGTTCATAAAATAAAAATAGCTCAAATAACTTCCTGTACCTACCTACTATGTAGGTATATAGGCACAGGAAGTTATTTGAGTAATTGTGTACTTTCGAAAGTGGTAAACGCATTTTAATTAGCCGGATTTAAAATAATTGCCTGGCTACTTGATGAAAACTTAATTAACGTCGTTTGAATACCTTTCAGCGGGTAATTCGAAAAAATATTTCTATGACATTACCTTTCATTCTACTTTATTCCTTAACCCGTAGGATTAAGAACTAGCAATTAGCCTTTTTACTTTTACGTGTGGCCTACTCAGTGACAATAGGTCACATAGTAGTCGATTGACCACTCGCTGTGTTTATAAATATGCCACTAATGCGACTACCCACCATGTTTACTAAACATTCCACTGACCTACTATTAACTGGCTTTGTAATCAATATGTATGCCCCATTTAAGTACATGAAGCCTCTCTTTTAATCACGCATTCGCGTATAAACATCATCACTGTGACATAAGGAGCTAGGCAGAGCCACCTGAATTTTCGACGAAATACATTTTTTTACAAATAGGGGATGTATTAGCAAAGGGCAAGATAAAAAGTACCCGAAACCGGCGTGCGTACATGCAACAACCAATTAATGTTGAGGAAGCGAAAGTGATCTGTCAGGATCGTGACAGGTGGCAGTCCCTGGTCTCTGCCGGGGTACAAGCGTGAGTTTATTATGTATGTATGTACATTTTTTTAAATTCTTACTGTAATTAATTCTTTAATGTCTATCTAGACATATTATACTGGATAGATAGAGATGGGAACTTTGTTGTACACCAAATCATTGAACGTACGTAAGGTCGACAGCAGCTTGCATCTTTATCTACATTTTAGTTGCAAAGTCACCCGTAATGCAACTGAATAAAGTGCTCCTATATGTAAAGTTCGGTGTTCTATGGACTGTACCTACCTGGTGTAATCTCTTAGCTTTAAATGCACGTTAAACCCCTCGTACTACATTATCAATATTTTCATAGAAATTTCATCATAATAGGTGATAAACATTGCGGGTTTAAGCGGTGGTAGCCTAGTGGGTAGAACATCGGACTCGGAAGCGGGAGACCCAGGTTCGATCTCCAGTGCGGGCATATATCTATGACTTGGTTTTCTAAGTTATGTACATTTGTGAAATTATAGTAGCAATACCACTCGCTAACGGTGAAGGAAAACATCGTGAGGAAACCTGAGTGTCTGTGCTATTCATATAGCTCATCGCTTGAAATCGCCAATCCGCGGTGGGCACGCGTGGTGATTAAGCCCACACTCTCTCCCTGAGAGAAGGCCTGTGCTAGGGCACATGTAGGCAGTGAGACGTATTAGGCTGCTTATGTATTGCGGATTTTACTGAATTTGTACAAAGTCACGTCCTGTAAAACCAACAATGGGTATCATCTGAGGTCCTAAATAAGGAGTAGTGTAATATAGGAAGCCCTTGCAAATTTATATACGTGATAAAGTTGGAGGACTGGCTGTCTATGTTCAGTGGAGTCGGCAGCTTGACAATTTCGGGCTAATTAGTCAGACTAAATCAGCCAATGAAACCCATAATCTCTCTCTCTCACTGGAAGAAGGCCTGTGCCCTGCACTGGAACGTCCTTTAGCGGGATGCCTTTAAAATTGGTATGGTGGTCATTGGTAGAGCATAATGTTTCGAAAAACATCAAACTATATAAGGAAAAATTCAATGTCATACCTATAACAAAAGTTGTGAATAACAAGCTCTAATTGACTTTATTTTTTTTTAACTAGGTGTCCCGGCGAACTTCGTACCGCCACAGAATTCGTTTATACGATTCTTGCACAACGCCATTTATCTTTAAAACACACCGCTCGTTCGCCAAACGCCATCTATTGTGAACTTAAAATAACCGGGATAACGCATAACCGGGATATCAAGTATGCTATGTCTCAATTCAGGTCTTTGTCTATCTGTACGCCAAGTTTCATGTAAATCCGTTCAGCCGTCATTGCGTGATTGAGTAACAAAATTCCAAACATCCAAAAATCTTCACAAACTTTCACATTTATAATATTAGTAGGGTAACTCGCGATTCTCGTTCGTTATAAATTTAACGGCAATTAAACCCGACCCGGTAAATGTATCTATGTAGTTGACATGTTTCAGGAATGGCTCATTTTAGAGGCAACCCTGTATAATAGGTTCAGTCTGAAGTCGATGTGCTAGAACGTTTTTCTTAGTGTTCGTACTGAGCCGTAGGCTGAACTTCTAACCCACTACGCGCCTCTGACTGTACAGTCTCCAATACTCGAATATGTTACTTTCTATTCAATACTGGCTCTTACAACGCTCGCAATAAGAGTTACTGTGTGGTAGGTCGCCTGTCGCTGACTATCGCTGTCAACAGCCAGAATAGTTTGCTCTCGTTATCTTGTGGAATGCTAATAGGTACCATAATCTCATCTCACCTGAGGTTTGGTAGATATAACTTCTAAAGAATTATGTAAGTATTTTATGGTATTTTCAATAACGTTGACACATTTGACAGTTTTCGCAGTGCGTGCGTGCAACGACTAATGAATGTTGAGGATGCGAAAGTGATCTGTCAGGGTCGTGGCAAGTGGCAGTCCCTGGTCTCTGCCTATCCCTTTGGGATACAGGCGTGACTTTATGTACGTGTATGTATGTAGCTCCCAAGGAATAGTTTTCCTTTTTTTTTTTTTACTAGATTTTATTATTTAAATAGATACCGATAGAGTTGTCTGGTTGTCTGGAAGAGATTACTTTTTGTGATAAGGGCGCCATGTATACTCTTAGGTTAAGACATATCTGTGTAATAAAATAAGTAGACAGAATGTGGAGAATATCATAAAAAATGACCACCTTCTTTCTGTCTATTTATTTTTTTATGGACGTATTAAACGTCCCAATGCACGGCACAGGTCTTCTCTCAGAGAGAGTATGGGCTTAGTTACCACGCGTGCCCACCACGAATTGGCAAAGCGGTGGGATATGTGAACACCTCAGACACTCAAGTTTCCTCACGCTGTTTTCTTTCACGGTTAGCAAGTGGTATTGTTACTATAACTTCACAAATGTACGTAACTTAGAAAACAAAGGCATTGGTACTTTATCGGTATGTATTTAAATAAAAAAACAAACTGCTGTCCGTGTGCGAATTACTTGACAACGACTCCGATTTAGTTATTTTTGATATCTCCTCAATGAATGAATCACGCAAGCAAACAACTTGATAGGTATTATTACATTCCATATCTTAACTATTTCTAATAACGGTTTGTTTACATGTAGACAGAAGCTGAATAAAATGAAATAATTATTATGTAACAGGTATCTGCAACCTTTTATCCAGCATTCTTGTTTTGTGGGGTATGGGTCTATAATAATGATCAATTTACTAGTTAAATTTTTTTATTGTTTTTTTATTGTTCCGCGTGGCGCCGGATTAAGAATAGCGTCACTCCATTTCCTTCCGTGGATCTCCTAGAAGCGTCTTCCTGAGATTTCAACCGTTTACTGCGATCGCCAACCCGCCTGCCAAGCGTGGCGATTATGGCAAAACCCTTCATGGTTATGAAAACCACGGAGGAGGCCTGTGTACGGCAGTGGGCGTCAAATGGCGGATGATGATGATGGATTTTTTATTGTGTAATTACTATTATATTTTACTTTACGTGTGTTCTCAGTCTGTCCATCTATTTTTTAAGATTTAAGGTGTGTCGTGTTATGTAAATAAATGTTTTTCAATTTCAATTTGATGATGTCCTCAGTTTACGATTTTCTTCAACTGTATAGCATGACATACAGCAGTGTTCATGGCGTAACTTATCATTTAGGTTCTAATATACCCAGTGCAACAAAAGACATGCATAAATCTTTACAACAGCATACCAATCTTTCCACTGACAATCTTAATTCAACTCTGTGCCTTTGCGATAAGACCGTTTTTCAGGACCAGAGAGAGTGACTGTTTTCTACCACTTTCTGTTTGGTTAAGCAGAGTGCGCTAACTTGTCACTGAAGATTACCTGCCTTCACTATTATTCCAACTGATTAGCGTATATTTAACCCCTACGTTTTTGTGTGCAGCTCAATTGACCGGAAGTCTGCAGGATGTGTTAGTTAAAGAGTACCGAATATACAGGGTCAGCAAAAACAAACAACTTTTAAATAAACAACTTAGAAATCGATAAAAAAAAACTATCAGCTGTTTTATTCCTTAAAGAACTATAAAAAATATTCTTTATTGCAGACGAAATTTACACAGATACTAGCTGACCCGACAAACGTTGTTTTGTCATATTAATTAGCCTACGACCCATTCTCAGACCTGCCAAATAAACAAAAAATCATTCATAAAAATCGGTGAAGCCGTTTCGGAGGAGCTCGATAACAAACACTGTGACACGCGACCTTTATAATTATATTACTCGTAGATTGAGAAATAACATGTAGGTACAAACGCACGCTTATCTCTTATCTCGTAAAGGATTTACATTTATACAAATGGCCTCAGTCTGGGTGTATTTTCATGTTTGTGACGTCCTTAGGTTGCCGTTACCACAGCACAGGGTATTATAGTTTGGGAACAGTTCAAGTGATTGTATTGTATGGAAGTTATTATTATTATTTCTTCTAGCACATACTGAAGAGTCTGAGAGGTAGTAAAATAACCTGCCCTAGAGTCTTATACACAAAAGTTGTTCAATAGAATGACATAAGCACGCACGACAATAGGTAATATTTGCCTCTATTTGGTAATCTACTAAGCGATATAGTAGTACAATGTCATTCCAATCCTATAATCCGCGCAAATTAAATATACACCAACGATGATAGCTGAATAACAGCTAATATGACTCTATTGAACGAACATGCATTTTAGAGACTCGCCCCTCTTGTCTATTAACGTGCACAAAATAAACTGCATAAACTACAAAAACTAAATAATTACAGTCTGCTGCATAAACTAATTACCTGCTTAATTAGCTACTATAAATAACAAGCCCAGGCATAAATACCTCAAAGTTATAGGGATGAATATATGCTTTGTAACTTTTTATGGAATTTTATGGAATTTACTGAATATACAAACCTGAGTACTTAATATCGTACTTTCCTTTTCCTTCTAAGATTTAGATAGTACATTTTTGACAAGTATGATCTAGCCGAGCCAAATAATATCACGGACATGTTGATTTATATTTGTCATCTTAAACCAAAAATGAAAGTATTTTAAAAAAATCATACACTGGCCGCAAAAAATAATTAAGTATTCATTCGAATTCAAAAACTAAAAGAAGGCAAGCTGCAAATGCCTTATAAATATCTCGATACCCAACTCGATTTTCTGATGGTAAAGTTGCCTTATAGGGCTGTATCCTCTATTCCATATGGCAAGCCGGTTACATGTACAGTTATGCCGCCAGTTTGCCTCGCAAAAACACCCGTTTTGGTAATACTAAACTATGGTCGAGAAACCATCTTGATGATTGGGTACAAAATAAAACTGTGCCACTTGTGTAGTTAATCAATCACTATCTATGCCCGCATCTTCATTCGCTTTGTATTCGAATAAAAAGTGTCCTATGTTTTCATACAGGACATAGTGTGTTTGTGAGCTAAATTTCATCCACATCCGTTTAGCCATTTACGCATGATAGTGACAAATGTCTAAAGAAAGTTGGATTTATTATTTTAGTATTTTTACGGTTTGGTTTTGTACGGATTAACGGTTTTTAGTGCGATTAAGGAAAACGTCGTAAAGAAACCTGATTGTCTGAGGTTTTTCACATACCACACACATAATTTAGCCCTTTCTCTCTCTATGAGAGAAGGCCTGTGCCCTGCAGTGGGACGTAAATTATTTACGTAAACATTTTATGCACTAACACTAAAAACCTACTTTATGACTCTTGACAATTAGTGTCAAATATATTTGTGATGTTATGTTACCGAAAGTGTTTAAGTAACACCAACGTGACGCAGATCAGATTACGTAACATACGTGAAAATGCGTAAAGTACCATTTATTTAGCCGCCAACCTTCTAATTAAACAGCTAATATCTGTGAGAAGTTCACACATTAGAAGACGATGGTTTAATGAACAAATAAGCACTCGTTTAGGAATTCTGTGTAGACTCTACAAATAACATTTTGTGCGATTATTGTTCTTATACAAATCGCACTAAGAGTTACCAATTTTAGAGGGCTTAACGCGAGAATCCATATAAACGTAGTCACGTTTTAATTCACTAAAGGCATGAGACTTTGATCGGCGAAATGTTACCAATATGTTTCGAAAAAACAGAATCGTGGTTTGATCATGTTTAGAATTGTGCATCGTGCCCTTGGCTTACAGTCTTAGTTATATAAATCTATTCCTTTAAAACCCCTTTTGATACGGCGTTGAAATGGTCTTTAAAAATAATTTCACTCAAATTCGATGTTTAAAATAAAATCTCCACGCATTGCAACAATTTAAAAACACTCTTTAGGACTTAAAAGAGTTTACTCAAAGAGCTCGTACTACCTCATTTTAAATAAGACTGTTTAAGAATGAGAAGGCAAATATAATTGTTGTAATTCTTTACTATGGTTGTATTGCACAACTATTATTTATCTATCTTATCAAAGGGCCCTCAATTATATGCACTAGGTAGCCTCTATCCTATCCTACTTATTGATATTATAAATGTAAAAGTTTGTGAAGATGTTTGGATGTTTGAAGGTTTGGATGTTTGGATGTTTGTTACTCAATCACGCAATAACGGCTGAACGGATTTGCATGAAACTTGGCGGACAGATAGACAAAAACCTGAATTGAGACATAGCATACTTGATTCCGGTAATGCGTTCCCGTGGGATAATATTTATTTTAATTTTAAAATAGATAGCGTTGTGCAAGAATCGTATAAACGGATTCTGTGGCGGTACGAAGTTCGCCGGGACAGCTAATTATTACATAAATCTTCAAACCTAATAGTCTTATTTATAAAAAGTTGATTCCTTCAATCACTTTTCAAATGCAGTTTAAACAGTCTATGGCAAAGGGAAAAGGTGTTATTTTCAATAACACGATTCCTTCAAACATCCCATAAACGCCTTATAAGTAGTCTGTGGCAGAGACATTAGAAGGGAAAGATTTTATTACAGACTGATTTGTTTGAGGAGTGTCTCAGGACAATCGTGTTCTTATAAATAACACCGTAGGCTTATAATCTTCACGTCAACGTTTATATCGATGATTCCTAACGTATCAATAAAAATATACAAGATAAAGTGAAATTCATAATAAATCTTGACAAGCCATTGTACGATACAACGTCAAAGAGAAAATATTGAAAGTGTCACGTTCCGAGAAGTTGAGAGACTCATCAATCATACAAACAAAAACAATAACTTATGACAAAACTAAAGACGAATAGATATCAGTGCCATACGCTTGTGATTTGACACGACATAGTGAAAGATTTGTAAGTTATAACTAACAGCAAATAGTATTTCAAGAAAATGTCTTTGAAATGATATAAAAAGCGAGAGCACGTCAAACTTTACACGTATTTTTCATGTTATTCAGCTTTGGTCTACATGTGAGCAAACCGTTCATAGAAATCGTTAAGATGTGGGACGCAATAACGTCTATCAAGTTATTTGCTTATCCTACGTAATTCATTTATCTCAGTAATGGAGAACTTGCACTAAAAATGTTTTAATATAATAGAAGAGACCATGTAACAAGATAAATAATATGAAAATATCATAAATAAACGTGCTATTTTTTTTCTCTACGACTAATACTTTTCATAATATAACCGGTCGAAAATTCAATATAGTCGTGGTACAAAACGCGCCACAGAAATCGGGCTCAACCTATGACGTCACAACTTGCACGTAACGCCTTATGCCTTGTGGTATGTATGAAGCGTATATCGATATTTGAGTTATCTCGTAAAACAATGTTTTTATGCATCTACACCCTTCTATGAAAATGATTAGAATTCAATGAAAAAACTGAAGTATGGTAGGTATAAAAGCAATGTTTCTTTAATCTAAGTTAGGCGTAAGTTCCCCCGTTCAAGAAATATCAACCCCTTTTGTCACTTTCTTGACTTCCATAGTATTTCAAAAACTTGTTTATGTACACACACGTAAACGCCGACTGAAACGAAATATACGTACATTTTACTCAGTTACAGACGACTTTGCAGTTTTTTTAAAGCCAACCTGCAAAGTCAACTGTATAAAACTAAGTACTTACATGCCTACTCTGTTACTAAAAATATCACAACCAAATCTAAGGGCTACACTTAATACCACACAATTTTATAAATTCCAAATTCAAAACAAGACGTGCTTATACGCACCTCACGCACACGTAGACAGTTGTGCGTAGACGCACAACCTACACTTACATGCCTACTACAGTCGTGAAGAAAGTAAAACAGTTGATGTATAATATCTAATTTAATTCAGCGTTTGCATTGATGGGAATCGTTAAAATACGAAATATAATAATGTCTATCAAATTGTATGTACTTAGTCCTACGTCGTTTATTCATCTCGCTAATGACACTACCACTCGATAGAGACTATAGTATGTCAATCACTTTCGTTCTTTAGTACCTAAATTGTGTCATTTCCGATGGGTTATCATTTTACCAAAGTCGTTTCGAGTCTTTTCATAGCTCTCTAAACCGCTTTGAATCGGCATAAACTCGTAGCTCGCTAAGGGACTTTGAATGGGTGCATTCACAAGGTTCTGTGTGGCGCCGGATTAAAAATAGCGTCACTCCATTTCATTCCGTGGATGTCGTAGAAGGCGACTAAGGAAATCAATTACCAGGAGACGGGCAGCAGCGTCTTCCTGAGATTCCAACCGCATACTGCGATCGCCAACCATCTCCATTATGGCAAAATAGGGAAAACCATGAGGGAGGCATGTGTCCTGCAGTGGGCGTAAAAATGGCTGATGATGATGATGATTCACAAGGTTCGCCGTCTTTTCTATTCAGAAAAGCGTCCAGTGATCTCCTAAGCACTTTTCCCAGCGATTGTCCAACACACACAGGTGCCCGGCGGGTGCGGCTCGCCCGGCAACATTCTTGGCCTGACCCACATAGTACAGTCGGCCCTGACAAAGTGGCTCCTTAGGGGAGCTGCTATAATACCACTCCTTCTGAGTGCTGGCTGGTCAATCTGAATGTCAGAGTAGAATTGAAAGATTCTCAGCATATTTCAAAGATAAACCAATCACATGATACAAGCCAATCAACACTAAAGAGCATCCGAGAAAACCGTAATGTTTGATGATGTTTTAATAAATATGTTGAATAAATGATTACTTTTTTAATGATATTTTGACATTGATATGACTGCATAGTTACTTTACCTGGCACCGCGGGAAATGACTTTCTAGATTTCGTGGACCCAGCGAGCCAATCCAAAGCGAGCGCACTATAAAGATTGTGTACCTGCGTAGCCCAGTGAATGACGACACCGTCCTCGTCCTTCGGAATTCTTTGCTTCCTTTTGGATATTTTTTAATAACCCGTTTCAAGGCCCAAATAATTAGTGGGAATCGGAACGTAAACTTCCGAGTACCTAATCCCGAGACAATAATAACTGTTTGTGATCCCGACGGATCTATTACGCGTAGGTAAGGTACAGTCGACCTTTACACGACCACTTTTACGACCTTCTCTCGGAGAGAGAGAGAAAGTATGGGCTTATTTACCACGCGTGCCCACCGCGGATTGGCAATTTCAAACATTGAGGTATTTGAACATCTCAGGCACATAGCTTTCCTCACGATGTTTTCATTTACAAATAGCGAGTGGTATTGCTACTAAAACTTCACAAATGTACGTGACCTAAAAAACAGTCATTGGTACATGCCCATTCATACCCACGACCTACGGTATGTGAGGCCGGCGTTTGTGAAAGGATGGGGAGTCCCTTGCATAAAAAGAAATGCGAGACGCCACCTCCCCCCGTAAATAAAACATATAAACAGATAAAACATAACCTGGAGGATTGTAAATTTCCTGAATATTTATTTACCAGAGAAAATAGTCGTGATCGTCTATTAAATAATAAAGAGACTCATTCGTTGTATTGTAAATTGATAAATAAAAAAAATCAAATAAAGACAATGGTATCAAATAATATTTCGAGATTAAATTATCCATACACGTAATCGATAATAACATAAATATGCAACTTAGCTTCAGTCAGTGATCATGAGAGCCCCAGAAAGATAAGCGTCGAGACTCCGTCAGCCTCAATGCCCGCGACTAGCGAGAACATGAGACTACAATCCTTCTGTACACTTCACTATGCATATCAAAGCATTTCACGTTGCTTCTCTAAGGAGACTTTTTAGCTCGTTGCACTTGCGAATGCTACGTAGAATAAAATTGAATGTATTGTAAATATATTAGAAAGCAAGCGACAATTAACGTAGCAAGCAGTCAGCAATTCTCCTTCCTGTAAATAAATGAAATTGGAGGCATTCCAGACCTTCAGGAGAAAATCTAGAAGAAATGTCTACGATACGATGATACCTTCCGACGACCGATGACCCTTCCAACGTTTCAATGGTCCGACAGAATCCATCGGGACACAACGTTTCACTCTAACACATTCAAACCTTCTTGTAATATTCAACATTCACCGATAATGTCATACGCCACACTGTTCTTTCATCGGAATTCTAAAACGCAAAATGCGCTACCCAGTTTTCTCAAGAATATTTCCCATTCACTTCCGGGCTATGGAACAGGCTCCCTTTCTATACAATTCATTCAAGATCGGGATTCCGGATAGCCGTAGAGGACAAATACACCCTCCAGCCAACACCCGCGAAAACCTTCATTAGAGAACTAAACTATGAAGGAGAAAATTATTTTTACAGATGTATTTCCCATTGAACTCCGGGCTATGGAGCAGGCTCCCTTCCTACACACGTCATTTAAGACAGGGATTCCGGCTAAAAGTAGAGGATTAGTATCAAGCCGAGCCGTACATCGGTGAAGATCTTAAAGCTACCAGAAATCAAACGACGGCGACTCACAAAATGTTCCTACAACTTCGAGAACCACGCTAGCTAAAGTTAGAAATATAAGCATTAACTGTGAGGAAGCTGTTCCTGATGAAATAGATTTGGATGATGGGGATAATCTTGTGGTGTTGAAGATAATCCTGGGATGATTTTATTTTATTTTTTCTATCTTGTCATAGATATGTGCTCCTTCCGACTGCAGCGGTGAAAAAAAAAGAAAACATAAAAGGTCGGCGCCGTCACGCCTTCATACAGGAGTCTCGTTCTGATAGATAGATGAATTATTTATTTGCATTTACACACACACGCAATAAAAACAACAATACAGTAGTAAGAGCACATACAAAGCACAATGAAACATTATTACAAAAAACAAAACATTTACAAATGAGACACACAGCAATGCCTTATCCAGTGTGTGTATTGTGGGTGCGGCAATGCAAAAGGGCTCTGACTCAGCATAACCTGGAGATATGATGGTACCCCAGCGCTGGTCTTCCGTCAGTACCCGTAACGCGGCGTGCAGGGCTCGGAGAGATGGTACGAACCAGTTCAAAAACGTAAATAAGAATAAAATAAATAGAATATAAGATAGTGAGTCAAGTACGATAGTGTGTTAGTAATAGCATCGCGCGAGTCAACTTCGGGTTAACGAAGTAGAGTGCAGACTGCTGAATTAATGTTAGCGGAATGTCAGTTAGTAAAGATTAATAGCATAAATTGTGTACAGATAAATAAAATTGGATATTACTAGCGAAAGGTCAGTTATGGTCATCGCATAAATTGTGAAAATAGTAATAGAATTAAACATTGTACATTATTTATTGATGTCAACTAATTTAATTTGAATAAAATTCATGGATATTATATATCATGAGATACGTTAGTAAAATATTCCTTCTGAAATTAAAATCCCGGTAATAGAAAACATCACCTTCTTCATTACACGTCTATACATTCTGAAATATTACAGGTATAATTTCAATATTATTGTGTCTCCTAATCAGACTACAACTTAATCTAAAATATCTTTCTTCGAATCTTGAGTTGGCATTTATGGGTTTTATTCAATTTTAGCACCACCCAATAAAAGCGGTGCGTAACTTCCTAGGACTGAAATCAATCCCCTCCTAAAGTTTAATAGTTCTTTAAGATCGTAACAGGTGGCGTTACATGTATCAATTTTAGAATTATCTTCCTGAAAACTGTACAAATGAAAGGGTTGACGATTTCAGTCGTTACACGTTCTAACGCTCCGCTACCACCGCTCCGGTGATTATGCAGGAAAAATGTAAAGGTCGACTTGCCGCCTTTTAAGTTCATTCTTTTTTCACGAAGCTCGTGAAAAGAAATCGACTTGATTAGAGATACCTTTTTGGCGTTTATGGAGATTGGCATGGGCTACATTGTATCCGAATCCCAAGAGAACGAAGTCATGGGTAGTGGAAGGGAAATGTTCTCAGAGAGTATTCTCGCACGACGACAACTTAAAATTGAAAAAAAAAAACTAATAATTTACGAGCAAAATTACAGTTACTTTTTAATTCGGTATTTGACACGATCAACAATAAATTATTTCATTTGCTCGATTAAAAAAAAGTTACAAAAATATCTCGGAAAATGTATCTCTTTTAGTCAATTACTAGTTATTACAATTTTTAAATAGATTAAACATAAAAAGAGTGCTCTGAAATGTGACGTCATAAGCCAGTATTTTCATACAAAATTCAGTTTTAAAGGTATGTAACTCATTTGATATTTTGTCAAATACCCAATTTTAAGGAAATGTATCTAGTCGGTGACTGTGTATTCTTGTGGCATAGGCGAGACATTCACGGACCTTGAAATATCTTCTATTTCTCCGCTCATTTGCAAATTGCGTTCAATGCAGCGTTTTCCGATGGTGTGATAAGTTCACCGAAGGACCGTGGCTGAAAAAGATCGGGCTCAAGTTTTGTAGTTCGACCTTTGTCTTCTCTTTCGGACGGAGATTTTGTTTGACAGAGACAACAATTTAACGAAAATCTAAATTTTGAATATCAACTCATGCTTAGTCTATAAGCATTCGCGGGCACTTATCGTTTTTCATCAGGAACATATTTCTCTTATTTTTTCTGGGTATCAAGACAGCTTTATTTTGATAGCACAATTTTTTTAACATCTACAAATGCACTGACACAGTAGGCTGCTGTTACAATCTTTGTTACCAAGTCACCTATGATACACTCCTCAACTGATTGGTCTAGCAGTAACACGTAGACTACCATGCCAGAGGTCGTGGGTTCGTGGGATCTTATGTCAACTGCAATAGAAGCCTAAACATTTTCTAGACGTACAATGCTTCTGTTAATATCAAGTTTGTGATTAAGTGTTATTTTCTATGTCCACATTTTCTCTGGCGCAAATCTCCGTCGGTCACGCAATGTATGTTTATATTTGTCGAGATCTAACCTAGGTCTCTGTTACTGATGAAATTGTTTACCACATGCACAATGGCATCTCAAGTTTTTTCTAAACTTGCTAGCGGAAGCAAAATAAAGAATTCACGCCTAGAAGGTCGGATACATGTGCGCGCATAGACTTAATGCGGCAGTGAAATTAAATCGCCACGTTCATGCAGTTGTCATTGTACTACAATTTATAAGCAGAATCTAGGACTTGAACAAGAGAACACGGTTTAATATAACATCAAAGCTAGAGGATTGTTGAAAATGGATTGTTTTGTGTAATGATTTTTTGAAGGAGGAGCATCTGAGCACAATCTTCTTACCACTATATACCTACCTACATTTAAAAAAAAATTGAGTAGCCCTTTTGGTACAACGTGTGCTTGCGCCGCGTTTCTGGTAAGCTATATTTTATCTGTTTTTTCTCTCTCGTCTCACGACCTCTTCGAAAGAACACAATGCGTTTATCAGACATGTAAAAGCTGATTTAATCGTACGCTAAACAACACACATCGAAAGTTCAACTGAAGTTTCGCAACGTTTGTGAAACTGGTGTCAACTGACTCTGCACAAACAATGCGAAATGTCAATGAAGCTAGTGTTTGTTGAGGCTTTTAGCACCTTAGTGACTAATTGTAGGCGAGGTTGTCGGAAGTACGGTAAGCAACAGCCGATTTTATTGACCAGACTTTCTCAAAGGCGCTCCAGCACACTGGAGGCTTCCACCTTTCAACATTTGTCCCTGAACTGGGTATAAACTTATAGAAATAAAAAGCATTTATTTACATATTTCAACAAAGGTTCGAGGCTCAGCATTATGCAGCAAAGTCAACGCAGTGATCTTGCCGGGCGCTGATTTTTAGCCACTACTTATAAAAAAACACACAGTCATTTGAGCTAAATCACCATCTATTCGATAGGTGACGTTAACTGAACATAATGAAGCAAAATATTTTTTATCTCATTCTTGCTTCGGGCGATAGATTTTCAGGGAATAATTTCTCAAATTATAGTAATTTGCTAAGGTTATTTTCTTGGTAAATGTTTGCTGTGTATACTTACTATTATGTCAAATTCGGTGTCATTAAATTTTTAACGAATCCTTTTGAAATTTATAACGTAGTTAAACAATTTGCCTTTTTTCGTGGTTTGAGTACTATAACTATACATATTTAGTAATAACTCAATTATGTCATATTAACTAACATTTCTTCAGCAACATCCTCTAGGTATATTGCGCGCAGCGCACCAAATCCTGTCGGAATCCGACGTTTGCGATGGCAATTAGTGATATGAAATTTGACAGCTATCTAGAAGTCAGAAATCCTTCATGATTTGAAGTGCATAATTAGGCATAAGTATAAAGTAGATTCTTTAAATCTTCTTCTGGAAGAAAATTCTTTGCGTTAAAATTAATATTTGATTTGTGAAATATTTTGCACTAATTATCCAGAGCCTGGTTTCTTTACAGCAAGTAGGTGTAAGTACATAAGCCTTTTTTATAGTCTTGCGAAATTAATAACGCTAGTCGTCGAGTAAACACAACAATGTTTGATAAAGACGCGTTTGTGTTTACAAAACTTATCGAATTTGTTATCACGATCAAGATATGGCTCAGATACAAGGAGTTATAGGTCGTTTGCTGAGAGACAAGTTTAGTTAAATGATGTTTTCTTCACAGTGCACTAGCGTATTGATGGCTATACCTACATATTTAGTTTTATGGAGCTTGGGTCTGGGTGTCAAAACAACAGAAAGAGTAAAATACTATCAGAGTCAAGAAACAGATAATAATGGTTAAATATTAATTTAATGAGATGATGTTATTCTTAAGATGAAAATGTTATTTGTTACCTACTTATGTGCTACACCCTATTCTATTGATAATAAAAAACTTTTATACTTAATACGTTTATGCTTTAGAAGGTCGGTCAGTCCATACCATAAAGTAACCAAGTAACTAGGTAGAGTTCACACGTGTCAAGCAAGACTGTAGGTAGGTACTTAATATCTTCTATGAAGATACTCAAGGCGCAATTCTTGCCAATAGACCTAGAATCGTAAACATTGGACGGCTATCCTAGTAGGTAATAAAGTGAAAATTTTACACGCTATGTATGCTAAATGAACTCATGCCTTATCGACTTTAGAAACTTGTGTTTTTAACAGAAATAGGTAGATTAGATACACGTAGGTAACTAGATAAATTATACATGCAGCAAGTGACACAGTTCCATCTTCTTTCGTTCGATACTGGCACGTATGCCTAGCACGATAAGAGTTTCCCCGTGATAGCTCAGAATATCTTAACCTACACCACCCTACCACACCCTACACTAGATAGGTAAAGTTATTAGGTATTATACTTACACCATAATATCTACAGGAAATACAACATCAACAAGCCAACTGAGACGCGGCTTTCCTCACGCTGTTTCCTTTCATACTAAGTATGATAGTCGCAGCGTTCTTAGTGTGAAAAGAATATACCGTGTTCAGAAAACGATGCTCCGCTCAAAAACTAAAATTGCAGATGTTGGGGTGGTGCCCGCCAGATTCGAGTAGAACTGTCTGCCGTATAACCTCAGATGGGTAGGCCGAAATTGTGACCGACTGGCTGGAACCTGCAGACTGGACACCGACGACGTTGCGGCAGACCATGCTAGAGATGGCGGGATGACCTTATTGCGTTCTTGCCGGGATGATGCGAGGTGGCTGAGGACAGGGAGAGGTGGAAAGAAGGGGAGGAGGCCTTTGTCTAGAAGCAGGGCACAAAAAAACATTCACAGATGATAAACATTCAAACATGATAGATAAACCATTTATTTGCATTTTCACACACACATAACACGCTCACAAACCAAAAAAAGGATGAAAGTAACAAAATAAACACAGATACGAGAACATACAATTTTGCCATACGGCAAGTGCAAAAAAAAACAATAACGTAGATTTGTGGGTGTGGCAAATGCAAATGGGCAGCTCAGCATGTGCTGGAGGTTTGGGGACACTCCAGCGCTGGTATTATGTGGGTACCCAGAGAAGACGGCGTGCTCAACACAGAGAGGTAAAAAAAACACAGTTATTGTTATAATGCCCGGCAAATAGCTTAAAAAGTATTTGGGTCTCACCAGGTACGCGAGATGTATCTTAGAATTCTTCGAACTTCAGTTTGGTCAAATAATTTAAAATTAACAAAATAGCTCTTACGTGTCCATGTCAAACTCATTCCGAATGCGCAAGAGTTTTGTTAAAGTCATAATGTTGGAAATTATACTTGCGCTTCGTTCTCGAGATTAGTAATCTAAAACATTTTCATGTTTTAGATATTAATTAACACTTACAGTAGTAGCACTCAGGATTCACCACGTAGCAACATTTAATATTTCAGATTACTAAGTGCTTCGAACGTAGCACTTCGTATAATTATGGTAGAACTTCACGTACAGGTAAGTTCGTTTAATCATAAATTGTACTACAATTTACATAACTGCACCAGGCAAACATAATAATTTGCTCATAAAAAATACTATAGCATGTAAATAAACCCGATAAGCCATAAAACCACGACGATCGAAGCACGAATCGATATGAAAACCAAGATGGCCGCCCGTCCCAGAACAATTTACACGTAAGAACCATAGCCATAGCAAATTTCGAGACACAAAGTTCTAATTTGACTATATTTTATTGCCGTCCTAGCTGTTGCCCGCGACTGTCAATTATTGTTCTAAATAGAAGGACGTCCATTCAATTTGATTTTAATACAAAATATGGTATGAGCATTATTTTATATATATTTTTGGTGTGTGAATTTTTATTTGCTGTTAACATGAGATCGACAAACAATTTTGAAATAAAAATAAAAAACTGACTTCGAAACACTACAGCACTAAAAAGATATAAGAGAAATAATTTAAATAATTAGAAGTATTTATACATGTAGGTGTTGTACAAGTATAATTTGAAGTCGGTGTCCAAATATATGTGCTGGTCATGAAACTGGGCACCGACTTCATGATTCGTTCCTTTAAAATTTGATGTTCTAAATCTCCGAAAGTCTTCACCAGAACATCACCAAATTAACTTGACACTACTTTTACGTTATTATATGAAACATACGGATATTACTAAAGGATGGGCCCCGTTAGGGCTTGTTTACTGCTGTCCATTGAAGAGTTCCGTTCTCCATCTCTGAAAGTCTTCATCAGATCTTCACCAAATTAAAATGGGACCAATGGGACGTTCGGACAAAAAAAGAATTGTCGAAATCGGTTAAGATTTGACGCAGTTATGGAGGAACATAGCCAAATAAAAAAAAATAAAAAAAATATATACGCGTCGAATTGATAACCTCCTCCTTTTTTGAAGTCGGTTAAAAATGGAAAATTTAACAAAAAAAGTGTAGCAAATATCTGCATTACAATCACACCAACTTTGACGCCTATCTGTATTAACGATTTTAATGACAGGGCAAAAAAATCGCGTTTCTTGTATGGGCCTTAGATATGAAACGTTGTACGATCTTGTTTTTACAATATTGCAGAATTCAAACTTCATATAAGTGCCCTCTGAATGAATAGCCAACTTCTTGCAATTTTGTGCCATTGATACACCTTGACCCGTTTGACTCGCGTCTTCAAAATAAATTAAACAATTTAAAAAGCCGGTACGTAGGCGATAAACGTTCCTCCGCGTGGTGTATGGAATTACAATCGCAATGATGTTGCTACACCTTTTGGCGAGATATTTGAGAGATTCGATGAAACGCCTTGCGCCTGAATAAAACTGTTTTATTCAAATACTAATATCTACAACAGCAATATTTTAGCATATTATATTGATTTCTGTATGAATAAACTACAATTTTTTTTTCTAATGTAAATCAATAGGTAGGTGTAAATAATTTAATAAAAAAAAAATGGGCAAGTGTTATTTTAAAAACACATGTGACTTGTGTTGTTTTAAAATCACACGATTCAAATGTCATGCGCTTGAAATGACTAATCCGCGGTGAGCTCGCGTGGTGATTAAACGCTTAGGTACTATCTCTTTGAGAGAATATCTGTGCCATGCTGTGGGACTATATAGACTGCTTATTTTGTAGAAAAAGGCGTTCCACCCATTCTACTAAAGTAGCATATTACTGCAAATTTTCAAAAATAACTTTTTTAACAAACAAAAAAACTGCTAATGGACACGGACTAAAAAGAAGAGTTTCATGATTTTTTCATGGATTTCATCAACATATCTTGACATATATGGACTATATTTTAGGTACCCTCTTTCTGACACAAAAAAATCAAATCGGACAGCGTGGTAAAGAATTATCGCTGAACATACATATATATTCATGGATGAATTGAGAACCTCTTACTCGTTTTAGCCGGTAAAAAACAATATGCAATCATTCTTTATTCAAAGTTACCAAGTGACAAAAAAACTGTGGTATTGGCCCACCAGTACGCAACATTTCACCGAGCTACAATCATGCTTGATTGGAACTGGAAAATAAAAGTAGCCTATGTTCTGCGCCACAGCAAGTAGATACATATACTCCGTACCAAGTAGGACTGCCCTCGAGGTAAACAAACAAAAGAAAAAAGGCAGAAAATAAGTATAAATTAAAAAATATATTTATTTAAAAAAATAGACATCTATTGCTGGGCAAAAAGGAATAGAAACTAAAGAGTAGTCTTACTTATAAAAACACGATTCCTTAAAAAAACACTCCTTAAATGCAGTCCGAATAGTCTGTGGTTTAGAGAGGAAGACGAATTGTGTTTTTATTTGAACATTAATACCGTAAGATTTTGCTATGAATGTTTTTTTTCTGTCTGAATGTTTGGGTTCCTTACCTCAAAAGGAAAAAAACGGAACCCTTATAGGATCACTTTGTTGTCCGTCCATCCGTCCATCTGTCTGTCAAGACCCTTTATCTTAGGAACGCGCGGAGGTATCGAGATGAAATGAAAACCATACATTCAGGTCTACGTTAACTTCTAAGTTAACAGACTCGATTCCTGAACTATTTATAATATGTAAGTACCTACAAATTTGTACGGAACTCTCGGTGGGCGAGTCCGACTCGCACTTGTCCAGTTTTTTTTTTAAATAATAACGCGAGTAATACAACATATAAACATTCGGATAGTGCCAAAATTAAGTTAGTAAATGGTGCGTTGTTTCAGTAAAAAATATTAATTAAGTTTTCTAAGATTCAATAAATAGCCTATTTTATTACTATTTTTACCGACTTTGATCAGATAAACCGTAAACCTGATTTAGAAATTTTTTTACGTCTAGGGAAAGTTTATTGGTACTGAGTATAGGCACTTACATTTTGTAACGCAACAGGGTTGCACTAGCCTACAAGTTGTGAATAGAAAGTTGACGAAATCAGTTGCACATTCAATTTGTGAGGTAATTTTATTGACACTGCCTATAGATGATTCTGTCTGTTTGGAGCCCTGCTTTGGCATCTATGTTAGCTTGTTAAACACAAAATGTTCTTGGTTAAAACAGTAAAAGTAATGTATTCAACTTTCAAGGAATCACGACTAATTCATAAACTCAGCGATCAGTTTCGCTGCATAAACCCACACTTTAATAACACAAAGGGGTAATTGAAATATTGTATCCTTTTTGGGCTCACCCGCCAATTTGTGAAACTCTGCGTGTAAGGTTTTTTAAACAAAGTCCCTCTGCCCTTCTGTACAGAGAAAATAATCACTACCTTCTGCCCTCAAAGTCCGAGACAACATCAAGTCCTTTTTTTGGGGCAATAGGCCTCCATGGTACTCCTTGGAGGTCTATGGCAGTAGACAATCTAAGACCTCCATGATGAGTAGGCACCATGGAGGTCAGTGAGTATTACACCTAGATTTTGTCCTTGATCTATGGTACTGACTTAAGGGGCTCCATAGAGTAACACTGGCGCCACCAAGGAGAAAAACATATCTTTTTTTTGCAGATCGTTTTTTGCAAGTGTCGGTTGTGTTCGGTACAATCTCTCAATCATATTAATAGTGATTTTTAGGACCCACGACCGAGGAACTAGGAACACCGGACTGGAACTAGATAGCATTTATGCCAAAAACGGCCGTTTGGCTTTGATGCTATCTAATTCTAGGTATTTTGCCTTAGGTTCACGGCCATAGGTTCACCAATGTTTAGTTGTAAGAAAATACTTTTTAGTGTTAAGCTTGCTAAGATTTATTTCTTGTGTAGTAAAGAATTTTCAAATCAAATAAAATAGGTCTTAAAAATTACTATTAACGTGATCAAGAGATTGTACAGACACTTAATAATTAATAATTATTAATCCACATGCATGTCACATAATTCATTTGCTAATAAATAATTTTTACTTTACTTACTTTTTGCTATATTTTTGTATTTGTATTTATTTCCTTGTTGGCGCTAGTGTTAATCACCTTAAACCCCTTAATCACCCCTCAATAGTGGCCAGTTTTACTAACTTTGAGGGTAGACCGTTTTGTGTTAGCCTCCGTGGACTTGACAGCCTAACAGTCAGTCATTTACATATAAACTTTTTATTCAACTTTCGTCTACATGCAATAATACGAGAAGTCTTTCAAGTTATTTGCTCATCTCAGTAATTCGAGTAATATATGACTCCTATTAATGTATCAATTTATTAACTTTGATTGTATTTAAAAAAGAAACGTTTACTCTCAGACCAAATTTGAATGATGCTATAGGCTTAAATCTATAAGAGAGTAGAATATTCTTGATTGTACACCATCAACTAAATAGAGTGTAACAAATTGCCTACAATCATACGAAAAAATGAGTTCGTACTTGTCGATAAAAATAACTTGTGCTTCAGGGAAACTTTAAAATTGAGAAAAAATATCAAACATTCTATTCTAAAGTGTGGTAACTTGCGGCAGTAAAATATCAACGGTAAAATGTTTGTTTGTAGCAACGAGTAGAATCGCCCGATTTTTGGATGTATAAGGAAATTTTGTTAAACCTTATACTATATAAATATACCTACTAAAAAATTATCAAGAGACAAGAAACGTGTTCACAGAAACACCAAGCTAACTATACCTTTCTAAACTAAGATGTCACCTACAATGCCCTAGCACACACGACATCACTCCGATCTTTCCACTGACGGCAATGAACTCCACACTCTTTGTCTTTACAATAAGAGCTATCTAAAGACGAAAATGTAAAGGTCGACCAGCTGTGGTGTGTACAAAGCCCATTAAGCTGGTGTCACGTGCACCATTGTGTGGCGTCCGTCGATTGTCAGGTGATGTCATCCCTGCAGCGGACGATGCTCAGGAATGTCGGTTATTGCCTAGTTGGGCAGGAATATTACACGTCCGAGATACCTTCACGCCTGTTTCTATCGCCGATGAAGAAAGCTCATCCAATAATTGATTGATTCGGTCCAAGCTCTGCTTCCAATCCATCAGTTCACATTCACCTCTTGTTGAACATAGAGCTTCCTCTAAGGCACGCCGCTTCTTTCTGTCCTCGGCAATCCTCATCTAGTCACCACCACCAATGTGCTTCAGATCGTTGGTCCAGCGAATTGGCTGCGTTAGTAGTTCTTGGTCTCCTTTGAGAACCTACTCTGACCCTACTCCCGATCACATTTTGCTACTTTATTAACGCGATATTTCTGTGGACACTGTTTCAAACTTCTTGCGGGTAGGCGCGATAAAGGATTAAGTGTCAACTTTATCCTTGTGCAAAACAGATTACATGATCACACTTGACACAACTGTAAGTATATACGAGAAACCCAAGAGAACCATCATTAATCATGACATTACATAAGAAATTATTTAATGTAATGATGAGTATTTAAGTCCTGCCCGACCAAACACCAATTCGTTTGTTATTCTCAGCTCTATTAAAAATGACACACATCGCCTTCCAAGAAACATCACATCAACAAAAGGAATCTAATTATAAAATCAAGCAAACAAGTTTAAAAAGCCCGCCATGGAATAAAATTACACAGTAGGTTTTCTGAAAGAAATCGCTTTTATGAGACCGCCGATGGCTACTTGACTCGCATTGAGAATCACATTATGTATACTGGATAAGAAAAGACACTCCCGAGTAGAGGCATAATAACTTGTACCCTGTATCGAATGGAACTTCTGCGCTGTATTATACTCCTCATGTTTATCACAAACGTAGTAAACTGAGGCGGTGTTATCGTCACTTCACGCATTTAAACGAGTGAGAATCAGTTTTGTAGTTAAGGCGGTATTGTTTTTTAATGAGGTGACCTAACTGGTGACCTATTGTGCCATACTCTAAGCTTAATTAGGAAGTAACCAGAACCAGTGTTAAGACATTACAATGCCATGCGATATTAAATTAAATAAATACTACAACTAGAAAAGTTACTCGAAAAAACATGTTTATGAAGTAAACACAAAATATTATTACATTTCTTATTCAAAAAGTTACGTCTAAAGTTACATTTTTTCGAGGTAGCCTCAACAATGAGCTGATTACGTTTAATGATACTTCTCTCACCAAACTTTCTTACACCAGTGAAATAGAAGCCTACCTTCTTTGTTTTATCGATAACTTTATTCAAGAACATCGGACTCAGCATGTTACCTTGCGGCACTTCGCGCCTGATTTGTCTTGCTCTTCGGACAAAAACGCATATTCCTACAATAGCTTCGTAGGCCTTGGTGGTGCGCCGGGCCACGTAGTAACTATTACATTATAATCTGTGGCTAGGCGTATCCTTTGTCGCAAACATAACTGCAAATAAGAAGAGCTTACCTACTGGTGTTAGTATGTAGAGGCACGATTGTAGCACGACCATGTTGACATTTAAACGTATACGTCTTATGTTTCACCTCAACTGACCATAAAATTGCTTTATAACTGATGCTCCTTCCTTGACACATAATACGGTACAGTGTCACTTTTCCGCCATAAGATATTTATACCTAGTAGGTTTATGATTTAGCCCCCCATCCCTGGAAGGGATTTGTCTGGAAGATATTGTTACTTGAATAATCTCGAATAATCTCGCCATGTACACTAACTTACTCTTATAATTTATTTGTGTTTCAAGTAGTGTTTTTTATGTGTGCAGTGAGATATATTTTAAGAGAGAAAAACATTATGGGTTTTTAAGGTGAAGAGCGTACTCGCGTGTGTGTGGAAGGGAAGTGGTATGAAAGGTTTTTAAAAATATTTTAAGTACTTACCTAGTTAATGAAATGACTGAGATGCCAGAAAGCAATTTAATTAAATCAATCATTTGTCAAATCAAATCAAATCATCCGGCTGCAGCGGATGGAGGAAAAAACCGATTTGAATACAATACTCACTCAGTCTCACACCTTGAAACTTTATCAGCTCCATCAAAGCCTATAAACAACACGAAATTCCAAACCTTATCGTTACTTTTAGTTCATAAAGATTAAAAGTGAATTTGTGGTAGCAATATGTGCCCCGGGTATATAGGCTACATAAAAGAATAGTTACAAATAAATATTAATATTATTATTTTATAATTATTATCAGTAGGTAAGTGATATTGTTGCGTGGAAGTTATTATTATTAAGTTCTTGATATCCGCACAAAATTAATTGTAATTCTAACTAAAAAATATAGTATATAATATAAATATAATATAGAGTCGATAGTCCATCGCGCTTTATGGGGAGATTCTACGCTACGGGCCATTTACGGGTTATGTGTGTCTATATCACAGGTGATCTGTGGTCTATATTAAGATTATTTTACGTGGAGCTTGCGGCCTCGCTCGCACAATTTATTAATTTTAGTGATTGCAATCAATCAGTATACTTTTGATAAGTTTTATGACATCACTAAAATTATTAAATTGTGCGAGCGATACAGCATGCTCCGCGTAAGGACAGCCTTAAGCGTTACAATGCTAAAATTCGAAACAACTCTTTTATTACTGTTCATAGAATAATAACCATCTAGTGGGAGGGAGCAACAAAAAAGCGGGTTCTATCAAACAACAATAACATAACGTAATAGCATTAAGATTGTATTGTATACAGTATACTAGACTCCTTAACTCATAAAATCTTTCTAGTTTAAGATTAGCAGTTGAGGCTGGCATGTTATTGTTCATCTTTATAAAATAAACAGTTTAAATTGGATTTTTTTTTTTTTAATAAACATTTTTTGCGCTACATACAAAAATCGAGTCAAGGTTGTGGTGAACATCGATTCCTATCATTATATCGTTGAAATACGAAGCTATTTATAGGAAGTGGCTTTTGTGATTCAAAGCAACTCGCCTTGTTTTAGCTTGACCTTTGTTTTTAAACCGGATTATTTTGCACTAATACAGGATGATACAGAATACACCGACACCTGATCCTCCGAAAGGGGCTGACATCGCCAATACAACTTTTACTATGGGGACAAATGTGAAATCGCGATAATCAGGTGTGAACTATGATCAGTTGCGTTAAGACTGGGTTCTGCGACATTACTCCTAAATCAGGTGTTTTAAAATACATTTACTCCACAGATACAGTCAGTAATAAAAATCTGAAAAAATCATATATTACTTATCAATGTCCTATCTAGGGCTCTCGGTTATTATTATTATGATTTTTTAAACTTTATAGCATCAAAAAAGATCACAAACATGACTCTAAATTGTCACTATAATACGGTTTTATTTGAGTTGTACTTTTAGTGTACATCTAATTTTGGACACCTCGTCGGTCGTGAACATTTGAATTTGGATTTCTGTAATTTCAAAATTACAAAAATGCCTACTGTTCCCCCAACTAACCCGGCCTTAAGGGTGACTTTCGTATTATATCAACCTGAGCAACAACTCCGAGAACAGTTATTGTAAAACACAAGCTATAAAAAAGATACATTTTATCTGCCTGTCTCGTTGGCCTAGCGGTGTCACGTTTGATTACCATGACGGAGGTACATTTTGTACAAATGGCCTCAGTGTAGGTGATTTTCCATGTGTGCGATGCCTTGGCTGCCTGGATATCATAGCACAGGGTACCTATCCTACCAGGACAAACAAGTGTTCTGTGGAAGTTATTGTTATTGTGCCTTACAAACTATTCCAGAAATGTCATATTAAAACAATCATAGCAGTTATTAGTGATTAGTAATCATAGTAAAACAATCATAGTTATATTATTAGGCTATATGATATAATATTTATCAATTGTGTGTAGGTTGCAATTAATATTTTCTTAGTGTGTAGTTAAAGTATAATAATCTTTTATAATTTTATGTCTATATTTATGTACAAAGTGTGTTTTTGGCAATAAATGTAGTTCACTTTCACTTTCACTTTCATAAGTTTATCAACCACACTGTGTATTTATTTTTGTATTACCCCCATCATTTTCTTCTGGCACTACCCCATCGACTCTCCACTCCACATCAACCTAGGTTCGCTGGAAGAAAATACTACCTAGTTTTAAGTTCGCCTTTGTACAAAATTGTTTTAGTGCATTAAATAATTTTTCAATTCAATTCAATAGTATGGGACCGGCACGAGTGATTGTATTGAGTGGCAAGGGCCGGTTTGTGAATTGAGAATTACGCTAAGTAAATACTTAAGTAACGTTGTGTCACCCTCTTTTCTGAGAATTTCGAAGAGACAGCACTACAGTTAACTATTTACTTAGCGAAATTTCCAATTCAAAAAGTGGCCCTTAGTTTATTTATTTCTTAAGTTCTCGCCATGTGAAAACATTATCTGAGAACATTTTCACCGTCCCACCATTAGTTTCAAGAGCCACACATTTTATTTTATGTATTTTAATAGACACAGCCGACAGATGTTAAGTTAAACAACTGTTTGTAGTGTAGACACATTAAAGAACTTAGAATCTAGTCTAACACTATTACAGGCTTGCAACAACAATCTTGACTGACAGTTATTCAGTAAAGAAGTCTTATTTTAGAGGTAACCCTTAAGATGAGCTACAAAACCGAATATTGCACATACAAGCTGCTGAACTCAATCAAACATTTCCAGAAGCCATTAATTAAACAATCGGTGAACGAAATAATGGCATTATAACTAACTAACCGATTGGGCAAATACTATCGTGACTCAACTTTGGAGAATGCCAAGGATTGTCAATATCTAATTGTTTAATATTCTACTACGTTACAGGCCTTTGTAACGAAAAATTTTATATTATAAAACCGTGATTTTGATTAAAATTAAATTCATTCGCAAAAAGCTTCGTTAAAAAATAAAACCAGCCAAGTGCGAGTCGTACTTGAAGGCTTCCGTACCAATATTTATTCAACATTTGAATATTTCAAGCGTCTACCTGTTGCCGTTGTTAATATCGAGCAAAAAACGGCAAAAAATAGGTTTGTTGTATGGGAGCCCCCCTTAAATATTTATTTTATTCTGTTTCTACTATTTGTTGTTACAGCGGCAACAGAAATACATAATCTGTGAAAATTTCACCGAGATACTCTCTCCGTGATATTCTCTCTGTGAGAGATTGCCTGTGTCCTTCGGTTGGACATTTATAGGCTTTTTATGTTGTTTTTACATCAGTCTGGTACCAGAGTTACATTTTCGTTGGAAATTCCAGTCAGTAAAGTACACGTAAAATAACATCATATTAATATATGAAAATGAATCGCCTGAGTGATCTTAAACGATCACGAAGGTTAAGCAACACAGGGCGCGTTCAGTGCATGGATGGGTCTCCGTCTATGCCTAACGCTAGTGGCATTTTTCCGAGCGGTTCCGTGCTTCGCAAGGCACGTTGAGCTGTTGGTGCCGGCTGCCGTCGATAGATGGCAGTCGTTAAGCCAAGTCAGAGGCCTTAGGGCGGCTTGACAACTTCTGACAGTAGACGAGCCACTAGTCTACAAGCCTCCACCAATCCGGACTTGGCCCCCGTGGTGGAGTATGGCCTATACCTTCCTCAGGGAAGAGACCCGTGCCCCTCGGTGGGGACATAATGGGTTGATGATGATGATGATGAATATATGAAAATCCCCTAGCAATATAGTATGGATTACTGAATATCGTATTGATATCTGTTGTATCAAACATTGATACATCGTGGGACATCACGACGACGTATCAACATCACAACGTACCTATCTATCGACCTCTGTAATTCTAAATGTGACCCTGTTTTGAGAGCACTATGAGGGATAACAGGAACAGATGATGATGATGATGTTTTATTTACCGAATTGTTTATTTTTGTTGGCCATTCCAACCATTCAACCAGGACATGGTTAATATTTCTCATATTTTTCTGATTTGTTTTTGTCACAAACCTATAATTTTATGGTAATTTATTATTTGTGTTATTCTATATGTATGTGTATGTGTGTGTGTGTGTGTGTGTGTGTGTGTGTGTGTGTGTCTCTCTCAAAGCGTAAATAAATGTTTTATCTATCTATCCTACCTAACCGATTCACTCAAATGTCAGCCAGTTACCAAAACAAATACGACGTTACTCTTTGTCTGTACTGTGATGTGACAATCAGGTTCAAGGTGATCACAATCCATTTGTTTCTCAGCTAAAAACAACTGACGATTAGTCAACGTCGTTCTTGATTGGACAGTCGCTGCCTGCGGACAATTAACTACATGATTTCATCTAATTCTTGTTTACAACTCTGGCAAATCTGACTCTGACAACACTAGCTACTTTAATAACATTGTACTCTACTTCTAAGAGCCGTATTTAATAGAGAGATCTCAATTACGTATCAGATCTACCCTATATTGGGTACGCGCACCAAATCTTGTGGGAATCCTTACATTTGCGATGACAATTTGTATAGAATTCAACCCTCCTATTGCGTAACCTTACATTTGCGATGGCAATTAGTACGGAATTCAACCGTCCTATTGCGTAACCTTACATTTACGATGGCACTTAGTATGGAATTCAACCCTCCTGTTGCGTAACCTTACATTTGCGATGGCAATTAGTATGGAATTTAACCCTCCTATTGCGTAACTGGCCACTGTATTGGGTTATCTATTTTGACGTTTCCAAGTGTCAAAATATGTACCTATGTATTTGACAGTTCGAAGTGGGTTAGATCGAACGAGCCCATACAATGGAGAAGACGTAATATCATTTTTAGGGTTCCGTACCCAAAGGCAAGGGACCCTATTACTAAGACTCCGCTGCACCTCCGTCCGTCCGTCCCTGCGTCCGTCCATCTGTCACCAGGCTCTCATGAACCATGATAGTTATACGGTTGAAATGTTCACGGATGATGTATTTCTGTTGCCGCTATAACAACAAATACTAAAAACAGAATAAAGTAAATATTGAATGGGGCTCCCATACAACAAACATGATTTTTTTGCCGTATTTTGCTCGACATTAATAACGGCCACACGTAGACGCTTGAAATATTCACATGTTTTATAGATAATGGTACGGAACCCTTCGTGCGCGAGTTCGACTCACACTTGGACAGATAGACAGATAGATCGTTCTGTCTTATAGAGTTGGCGCAAGCGGGCCTAAGATATTAATCAATTTTCACATAACTAATTGCTGTGATCAGGTTACGAAAGATTATTCAAGAATGTAATGCCTCGTTAGAGTATGAATAAACAATCACAAGCAATTCTCTGAGACGGCTTAGAGCATTGAAACTGATTACCCCGTTACTGATTAGCGTGAAGTAACTGAACAGTGAGTACCTAGTGTCAAGGTCGACTAGTATTATAACAAGTAAGAGTTGCTTACATAACTTTTTGCTGTCATGTTACTGTAGTTTAAAAGATTTGGCGAGTAAATTATACAATACGTTCCGGCGTAAACGTCTTTGTATAACGTTTAAAGCCTTTTTCTTGAATAAAGCGGATAGACTAATGCTTCCTGGAAACATACCTACTTCCTTAAAAATCTATTGACCGACACTTTTGCTGTAACGTTCCACAAACGATTCAAACTGCTTAAGGGGCTCCATGCAGTAAATTCAATTCAATTAATTTATTTCAGACAATTAGGTAGTCCATATTTACATTTCAAATTAATATTAACATTTTGTGTCAGTAATAGTCTTATAACTACGTTAGTATGATACACAATAAAAAAAATAACATTAAAACAGTAAAACTTTAAAAACGGGTAACAATCACATTTTTCGTTGGGCGACACCAATGTCGGACAATATGTGCGCCGCCACCCAGTGCCTCAAGAAGGGATTGTCGACCTTAGCTGCAATAACCTTCAGAAAAACCTTCGCGAAGGCAGGGACGCTGTCCTTTTGCGTATGACGGCGTGGAAGCCATCAACGCGCGCCTCCGCAAACATCCCAGGTGCACTACAGAACCGTGGCAATCCCAGCAGCACCCTGAAGGCATTGTTATACTGAATACGCTGGGCGTTCAGGATCTCTGCGTCTGCGTCTAATATCTAACCCACAGGCCGCAGGTATAAAAAGATTGACAAAATGCTCTAAACAGGGTTATTTTAACACTCTCAGTGCAACGTGCAAAACTGCGAGCCAGCACATTGCATCTTATGTAAAA
This sequence comes from Yponomeuta malinellus, assembly GCA_947308005.1. Lineage (NCBI taxonomy): Eukaryota > Metazoa > Arthropoda > Insecta > Lepidoptera > Yponomeutidae > Yponomeuta > Yponomeuta malinellus. Next base: position 5,393,992 of record OX371020.1, on the reverse strand, counting down.
CCAGCAATGATCATTTTGTCATTAAGAACAAATTTTCAGATCAATCAATCGTTGCATGGAATTAGGCGTTGCTTTGCGGAAGTCCATAATAGCATTAAAATGTGAAAATTACTTTGCTAACTTCCGCCAAAATAGCGGACTTTGGCGAAATTTAGCAAAGTAATTTTCACATTTTAATGCTATCAATCAATCAATCAATCCGCCCGTACTCATTCACTGCTAGATATAGGCCTTGAGGTCTCCTCAAGGAACGCCACTTCAATCTGTCCTCGGCCATCTTCATCCAACTGCTGTGCCAGCAATCTTTCTCATATCGGTCCAGCGAGCTGGTGGGCGTCCTACGCTTCGTTGTAAGTTCGTGGTCTCGTGGAAAATATATTGTTTTATATGGTTTTACTGATTTGTGCTTTGTGGTGGCTGTTTCTAATGAATTGTGTCTAAACCCGTAGGTGTTAAATAAATGGATATTTTTTTTAAACCAGGAAAAAAACGATGACCACGAGAAAACATCACTGGAGGTGCGACATTGTCAGAGTGTGTGAAGCGCAAATTTCATAAAAATCATGCAAATTGATTTGTAAAAATTCGACATTGATCTAAACATCTGGGGTTCTTAAGTAGATTAATAAAAAAATATATGAACTTCCAAAGAAACTGTGTTTATCTAAAATACAAAAATCTCGTATCAGTGTTTGTTATTGAACTCCTCCAAAACGGCTTCACCGATTTTTATGATTTCTTTTCTGTATATTTGGTAGGACTGAGAATAGGTCGTAGGCTAGTTAATATGGCAAAACAACGTTTGCAGTGTCAGCTAGTTTGTATATAAAATGAAGAGAATGAAAAAAATAACAAAAATGGTGTGAAAAGGTTTACACCGTTACAAACATACACGTACATAAACTCACGCCGGCCCGTGTCCTCGAGGGGTAGACAGAGACCAGCGTTTGACACTTGCGTGCACCGCGTGCGTGAGTGAATGCAACGACTAATAAAAGCTTATGAAGCGAAAGAGCTTTGTCAGGATAAATAAAAAGTGGTCGAGAAACTCAAACTCTACTTGGCATGTCTCTGGAATTGCGCATTTTAGCCGTAGCCCATAATGCGAGACTATTGAAATTAATCAAGAGCTGCAAATGATCTGGCACAAAAAGTAAGATTAATTGCACGCCAAGTCATAGCTACGCTTGCTTAATTGACTATTAACTGAATATACTTTATACCACACCTTGTATATTTTATACCAAACTTTAGTTCGTTGTACAAATTAAAAATAAGACTGTGTTTGATATCAATGCAAATATAGGTCCCTATTTTTTATCACAGTACTTCACCAATTGTGTCGGAGAATTTAACACTCGATGCGACTAGAGAGAACTATTTTTGGTACACATCCCGTGTTGAACACATTCAAGAAATTCATATTTTATTAAAGTATTTCATCGTGTGTCAGACAATTTGTCGCTAGATTTTATTGGAGAGAACTATTACTTGGTACAGAGTAAAATCCCGCGTCATTACGACAGCTGCCAAAATGTTACCAACATGGCGGTCGTGTGAGATACTGCTGAAAACCGGTTGCGATTCGATCACTGGATACAATGGTTATTGCCAAACGTTCTTACTATTGGAAGGATTGCTATAATAAGGTCTTTATTAATAAGAACGGTCTCCGCTATCGCAGCTATCTTGGCAGATCTCACCAAGATTTTTGCGTGAGATTCCTTTTACTAAAGAAATCAACAGAAGTTGATATTACCCGAGGTTCCTTGAACTCTACATTTTTAAGGAATAGCTGTACAATTCATGTCCAGAACACGAGATTGAGTTGTGTTTTGAGTTGATATTTTTTGCTCATTGTACGTGCCAAAATTCCAACTTAGCTATATTTTTCTTTGATATCTTGACAGAGGACCACTCCCCTTGGAGCCCTTTCCTGACAATTATGTACCTACTAGCTGACGCGGCGAACTTCGTACCGCCACAGAATCCGTTTATACGATTCTTGCACAATGCCATCTATTTTTAAAACACAACGTTGACTCGCACAGCGCCATCTATTTCTAAAACACAACGTTCGCTCGCACAACGACGTCTATTTTAAGCTTAAAATAAGTATTATCCCACGGGAACGCATTACCGTGATATCAAGTATGCTATGTCTCAATTCAGATCTTTGTCTATCTGTACGCCAAGTTTCATGTAAATCCGTTGAGCCGTTATTGCGTGATTGAGTAACAAACATCCAAACATCTTCACAAACTTTTTAATTTGTTTAATTTGTAATATATAAAAGTAGGATACGTTCAACTGTAACTCAAAGGCCTTCTCTCAGAGAGAGAGAAATAGTGTGGGATTAATCACACGCGTGCCCACCGAGGATTGGGAATTTCGAGCGCAGAGGTATGATAATACCTCAGGCACTCAGGTTTCCTCACGATGTTTTCCTTCACTGCTAGCGAGTAGTATTGCTACAATACGTGACTTAGATAACCAAGTCACTGGTACAAGCCGAGGTTAAAACCCAGGACCTCTTTCTTAATTGTGAGGTTCGTTCTACCAACGGCGCTACTTACTACTTTGTTCTACTGCAATACCACGTACTTACGCGATAGGTGGGACTGATTGATAACCGCGTAAGCCGAATTTGCGTAAGTCGGGGTATAATTTCGCATATAAAAAGATAGATACATACATGTTGCTAGAGTGTTGTAGCTATTCTATGCGTTGATTCCGCGCAACTAGTCCGAAACTAGTTCGTAGGATAGTTTATATTAGCTGAACATTAGCGTGGGGCAGTAAGTGTATGCCAATGGCTAATCAAGAGATGTGTGACGCTCAAATAAAAGATGAATCGATGAGATTTGAAAATCGCGTAACTCCGGGTTAGCGTAAGTCGGGGTAGCGTAAGTCGAGGTATTACTGTACGTAGATATTTGGTAGCTCATTCGTCAATGCGTGTGAAGTAGATCAGTATAAAATGCTTATAGTAAGTAGGTGAAGACACTACAGTATTGTATTGTTCAAACCAGTTGCTTATTTTCACACTTCTCTTGACACTACATTCACACAAAAAAACAAGATGTTACTGAAACTATATGTATAAAAATACTAACATAGGTAATATGCTTTAAAAACCAATTTAGAGGCTAAAAATTCCACTCATGTCGGGACTTGAACCTCTTGACCACAGCTCTTGACTTAGCCTCTAAATAGGTTTTTAAAATTGTCCTCAGCACGGGTTAGTGCAACAAAAAGAATATGATATTACTGCTGTGCAATGAATAATTATATATCTATCAATTTATTGCTATACATATAGCCACTGAAGACGGTGTAACGAAACGACTTGACCAAATATTTACCTGGGTGGTAAGAATTGGCCAAGGACAAGGAGAAGTGGAACTCTAAAGGGGAAGCCATTGCCCACCGTGGGAAACAATCATTCGATGATTCTTCAGACTGTCTCGTTGGTCTAGCGGTATCACGTCTGATTACCGTGCCGGAGGTCGTGGGTTGGATTCCTACTGGGGGGCGCCGTGCATTTGTAGAAATGACCTCAGTATGGATGTATTTCCATGTTTGTGACGTCCTTGCCTGGTTACCATAGCACAGAGTATCCTAGTTTGGGACCAGGACAAGTGTTTGTGTTGTGTGGAATTTATAAAATATTTTCGTCGAACGTTGTGGACTGAAAGAGCTTGTAGTGACTAGAATTGAGAAAGGAACGTTGCGTTGGTTTTGACATGTGGAGAAGATGAAGGAAGAAAGATTAACGAAACAAATATATCGAGCGATCTCGGGTGGAAGGGCCGCTAAGGGATGACCCAGGCGGACATTCTTCGACCAAATAGTAGGAATAATACATCCCGTATTAGCAAAGAGCAAGATAAAAAGTACCCGAAACCGGCGTGCGTGCATACAACGACTAATGCATGTTGAAGAAGCGAAAATGATCTGTCGGGATCGTGGCTCATGGCAGTCCTTGGTCTCTGCCTACCCCTCTGGGACATAGGCGTGAGTTTATGTATGTATGTATGTAAAATATTTACCTGGATGGCAAAGATTGGCAAGGAGAAATGGAGTCTAAAGGGGAGGCCTTTGGCCAGCAGTGGGATACAATCATTCGATGATTCTTCAGATAGAGTCGATAGATTAATTGAATTATGTATGTGGTTTGCTCCTTATAAAAGCCAAAGTCGCCGCAGAGCGAACTAAATTTCGAGTTTCGTAAGAATGCTTAGATACGTCCCACTGTAGGGCACAGGCCTTCTCTCAGGGAGAGAGTATAGGCTAAATCACCACGCGTGCCCACCGCGGATTGGCGATTTCAAGCGCTGAGGTATCTGTCATGTTTCCTCACGATGTTTTCCTTCACCATTAGCGAGTGGTATTGCTACTATAACTTCATAAATGTATATAACCGGGGTAGGTAGGTGTATAAAAAGACTCAATGCGAGGAATCGTTCGCTGTTTCACAGTTCAAGTCATTTCAACTGTCCATTGACTCGTATCATCAGCCTCAAAGCAGAAAATCAACTTCCAACCAGTTCTGAGATTACCAAACTTGAAATATAACAATCTGTAGGGCTTTTGCCGAGTGGTCAAGTTGAGGTGAGCATCTCTGTAAGTGGGACGTCGTTCCCACTATACAGAGTGTAACATAATCCACACATCTAGTTCTAGTTAGACCTGAGATTTTCGCACTTAGATAAGATAAGATAAGAATATTCTTTATTGTACCCCGGAAAAAAATGTTACAGAAACAGCATTGCCAAAAGAAAAGATACAATTGACGGCCTTATTGCTCATAGCAATTTCTTCCAGGCAACCTTATATTGGAGAATTTGCCGAAGGAGAAATAGACACAAATAACCTCAAATAGCCTCATAGTTGGACCATTGTACGTAGCAAGCGCTGAGATACCTATGTAAACACCTCAGACACACCTTTCCTACGATTGGCATTGCTACTATTTAAAACTTCATAAATGTACGTAATTTAGAAAACAAAGTCTTTGTTACACGCCGGCCTTCGAACCCACGACCTTCCGAATGTGAGGCCGGCGTTTTATCGCTGCGCTACCACCGTTCTATCCTAAGGGGGAGTTCAGAGAGAGAAAAACATTTACCATAATAACCACTTTAAAATGGCAATGCATTAAAAGCGTTGTCATAGTACATAATAATATCATCATCATCGGCCATTTCACGTCCACTGCAGGACATAGGCCTCCCTCATGGTTTCCTAATCATGAAGGGTTTCCCCATAATCGCCACGCTTGGTAGGCGGGTTGGCGATCGCAGTATGCGATTGGAATCTCAGGAAGATGCTGCTGCCCGTCGCCTGGTAAATTATTTCCTTAGTCGCCTTCTACGACATCCATGGAAGGAAATGGAGTGACGCTATTCTTAATCCGGCGCCACACGGAATAATATATGTAAATAAAATTGGAATTTTTAATTATTCCACTGTAAGGCCTTCTCACATCGCCAATCCCACAGTCTAAAGACGGAGGTTTTCAGTCAGTGCGTCCTACCCGTCATAACATACGGTGCCGAAACGTGGCCATTCACGATGGGGCTGGTCCACACGGAGTTTCTCTGAAAGATCAAATTCGAAACGAGGTGATCCGACAGAGAACCAAAGTCACCGGCATAGCCCACCGAATTTGCATGCTGAAGTGGCAGTGGGCCGGCCATATCATCCGAAAAACTGATAACCGATTTTGTAGACGAGTTCTTGAGTGGAGACCGCGGATCGGTAAACGTAGTGTAGGACGTCCTCAGACTCCGTGGAGCGATGATCTTCGCAGGGCGGCTGGCAAGAGCTGGGTGAGAGTAGCCGAGGACCGTGCTCCAATGAAGTTCCAATTGAAATTCCAATGAAGAAGAATAAGTTATTTGAATTTGTAGTGGTAATATCTACAACGGTAACTGCCAAGAAAAACATTCTCGAGGAAACCAGTGTCTGAGGTGTCATGTGGCCAACTATGAGGCTAAGAGCGGAAATCTTCAGTCTAACGTAGCTAAAAGCTCACTTTTTGACAAGAGACCTACAACTTAACCAAAAAGAGCCAAACGAACAATAAATTTTCCTTAATAGTGATAAATGAACTTAACATATTCGAAAGTTGGCCGATGGCAACCTTAAAGCAGGTTGCTGGTTTTGGTCATCTCGTAAACAAGTTTTCCTGACGCAGATGCTGACATGAAACAGAAGTCTATGTAGTTCGTCTACTGGATATAGGCCTCTTCCAGCGCACACCACAAAATCGTACCGACCTTGTGGGGGATTTGCTCGTAATCACCATGATGTAATCTTAATCATTTATCCATTAAAAAATAAATACATTTGTTCCTAACAAATGTATTTATTTTTTAATTACTTTTATTTGTAGTTTTAAAGTTTTCTTTAGCCGTAAGCCCTACCTGCATCGGTGTGGAGGTACCGTTCGAAAACCAGCGCTGTTTCGAATAGAAACAGCAAACGCTGAAATAGCATCATTGTCACACGCACACTGTTAGTTAGTTAGTTAGACCGGAGATTTCCGCACTTAGCATCATGGTTGGGCCAAATGTACGTAGCAAAGCTGTGAGCTCACTCCAGCCAGCCTATCTCCTTCCAGAAGGCCAGCAGTGCTCTGATGTCACTACAAGCCTCCTGAAGGGATCCCAGCTTCTCAATGATACACGCACACTGTCGATAACTACAATTATTTTTTATGTAAGCATGTTTGTGGCAATAAATCATTCATTATTTGAAAGAGATCCGAAACCCGCCAAGTGCGTGTCAGGCCACGCGCAGTGTAGTGTTCCGTAGAAAGAGGGGGTTTTGTCTGCTTTAAATATTTTTTTTCTTCTTCTTCTTCTTCTTCTTCTTCTTCTTCTTCTTCTTTACAGAACTAAAAACTTCATCAAAGTAATTTTCAATGGATTTTGTACGAAGTTTTCCTTTGACATGTTGGTCGGACGAAGGCTGATGATATTGGTGACAGAATCTCGAGTCTGAAGTGGCGCTGGGCGGGACACCTGGCGAGGCAGGAAGACGGCAGGTGGACCAGGGCAGTAACGGAATGGCGGCCGAGAACCGGGAGGCGGTCGGTAGACCAACGGTAGACCATGTCAGCAGGGGGCCCGTGGATGCGAACGGCGTAAGACCGCGGAAGATGGCGTGATGGGGAAGAGGCCTATATCCAGCAGTGGGCAGAGGTGGGCTGATGTTGATGATGATGATGATGATGGTCGCCTATTACTCGTTAACTTGGAAAGCTTACTTACTAAGCCGTGATAGTTTTCCTTTAAGTTCATTGTATGTGCTACTGTCTTGAATTTTTCACGTTACTACAATCAACCGTTTAGCCGGGGACGCCCTATTGCGCATAATATTTCGCAAACGGAACCCTAAATCGAAAAATGGTTCACAATACTTTTAAACGACCAATCCAAAGCTATGGTGCAGGCGAGACAAAAAAAAACCGAGTTTCGACAAAAACTTCTTATGTACGTTTTGAATAGGCTTTATTATGTACATTGAAAAATGCCTTTATTTTCTCCTTAAATAATGCTCTCTAGTTCTTATCGTCTCTGTACTAAGCCACGGACAGACAGACGGACAGATAGACAGACAGACAGACGGACGGACGGATATGGCGAAACTATGAAGGTTCCCTGTTGACCAAGGAACCCTAAAAAGCACAAAAAAAAATGGTATGTAAAGATGCGCTTTATTCCATAAGGTATGCCTGTCCCTTCGTATACAGCGGTTAGGCAATGGGATGCAAAGTCGCGAGTAACGTAAAAAAGTAGATTCCAAGCTTGTAAAGGTTGACTAGCTGTTAAGTAGACTGTACGTCAAGTTGCTGAAAACGCATTTTGTTACAAAATCGCCCGCAATGTTAATCAGATGAAATCAAATGACTTTGACTTCGTATGGACTTATTTAGAGTCTCAATGGCGAGGGCTGCGCATATGACTTAGAATGCTTCAGCCTGGGGCACACAGGAAGGATGTGGAATAAGGGCGCGGAAAAGAAGCGACGCGTTGTAGAGTTCCCGCCCCTCGCCCCGACACTTCCGTGTGGGCTTTGTGACGTCCTTTCAGCACCGTTTACATGACAGTGAATTGGAAAGACGACGCATCTTTTCCGTGCCCTCGCCCCACGTCCTTTCTGTGTGACTTAGGCCTTCGGACTTTAGTTTGGTAAATTTAAAGAAAAATGGCCTTCAAATCGCTTTACTAACCCGTACTACTATAAAGTAATAAAGCCTTCAGGGTGTATTGATACTTTCAATAATAATTTATAACCAATATGCTGAAGCGAAAGAGGCTTGTCAGAATCGTGGCAAGTGGCAAACCCTGGTCTCCGCCACCCCTCCGGGATACGGGCGTGAGTTTATGTAATGTATTGTACATCGGATACCACGCGTACGGATATCACAAGGCGAAGATAAGATTATTTATGTGATTTTTTTAAGTGTGTAATTTTAGAGATTATTTTTTTTTTATTAGGTTGCACAACAGTTAATAGTACTGATAGATACATCAAACTCAAGGTAATGATAAAATTGATTAAGGTACCTTAACTAATTATAGTAAAACACAGCATGCATTATTAGTAGTAGACAATTTTACGTGCTTAAGTACTTAAAACAAAAATCATGTTATTGATATAAAAGTTGCAACTGAGTAAAAAGAGAGAAGAATAAATAAAAATATCGATGCGTGCGGGGGACGTCTGATTAGGGACTGTGGCTCAAAACATATTTAATTTTATGTAACGGGTCTTTGTGTATGTCTACCAGCTCACTATAATGATTTAGGAGGCGGCATAGACGAGGAATAGCTGAGTTGGCACCAAGAACGGTTCTGCGTAGCGGAGGGCATAGGGGAGTTATTGGTTTACGAGGAAGTTTCCAGGGTACTCTAAAGTTAAGTTTAGATAATAATAAGGGGGAATTGATTTGGTTATTTAGTAATTTATATAAAAACGAGAAATCATTAATATCCAAGCGCTTCGCCAGAGGAATCATTTTAAAGTTTTTGAGTCTATCCCTATAGGATTTCACCGTTTTACCAATTCCCCTAATGAATCTCTTTTGTATTCGCTCTAATCTAAGCCTATGTGTCGCGTAATGAGGACGCCAAACTACACTGTTGTATTCTAGAATACAGCGAACGAGACTGTTAATAAGTAGTACTTTAGTCCGCGAGTTTTTAAACTGTTTGCCGTTTCTAATTATAAAACCTAGCATTCTAGAGGCCTTAGTAACTACATTTAATTGCAATTGGATAAATTGTCTTGATTCATTGGCGGTTAATTGCTTGTCGGCAAATAATGTATAACAACTCACTTATTAACTCCATCGCCAAAATGAACTTGTCTAACAAGTTGTAAAGTTAATCAACAGCCATGGTATGCGATGTTTAAGATGACACAGTCGACATAAAATTAAAGATTTATTACAGAATTGCCTGTAACTGGGTTGAGCTCAAACAATCTTCAAGAAGGTTGCATATCTATGAAGATCGAATCGATCGATCCATTGAAGAGAAAATCTTTTGTTTTATTAAGGGCCAATTTTTTTACTTAACGGGAGAATAAATTGATGTTGTCACTGTTTTGTCGTATGTCTTAGACAGTGATAGCATGCAATTTATTCTCCAGTTAAGTTTTATCTGACTATTGAAAAATTGGCCCTTAATCATAAAATGGGACGCTGTCTAACGAAGCGGCCGTGAATGACTTGTACTATTTGTAAGGAAGCGGGTAGTACAGTCGGGAGCTGGTCAAATTTTACATATTTTACGACCTCGTGGCGCAGCGGTAGCGGTCCCGGGTTCGAATCCCGGCTGGGGACAAAAAAAAACCCCAGGTCTTGGATGTTTACATGTTTGTGATGTCGTTGTTTCTGGTTCCCACGACACAGGGTATCCTAGTGTGAGGCCAGAAGCAATGTATGTGCCTGTATGTAAATGTTTATGTTTATGTTGCAAAGTCGTAATACTAACTCTACTATGTAGAGTGCGTTTGTGTTCATAGGTAAAGTGGACTATAGATAGATAGATAACATTATTGTTCGTAAGGAAAGAAAATTACATAGATGTTAACTAAGCTAAGAGTACAAACTGCGGCCTGATCACTAAAAGTGATCTTTTCCAGACACCCTTAGAATGGTCATCGGAGAAAGATATAGATGTTCATATACTTACGAAAAACAATAATTTCAGAGGTATATTAACTATACTTAGAAGGAGAAATCACAACAAACCATCTCTACATTCTGCAAAGGAGACTCTAACCGGCAATTACGTAATTATAAAGGCAGCGTCACACGCCCTTTCTATTTGTCCTCTCCGGGTGACAGTTAAGGCCGGGCCCACACCCACGTATCGCCATTCTTCGGGGTCGTTGACACCGGCCGTCAACTGTCAACGGCGGCGCAGGAGTGCATGCCGGCGAAATTTCGTGTTAATACGAGGGTTTTTTAGCACCGTTAGTGATAATCGTTTTGTTTGTATTATTTTGGAAAACAAATCTTTTGCGTGTTGTAGAGTAGTGTAGAGAACAATTTTTGGTGAAGTCGAAAGCAGCCCTTAACATAACTGAGTAGAGTGCACGCGTGTAAAGGTTTATGTGCTGTCGACCATCCACAAACAAAAGAAATTACAAAAATATTACAGTACAGATTAAAAACGCGGTCTCATTACAAAAAAAAATCTTGTTATTAATAACCTTTTTGTTAAAACTTTTTTTATTAATAATGAGTTGTTGAAAGAAATGAAAAATTCAACTTGGTTTGTGTGTCATTACCATGTTAATTAAATGAAAATACTTTATTAGCAGATGTAAGTAGTTACAAACATGTACCTACCAGGTAACATGTATAATAATGATACGTTAAATTAAGGGTAAAAAAAATTGACGTTTGCATCTACGTAATGAGATGATTTATAAGTATGTCTGTATCTACTACTTTTTGTATTGTATGTATTGTTATAATTATTCTGTATATTGTTCAATTTGAAAACTAATTAAGTACATTAAAATATCATAACACCGTTTGGCGTCCAGTGGCGCCTTTACTCACACTAGGTGAAGAGACCACTCGGACGCTGTAAAGGGCAAATTAAGGGTAAACATACTTCTTATTAAATAGTGTAGGCAGGCTATCTGATAAAAGGTATCGTATAGTTGATGCTGCGGGATAGTCACAAAATGTATAGAAAAAGTATGTTATCGATTTCTGTCGACTGTACTTATAAATTGGTATTGAAAGAAAACGTAATCGAACGTAGTTTCAGTGATATAACATTTTGGTTAAAAAGTTGACCTTTGTAACCAAAGTTTCGAGGCTGAAGTGCTGTCATCTGTACAGTCGCCGATAGTGACTACGTAAGAAACCTACTGCGTAAAACACAAGAGCTATTATCTAACAACTTTTCTGTCGCGGTCTGTATTCAATATGCCCCTTAACATATTATTAAATATTTAACAGTCATTCGGAGTACATTCACGCAAGTACTTGTAGGCAAGCGCTTGTATGCAAAATAACGTCGCAACGGTTATGCAATTCTACATGTAGCTAATAATGTTTAGAATTTTCATAGCTGCTAAATGTAGTGTTGTACGTAAATTACTACTAAGTGACCAGGCACTTATTTCTGTGACAATATAATACTTATTTGTGTGAAAGAAAATGTATAGATTTCCGTCAAGCTTTCGCGTTATGTAAAACACTTATGTTGTGCATTTAGGGACGTGGCATACGTGCAGTTGACAGGGGATCTGGTCGGTTAAATTTTAATGCCTTTTTACAGTGATCTAGAGATGACCAGTAAAACCAATACAGTCTTATTTAAAAAAAACACATGATTCCTCTAAAACACTCTTCAGATGCAGTTTATTTAATCTGTGGCTATGTTTTTCCCTTTACTAGCGACTATTTAACTGCCACTGAGAAGTGTTTTAAGGAATCGTGTTTTTATAAATAAGACCGAAAGCTTAAGGATGACACACACCAACGCGGTGGCGGTGGCGGTGCATACATACATCATTTACGGCAGTAATATTTTGGACCGCCATCCACCGCCACCGCGTTGGTATGTTTTGTCCTTAAAGCCTGTTTTTCACGATCTTAGTGCACTCGAGCCGAGTAAGCAAAAATGCCCACTCAAATGCTAATCGTATCGTATACACCGACGATCTTGGTACACTTTGATGAAAACAGCCAATTGTTGTACTAAGATAGCCGATGTACATGATACGAGTAGCTAAAGTTGGTCACTTGATGCGAGAGAACTAAGATCGTGAGAACCCGGCTTTAAATTTTAGCCATCTTAAACAAGGCTTAGATCAATCCGTTAAGTGTTCAACCTCAGAAGGTGGACCGAAGTAACTTAAATATGAGAAATCACTTACTTACCTCGTTAATACCTTTCATTTGACACCTCATTAACAAAAACTGATCTCTGTGTATAGATCGAATACAAACATACTTGCATACTTACGCAAGGAAAACATAAACCTTCTTTTCAACTTTGGAACGTTATCTAAGGGGTTAATAAGCTAGCCCCCGACCAAGGCAGCCTTTCATAAAACTATGATTCATAGTCTATTGTCACAGTTCCATGTACATTGCGAAGCCGAGTAATTCTACTTATTAATCTGTGGGTTAATCGACGTTGCAATATTCATCGAATGGAGAACTTGTACTAAAAAATGTTTTAATAGAATAGGAGAGGACACGTTAAAAGATCAATTATAAGTCGTATTTTTTTCCCAACGACTAATACTTTTTACAATATAACGCGTGGTACTAAAACGCGCCATACAAATCGACCTTACACTATGACGTCACTCCGTAGCGTAACGCTTATAAAGTACGAATCGTTTATCGGTATTTGAGTTATCTCGTAAAATAATGTTTTATGCATGTACACCCAATTCAGAATTCAATGACGAAACGAAATCTAATAAGTTTTATGTTATTAGAGTAACTTTATTCTTCGCATATTTTGTAACCTCGAAAGCCCCGAAAAAATATTTTTATTGCTTTATTTTTAAATTTTCCTAGGTTTTTATATGATTTCTATGGTATAAAAGCAAAGTCACCCGAATCTAAGTTAGACGCAAGTTCCCCATTGTCACAGTATACTAGAACCAGTTTAATGAAATAGGACCCAGGCCTCAAGATGTGCTAACACCGACTGAAATTAGTTAGTCACCGTCCTATTAACATACAATGAAGCTAAAAAGACAATAAAAAACTCAGCCGAAGCTATTCAATGGACCCATTAAACAAATTCGTTTCATAATCAACTCTTTGTCGGTCCATTTTCTACGTGACATCGCGATTTGCACACCAAACTCCGCGGAATTGAACGTACAGAGGGCCAGTTGCCCACAGGGACCAGTCTACTAAATGCAAAGTTGTTCGTTACAATAAATCAATCCGTACTTGTCCACTGCTGGACACAGGCCTCCCCCAAGGCACGCCACTTCCTCCTGTCCTCAGCCCGCCTCGGAGCGTCTGTCCAGCGAGCTGGTGGTCATCCTACGCTGCGTTTGCCAGCTCGTGGTCTCCGGTCGTGAACCTTTGCACCCCACCGACCATCGGTTCTTCGGCGTATGTGACCAGCCCACTGCCACTTCAGCTTGCCAATCTTATAGGCTACTAGCAGTTGCCCGCGACTTCGTTCGCGTGGTAATTTTGATGTGTATTTTTTCGGGATAAAAATGTGCTATCTCGGGCGGGCCTCATAAGAAGGCTCAAGGTCACGCAACGAGCTATGGAAAGGGCTATGCTCGGAACTTCGCTACGAGATCGAATCAGAAATGATGAGGTCCGTAGACGAACGAAAGTCGTCGACATAGCCCAGCGGATTAGTAAGTTGCACGTAGCACGCAGAACTGATGGCCGATGGGGCCGAAAAGTTCTCGAATGGAGACCACATATCGGCAAGCGCAGCGTAGGACGACCAGCCACAAGATGGACAGATGACCTCATCCAAGCGGCAGGAAGGCGCTGGATGCAGGCTGCTTCCAACCAGTCTTTTTGGAAATGCATGGAGGAGGCCTATGTCCAGCAGTGGACTTCTTGTGGCTGAATGATGATGATGATGATGAAAAATGTGCTAATCCAGACTATAATCTATCTCTGTGCAAAATTTCATCCGGATCCATTCAGCCGTTTTTGCGTGAAAGAGTAACAAACATATACATACAAACTGTCGCGTTTATAATATTAGTTAAGATGACCTTAGTTCTTTGGCCGATTGTCTCATTTCTGATGTGATCTAACAAAGAGACTCCGAGCATAGCCCGTTCCATAGCATGCAACGGAATTATAATTTCATTACAAAGAGTCTAATTTATTCTATCTGTGACTGTTAGCTGCCGAACACCCTCAACTGCTAGTTGACTCACTGACTCAGTGCCTCCTGGCACTTGCGGGCACCTGAGGCGTTGGGGTCCGAGGTGGCTGGGTGCCATAAATTACTGTATGGTACCCGGCTGCGTTTGACTCTATATGCCTCACATGTTCTCTTCACGATTGTTTTGTTTTATTTCTGTTCTGTTGACGTTCGTGTCTTTTGCTTGTGTACCTTTACGTTTACTTTGTGTTTCTGTAACAATTTAAACAAATATCCTCTTTCTTTCTTTCTTTCTAGAGCACAGACTTCAATTCCTATCAGACCTAGCTATGCGTAGCTACGTTCTTGAAGGGGAGTGATGTGGCGAGCACATGCCAACTCTGCGCGCGTACTATAAACTCCCAACATTCCTGCATCGCGCAAAATATAACGTCCGACGAACGTTATATCAGTCGGACGGCACCCTCCCCAGTCAATAGGCGTACGATCTGCCTGGCGGGATATTTCCCTTTACAGTGGAAGAGCACGATCACCCACTCTACCCTATACAACCACTACCTTTATTTTGGACACTCACCTGTGCCTTTCAATTTGCGGTTATTTGAATAAATACTTTTTAACTTATTGAATTTTCTTTTTATTGCCAAGACGCGAAGTTTTCGAAAGCCAATGCGCAGGTATTAACCGACCTATTAAACTGCACCATTGATGTCAGAACGCCCGTTCACATCATACCGTGTATGTAATTATTACTCTTGCTTTCGATGAAATGATCTCTCGCAACTAGGTCGGTCTCGACTTTCACGGAATGGAAAGATTGACTTTTTGCAACAGTTTCGCCGCGACGCAGATGCGAACAGAAAGACTACTATTCTTGCGATTTTAATTAGCAGTCTATATAGGTACTGCTTTAACCAGAGGCAAGACAGTACATTTTATATACTACTTAACGTATGTGTATCAAAATTATAATGATACTAAGTAATTAAACACGAATGGCTTTATTTATAAAAACACGATTCCTCTAAAGCACTTCTTAAAGGCAGTTTATTTATTCTGTGTTTACGACTTTTCCTTGTAAAATTTCCACCACAAACTATGTTAATCGGCGTTAAGGAATCATGTTTTTGATAAATAAGAACAAAGATTTATGTAATAAATCACTCACATATTGTTTTTCTGACTCTACCCCTTCCACTCTCCACATCCACGTATGTTAGCAACCAATTCGGCTACCTTGCTTTTCAAGGCTGCCAATACAAACGAGGAACTGGTACTCTGTTGAAACCACTGTCGTAAATTCTGTAGCCATGATATCTTTGGTTTCCCAGGTCTCCTTCTGCCTGGACTGTCACCTTGTACGATAAGCTGAAGGGGACTGTTATGTGTGGTGTTACGCATAAATTACGTACAAATTTGTTTAGTGCAATAAACTATTTTTCATTCGTTCATGCATGTATTATAGAATATTATTTGTAATAGAACAGGAATTACATATATTTACAGTTTAGAGTAGGACGCCTGCCAGCTCGCTGGACCGACGATATGGGGTAGATTTCTAGTTCGGCTATACTGGATGAGGATAGAAAGAAGTGGCGCGCGTTGAGGGAGGCCATGTCCAGCCTGGGAAATACGACAACGCTTTAAATGTCAAAAGTCACGACTTTCCCATACGTCAACTATCAAATTATGATATCTGAGCGCCACAAAACGCGCAACTCGTGCCATCGTACTGCCATTGCAGTAGTGGACAAATACGGGATGACGGATTGGATTGGAATCCTACGACAACCTGCGACATTTTCTTGTGAATTTCGTATTTCTGTACGTTTTCTGTTTTGTAGTATTGCAGATTGTTTTTGTCTATATGTAGATATACCATATACAATATACTGTATCATTATGAACAGGTAAGTTGTTATTATGTGTGAAATTATTGACCATGCGTGTATTGAGACCATTTTTTGGATAAAATAATCTGATACCAAACTATTTCAAATATAGTACCTCCTAAAACGTATCTCATCGAAATTTTATTTAAAAAAATTACAAGCAAGAGCGGTGGTACCGATGCGGTAGAACGCCGGCCTCACATTCGGGAGGTCGTGGGTTCGAATCCCGGCTTGTACGAATGACTTTGTTTTCTAAGTTACGTACATTTGAGAAGTAAAGGAAAACATCGTGAGAAAACCTGAGTGTCTTATGTATTCACATGCCTCAGCGTTTTAAATTGCCGATCCCCGGCGGGCACGCGTGATAATTAAGCCCACACTCTCTCTCTGAGAGAAGGCCAGTGACCTGCAGTAGGACGAATATAAAACACGTAATAATGTCAAAAATGACAAAACTGCAAAAGTTAAATTATGCATCAGACTCGCTAGTAATTGGCCATTAAAAACAATCAATTGCTTCATTCCTGCTAATTTTAACATTACAGCTGATAATAGTCCTCCATTGACCTTGTTTTGAATAATTCCTCTCTCACGTCCATGCTATTATATATTACCTAAGTACAATGTTTTATAGGTGCATAATAAGTAAATTGTAGCTTTTATGATATCTAATGAAAAGCAGTAGGTAATTACTTATAAGTAATGTATAGACGTAGACGCGGATTAGTACGTTGAAGTGGCAGTGGGCGGGGCACATACCACGCAGAACTGATGTCTGATGGGGCCGAAAAGTTCTCGAACGGAGACCACATATCGGCAAGCGCAGCGTAGGACGACCAGCTACAAGATGGACAGATGGCCTCATCCGAGTGGCAGGAATACGCTGGGTGCAAGCCGCTTCCAACCGGTCTTTTTGGAAATACATGGAGGAGGCCTATGTCCAGCAGTGGACTTCTTTTGGCTGAATAATGATGATGATGATGATGAAGTAATGTTTAAATTACCTTCAACCTCTTACCTTTAAAATTTCATTGCAAAATGATCGCTAACCCAACGCTTTACGGATAACTTTAACTTAAGTATAAGATAATTATTTACATTTACATTTACAAACATATCATTAAAAATAACTAAATATAGAAAACTGCGCCCAGATCGCCGCCTCTGTATAAGATAATTACATTATAAATAAATAATAACTTCCACACAACACAATTACAGTTCCTAGTCTGAAACTAGGATACCCTATGCTATGGTAACCAGGCAAGGACATCACAAACATGGAAACACACCCAGACTGAGGCTATTTGTACAAATGTACGCGCGGCCCCCAGTGCGAATCGAACCCACGACCTCATCACGCATCAGACGTTATACAACTAGACCAAGGAGGCAATCAAATAAATAAAAAATGTCTAACAAGAACGTGTAATAGGATTTGACACTTCATAATGTTTGTTACAAAATACCAAGAAAATCGTCAATTTGACTCGATATTCGATAACTATTTCATAATAGCTTTTAGTAATAGTATAGGTAGGTTGAAATTGGAATCCTATTTCACGATTATTATACTATCGCAATGATCACATAGTTTCTACCATATTGTATGACATGTTCTTAACTATGGTGACAAACCTTCAATACTTTTCTAGCTATCCAGCGAAACATCAAATGAAGCGCTCATTTTATATTTTTAAATTATTGTACAAGAATGAAGTATATTTTTGACAAAATCTTCTCCTTACCTAAGAATTAGTAATTCCTGAAACCCCTAATTAGACTTTATGATCTACAACAACGTTTGTTACAAGGGGATTTTTTTTCAGATTTTAATCTTTCGAAATATTAGGATTTATATAATTTTATTAAATTGGTGCTTAAAGTACCCGAACCGTGCGTGCATTCAACGACTAGTGAATGTTGAGGAAGCGAAAGTGATCTGTCAGGATCGTGGCAAATAGCAGTCCCTAGTCTCTGCCTACCCATCTGGGATATTTGCATTGGGAGTTTATGTATGTATCTAAGTCGGCAGTAAGTAATTTTCCTACATTGGAGAATGTCCCTTCTATGTAACACATATAGTTTTAAGCATTATTTATCAAGCAGTTAATTATTTATCACAAAGCGGAAAAAACGCGTTATGCTTTTTTTCAAAACATGGAAAATTGCCTACCTACTGTACTTGTATATGGCTGTTACAAAATGGGAACACTTATTAACAATATAGCTCGCCTATGTGCAAAACTACGTTCATACGTGACGTCATAGTTTGAGCCCGATTTGTGCGGCGCGTTTTTGTACCAAGTATATTGACTTTTCAACAGGTTATATTATGAAAAGTATTAGTCGCAGAGAAAAAAAATACCACGATTATTTATCTTTTAACGTGGTCTCTCCGATTATTAAACATTTTTATAAAACATTTTTTAGTGCAAGTTCACCATTGTGTAAAAAAAATCTTTAAACACAATAAAAATATTTGTACAAATTCGAGCAAAATGAGTATGTATAATAGATTTATATTGTTATTTCAAGGTCAGGACTGAGGAGGTTAAAAGTGTGTCAAGATTGGAATATGACGAACATGGAACAAGCCAATACAACTAACTAGGAAAAAGCGCCATTTGCATCGAGTTGCATTGCACCCATCGTGCGAACTCGGCCGACAGATTTCACTCAGTGAAAACACTGCTTAACGCTGCAAAACAGCCTATGCCTGATCGTAAAAGTGCAAGGCTTTCTTTTGTTTTAAGAGTATCGTCACTGTTTTTCTTAGTTTCATTGCCTCAGCATTTGAAACCGCCGGATCAGACTCGTGGTGATTGTGGGGCTCTAAGCAGACCAATCTCTTATATCATAACATAACGCAACGTATCATTCAGTGCCCTGCTCGCTGAAGCACCAGAGTGTGATGTGTTTGTGGATGGGATTGGAAGTGTGATGAAGGTATGTAAGAGAATGCTAGAAGATGTTAGATAGGTAGTGCTCAGTTAAAATATTGTAACGCTTTGGTGTAGCTAATTACTGTAATGTTGCAATATTTATGTAAATAAAAATAAATAAATAAAATAAATAAATAAAATAAACTCACGCCTGTATCTCAGAGAGGTGGGCAGAGACCAGGGACTACCACTTGCAACGATCCTGACAGATCTCGTGATCCTAGGTCGTGGATCACGGACGCCATTTACGCACGATTTACGCCAAAAACGGTCGTTTTTGACGCTTTTGACAGGTCTGACAAAACGATTTGTAAAGAAGTATATAATTTTTTCCAATGGTGGTGTTTGTGTTATTGCGTGGAGCCTCTTAAACCGGGCGGCATGGGTTAGAGGTCTATTGTGCTTTCCTTAATTCGGCTTCTTAAGTCGTTTTTCTTTCGTGAATCAATTGAAGCGTCTGATAGATTTTCGTTATCATTCGTTAATTTGTCAAAATAAATATATACATAATTAAATATATATAAGCAACAGTTTACTTTGTCAAACACTTCATCGTAAAATGTAAAAACAACGTTGTACTTTTTTATTATTCAATTCATTTCCATATTTTTATTTCGGGACAAGTTGTTAGTAATAATACAGATATTTGTTAAGGTAGGTTAGTAAACACATTTTAATATATGATATATGAGAATACCTTAAAGGTACCTTAAGGAGCAACTAATAATCAATCAGCAAGCAATAATCTGAATCTGTGCAACGGCTCCAACGATTTTCACGAAATTTAATGTGCAGGGGGTTTCGGGGGCGATAAATCGATTTAGCTAAGTTTCATCTTTAGAAAACGTTGTTTTATCCGTGTTTTCAGGCAATGAAAAACTGCTACAACGTCATTAGAATACGAAGGTACATTTCGCCAATAACTCAGGTGGGAAGTCTGGCGGTCCCGAAACCAGAAGACCCCGGTTCGAGTGCAGTGTCCGATTAATTTTTTCCCTTTTTTCCCCTCTTTTTGTTCATCTTATCATAATTTCAAAAAAACACGATTGACCAAGAAAAGGAACCGGGCGAAGCTCGGTCATCCAGGTACCTACTTTTGTTTTACACGCCTGCACTCTACTCCATTGCATTATGGGTCACTTTGCAACAAAAACCTAAAGGTTGACCTGCCGTCGATGGAACCACAAAAAACCACAGCTTATACATACTAAGCAAAAGATTAATTAAATGTTGTAGATTGATCTTAGACGCCATTTCAATAAACTAAGAACTTGTTTGTAGAATAAATTACATACATTGACAATAATCATCTGCTACAATGGTGTAATAAGAAATAGAAGAACAGCTCTATAATATCTATTTCATAATTAGTAAATATAAACGTCTGCAAATTCAGATCTAGCAGTATCGGAACGAGAAGGGTCCTATGCCCAACAGCTGTTTTCTTCCATAGACTGGATAAATACTTAAACAAATATTCACCCTGCATTTATATGTGTAGTCTTTACTCAGTTAGGTTACGGGCGATTTTGCATTATAAACGGACTAATGAACGGTTGAATCTACTGTGTATAGCGGTCTTCTGTAAGTCTATGTCCAGTTTCTCTATTTTCTGACCACTTTGTGGAGTAATCTTAGGAATGTCAGCTCCTATAATCTTTACCGGTTCTGACGTCGGTTCTGACGTCACAGATAATGGTGACTCTCTCGAATGTATTTATAGTATGTCCACTATGAAAAATAAATGTTGCCTTGTTCGTCAACTTTAGCTGGAAATAATTCTTATTTGAATAAAATCAAGGTTTGCCAGCGATTTGAATGGGTTCTTAGAATAATTCTAATAAAGTTTCCGGAGGGTATACTAGTTTACTAGTTTAATTTGTCTTGAATATTCTTTGACAATGACACTTGAATCTTTTTTTTACTTTCACGTAAGAGTTTCAGTATAATGCCATAATTTGTACGCAGAATCCTAAGTTACCAAGCTTAGATAGATATAGAACACTTTATTTTACATAAAGATGGAAATTACACGGATATTTCTTAACCTAAGAGTACAGATGGCGGCCTTGTCACTAAAAGTGATCTCTTCCAGACAACAGTTTAGCTTAGATTAAAAAAAATTAAACACTCGTAGGCCAATCATTTTAGTATCGTTTGACAGATTATCTTCAAGTCCTACATCGTCTAGAGCAATTTTTTGATGAATTTACGATAGTAACAAGTACAATACCTCAAACCGTACCTCAAAAGGAAAAACGAAACCCTTATAGGATCACTTTTTTGTCGGTCCGTCCGTCCGTCCGTCCGCTTGTCTGTCAAGACTCTTTATTTCTGGAACGCGTTTAGGTATCGAGTTGAAATTAAAACCATATCTACAGTCCCTTGAAGCTGTGAAACAATCGAACCTGTAAGTTAACGTAAAAAATTAAGGGCCTTTTATGTCGCACAAAACGTATATTTCGGCACTCTCAAGGGAATCAAAATTTATAGGGTACTTTCCGTTGACCTAGAACTATGAAACTCGAAAATAAATTCCACACAAAACGATCACTTGTCCTGGTCCCAAACTTGGATACCCTACCAGGTAAGGATATCATAAACATGGAAATACACACAGACTGACCATTTGCACAAATGAACGTCGGCCCCCAGTGGGAATTGAACCCATGACCTCCGGCAAGGTAATCAATCACAGACGTGATACCGCTGACCGACGAGAAAGTATAGTCAAATATTTACGGTCTTATTTATGAAAACATGATTCCTTAAAACACTCGATAAACAATGACTAAAATATTCTGCGGTGGATATTTAACAGGAAAAGACATAAGCACAGATTAAATAAACTGTTTCTGAGGAGTGCTTTAGAGGAATCGTGTTTTTTATTAATAAGGCCGTATTTAGTATTTCATTTACATAAATATTGCAATAAGTATAACATTACATCTCAAACCATCTCTATTCTTCCCCAGGCAAGCACCTAGTCCTGAGCACCGATCCGGAAAACGTCAAAGACGAGTTCGCCTTCGACAACCCGGGCTTCAAGCCTGACGAGCGCGCCGCTTGGCAGCACGAAGCGCCCACGCTGCCCGTTGGCGGGAAGCAGCGCGCCCTGCATGCCGACTTTGTTGTTCCCGACCGTGCCAGGGATGATTCGTATCTGAATGTAAGTATTTTTAAATTTCATAGTTCTAGATCTACGGAAAGTACTCTATAAACCATCCCCTTGAGTGTCGAAATATATATTTTTGCAGCATAAACGGTCTTATCTATTTTTAACCGACTTCAAAAAAGGAGGAGGTTATCAATTCGACGCGTATATTTTTTATTTTTTTTTTGCTATGCTCCTCCCTATTTCCTCCAAAACTCCGTCAAATCTTAGCCGATTTCAACAATTCTTTTTTTTTCGAACAGGTATAACGTCCCATTGGTCCTATTTTAGTTTGGTGAAGATCTGATGGAGACTTTCAGAGATGGAGAACGGAACTCTTCAATGGACAGCAGTGAATAAGCCCTATTGGGGCCCATTCTTTAGTAATATCCGTATGTTTCATAAAATAGCGTAAAAGTACTCCCAGGTTAATTTGGTGATGTTCTGGTGAGGACTTTTGGAGATGGAAATTTAGAACATCAAATTTTAAAGCAACTAATTAAGTGGGGTAAATTATGGTTATAAGGGACTTATTTATTTTTCTCCCGCTCCCCCTCAAAAAATTGAAAAATAAAAATTTTTAATAAAAAAAAAACCTACTTCGAAACACTACCGCACTAAAAAGTTGGAAATAATTAAAATAATTAGAAGTAGAAGTATTTATACATGTAGGTATTGTAGAAATATAATTTGTAGTCGGTGCCCAGTTTAAAGACCAGCACATATATTTTGGGCACCGGCTCCAAATTATACTTCTACAATACCTACATGTATAAATACTTCTACTTCTAATTATTTAAATTATTTCTAACTTTTTAGTGTTAACTTAGAAGTTTTAGTTTTTCACATCTTCAAGGAACTGTAAACTTGAGTAGGTACATGGTTTTAATTTCAACTCGGTATCTTTATCGTGACAGACAGACGGACGAACAGATGGACGGACGGACGGAAGGACGGACAACAAAGTGATGCTATAAGGATTCCGTTTTTTCATTTTGAGGTACGGAACCTTAAAAATACAAATATACCTCAATTTTGACGATTTTCTTCAATATCTAAATGGTTATAACTAGAATCATACTATCTACAAATGTGTACACAACAAGGAGTCACGTAAGTGTATGTTGCAATTTTGTTTGTTTCATGTGGAAATATAATTTTGTTTAACATTGACGAATTTGCGCAATGAATCAAAGGAAGCAAAAATTCTTAAATATTAAATTATTTTTATTGAATGCAATATGGAAAATCATGGAAACCGAAACAAATTTTCAAAACAATTATCGAAAGCAACAATTTGAGCTTATTTTGTAAGCGTTGATGTCTTTAGTATCGAGACACTGTTACCTCAAATTTTATGAGAAAAAATAACGATCAGTTGAATTTTGGAGCTTATCAATAATCGTGAATCTGCCTGCCGTGTAATGTCAGTAGCGTGGCTAGTATTTTTTCAGTTTTTTTCAACGAGTCCTGTTTTACTTTATTATACAGAAACCACTTATATTTTACTTTACTACACTATTAAAAAGAACCCACCACAATTCTGACATTCCGCCACAAATCTAGGGTTGGCTCATTAATTACTTATTGTTGTATAGAGCAATAACATGTGAATGAAGAAAACTTAATTTTTATTATTGTTGTAAAATTTGTGGTAAATGAAATATTTTCACTTTCACTTCACTTTCAACAATTTAATTACAATTTGATTTAGGTGCTAGTCTACCGAGTTGTTTACGTCGCCCGCCCGCTTTATGCCACATCAATGCCCATGTAAGCAGTGAATTAAACCGAACTTTCGCTCCTTTTCACGGGACGTCTTCGCTACTTAGTGCAGTTTAGATCGCTATCTTACCCGCTCTTGGTTCGCTGCATAGCTGAACGGGAAAGTTCTACTTAATAGCTTGTCAGGTAAATTAAGCTGTCCGTTTGTTTCAATCTCGCACTTGTGGCGTAAGAGATAAAAGCCATTATGTTAATTTAAAAGTAAGTGTGTATACCGGAAAAAAATGTTACAGAAACAGCAATGACAAAAGAAAAGATACAATTGGCGGCCTTATTGCTAATAGCAATTTAAATTATACCGTTTGTTTTTTTTTTTGTTAATTCCCTATACTTACATGAGTTACATAAATAGCACCTGAAACGGTTTCATACAAAAATCGTGATAACAATATCGATGACAGTTCTCAGTAATATAATTGGTTGGATATGTCTTCTGATTTCAAGTCTTTTCTGACAAGGTGTAACTAAATGTATTTTGCATAAATATATATATTTTTTTATTTTTGCAAATGGCGAGAGACCGCGACGGATGGCATGATGGGGAAATAAGACAATTTTGAATCCGTGTGGTAATTAAGCCCGTACTCTCTCTCTGAGGGAAGGCATGTGCCCTACAGTGGGACGCATATAGGCTGCATTATAAGAGTGCGTTACGCATACTAATGGCTGGTACATACAAACTAACGTAGTGAAAAGGCTGTGTTACGTAAAATTACGTAATAGCTAGAACCTAATTGACTGGCAAGTCATAAATGTAGGTACAGCCAGCTGACATTCTTAGCAAATCTACCTACGCATTTCCATGTGACTTGCATATTTATAGGCAGTTATTACTATAAGGGACCAAAGTTAGTTAGTTAGTTAGACCTGAGATTTTCGCACTTACAGCGGGTTTCTGAATTGAGAAATTCACTAAGTAAATACTTAAGTGACGTTCTGTCACGCTCTTTTCTGAGAAATTTGAAGAGACAGCACTTCATTTAACCATTTACTTAGCGAAATTCTCAATTCAGAAACTGGCCATTGGGCTCATAATTGGGCCATTGTGAAAAAAACCGGTCAAGAGTCAAACTCGCGCACGAAGTGTCCCGTACAATTATCTATGTAAGATTTGAAACAAGACAAAACAAAACGCAGCGACAACATGTAAAGGTAAGCCCATATACCAGAACTAGATAGCTTTCTAAATCTATAGGTACATATAATATAATATATAAAAATCTTGTGTCACAGTGTTTGTCATCGAACTCCTCCGAAACGGCTTCACCGATTTTTATAAAAGAAAATGTGGTTATTTGGAGATTTGGTCGTAGGCTAATTAACCCCTGAACTGCCCTCGCGGAACGCAACGTATAGGTGGCCCATACTAAGTTGGACACAGATCTGTGTCGCGGCAGACGAGTGGTTAATATGGCAAAACATCGTTTGCCGGGTCAGCTAGTATGGCTGTAAATTTTGTCTGTGTCTGTTATATATATATTATGTCTTCCTCTCTCTGTTCCTTTATGCACACGTGCAAATACCACTGAACGGAATTGAATAGCATGATTAGAGCTTAGATTCCCGTGTAATCGACATTACATCAGGCTTAAGTCCATGAGGGCAAAAACATCACCATAAATATCTTCATAACCTGGTTAATTGTATCCGTCATTGTGGAAAAACTGTTATTCAACGACCTTCCAGCTCTTAACATGAGGGTCATCGAATAATGGTATATCCACAGCGACAGATACGAATAACCGGTGTATGAGGAACCAGATAGTACCACAATAAACTGCTTCAAGAGTGAGCGGGTCTCAACCTATCCACCTCAGAGATTACAAATAAGTTGCAACTAATGCTTCGGTCACACACAGCGACTAATCGCTGCAAGTGCCTACTCGCCGCGAGTATTCTCTGTGTGTGACCGAGTATTCGCTGCAAATAGATTCACTTGCCGCGAGTTGAAGTCGCCGCGACTAAAATTGAGCATGTTCAATTTTAGGTTCAATGCGTACTGACAGTCTAAATTGTCGTGTAGAACTCGCTGTGTGTGACAGGCAGGCAGCGAATTGTCGCTGCGACTATTATTCGCGGTAAGTGCACTCGCAGCGATTAGTCGCTGTGTGTGACCGAAGCTTAACACAATGAACAGCACAGTAATCTACCCCAAACTTATTTTGAGAATGTCACAGTGACGCGACGTTGTCGATCTAAGTGCAATTTCCGCATGCATTGCACACCTTATTACCTACATTCCGGACTCAACCGATCGGCGATCTAAAGAATGCTGTTTGTAAGATAGCATTACATAGCACGCTTGTACCTCTATAATCCGTTCCACTTACAGTTTCACTGGATGTAAACTAGTACCATCCCAGCAGGTACCATAGACTGCTTTGTAAGTTACGCACATTTGTGTTTTTTTTTAAACACCGGGTGGAATCCTGATTGACTGAGATGTTTTTATTCCACACCAG
Organism: Yponomeuta malinellus; assembly: GCA_947308005.1. NCBI lineage: Eukaryota > Metazoa > Arthropoda > Insecta > Lepidoptera > Yponomeutidae > Yponomeuta > Yponomeuta malinellus. Next base: position 5,367,379 of record OX371020.1, on the reverse strand, counting down.
AGCACATGACATAAAAATTAGTAAAGATACAGAGTTCAAATGGCTTCCTTATTGCTAATAACAAGATGAGATTTTCATATACTTTCCGCTTGAAATGTCCAATCCTAAGCGTGGCGTAGTCATTAATTCCATACTATATATATCTCTCTCTCAAATATAAAGTCATTAATAAGGCAAAAGTGCAAAATTCAAGACCTACTGTCACAAAGAGTTTGCCAAAATTCGGTGCTATGCTGTGCTGTGCTCTGACGATCAAATACAATAAATAGAATATGTGCTCGCCATGTACAGTTTTTATTTTGTAAATTTTTGATTTGTGTATGTCTTTTATGTGTGCAATAAAGTATAAATAGAAATAGGAAAAAAATTCAAATCATGTTTTTGCATATTTTATCGATTTTTACAGTTTGCTGACATCAAGGGAAACTGCATTTATCACGGATTATACATTACTTTAGCTTGTCACATTCCAGTCTTGTTATTCAGCCTGCAGATTATTTATTGTGCTATTAATGTTAATGATAATTGATTGTGCTGGTAGTTTGAAATCTCTTTGATAAAATTTAGAAGATAGTATAGATAGAGATAGTGTAGATACTGTACATAGTAGCTACTTGTAGTAGTAGTTAAATTCAATTCACTTAATTTATTTCTTAGCATGTGGTAGTGCATGCATAAATATTATGTACAGATCTTAAAACATGTTTTAAGCACATTCAAAATCTTACAATGCTGCCTACGCACTGTACAAGCAGCAAAATTTTAAAAAGTCTATTTAACGTCCCATTTTACTCGCCAGTATAAAATGCGCGGTTCTAAGGTTCGTACTGCGCAGTCGTAGGTACCTATTCGCGTCTTAATTAACAACAATCACCTTCTAAACATAAACACATGGGCACTGAACAGGAAACAGAAGATACTTAACAAACAACGCAATAATGCTATGAAAGAGGATGTAACTGTAGAAGGAGGCCATTTTTTCCACTATGTTTCACTTCAAAATAACATAAAACAAAATCATTACATAAGCTCACGCCTGTATCCCGAAGGGGTAGGCAGAGATCAGGGTTTGCCACTTGCCACGATTCTTAGAGGTCTCATTCGCTTCATCAACATTCATTAGTCATTGCATGTATGCACGCCGGTTGTGGTTACTTTTCAAAGTACTTCAGCAAAAAGCAGAGAGAACTTATCAAGCAAATTCTCAGGATCTGATGTACATTGCTGGCACATCTGGCTGGAGGGCAGAATAATTGGACTGCCTTTGGGGGAAGCCAATGTCCAGCAGTTGGCGAGTGCTGGGGCCTAATTACGCGCACCGAATCCTGAGCGATTCCAATCGTCTAACTGTCAAATTCCATAATAATTTGACAGTTAGACGATTGGAATCGCTCAGGCTTTGTTGTGCGTAATACAGGAGCAGACTGATTGATTGATTGATTGATTGAAAATCTGCTAAAAAGTCGCAAACAAGTTGTACCTACTCTGCTAAACCTACCACCTGCTGCATTAATATGTATGGAAAAACTGATATTTTGAATTCGTCAATGGTATCGGAATCGTGGTGTGTTTATAAGATACATAATAACAGCAATATTTTAACGCATTGGTTATAAATAAATCATATCAGCTAGTCCAAACTCTACAACGTGGGTATTCTGCGCTATGTACCTACGGCAGTCTGTGTACAGTACACCATGACATCACCGGGCTGTCACGCTGATCTCTTGCATCCGTGAGAACTTGGCAATAGGACCTTCAGCTTGAGTGAGGTCGAACGTCACTCCGAGTCATTGGGCAAGAGGTTTCATTCATTTTGGCCGAACACTTAATTTGAATATCACGCAACAAAGAAGGGTGGAGGAAAGAGAAAAAGAAATAAGTGTGAGCAAAATCGATAGCATACAACGAGTTATTAAAATAACGTAAAATCTAAAAACTGTTTCTTAAATGAGAAATATGTCTGGTGTTACCTACTTTGAATGACAAGATACGCAATAGTTTGATTAGAGAACGTTGTGGACTGAAAGAGGATGTGGTGACTAGAATTGAGGAAGGAATGTTGCGTTGGTTTGGACATGTGGAGAGGATGAAGAAAGAAAGATTGACAAAAAAATATATATCGAGCGAATGTGGGTGGAAGGGCCGGTAAGGGACGGCCCAGGCGGACATACTTCGACCAAATAGGGGATGTATTTGCAAAGGGCAAGATAAAAAGTACCCGAAACCGGCGTGCGTGCATGCAACGACTAATGAATGTTGAGGAAACGAAAGTGATCTGTCAGGATCGTGGCAAGTGGCAGTCCCTGGTCTTTGCCCACCCCTCTGGGATACAGGCGTGAGTGCATGTATGTACGTATTTTTCTTAAATTTCTTCGTTTCTTCGTTTTGACTGCCGTTTACATGACTACTATTCAATGCTCTGAGGTTAACACGCTTGACTACTAAAACAGAGGTCGTGGGTTCGATTCCCATGGGAGGACGCCCCACTTACATGATTTGTACAAAAGCCCTCAGTCTGGCTGTATTTCCATGTATTTGATGTCCGTCCCTGGTTATCATAGCACAGGGTATCCTAGTTTGGGACCATGACAAGAGTTATTTGTTGTATGGAAATTGGTACTTATGTTTGGTATGCAATCTACATCGAATGGTCATAGTAGTTCTATGAAATGGGATATAGGATATCTAATAGATACCGATCATCCTTTGAACGCTCTGCAATAACCTCATTGCCATTCTTAAGGTTTTTCGCCAACGATGACGCTATTTGACCTCGATCACAAAATCTAGTGTTAATGCCTTCCTAACAGTGAACTAAGCGTGTGTAAACATCGGTTATCTCTTGAGTACATCGTCTTACTCGTTAAACCTGCTTTTGAGTGGAATTTACCTATTTCGGACACACATGATTATCAAGCTATGGGAGCTTTTTCTTATATGGAGAACTACAGATTTTTAGAGGCTAAAAATTCCACCCATGCCGGGACTTGAACCCGCTACCTCTGGCTAACCGTGCCAGCGCTCTCCCAACTGAGCTAATGGGCAAGTGCAGGCATCAGTGAAATTTCGAGCCTCTTTACAAAATTCTCTGTATTACGTACAGGCAGCGACATCTGGCCGAAGCAATTTACATCACTTGCAGCCCCGAGTAACCCACTTTGCAGTTAGGTTTTTACATCGGAATGATATTGAAATGGTCCTCAGCACGGGTTAGTGCAACAAAAAGAATATAATACAGATTTATATTCAATGATTTTGTGTTTTGCTGTACAACGATATTACTCTGAAGTTTGGTTTTCTCTTAATTGGTCTGATCTGGGGACGACCATAGTATGAAAATATGTTGGGTAATCTGCCGTAATACTATGTTATATTCTGTGAAAATCTTTCCCTTTCTAGGTATGAAGCATGTTTTTGTTAACGGTTTTTTTGTTCTATCGTAATACACACAGGTATCAAACTTGCATGGTGAGATTACAATGCATTCCCTGTAATAGAGTTGCAATTATAATAAAAACCGCCAAGTACGAATCGGAATCCCGCAAATTTTTGTAATTTTTTTACGAAATACGTATTATTATACTATATTTCGTTTCTTAAGTAAGTACAATAAAGTGTTCTCTATCTAACTATATTCAATTCATGCTTGGACGAAACCCTTTGGGCGGTTTTTTAAGATAAGAACATAAGAATATTCTTTATTGTACACCCGGAAAAAACATACATAAAAATATTTACAAAGGTAGGTACAGTACAATTGGCGGCCTTATTGCTTATAGCAATTTCTTCCAGACAACCGACGATAGAGAGTCGCTTGAGGAAATGTGAGACGGGTAGTCGGTGCGAATATGATATACATACTTATAGGTCCTTACACTAGCTTTTGCCCGCGACTTCGCCCGCATGGAAAGAGCAATTATTAATATATGATAAATTATATTAATTATAAAGACATAGCCTGCCCCGGGGATCAAACTATCTCCATACCAAATTGCATCGAAATCCGTTCAGCCGTTATTGCGTAATTTAGTAACAAACATCCAAACATCTTCACAAACTATCAAAATATTTATAGTAATTATATAATATTAAGTAAGATAAACATAGGTAATTATACTTTTTAACGTATACTTTTCTTTCTTTCCAGCGTGGAAGGATCCGTCGCGTGAAGCTATGGGCTCGTGATTTCACAGGCCTAGGGCTGCGCTGTGGTGGAGGCGCCAGGGACGGCGTGCACATCCATTCCGTGCTGCGGAGTGGTCCGGCCGCAGCTGCAAAACTGCAACCTGGTAATCATCAATCTCTCATCAACCCCTCGACTCTGATATAAGATAAGATAATAATATTATTTATTGTACACCGGAAAAAACAACAAACACAAAATATTATAAAATAATACTATAGGTATTTTATATACATATAACTTTCACACAACATAATCCCAAACTAGGTCACCCTGTGGTATGGTAACCAGGCAAGGTAATGGAAATAAGTCTACACCTAGATTGAGTCTATCTCTAGTTACAGTCCTTAGAAAATAGCGGTTTCCCGTCCTTATTTAGCGGATTCACATTCATCAACAAACCCTTCCCCAGCTCCCCAAGTAAGCATATTTTAACAAAAAAAAAATGATAAGAAATTAAGCTTAAATGGCTCCTTAAGGCGGCTTCTTACGAACGTGGTTTTCTTTAATTCACAAACGACATGCCGCATCTCAATGACACTTTTCGAAATATATTGCTTAAGAACGCCCCTCAAGGAAATTCCCGTACAAACGTAGGTTGTTTGGTTTTTATTTGCAAAGGACGTGCCGGGATCACAATGAAACTTTGCCAATATGTTTAGGACACAAAACCAGGTTTGCTCTTGCTTACAGCTGAGAATAACAGAATAAAAAAGAAATTATACCCTCATAAGACCTTTCATAGAAACTAACAAGGCTATGTTTTATTTTTGAGAAATTTATTTCCAACTCTAAGCAAGATGAAACCACAATTTGTGTCCTCTAAACGTATTGGCAAAGTTTCATTGCGATCCGGCATGTGTCGTAGGCATACGTTTGTATGAGAATTGCTCCGTCTTAAGCAATATTTTTCGAAGAGGTGGAAGTCTGCCCTAGTTACCTAGCTATTGACTCGATGTCAAAGTCGTTAGAGAATATAATCTCGGTTAAAAAGAAACAAGAAATCATTTATCGGCGCTGCCTTTGTCGCCGCGTTGTCGAGGTGAGAACTGAAGATAATCTAAAACACTTCATATTTGAGATTTGGTGATGACAAATCACAAGGGCCAGCGAACTAGGTACTGTAGATTAACTACCGACACGACACTATGTTAACGTCGACGAATCTCTGAAAGCTAACGAGTCTCCGTACGTTTTTCAGGTGACAAAATAAAGTCGATCAAAATCGAGTTCGCCGGCACTCCGCTGGAAGATGCGGTCGGGATCCTGTCCCTCGCGTCACCATACCCTGTGGAGTTGGAGGTCGTGGAGGGGGGACGGGCCAGCGGAGCGGGGAAGGCGGTCCAGCATCCTTTGATGAAACGTGCAGGTTCCACGGGTGACGTCAGCTCGGTGAGTGAATCCTGCATCGCAGAGTTTTTGTAAATATGACTACGTTCCACCTCACCCTCAACTTATCTTGATCTTCGCACTTTTAATGCGCATGTTAAGAGCCAACAGATTGTGAGGTCCATCTTACTTAATGAATAATGTAATAAATACGTTGCTCGACTGTCTAATCGCGCGTGAAGGAACGTTTTAATAATAATCCCAAAACCTGTTTGGTTGCATTGATTAGTGTAATATCGACCAGTTCATGAGCTGTTGACCCGGTATTACCTACACCCAGTTTCATAACTTCGGTTCCAGTCAAAACATCTGCGAAATCTATCGACTAGCCGTCATCCAATCATCCATCTATGACTTGCTACAGCTCGAAGACTATCTCACCGAAAGTTCTGCCCCTATAGAATGCGCACCAAATCCTGATGGATTCCTGACATTTACTATCTCAATTATCAAGGGATTGCCTGTTAAATCGTTAGGAATCCTTCAGGGGGGATTCACAAAAGGGGTCTTAAGAACAGATTTGGTGCGCATAATAATAGTAATCAAAGTTGTCCTTGACGTGACTGAGTAGAGCGTACTGTTGTAAAGGTTTATAAGCTATCGACTGTACTAATTAAAGTCTCGTATTTTCTGACACGTCATTACGAGAAAGTTACCGAACACAACTTTTACCTTCCAAGAGAGATTATTCTCCGAGTGCATTTTAACATTTAGCATTGCATTGATTACGTGCGCAGTTGTCAATGAAAGTTGTTGACAATGTAACGTGGAATGTTTGTTTCTCTCACGTGTGTTATGGACGCTGGGTTGTGTAAGTCCAGTTGACAGTACATTAACCCCTACACGAGTGTATTCTTCTGTACAAATCTTCATAACATTTGCAGAGCTATCCGCAGATAAATTGTATTGAAACCCCTGTCAATCAGCCATTTATTCGTTTATGCTTAGATACGCATTTATCTGTTTTCTAACTTATCGAGTGACTTGGCACAAGCCGCCCTATGTTGTTTTAAAGGTCGGCGACAAAATAATTTAAAGCAGTATCGTAGCTTGGTGTACATAGGCAATAAAATAGGTGGGACCCTAAATATTAGTACAAATTATTGAATCACCCATATACGAATGACGCTGCCATTATGACGCTCCCCCAAGCCATTTTTGCCGCTCTCCAGTATACCTAAGAATCTTAGAGGAACGCTGAACAACGGCAAGGGGCCCCCTTGGCTTGGGGGTTCCAAAGCAGCGCTTAGCCCCTTGGTAACAACGCCACTGATATAACGGTAGTTCTTATAACATAGTACCTATGAGTAACATAGTAGGTATCGAACAAACATGGGTATTTTTGTCCAGTCATCGCTGAGTATCACTTTCGTAAAGCACTCGGTCATTTATTAAAGTGTTTGCTTCCAAAAAGGTCTTGTACAACTCTCCCTATCAATATTAACAATTTTTTATAACAATAATTCTAAATTTTTAAAAGCTGTGGACTATACAAAAGGGGTCTCCATCTGTTTGAGACAAAGTGTACAAAATTTTGAAATAACGTAGACTTCTTTTCTTTGTTTTCAGTTGGAGAAAGAAACTAAGCACCTGCATCCCCCGCGATCACCAAACGCATCACACTCTAACAACTCCACCTTAGAAAGCAAACATCCAAAGGCTGGTATCAAGAAGATAATCTCAGAAAAGATCATACCAACAACCTTGGAAAGGAACAAGAAAGAAAAAAAAGATGGGTTTTCAACAACGTTAGAAAGAGAAAACGAGAAGAATATAAAGATGGCGAACAAAAGATACTCGGACACACCCTCTTCACTGAACAAGCCTGAGAGAAACAAGATCAGGCATTCTGATGGTCAAACAATACAACCGGAGAACGGATCCGCACATATTGAGCATGCTGAAGTGCAAAAGAGAGAAAGCGACCCCAAAAAAGCAATGAAATTCGGCATTAGAGTCCTACCGCCTAATATTCCTGATGATGGAGTATTGAAACAAAAGAACGTCGAAAATGGTAACGTCACTATTGACAAAAAACCAACAGACGAACCTGACAAGCCACAAGTGACTGTAACGACACAAATAAAGCACGAAAATGAAACAGAGGTTAAGAAACCGGTTGTTGCTAAGAGGAGGGAGAAGATGGCGCCCCCAGTTCCGAACGCACGCACTAAAGTGAACGAAGTGGATGTCAAAACAAGTCAAGTTAAAACTACTACAGACGTTCCAGTTTCCTTCTCAAGAACTGATCTGAACTCTAGTGGCATAAAACGAGATGAAAACGGGATACCGCAGGAGTTACCGCAGCACATGTTTGATGCCGCTAAAGCTGCGAGGAGCAACAGAAAGAGCAGTTCAGACTTAGTTTGCGAGAAAGAGATACCAAATACTAAGAAAGATGAAGCATCAAAGCCCTCGAAAAAGTCTAAAGGCAAAGCTCCTTCACCACCTGAAATAGAAAAGAACAAAACCGATGACAGTATCTTGGAACAGCTAAACATGGTCCACGACTTTTTGAGTAATGAGAAGCAACACTCAAGTCTATTGCATGACTCTAGCATAGTCACCGTGGATACCACTACCAGTTCCTACAATACTTCTACACCTAAGTCTGCCAAGGCCAAGAACATTTCCAGGATGGAAGATTCTATCAACTTTAGTCAGGATGACATTGACGATATAGTCTCTAAACCATTCAAACGTGAAAGCGACTCGCTGAACAATTTCTATGAAGATTCCAAATCAAATTTGTCGTCCAACCAAGATGTGTACTCCGTCGTATCATTAAACCAGAGCGATAAGAGTGATAAAGGATCGACAACTATCGAACTAAACAATAGTGATATAACTATTCACAGCTCGCCCAACGACACACTGCAATCAGTTTCAGACGAGGTATCTTTGCTTGATGAAAATGAACGGAAAGCAACATCTTTGGGTGACCTTTCACGTTTCGAATTGAGGGCTAAAGCTACAAAACCATCTACAGGAACATTAGAAAGAGCACAAAGCTTGGACATTTCTGCTGATGATGCCGAAATCAGTGACAATACAATTGGAGCTAAGAAGCGTAAAGCTATGTCTGTAGTTGAGACGACATTCTATGAGAACAGTGAAGATGTACTACCTGAAATGATTGATTCGGAAAAAGGTGTTGTTATCAAACATAAAGAGCCAAGGCTGAGTTTGAATATAGCTAAGACTTCAGCAATGGAAGGGCTAAACACGTTCCAGAGAAACCGTCTAAAGAAAGGATCTGAGTTTGGCAATCTAGAGGATGCTATAGTTAAAGGATCTAGCAGCTCCATAGATTCTGATAAAACCGAAACACAGGAATTCCCTAAAAAGAGAGAACTGGACTTTTCAAAGATGGAAGAGCCCCATGAGACCTCAGACCATTTGGCTCGAAGAATAATGGATGAGAACATTAAAGTGCACTTGAAACTCGTCTCAGAATTTGCCAAATCTACGTCTGATGGAAGTAATATGAGCTCTTTGGACAGTTCCCGAGAGGTTCAAACTCCGAGCCCGACTAAACCTGACCCTCCACCGAAATATGATGAAAAACTAACCGTCACATATGACACTAACATTCCCGATGACATGAAAGTATCACGCAATACTTATGTGAACAGTTTAGAAAGACCTAAATCAGAGATGATGAAGAAACTCTTGGCTAAGAACCCTATTTTAAACGTTCACATTGATAAGGCTGAAGCAACGACCAGTCAAGAAACACCTACACCAATGACTGATGCATCTAAATCTGCTATTCACCAACCGGATATTGTAAATTTCGACTTAAAAGCAGCTGAAAAAATGAAAACAAGAGACTATGATGACTTTGTCAGTAACATTAGGGTGGGATCCAACAACAATAGCTTGAAATATAATAAAACACCTGATACTTCTTACACGGCTGAATGGAAAGAGACAAAACCGAAAGAAGTCGTTAGCAGCAATGTTGTTACTATAACTACAAATCAAAAAAGTCAAGCAGACCAGAAATATGGCAAATCTTACACAAAATCCATTGAAATTGGAGAACCGGCAAGAAGATTAATCCCGGACGTCATTGAAGGTATTAAAAGACGTGCTGAAGAGAGGGAAAGTAGAACGTTGTATATGGACCCGCCAAATGTAACTTTAACTATGACACAAGAGCCGGTACAAAAAAGCGTTACAGTAAACGTAGCAGAGGACGAATTTGGCAATAAAGTTATCACACAGAATGTAGAGAAGATATCAACTAAATACATCTCGGGAAAAATGGAAGCGCCTTTACAAGTTGAACAAATAAGTTTCGGCATTATGAAAAACCCAGAAGACATCAATCAGCTGGATTTAGAAGAAGGCAATGTAAAAGATTTCGATAAAAGTATCCTAGACGAAATTAAAAGGCAAAATCCCAATATGGTTTTCACAACAGATGAACCTGCATACACTAAAACAGAAACTATTATTCTAAATACCGAGCTAGACGAAGAGCAGGCCGTAGCCTTGATGGAAAAGATAAAAAATGATCCAAGTTTTATGGCTCAGAAAACACCTGAAGAATTATCCCAGTTAGGTATAAGAATAATCCGAGATCTGGAAGACATAAAACATGAGACACACGATACAATTGAAGTGAGTCAGACAAGGTACTCGCTTAATCCATCAGCAATATCCGACTCGCAAAAACATTACAAGATACAAAGCCTAAAAGACAAACAAGAGGAAAAGAACAAAGATCACATTACTGAGATACAAGTTGTAACGCCACGAACGGAGAAAATGCTCCAGCAAAAGACAGAAATGAAAGACAAAATCTCGAGTCGTCAAAGAGTACCCGTTGAGACTCCAAATTATGCAGAAATACAGACTTACGACCTAGATATTGAACTACTAAACGACTTTATATCAAATGAGAAACACCACACAGCGAAACAACAATCCGACTCGCTAAAGCGAACGAGAACGACACCGAACGAACCAAAGAAACGTCACTCAGACTTCGACCTTCCACGAAACCCACGCATCATGTTCAGGACAGCCACTTACGAATCTCCTAAAGGCACTATTGTCACTAGCACAGATCTAGAAAATAGAAGACTGTCGCAGCTAGATCAGCTACAACTGAGAGCGGTGGATGAGCAAAACATAGTGACAGCAAAGCCGGTGATTTTAGCGAAGCCCAGTAGCATTCCGGTAAAAATGGAGAAGAAACCGGCCGGGAATTCTTCGAAGATACCGGTCTTCATGACTCAGAAGTCGCTGAGCTCGGAGAATTTGATGGAGAAGACGTTTTCGCTGCCACGGTCACCACCCCCCAATTTGAGCAGTAGCTCAGGAAACGTTTCTGTGACCTCCATTATAAAGAGCAGCTCAAAACACCCGAGTGGAAAGTTATAAGTTTGTGCAGTTTACGATTTTATGGTTTTGTGTCAGTAGAATGTATTGTAATTTCTTATTCAAACGAAACATAGATTTGAGTCCAAAATAAGTGCCTTTGAAAACTAAAAAGATTCAACTAATCTTATATTGATATCACATTGTATAATATTCCTCAGTGGTTGTGAAATATCACGTCTAGCGGTCTGAAACCTGAAATAGACGAAAATGAATGAGATATATTCGAGATTTCTGGGCCGATATTTTATTACTTTAGTATTTAGGTTAATAATTATGGCATTTGGTACTTAATACGTCACAATAAAAAAATAATAGATACCAATGATGTAACATTTAAAGATACATAACATTACTGTAGGTATTTATATTTTAAAGTTATCGAATTAATTTGCTTTATCGATATTCCGTCCTTCGAGTATTACCTACAATATAGAAAAGCATTATAAAGGAATCTTAACAAAAATTCCAAGCCATTATTAGTAGACTAGTTTGTATTTATAACTTCAATAAATCATGTTAAAATATTATGTGAAGTATGTACCTACCTAAGTATTTGAAATAAAATAAAATGCAGGTATAAATAAATATATTTTGGATGAATTAAAATAATTTAAAAAAAGTATCGGTCGAGGTTTGTCTTCCATAGTTTTAAACAAAAAAAAACAAAGGACAGTTTGTATCGGTGAGATTAGAGTATTGTTGAAACAAGAATATATTTTACTCAAACTAATAAGTACCTTTTATTCTATACATAAAATACTTATTAATCTTTGATATATAGTATTATATAAAACGCATAAAATAAAGAGATAGGTTAGTCGCGATTATTATACAAGAATCTATTGTTATGTTAATGTTCAGTCTGTGTATTTTGAGAATAAATAAAACGTTCAATTACACATAACCAATTTTAGTTTTATTTCACAAGAAAGCTATAGGCGTGGGGCACATAAGAAGAACGTGGGGCGCGGACGGGACGAAGACGCGACGCGTTGTATAGAGTTCGCGTCCTTGCCCCGCCTTGTCTATGTGTGGGCTATGTCCCATCGCTTCAGTACATTCTGTATGAAAGTGAATTGAAAGAACACCGCGTCTTCGCCCGTCCCCATCCCTCGTCCTTCCTTCCCACGCTTTAGCCCCCAAACACAACAATATAAGCATTTTTTCATTGTCTTTTAAAGTCATCGAGCACGTTCTGACCGCAGTCGTAAAAAGTACATATAATTGTACACAATGCTTGGCATGCACAATATATTCTCCTGATATTTACTCTAGGACAATCCAAACATATTAACTCAGTATCTCTAAGGAACACATCGTTGATATGGTGTGTGAAGCTCAAGCTTACCTTTAAATCGGACTACAATGGAAAGTGTGAGTGGATTAGGCGTGGGACATATAGAAAAGGCGAGAGCGCTGAAAAGACGCGTCGTCCTTCCAATTCACTTTCATAAACATTGTTCTGTAGGACGGAAGGAAGACCATACAGAAGAAACGGGGCGAGCGAGCGTGCGAACTCTATACAACGCCTCGCGTCCTTTCCGCGCCCTCGCCCCACGTCCTTCCTAGGTGTCCCACGCCTTAAAATGTTTTTTTTTTTTTTTTTTTAATTCGGGTACCGCCACTATTTATAATGTGGCGTCCTTCGTACTTTTATAAAAAGACAATGTCTTAAAGTAAAATTCCTATTTAAAATTCTATGTCTAAGTTAAAATTATATAATGAAAATGTCCTAGTGTAAGATTAAAAGTGTAAAAAGTTAAATCTAAAGTATACAGAATAAAAATGTCCTGTAGTTAAAATTCAATAAAATGATAAAATGTACAATATAAAATTAAGATTTATATACCCCGACGCCTTATCTCTGTCTACTCCTTCGAGTAGTGACAAGTAAGGCGCCGGGGCTCTAAAACAAGAGTTATACAATAAAAGAAGTAAAAATTAGAATGTCAATGTTTTAAAATATAGGATTTAAATGTCAAAAGATTAAAATGTAAAAGATAATATCGTAAATTATTTGAAATGTTAAAATGTAAAAGTCAGATGTAAAATAAAAGTATAAAAGTACAATTGTTAAAATTTTCGAAGATTGTATATTAGTTTGATCGCCCTCCTCTCGCCCGGCTTGTCTGGAAGTAGTAAAATAAAGTGTAGAAAATATTGATGAAAAGAAGTGAAGCAGAGACAAATGAATCAAGTGACAAATGAAAAGAAGTTAAAACAAGTTCAAATCCGGCCCCCATTAGCTTTAGAGGCCGCCTTTGTCACTGCCAGGGCGAAGGGCAAGAAGACTTCTCGACTCTTGGAGTCGGCCATAAAGGCGGCGAAAGCCTCGCACCTCACCGCCGCTCCCAGGAGAATCTCGCAATCGGCCCGAGCGTTTCGGGAGTCACGTCATCACAAATGCAGGACGGACTCCCCGCGAGCTTGAACCTGTGGAGGTACGCTCGAAAGCCGCCGTGCCCCGTCAGGAGCTGCGCCTTGGCATTACACATTGTGTATTTGCCAAGGACTTTGTGGGCCGATGCGACGTCCGGGAAGAACAGTGAGGTGACGCGGCCTGTGGCAGACTCGCTATAGCGGGCCTGCCACTTTGCCACCGTCTCCCGTCTCACCTGCAATTTTGCATGTGAGACGGGATACGGGTCATAGGCTGCCGCGTCCTTGCGAGACAACGCCGCCCTCTTGGCCAACTCGTCAGCCCGCTCGTTGCCGGGGATCCCGACGTGGGCCTTGATCCAGTAAAACCGGATCAGGCCCCCGTTTTCCCGGATGTCAGCCAGCTGGCCGTGAATTTTCACGGCCAGCTGGTGTGTGGGTGAGGGGTTCCTGAGCAACTCCAGAGCAGATCTGGAGTCGCTCAGGACGCCCGCCCTGACGGGACCGGGACCCGCGGCAACGAGGTCGAGAGCCTTGGAGATCGCCACCATCTCCGCTTGGAAGACGGAGGCGAATCCCTCCAGCCTGAACCCCTTGGTGCGGACCTCAACGCCATCCCTCCACAGAGTGACCGCTCCGCCCACTTTGCCCCCTATCTTGCTGCCGTCCGTATAGGCCCGGGCCCAATCGTCGGGCACCTTGCCGAGCTCCTCCACGCTGGCCACCTCCTCGAACTCAACTGAAGTTCGTAGAGTGGGGTGAGCCCGAAGGTCCCCACCGCGCCGGAGCAAAGGGTCCAGTAACAGGTTCCACAGCAAGGGACCGCACGTCGAGCCTTGGATGCAACCTTTCGAGGTGGGTCTGTCTACATGTGCCCCGGCATACCTGACTGTGACCTGTCTTTCGCTCAGGTAGCTGCACAGAAGTTGGTAGACAGACTGGTCGCATCCAGTGGCCAGGATCTGGTGTTTTATTCCGGGCCACCACGCATTGTCGAAAGCCCCCTCGATATCGAGGGAGACGACTCCGACAATGCGTTTCTGCCCGACGTGATCTCTTATGAGCTGTACAGCGTCATACAAAGCGTCCTCAGTGCTGCGCTGCGGCATAAAGCCATATTGGCGCGGGCTAAGTCCTCCGCCCACCCCGAGCTGCCAGAGAAGCCTCCCGGCCATCATCTTCTCTAGGATCTTCCCCAGGACAGACAGGAGCCCGATTGGCCTGTAGGATTTAGGCTGCGAGTAGTCATCTCTGCTGGGCTTTGGCAGGATTCTGACTACCGCAGCCTTCCAGTCCCTGGGGAAGTATCCCAGAGAGAGGCAGGCGTTCATCAGGGCAACAAATACATCATTTCTTGCCCTGATGGCCGCACTGCAGATGTCAGCCGTGAGGCCGTCCCCCCCGGGCGCCTTTTTAGGGTGGATACCCTTCAAGACGCCCGAGAGCTCGTGCTGGGAGAAGGGAATAAACTCCCGCGGCTTGGCCCTGGCTTCATCCTCCATGCGGGCGACTGCCTGCCTGGCACGGGCATGAGTATCGGACTCGGACTGAAGATCGTCAGCCGGGAAGAATGTATCAGCTATGAGAGCTGTGGAACCGACGGCATCCAGGGCGCGTCCATCCGCGCCGCTGAGGAGGGTGTCTTCCCTCCTACGAGCGGCGCATCTTAGCACCCTATAGATGCCGTCCCACACGCTCTCATGCTGCTGCTTGGAGCAGAATTCCACCCAGCTGGCGGTCTTGGCCGCCTCAATGGCGGCCTTGTAGTCCTCCTTGGCCACTAAATATTCCGCAACCACCCCGTCCCTTCGGCGGCTACTCGCGTGCCGGATTCGACCCCTCAGCGTAATGAGTTTTCGCTTTTTAAGCTGTAACTCATGGCTCCACCAAACCACCCGTTTGGGTGCCTTTGGTGGAGCCAGAAGAGGGATCGAATCCTCGCACGCGCCGTGAATTGCCGCGGTGTACCTACCAATGGCCTCCTCAAGACCGCCGGGCGTCTCGATAGCCTCGATTTCCTCGACCGTCCAGTCTCCCAGACGGTCGACGAACGAGGCCCGAAAAGTATCCCAGTCGGCCTTCCCGGCGTGGTAACGCCTGGTGGATCCGCTGGCTCTGTCCGGCTCCGTCTCGGGCCCCACCCCCACCTCGAACGTAATCGCCCGATGATCGGGAGCGGAAGGGATGAGGTCCGGACGGACCATCCAGTCCCTCACTCGATGGAAGAGCGCCGACGTGGCGAGGGTCACGTCTACAATGCTAGTAAACAGCTTGTCCCCCCGCCAGATGTAAAAGGTCGGCGCTCTTCCCTCGTTGAGAACCTGCAGATCCACCTGGGCTGCGAACTCGGAGAACAGAGTACCTCTCTGGTCCTCGCGTTCGCAGCCCCACCAAAGGCTTTTGGCGTTAATATCCCCGCCGAGAAGGACCGCGCTGGTGCCCATGCGGTCCATGAAGGCCTGGATGTCACGAAGGTAAGGGGTGAGGTCTTGGTCTCCCTCGAGGTACACCGAGACCAGGCCGATCTTCTGCCGATCCCACTCCGCCACCACCGCCACGACGTTCTCCGTGACCGTGGTGGCGTCCTGGACGACAGAGAGGGCCGGGTCGAGTACTAGGATAGCCGACTTGACCGGTTTGTCCCTAGTGGCCATCTTTTGTATACAAGTATACCGGGTGTCCACTCGGCCCACCGATCCAGTGTAAGGTTCCTGGATCAGTACGGCCGAGTAGCCACCCTCGATGGCCACCTGGATAGCCTCGTGGAACGCGGCGCGGCAACGACCAATGTTGATTTGCATCAACCGGATCGCGCCCCGCCGCGCCCCAGGAGGCCCCCCTGCGGGACTCCGGCTACTGTCGGCCACCCCAGCACCCAGTGCACCCCGAGACTGTTTGGGTGCCAAGGTCTTAAAATGTTGGTCTGGCAGCATAATCCCATAGAATAGATCATTAGAATAGATTAAGCAGCTCCTTAACTCAAAAATCTTTAAATATTAAGATTAGAAGTTAAGTTCATGCCATGTAATGTATATTATACTCGAGCTTCGTTCTCGAGATTAGGAAAGCACATATGTAGTCCCGCGTATGGTGTCGCTATCTCGCACTATATTTTAGAAAAATTTTTGAAAAGAAAAAATAACACAAAAAACTTGTAGGGTAGGTATGAAACCATGCTCCAACGCTGTCACTCGGTGTCTTGTCATTCGTGTTTTAGTGCCCGCTGTTTCGCACGCTTCGCTGTCTAAAAATTATCTAAAAAGCATAAATTCGGTGTTATTTCCAACCTTAACAAGTGTTTTAGTAATGCCTAAACGTAAATATGATAGTGATGAGAGTGATTATAACGATTTGTGTAGGAAAATGAAAAGACTGAAGAAAAAACTCAAACGTAAACGACGTCATAGTAGGAACTCGGATAGTGTTCCTGATACGTCACCGGAGAGTAGTCAACACCATCACGGATCGCCTCGTGAAGAGGCTTCTTATTATGAAGGTACTGTCCAAGTAATTTCTACTTATTTTGTCTACTTTACTTTGATACGCAGGTATAGCTTACACAGAAAAAAAAAAAAAAAAAAAAGCGAACACTCGGGCTTTCCATACTGGGATCGATCCACTCGTTCTGCATTAGAATACCTACGAAATATACCTAGGTATTTAGGCAATCAGACAACCGGGCTTTCCGTACTGGGACTGTTCACGTCTGTATATGGCAATAAGACAACCGAGCTGTCCATCCTGGGGCTGTCTCACGTCTTTGATTATTATTACCTACCTACTGTAAAATGCAGAATACCTGTATAACCGACATACACCTATTTATATTAGGTAGTCCCTTTGGGCATGTTTACCTATTCAACAAAGAATAGTTTCTACAGCATTTTTCTTTCGGTCTCTTCGATTTCAGACCGGGATTTCGAGAATCGTATGAGGTCAGATCAGGACTATTTTGTTGATTTACCGGATGATGATGATGAGATGGGGTACATCGAAGTGAATACTGTGAAATCGAAAGTCGTGATACCACCTACCACCACTACTGAGAGTTCAGCGATAAATCTCAGACTTCTTTAAACTGGAGAGGTCCTCCCCAGAGCCGCAAGCCTATGAATGCTGCGGGGGCTCAGAGGACCACGCGGCCGCCGATACAGAGGAGTCAGCAAGCCAGCTCATCGAAGACGTCATCGCGGCCGGCGAACAACAATTATCGGACCAGACGCTAGACACGGTAAAATATGCAGGCAGACTTTCTTTATTTTACCAACAATGGTCGCTTATTACTAACGACCCTTATGTACTATCTTACATCGAAGGATACCAAATTCCCTTTTCAAATACGGCTATTCAAGAATATCCCCCAGTAGAAGAAGTATATTCCTCCTCCGAAAAGTTCGAGTTTCAAGGAGCTATTGATGAACTATTAAAAATAGGTGCTGTATCGATGTGTAGCCCATGCGAAGGTCAATACATTTCAAAAATATTTATAATTCCAAAGCCAAATGGCAAAAAACGGTTTATACTAAATTTAAAAAATCTCAACAAGTTTATCGATGTTAAACATTTCAAATTAGAAGATTTACGCACAGCCATAAAATTGATATCTAAAAATTGCTTTATGAGCACATTAGACTGCAAAGATGCTTATTTCTTGGTAAAGATTCACGTAGACTCAAAAAAGTACCTAAGATTTAAATTTGATTCCAATTTGTATGAATTTAATGTCCTTCCATTTGGCATTAGTACAGCACCCTATGTTTTTACAAAAATAATGAAGCCTGTTGCTAAATTACTGAGATCCAAGGGTTATCTGTCAACCTTTTATTTAGACGATATTCTGCTAATAGGGAATACCTACGAGTCTTGTTTGCAAAACATTAACGAGTCGGCTAGACTTCTAACATCCCTAGGTTTTCTCATTAATATGGAAAAAACTGACTTCATTCCAAAAACATTTTGTCGATTTTTGGGATTCAATATAGATTCAATAAACATGGAAATTTCCCTACCATCTGAAAAACGAAGTAAAATTAAAAAAGAAATAATTAAATTCATGACTTTAAAAAGATGCAAGATTAGAGAATTTGCACGTTTTCTAGGACTTCTAACTTCCGCTTGCCCAGCCATTGAATATGGCTGGCTCTATACAAAGGCATTTGAAAGATGCAAATACTTAAACCTTATAAGAGATGAAGACTTCGAGAAAATCATGTTCATACCAGACGAATTGTTAGGTGATTACAATTGGTGGCTTAGATCCGTTGACAGTTCAGTAACGAAGATAAAAAGTGATCAATATCACTTTGAAATCTTCTCAGATGCCTCAACCACGGGATGGGGCGCCGCTTGCGAGCAGGAGACGGCCAGTGGGTTGTGGTCTGACGAGGAAAGGATGCAGCATATAAACTATTTAGAAATACTGGCAGCCTTTTTTGGACTAAAAGTTTTTGCAAAAAATTTGCGAGATTGTCAAATAGTTTTGCGCATCGATAATACAACGGCTATAGCTTACGTTAACCGTATGGGGGGTATTCAATACCCCCACCTTACAAGAGTTAGTAAAATATTGTGGCAGTGGTGCGAGGAACGGAATATATTCGTTCACGCAGCCTATATCAGCTCATCAGACAATTGGGTAGCAGACGCAGAATCTAGGCGTGTTCATCCTGATATTGAGTGGGAACTTTCCACTGAAGTTTTTTGTCATATAACCAAAACATTCGGATGTCCAGAGATAGATTTATTCGCTAGTCGTCTCAATTCAAAATGCGATAAATACGTTTCATGGCAAAGAGACCCTGATGCTTTCACCACAAACGCGTTTACAGTCACATGGTCTGACCTTTACTTTTATGCATTCCCACCTTTTACCATAATTTTGAAATGTCTGAGAAAAATTATTAGTGACCAGGCCACGGGAATAATGGTTGTTCCCCTGTGGCCTACCCAACCCTGGTACCCCTTATTTACAAGGTTACTTGAATCAAAACCTTTAATATTTTCGGCCAATCAACATCTAATTTTATCTCATTCCAGCAGCCGCAGCCTCCACCACCAGATTACCCTGGTTGCCGGCAAATTATCAGGACGTCTTTTCTCCAAAGAAACGTTCCTTCCTCATCAATCCCGATCATGACAGCTTCGTTATCTGATAACTCAATCAAGCAATACGATACATGCCTGAAAAAATGGTTCCATTTTGCTCACCAGACTTCCATAGACCCTTATAATTCATCAGTAACGAATATTATCTTATTTTTAACTCACCTTTTCGAATCTGGGGCACAATACAGTACCCTTAATAGCTGTAGGTCGGCTCTCTCGTTGATTTTCGGCCAAAAAGTGGGTAGCGATGATCGTATTCAAAGGTTACTAAAAGGCGTTTTTAAACTGAGACCTCCCCTTCCCAGATACGATTTAACCTGGGATACTACACTCGTTCTGAATTCGTTAGCTGGTTGGTACCCTAACGAAAACTTATCTCTCGATAAACTTACTAAGAAATTATGTACCCTTTTGGCTTTGGTGACTGCACACCGAGCCCAAACTTTATCAAAAATTAATATTAAAAATATCATAACATTGCCTTCCGAAATTATCATTAAAATTTCCGAGCATATTAAAACATCACGCCCTGGATCATCGCAACCTACTCTTCGCCTTCCCTTTTTCCTCAATAAACCAGAAATTTGCCCGGCGAAGACTTTAACTATGTTTTTAGAAAAAACAAAGGATTTAAGAACTAGCCACGAGTACTTGTTTATTTCTATCAAAAAGCCTCACAAGAAAGTAACGGCATCAACTATTAGTCGGTGGATTAAATCCACTATAGCCGCAAGTGGCATAGATGTTACAATTTTTTCAGGACATAGCACGCGTCACGCATCCACCTCCAAAGCTTTTGGAGCAGGAGTGAGTCTAGACATAATTAGAAAGACCGCAGGTTGGGGCCCAAATTCCATTGTATTTGCCCAATTCTATAATAGAGCTATAATCGATCATAATAATCAAAATGATTTTGCTATAAGTATAATTAATAATACCTAATGTTTTAAGAGCCCAAATTAATGTTTTTGGCTTGTGATTTGATAATTTAAAATATACCATAACGATTATGATTACTAAATAATACTATCTAAAAAGAAACTGATTTTCATTTGATTTTCAATAATTTTTTGAATATTTCACCAGCATCATATCTCTCAAAATCTACATATGTGCTTTCCTAATCTCGAGAACGAAGCTCGAGTATAATTTATGATTAAACGAACTTACCTGGTAATGACGTTGAATCATAATTACACGAAGAGCTTCGTTCGAAGAGATTAGGAACCCACCCTCCCAAGCTTTACCAGCTTTTAACCCAGTCGTGAAATATTCAGAGTGTTTAAATTGTCTACAAACTAAATGACAAGACACCGAGTGACAGCGTTGGAGCATGGTTTCATACCTACCCTACAAGTTTTTTGTGTTATTTTTTCTTTTCAAAAATTTTTCTAAAATATAGTGCGAGATAGCGACACCATACGCGGGACTACATATGTGCTTTCCTAATCTCTTCGAACGAAGCTCTTCGTGTAATTATGATTCAACGTCATTACCAGGTAAGTTCGTTTAATCATAAATAATTTTTCTTTGAAATAAACAGCTTTATTAAATTTTAATATTTTTTTTTATTTCCGGGATCACGTAACGGGTGAGAGCAGGATGGCGCGAGTCTTCGTCTGTTACTCAAGGGATCATCATACCGAGGCATACCAAATACCAAAGTTACAGCAGCTAATCTGATTATCACATTTCCCCGGGCCTCGTTTGATAAGAGAAATAAACTTACCTGGTAATATGCCGTTTTAAGAGACCGTTTCCGTCGACACAAATTCTAGGCTTTTCAAAGAATTGGCTATTGTACGATGTTAACTGTTTCACTTACTTGATAAACTATAAAGGCCTAACCTAATGTGATTGCGCCATTCCTACCCGTGGGGTGCGGCACTGTATGCTGAAACACAGGCTCTGCCTAGTTCAGCAACAGAAGTTCGCCACTTATTTTAAAAATGTCATCTTTTGGTTGGTCCATTCGGCTAAGTTTTACAATAAGTGGAGATGTGAACCAGAAATTGTTTTATGAAATAAACTATTTGTATTTGTAAACCAGCCGCGAGAGCTATTTCATTTAGATATTGGCCTAATCGCTGAACGCTTCTCATATTTGATGGATGGAGCTTAAATTGGAAAAAGGATATAATTTTAGCGAATTTACTTGTAAGGGAAATAAATAGAGCCAAACAAGATGATTTTTATTTAGGAGTTGCTAAGGGCTGAAATGCATTATCGGTTAACGCTAAACAATGCCCATATTTGCGTGTACAAACACGCACCGTCCGGCCCTAAGGCCCACATTATTCCTGTTGGACCTTATTTTTTTAACCGACAATGTGCAACTCAGGTTGGGAAATTGTCACACAGGTAGATAGGAACTTCAAATTCTTGAAATTCTTCGGACTTTATTTTAGTGAAATAAAAAAAAATGCTCTTACATGTCCCTCGCAAACAAAATTCTATTCAAGTTATCTGTCAGACATTATTCATAGACTGTAAAAAAATATATACTCCTCCTTTTTTGAAGTCGGTTAAAAAACTGTAGGTATGATAAAAAATATAACTTCAGGTTGAATTTTAAGGCTATCTTAAAAAAGAGTCAAGTGCTTTCAAGATGTCAAAGTCTCAGATATTTTTTTTGCGTTCAGTTAATAATGACATTAAGTCATTTGGGTAGAAAGCGGAGGTGGGCGCGTTGAGGAAAATATATCCGTGTTGGAGGCCTTGAGCAAAAAGAAATATCGAAAACTTGAACGTCTCAGGGGCACTTAATGTAAGTAGTGCTAACCACGCTGTAGCTATAAAGTGCCCTCTCAGGGGAATAACTCAACATTTAAGTTTCCGATATTTTTGTGCGTTCAGTTCAGTTCAGACATCACATAACCTATAACATCACATAAAATATTTAATCAAGTGATTAGAATGTTGACATTTATCGCAGTATAACTCCCAAAATCATAAGGGTCGTGAGCCTTCAGCACTGTCTTTTGCTGCTCCCTCGTGATTGGCTATGAACCGAGCTGCTTTCTCCATAGCTGTATTATCAGTTATGGCTGAGCCGTGGCCCATCGAGCCATGGAAGGTAAATGACATTTGCCAAGGTCTTTTGTCCACATAAGTAGCGAATAAAGTATCGTCGGTCGACGCGAAGCCCTCGTCCAGAGCAAAGCCCGCATTCAGGTCCCCAAAGTCCGTGGTGTTTAAAAACGGCTTAATGCCGTAAAAGCCGCCAGTTTCCTCGTCTGGCATGAGGGAAATTATTGTATTGTTATAATTTTCTGTTAAACTCAAGAACTTTAAAAAAAAATGTACATACAATTGAGAAACAATGCATCATAAGTTTAGTGAGGGCCTGGAGATCTATCACACAGGATCTTTCCTAGTATGGACTCCAGCCTCTCACATAGGAATAAGTCCTGATTACTCAAATTGTACCTCGTACGTTGTATTAAGTTTTAATAAAATCCGACCACAAATATTTTAATTCGCGCACAAATTTTGGTAAGGGGTACCAAAATTTGTGCGCGACGTAAAATATTTGTGGTCGGAAACCCCTTTTCACCATAATCGGGGTTGAGTTTTGAAAAAACTTGAAACACGTTTATTTACCGCAAGGATTACTTCTGCGAAGTTTCGAATAAAATGGTGTACCCAATCTTGTTTCGCCATACAAACTTTCGACCCCCGTTTTACCAACTTAGGAGGTGATTTAAAAAAAATCCTTCCTTAGTGAACCTTTAGACCTTATAAACAACCTATGTGCCAAATTTAGAGTTTCTAGACCCAGCGGTTTGGGCTATGCGCCACGTACAAACTTTGGCACCACTTTTTACCCTCTTAGGGGTTGAATTTTGTAAAACTTGAAAAACGTACTTACTTATGTACCGCCAGAAGTACTTCTGCGAAGTTTCGAATAAAATGGTGTAACCAATCTTGTCTCTCCATACAAACTTTGGTCCTCCGTTTCACCCTCTTAGGGGGTGAGTTTTGAAAAATCCTTCTTTAGTGCACCTTTAGACCTTTTAAGGAACCTATGTGGTAAATTTGGAGTCTCTAGACCAAGCGGTTTGGGCTGGCATGCCTTTTCACCCTCTTAGGGGTTGAATTTTGAAAAAAACTTGAAATACATATGTACTTATTTACCGCCAGAACTATTTCTGCGAAGTTTCGAATAAAATGGTGTAACCAATTTTGTTTCTCCATACAAGCTTTGGTCCCCCGTTTCACCCTCTTAGGGGGTGAGTTTTGAAAAATCCTTTAGTGCACCCCTAGACCTTATAAGGAACCTATGGGGCAAATTTGGTCTCGAGACCGAGCGGTTTGGGCTGTGCGCTGATATATCAGTCAGTCAGTCAGTCACCAATCAGTCAGTTTCTTCTTTTATATATTTAGTTATATTATATATAATAATAATAATAAAGAATTTACCAACAGTTAAGTCTAACGAAGACAAAAACACTTAAGAACCACCAAAATAATAACCACAGGCTATGTAACAATTCACCGCAAAATCTGCTATAACGTCATCAGGGCAGGTGTAGTGTTTGTGACATAAAACCCTGTATGAGTTCTGACAAGCCTCGTTGCATCTAGTTCTGCCATGTTTTCGACAGGCTTTAAGGAGCTCAGTATTATCCGATTGCAGATTACGAAGAGCTTCCAAAGATCCTTCCACAGCTATAAGCATCAATTCTTTGTTCCGGCGTCTACTTGTTTCACTCTGTAAGAAGTAAAAGATTTTAACTTCCTAAGTCCTGCCCCTATATTACGCGCACCAAATCCTGAGCGATTCCAATCGTCTAAATGTCAAATTAGTATGGAATTTGACAGTTAGACGATTGGAATCGCTCAGGATTTCGTGCGCATAATTAGGCCCCTGATCTTGAAAATAACAATGGTTTTCGAACTTAGGAGGCTAAAGAGAAGTGGAAAGGCTATATGGATTATCATCATCAGCCTAAAGACGACTCACTGTTGAAACATACGCTTCCCGTAATACTGGGGATATTTGGACCCACCACAACCACACTTGCCCGGTACCCAATAGTTAAAGAAGATACCCAGATACTAGTTATCAGATATCAGATAGTAATTATCCCCGTCGGAAGATGGTTAGTGTTTTCGCCTACATATCCCCGAAGTTGGACCGACCGTGGTTGTTTCCAACGACGTTTGTTGGACCTATAATAATATTCTTATTTAACTATTAATACTATGTTACTTACATATGAACAAGTAGAAAAACTCGGCTATGCAATGTGGGTACATCGAATTGTAATAGACTATGTTTCTATTACAATTCGATGTTATGTGTAATGTTTCATGATAAACACGAGCCGGCTTCAGGAGCACAGCTAGACGAGTTCGGTGAGTTCGAGAGTCTTCTGAGGGCATATAACTGAGTTTATCACCTGCTTCTGATCCAATCGCAAATCCTCGCATCTCGCAAACACTTCTTTGACATCTAACTTCTTTGAGAGGCTATCTGGAAACACCCCGTTGCAGTAACCGCTGACGTAGTACAGAAACTTGATTTCTCTTTCACCCCCACACTGCTTCCTGGGCGTACAAGTAAGTATATACGCCCAGTAGCCAGCTTTCTTACACCTTGATAACCGGCTCATCAAGTTTATATTACTTCCGAGAGCTGTAGCGTTCCCTTTGACATTGAAGAACTCTCTCTCGCGATTGGACAATTGGATGTCAGTTGGATCGTCAGATATTTCTGACCCCAGTTCAGATAGATATTGGGCAAACTGCTGGATACTTCTCTTCGAGCTGTGGGATGGATTTTGCTGGAATATTTACAAAAACGTTGGTAGTGTAAGATTCCTTTTACTGTTCATTAAATGAGAAGAAAAACATCGCGTAAAGGCCTTCATCGTTTAAAACGACTCTGCTAATATCCAGTAACAAAGTCATTTCAAACGATGACGCCCGATCGCAGGCAGACAGCGCTGATCGTTTCATCGATGAAGCTCGATAAAACTACCTGGCCTAAAGTCTAATAAACGCGTCGTAGTTCAAGAGCGATATTAGCATGGGAGTTATTTGTCGTTATTGCGTAGTCTGCTAACTGGTAATGGTACCAAATAAACACTGCTAGTGGCTCGTCTACTGTCAGAAGTTGTCAAGCCGCCCTAAGGCCTCTGACTTGGCTTAACGACTGCCATCTATCGACGGCAGCCGGCACCAACAGCTTAACGTGCCTTGCGAAGCACGGAACCGCTCGGAAAATTGCCACTAGCGTTAGGCACAGACGGCGACCCATCCATGCCATGACGTCTACAAACCTCCACCAATCCGGACTTGGCCCCCGTGGTGGAGTATGGCCTATACCTTCCTCAGGGAAGAGACCCGTGCCCCTCGGTGGGGACATAATGGGTTGATGATGATGAAACACTGCTATTTTATTTATTTATTTATTAGACACTATCTGTCTTATTAAGCAAAAGCATTAGAATGGCATACGTCCCACTGTAGGGCATAGGCCTTCTCTCAGGGAGAGAGTATGGGCTTAATCACCAGGCGCGCCCACCGCGGATTGGCGATTTCAAGCGCCACTTAGGTTTCCTCACGGTGTTTTCCTTCACGGTTAGCGAGTGGTATTGCTATCAGCTTCACAAATGTACATAACTTGGAAAACGAAGCCGAACCTGGATCCGACCCACTAGGCTACCACCATTCCAATCGTATAAGCCGCTCAAATTAAATAGGCAACTCTCGCGAAGGAGATCGAATCGCGAGAGGCGCCGAGTTAAGTTGCGCGGTTTATACCATTGGAATGCGATTGGATAATATAGGTAGAATAGCAATAGCGTCAATGAAAGAAGCATTATTGTACTAATATCTCTCTATTGCATAACTATGCAAGTAAGACACTCGCTCCCCAAGTCTATATCCGCCTGCCTCGTGTTGGCGCCCGCGGCTACGTTTGTATTCAATGAGTGATGTGAACTGATAACAATTTTTAGAATCGGTATTTTCCAGTGACTTTTACAAAAATCGGTTTTTCGGTACTCAAAGTATTTTTCTTTTCATCAAAAAAGTCGTATAATTTATGAAAATTTATGAAAACGCATTGTTAAAAACTTGTAAATAAATAATTTCTGTTTTGTAATTCAATCATAATTTTGGTGCAAAAACAGGTCTACGGCATAATATTATAATCTGCTCAACCTTAAAGATACCAATTACTGTCAGCAGAGAGGTTACCAAAACAGAATAAAATTAGCTTTTATACAATACATGTCTTAGCTTGATAATAAGGGTTGTGAATTTGTCTTGTCTCCCGTCCGGACCCTATAAATTACTCTATAAAAATTAATCGATTACTTTCTTTTAAAAACACCGGTTAATATCGGTTTTCTCAAAAACCGGTTTTTACCGGTTTTCGCAGAATCGTTACATCCCACTAGTTTGTATAGCTACAGCCGCCAGTGTGTGGCAGGCCTTTGTGCGTGCTGAAACTGGCACGGAAAGGGAGATGCAACTAAGATAGTATAAAAAAGATCGTGCCCAACCGGGTAGGTTTGTACAGTCAACAGCACATTTACCTTAACATAAACATAGAATAAAAACTGGATAAAAGATAATTTCCAAAGTAAAAGTTGTCAGTAAACGTGTCTCGTGAAAATGTGAAGTAGCAATTCAAAGAGTATGTAATCACATCCAAAAGAAATGTAGAGTAGGTGACGTAATTTTAAATTTTGATTTAAAAATGATAGACAGAATGAAAGAAATATCAAAGACTTGTGTAAAGAGGTTTAAACCGTTACATTGTGAAAATGAAAAGTGGCGCCAAAATTAATTAGGTATACCTGTGCGATTTCGATAGTGATGCAGCTTAGAAAATAATAATATATGATTGATAGGTAAAAATTTTCACTTACTCCAACAAATTCAGGCCAAGAGTAGTCCGGTGATACCTAAATAATACCTTCGTCAGATCGTTACTAATAAAATTTGTATAATCAAGGTGAAGTTATAAAATAAGCAGCCTATGTAAGTTCCATTGCAGGCACAGACTTTCTTTCAGAGCCTCACGCGAGCCCATCGGGGATTGTCAAATCAAGCTCTACAAACTAACGCTAATGCTTCGGCCACACGCAGCGACTAATCGCTGCGAGTGCCTACTCGCCGCGAGTATTCGCTGTGTGTGACTGGCTATTCGCTGCGAGTGTTGGAGATAATTATGGAATTTTATTGTGGGAAAGTTTAATTGGGTATTTGAGAAAATATCAAATGAGTTACTTTTAAAACGAAATTTTGTATGAAAATACTGGTTTATGACGTCACATTTCAGAGCACTCTTTTTATGTTTAATCTATTTCAAAATTGTAATAACTAGTAATTGACTAAAAGAGATACATTTTCCGAGATATTTTGTAATTTTTGTTTTAATCGAGCATATGAAATAATTGATTGTTGATCGTGTCAAATACCGAATTTATATTGTCGTTGGTTGCGATTTAAATTCAGAACAACCATTAAACAGCTGATGGGGTTTGGTAAAAAACAAATTGTCGACTTTTTCATGTAGAGGTCTTAAAAAATCAACATTGTGATGTGAGAATTTTGGGTCTGTTTTGATATACTTATTAGATGATCAAATACAGATCTCCGAGATAATGTTTTGACCAGCCACTGCGCAAACCTTGGAGCCACAGGAAGGTTCCAAGAGCGAGTAGATTCACTCGCCGCGACTAGAATTGAGCGTGTTCAATTTTACTCGCTGCGTATGCGCACTGACAGTCGAAATTCTCGTGTAGAACTCGTTGTGTGTGACAAGCAGGCAGCGAATTGTCGCTGTGAATTCGCGGCGAGTGCAACGACTAGTCGCTGTGTGTGACCGTTTTTCTTCACAGTTAGCGGGAGAGTAGCAATACTACAAATTCACAAATGTACGTGAGTTAGAAAACAAAGTCATTCCAGGGTTCGAGCTTACGATCTCCCGAATGTGAGTTATATAAGTCAATCACAATAACAATTACAAGCGGTTGAATTAGCCCAAATGACTACCACCAGTGGTTAACTAGCCAAGAAAATTAAACGGTAACCAGTGATTTATTAACCTACAAAGTTAGGTGACCAATGGCCCAACTTAGAAAAAAATCGGCTAAGTCCAAGTCGGACTCGCGCACGAAGGGATCCGTACCAATATCGAGATCGAGATCGATCGAGAAAAAACGGCAAAAAATCACGTTTATTGTATGGGAGCCCCCTTAAATAATTATTTTATTTTAATTTAGTTACATATTTTTGAAGCGAACCTAGAACTAAATATTCTGTGAATATTTCAAGCGTCCACCTGTTGCCGTTATTAATATCGAGCAGAAAACGGCAAAAAAATTCAGTTTGTTGTATGGGAGCCCCCTTAATTATTTATTTTATTATGTTTTTAGAATTGTTTGCTACAGCGGCAACAGAAATACATCATCTGTGAAAATTTCAACTGCCTAGCTATCACGGTTCATGAGATACAGCCTGGTGACAGACAGACAGACAGACGGACAGTGATGTCTTAGTAATAGTGTCCCGTTGGCACCCTTCGGATACGGAACCCTAAAAATCTACAACCAGTACCTACACAAGGTTAGGTAAGACTATTGTGAGATCCTTATTTGAAACATTCTCTAAAATCACTTATCTAATACACCTACAAAAATGTATCTCGATGCTTACCAAAGGTATTATCACAACGACAAGACCAAAAATGAACATAGTTCTTTTTTTCCACTTGATTAAACAGAAAACAGGTCCACATACATTGCACTGAAAAACTTATTCAAGAGGCGATCGGCTTCACACAATTCGAGATTGCCAAACGGTCCAATCAACAATAAAATAACCTTCAAATTGTTTGATTTTTATATTTTAAGGTTTTAAGAAATTTTTAGCGCTCTTTGTTTTTAATTTCTCGTAGCTTCTTTGCCGCCAAGTAGTGATTTACCTCGGTAAACTTTCCGTAACTACTGTTGTAAAATCGGTTTTAGGTACCTGCATAAAAATGGAGAAGAATGCAATTGACTGTGAAGTTATTATTGCAGGCATATTTGTAATTTCAAGTACCAATGGCCTGCAATAGATTGATGTAGGAATTCCACTACACTAACGAAAGGTATTATACAAACACGATTCCTCAAAATAATTTTATAGAGGTAAATAAGACCAACATTATAAAGATGAAAACCAGTCAAGAGGTTTGGAAGCTGACAATGACAGTGAGTTATTGAAATGAAGCAAAATCATGAATACATTGATAAACCACTTCCAAAAAGTAAAATGTGACAATGACCAAATAATTATTTATTTAGTAATAGTATCTGATACATAGAAATCTCGTGTCAGTGTTTGTTATCAAACTCCTCCGAAACGACTTCACCGATTGTTGTGATTTTATTTCAAATCAAATCAAATCAAATCAGTTTATTGCTTCATGTGGTACAACAGTTCTTACAATAAGGTATAGATCCATGACATGAGCACTGCAAGGGCACTGCAATTTTATAACAAATTTACTTAAAGGATATTAACTTAAAAACTAATCTAATAAGCTTGTATTAATGTCTATAACCTTCTTCCATAAACTCTTTAATAGTGTAATAACATTTGCCTATTATTATATTGCTCTAACTTGTTAACAAAGGTATCTTATTATATATCGTAACTGCCATAACACGAGTACCTGTACTTTGAATTTTAAGTGTTGAAGTGGGTAGTGCTAGTTTATTTCGGTTTCTTAGATTTAATGGTTTGGTGTAATTATCTTTTGAAAGAGAAAAGAGATGTTGATTTTTCTTTACAGCATATTTCTAAAATGTATAGGGATGCAAGTGTTGGAATTTTAAGGTCGATAAAGTGCTGTTTACAACTGTCCATTTTATTTACATTATTTATAATTCTGATGCACCTCTTTTGCAGGATATATAAGTTGGGTGCATCAGTACTGTTTACCCACAGTATTATTCCGTAGCTCAGCCAAGGATGTGCGTATGCATAATAGGCTGAGATGGCTGTTGTAGCGTATGTAGACCTTTTAAGTTCATTTAGTGCATTTAGTAAATTTTGAAAGTTTAGCGGATATTATTTGGATGTGAGCTTTCCAGTTGATATTGGTGTCTATATTAAGCCCCAACAGAGGAAAAGTATCTACAGTATACATTTTTGTATCATCATATTTATATTCAATACATTAGGTTTTGTTTTTGACATGGCTTATATTGCATGAGCTTCGTTTTTTTTAAGTTTAATGTTAAATTGTGATCTTTTAGCCAGCTAGTAATAGTGTAAAGGATATCATCTAAACTATTTTTAAGATCAATATTATTTTCACAGGGAAAGACTATAGACAGATCGTCGGCAAATAGGACACATTTGTTATTTATATTTTTTGGCAAATCTTTAATATATATATTAGGAACAGGACGCATCCAATTACACTTCCCTGAGGAATATATTGCGTATTGAATTTTATATTCGTTATGAAACCAGTTTGCTTATCAATATGTTCAACTTCAACTTCTTGTTTTTGATTTCTCAGATAGGAGGCGAACCAGTTGAATGCTGTACCCCTGACTCCTATACCATGTAGTTTTTAGATAGATAGATAGATAGATAGATAAAACATTTATTTGCATCTGCGTACACACACATATACAACAATTTAAATACAAGAAATAGTTGCACAAGAGAAAACAGAGCACAATTTTACAACATTGAGACAAACAGAGAGCACAAAAATGCAAGCACAGGCAAAACAACAGAATACGAGAAAACGATTTGTGGGTGTGGCAAATGCAAAGGGGTAATGTAGTAATATCTCATAGGACACTCTATCATAGGCCTTGCTAATATCGAGCAGGAGGCCTATGGCATACATTTTGGTATTTATTATGTTTAAGGTTTCGTTTATAAATTTATACACAGCTAAGGTTGTAGAATGATCTCTTCTGAAGCCATTCTGACATTCATTTAAGATTTCGTATTTCTCACAAAAAGGGTATAGCCGTACCGCCATCTCAAATACTTTGGAAAATGTCGGCAGGAGTGCTATAGGATAGTAGTTACCACTATCAGATTTATCGTCTTTCTTGTGTAGGTATAGGTTTTATGACTGATATTTTTAATAGATCTTGTACGACACCCTCTGTGAAGGTTGAGGGGAGAAGATAATTCATTTGCGCAATGTTTGACTAGAATTGGTGGGATTTGGTCGAAACCAAAGCTGTTTTTGTTTTTTAGTTTACGAATCATGTTATAAACTTCGCACTCGTCCACAGGTCGGATAAATATTGAATTTTCAGCAGGTACAATAACTGGTCGTCCTCTTGGTACATCACATTCGTTTGTTGATTTGCTTTGCCCTACTGATATAAAATAAGAATTGAATAGATTTGCGACAGAGTAAGGATTTTCAATTACGTCTTCGTTGTGTTTTAATGTTATGTTTTGTGTTTTCTTTTTTGAAAGTTTATTTGTGCATTCTTTTACTATTTGCCACATGGTTTTTACTATGTTGTCTGATTTCTCAATATGATGTATGAATTGATTTTTTTTTCGATTTTTGTACTATTTTCTTTAGCATTTTTTCGTAGGTTTTGTCGTGAGTTTGTAGTACTAGATTGTCTGTTTGCGATGAAATAATTTTTAGAAGACGTTTATGTTTACAGGATACTTTAATACCAGTTGTTAACCATGTTCTTTTTGGTTTGTTTTTGTATTTAATTATTGTTTTGGGGCAGTGATGATCCAAGAGCACTTTCATAGTATTATGAAATGCTGTGTAATTTTCATTAATATTATTATTGGGTATAATAATAGAGTTCCAATCAATAATTTGTAGGGCCGATTTAAAATTATCCAAGTTTGTTTAGATATTCTTTTTTCTTGGAATAGGGTATCTTTGGCATTTGACTTTTTAAGAACGTTCTCTATTACGCCTATATGATCTGAGATGCCATATTAATTAAGAGAAATGTTCATCTTTGAAATGTGGAAATTTGTAAATATTAATTCTAAGCAAGTTGCAGTGTTTCTTGTTATCCTTGTGGGATCTTTTAAGTGTTGATGGAAATAATGACTTTTTAGAAGATTTATGATGGTTGTTGTTAGTTTATCTTTGTTCAGTATATAATATTAAAGTCTCCCCCTATGATGACATTCTTTCCCCGGTCTTTACTATTTAAGATACTTAGAAGCTTTTCGAGGATAGATAAAAATTAATAAGTGTCTCTATAGCAAATTTTGT
Organism: Yponomeuta malinellus; assembly: GCA_947308005.1. Classification (NCBI taxonomy): domain Eukaryota; kingdom Metazoa; phylum Arthropoda; class Insecta; order Lepidoptera; family Yponomeutidae; genus Yponomeuta; species Yponomeuta malinellus. Next base: position 5,334,683 of record OX371020.1, on the reverse strand, counting down.
GCGGGAATTTCTGCTGCGCATACTTCTAAGATACACTCAGAAGATATCTTAATTGTATCTGTTCTATTTATGAACTCAATATCATCTTTTAACAAACACCACCACCCTTATGTTGCACCCTACAATAGTGTGATGCGCAGGTAAAACCTTCTAATTTTAAAAGATCTATCTTAGATGTATTGATCCACGTTTCAGAGAAACAATACGATTGGATATTCGTGTCCACTTCTATAATGGCTTCTACTATGTGACGCTTACTACTGAAGCTTCTAATATTCTGAAATAAGATTTTAAAGAAAGCGACGAAAATTAGGTGCTCGTGGTCTCGTACTTCGTCGTGAGTTTGAAACACCTGGCGATTTTTTTGTGATATTTGTGTATGGCAGGTAGGTCCATGTTTGCCGAGTCAGCTAGTTTATAATAAATAATTACGAAATACGGCCAGCCAAATAATAAATTATTCTTCTAGCCAAAATAATGATTGCACGAAAATATTTTTCAATAACCATCTTTTTAATAAGTTCCTAAAAAAATTATTGAAACGTAATGTCATCCAAAATAATTTCTGCAATTACTTTTGCACGCCCTTTTGAACTCCTTCTTGAGTCCGGAACTACATCTAAATGTTGAGCAAGCGTCATGCACAGCATGCTGACAGGCCTTTTTACATGATTTATATCCATAGCGCCCACGCGAGACACCTCTCAGCTGTGGTAACTGACTCGTCCCTCCGACATGAGCGAACCGGCTGTTCTGAAATTTAAAACTACTTTTAAACATCAACATCCCGCGGCCAATCCCAGATCAACTCCCATACATCAACTGCTAGAGGAAGAGCACTAACGAGATGGTTGGATGTCATAAAAGCGACTGCTGGTGGTAGCACGCATCAAACGGTCCACATGGCGGAAAACCGTTAGCTATGGAAACAAGCGACCCATGATCGCGATTCTCAGACATGAGGGAACGACGAAGAAGATTCATCAAATGCTGGACATAGACACGCCAGCCGCGCTGGTTTGTGGTATCCCGGGAACCTTTTCACCCCATCGCTTGTAGTGCCAACACGGCAACAAATCCGCTAGGTAAGCCACACTCGCGGAGGAGCCGTGGCTGAAAATGGCGAGAGACCGCGAGAGACGGGATATGCTGGAAAGGCTGTGGGCAGCGCTCAGCGGCTGATGATTATATTATAATTAAACCTTAACCTTAATGATGTGTAGTGCTTACGAAAGTTTTAGGTCGAAAACCTTAACGGTCTTATTTATAAAAAAACCGGACAAGTGCGAGTCGGACTCGCCGACCGAGGGTTCCGTAGAAATTTGTAGGTACTTACCAGTGATAGTTAAAAACATAGATGCCATCTTGCGAGGTATCTAGATATTTTGACGAGTTATACATCATGGAGTCATTGGTTTGACGTTTTTGTATAAAACCAATCATAAGTTACGCTGTCATTTACTATCGCCGAATCAACGCACGAAGTCCGCACAAATATTTTTGGCGGTAACGTGAACATAGTTGCATCATCATTCAGCCACAAGAAGTCCACTGCTGAACATAGGCCTCCTCCATGGATTTCCAAAAAGACCGGTTGGAAGCGGCTTGCATCCAGCGTCTTCCTGCCACTTGGCTGAGGTCATCTGTCCATCTTGTGGCTGGTCGTCCTACGCTGCGCTTGCCGATATGTGGTCTCCATTCGAGAACTTTTCGGCCCCATCGGCCATCAGTTCTGCGTGCTATGTGCCCCGCCCACTGCCACTTCAACTTACTAATCCGCTGGGCTACGTCGACGACTTTCGTTCGTCTACGGATCTCATCATTTCTGATTCGATCTCGTAGAGAAATTCCGAGCATATGTGTGAGTAATTGACTAGTTTAGTAATTGACTAATAGTCATTTACTATGCATCACACAACGTCAATTACTCACACAAACACTGTCAACAGGAAGCTATGTGCAAACGATCTGTTCACGTTACCGCCAACAAGATCTGTTCGGACTATACCGATTAATGGAGAGGATAGGAGCAGTTTTTGAGGACGAATTTTGGAGGGAGAAATACTACTATGGTTTTTTATTCGTAGGTACTTACGTATTGCAATAGTTCAGGAATCGACTCTCGCAGTTTTTTCCGAGATTTTCCCGAACTTCAAAGTTTTTATGATTTATTTACAAAAGTACAGTTTTCATATTTTTCCCTGTACTTGTAGTAAGACGATATTACTTGTAAAATTTCATAGTTCTAGGTCAACGGAAAGTGTCACTACAAGTTTGATTCCCTTGAGTGTCGAAATATACGTTTTTTGCAGCATACACGGCCGTATCTGTTTTTTTACGTTAACTTAGAAGTTTGATTTTTTTCACAGCTTCAAGGGACTGTAGACTTGAGTGTATGGTTTTAATTTCAACTCGATACCTAAGTAGGGGTCGCAATCCGGGATACCGAATTTCGAAAATACCGGAATACCGGGCCAAATTTTGGTCTAATTAATACCGGTATTCATTTCACAAAAACCGGGATATTCGGTATTTTCGATTTTAGTAAAATAAATAAAAAACAAATACAAACATTACAAACAAATAGAAAAAGTTATTAAATCAGCAGAACAGCACAATCAGCACATCACTAGAAAATGCACCTAATTTTGAAACTTTAATCAAAATAGAAATGGCTCTTTACGAAAACGGTGGGTCTAGAGGAAAATATTTGAGCATGGCCTTCAACAATTTAATAAGTATTCCACCAACTAGTGTAGAGTCAGAGAGAGCTTTTTCTTCATCGGGTTACTTGTATAATCATTTGCGATCAAGATTGAGTGATAAAAGTTTAGATACTTTACTGTTTCTACGATCTCATTACAAGGCTCAACCAAAAATTTAATGGAGATTTAATAATATTTTGATTACATTTTTAGTCTTTGTAACTCAATTTGATGATTAGTAAACCATAGTATGACTTAATTTTATGTTTTATGAGAATTTCTTATTTTTTTGTTTTATGAGAATTAATTAGAATTAGTATTTTTTTGGTTCATTTTGTTTATGTTGAGACTGCTGTGAGATGTTTAAGTTTGATAAACGTTTTATTTTTAGAACTGATCCCTAGTAGGAATATTACTTCCTAGTCAAACACTACATTTAATTAAAGTATTTGAACTAGTTAACCTAAGTTATTTTAATAAAGGAATAAACGGGCATTTAGTATAATATTAGTATTGCTAAGAACGAACTAATTGATTACCAATATATCAAATAATAAACCTTGTGTCAATGAAAATTTTGTTTTATTTAGAAGATAAATTCATTTAGGTTAGGTACCTACCTACTTACTATTCCTTCGCAAACTAACTTTATTATACTAAATTTGCCTACTTTAGCTTAATCCCGGAAATATCGAAAATACCTGATTATCGGTATTGGTCCGGAGCCAATATCGAAAATACCGGTTTTGATTAAATGATTCAGTATTGCGACCCCTATTCCTAAGATAAAGGGTCTTGACTCTTGACAGACAGACGGACGGACAACAAAGTGATCCTATAAGGGTTCCGTTTTTTCCTTTTGAGGTACGGAACCCAAAAAACATGATTCCTTAAAACGCACGATAAACGCCAGTTAAAATAGTCTGTGGTAGAGATTTTACAAGGAAAAGACGTAACCACAGATTAAATAAACTGCCTCTGAGGAGTGTTATAAGGAATCGTGTCTTTTATAAGACCGTTAACCTATGACATTGTTTGGTGTCAATTTATGCTGTAGAGAGTTACTGGCAGGTATAAAGTACAGGCAGAAGAGACTAGTATAAATAACAAACTAATAGGGCGGCGGTACAAACTACTATTGGAAGGATTATAGTTCGGCGATCTAATGTGGTAGGTACCCAATCTGGTCCATAAAATCTTCATCCGGTGTCACAAAATATGGAGATTCTCTGGACCCAATACAGAGTATGTAAGACATTTCTTTCATGTGAATAAATTCATTTCAGCGCAACGTAGATTGCTGATAGCGGCTGGAAGAGTAGATATGATGAGCATGCACAGAAAGAAGTAGCGTGCCTTGAGGAGGCCTATGTCCAGCAGTGGATGACTGTGCTGATGGATAGGATTGGAATTTAATTTAAACAAAACACATGGCGGAGATGGAGGATAGGACGGAGATACTTATCATACTTACATCGACCACCAAAATCACTTTAGGCTTTTTAACCCAAGACGAGGTCAAAATCAACTCAATGGAAACTATTTTATTATAGTCCGGGGCGAGTTCTAAGGAAGATTCCATTTGGGGTTTCAATTGCTAAAGGTAAAATATTTTATTTTTAGTTTCACTGTTTTTATTTAGTTTCGAAGAGGTTATTTTCAAAATCGATCAATGTGTATTTTCTTTCGCAATTAATGTAACAAGAAATTATGGCCGACAAGTCTTACCCGTAACCAGAGCAGGGCCCTGTTTCGTAGAACTACCGTAGGTTTATATCTACTACTTATAACAATTCGATGTAGATTTCAAAGTCGAATAACCGACAGATTAACAAAGTAGGAAGACTCGGGTAAGCAATGTAAGTACATCGAATTGTCATAATAAACTACGATTATAGTTTATGAAACGGGGCCCAGGTAGGGCCCGAACGATACGATACGAACATTTGAATTCGAATTAATTTATACTTACCAAAGTTACATTTATAAACAGACATATCATTACCACAAATAGCATTTTTATACCAGCAGCAGCTTTTATACAACAGTAGCCTTTTATTATTAATTAGTATTCAGCACCAACAAGCGTTAACCTTTTAGTCCTGGATTATTTTGATTTGTAATCGTACAAATCAAGAGCTTCGATAAAAACATTGTGACGGGATTATTAATTGAAAATTAATTTGACACGAATCGAGAACATGTCTTTGGCGAAGTAGAGTTAAGGAAACAAAATTTTTAATCTATAATTTTCTATTTATGGAATTAAAAATCACACGTGATTTTTTTTTTATTAATAATACCAATGGGATTCACAAATAAATTAATATAAGCTTTCCTCCGAGGCGCTTGACTGTAAAAAATCATATGGCCGTAAACCTGGGACCTGCATTTCAGCTAACCTAGAAAGTGCTCGGTCGTAGGTTCAGCAAAATACCTATTTATTTATTTATTTATTTTATTTGAATCATTAAAAAGAATAGAAAGAGAGAAAGAATCAGAAAAAAATCTCTGTAAAAGAAGAAAACGAAGCAAATGAACAAAAATCCAAACGAACAAAAATCATATTAAGTACGATGATAGCGATACTAAAGGAACAAAAATCATATTATTATTATATTATGGTATCATCATCATCAACCCATTATGTCCCCACCGAGGGGCACGGGTCTCTTCCCTGAGGAAGGTATAGGCCATACTCCACCACGGGGGCCAAGTCCGGATTGGTGGAGGCTTGTAGACTAGTGGCTCGTCTACTGTCAGAAGTTGTCAAGCCGCCCTAAGGCCTCTGACTTGGCTTAACGACTGCCATCTATCGACGGCAGCCGGCACCAACAGCTTAACGTGCCTTGCGAAGCACGGAACCGCTCGGAAAAATGCCACTAGCGTTAGGCATAGACGGCGACCCATCCATGCACTGAACGCGCCCAGTGTTGCTTAACCTTCGTGATCGTTCAAGATCACTCAGGCAGCCGGGGCTACGAGCGATTATTATGGTATAGTATCATTTTTGTTCCTTTAGTGACGCTTATTAAGCCCATGGAGCCCCTTAAATCAGCGATTCCTAAGAGGTGGTCCGCGGAACCCTGGGGTTCCGTGGAAGAGTCAAAGGGGTTCAGCGGTCTGTCCGACAGTTAAATAAAACGTTCGTGGAATAGATCTTCGCGTAAAATTGTCAGACATAAAGCCAAATTTTAGTGCTATAAAATAATATATGTGAAAAAATATCATTCTCCACATTAAATAATAAAATTACGGACATTGTCATAGCCAGCTAGGGCTCCAAAAAGTTTGAAGAACGGTCAGATTCGGTACAGATTAATTTACTTAAACAATCAATTAAACGTATTCCTCCACTGCTGGACGTAGGCCTTCATCCCTCGAAGTACTGTACGCCATTGCTATCTATCCTCGGCCATCCTCGTCCAGCCGCTGCCAGCAATCTGCGGGTGGGTGTCCAACACTGTTAGTCAGGTCTTAGTCTCCACTCGAGAGCCTGATTTGTGCGGTTGAAGGGTCCGAACAAGTCTCTCCAATTTTCATATCGAAACTTATTGTGAAACTTGGTTGAAACGTATTTTGAAAACTTGTTTTTATTCATTTGGAACTGTAAACAAAATGGTAGTATTTTTGTTAATGTATATTTATTAAAACCTATTTTCATTCAACTAACACTCTAATTTAACACCCTTACCCGCTACAACCGCCACCATTCAGCACAAACCGCCTCTTGCAATTTCTTTTGCATTCCCTCTTGAACTGCTTCTTGAGTCCTCGTTTACACTTATAATCCGAGCATGACATCTTCATGGCACGCTTGCAGGCTTTGTTACACTCTTTATATGCAGCTTTATCGCATTTCTTCGACCACCGCTTGCGCAGCGCTAAGAGCTGATGCTTCTTCACTGTGTAAGTTTTGTCTTCATCGTCGTTCGTATGGTCTTCATTAGGCGCGTCTCCGGTATATTGCTTTGTGTCTCTGGCGCTTTCTTTAGGGTCCAGGGGCAGAACCTTGACGTCCGGAAAGGGCTGGATGGCCAGGCCTTCGTTTTTCATGCCCAGCAGTTCCTCTAAAAGCGGTTCGGTCTGCAAAACCTTCGGTTGTTCAGCGTGTGAAATGGGTTTTTCATCTTTTTGGTACAATTCCTTCGGGTCTCCTTTGCGGTTGACGGGTTTGTTCTTTACGTGATTGGTGTTGCGCAGTTTGCTGAGATCGTTTGCCTCGTCCACACGCCGTTGGGTCGGCTGCGCGGGCGCTAGAAGGCTCAGGGTCTGGTACGGCTCCAGTAGTTTGCCTCGCCTCCCGTGAGGGAACCGGCTGTTCTGGAATTTTCAATAGTGATTGCTTTGCTGCACATCAAAACCACAGGCACGTGCGGTGGGACACTGCTGGAAGCGAATTCTCTTAAGATACACCGTACCTATCAAGGAAAACAACATTTTTTTTCAGATGGTTTTTGTAAAAAGTGTCTTTCTTCACTCTCAACCACGAAAATTACTTTAATATTTACTTTAGTATACGTTACGTTAGAAAATATTTACTTTAGTATTTCATCATCAGCCATTTGACGCCCACTGCAGGACATAGGCCTCCCTCCTCCCTCCGTTTTCATAAGCATGAGGGGTTTTGCTTCAATCGCCACGCTCGGCAGGCGGGTTGGCGATCGCAGTATGCGGTTGGAATCTCAGGAAGACGCTGCTGCCCGTCTCCTGGTAATGTATTTCCTTAGTCGCCTTCTACGACATCCACGGGAGGAAATGGAGTGACGCTATTCTTAATCCGGCACCACACGAATACTTTAGTATTTGTAGCGTAATTAATGTATTTGAATATGTATGTATGTGTATATGTGTATATGTTTGTTTGTTTAAAGAATTTATTGATAATACACAATTATATTTACATTTCAAAAGGCTTCACTTAAACCTTATTAGGTTTTTGCGTGAAGCCTGAGCCGCTTTTATAAACATTTTTGCTAAGTTTTTTAACACACAATACTAAGTTACGTATACATGATGCAATACAATAATAATAGGGGTTAAAGTATGAAATTGCCGTTTTATTGCAATAGGTTCTTTGAATTGACATAGAATCTTCATGGTTTGAGGTTTTTAAATGAAACTTTTTTCAAATGGTTTCTATGATGTTCTTTTTTTAAAAAATGTGAAACATCTGAATATCGACTTTAAATTATTTTTGTTATTCAATTTAGACAAGAAAGATGGATACTGCGAAAATTCGAGTGATTTTTGAATACGAGTTCCGACGCGGAACTAACGCGGCAGAAACAGCCCGCAATATCAATGCTGCGTTTGGAGAGGGGTCTACTAATGAACGCACCGTGCGATTTTGGTTTAAACGCTTTCGTGATGGAAATTTCGACTTAAAGAACGAGCCACGAGGAAGACCGCCCACACAGGTGAATAACGATGAATTAAGAGAGATAGTGGAAGCCGACCCTAGTCAAACTACCCAGGAATTAGCGGCATGGTTTAACGTTACCTTACCCACAATATTGACTCACTTGCGTCAAATCAATAAAATAAAAAAATACGAAAAATGGGTGCCTCATAATCACTCGAATTTTCGCAGTATCCATCTTCCTTGGCTAAATTGAATAACAAAAACAATTGAAAGTCGATATTCAAATGTTTCACATTTTTTAAAAAAAGAACATCATAGAAACCATTTGAAAAAAGTTTTATTCGAAAACCTCAAACCATGAAGATTCTATGTCAATTCAAAGAACCTATTGCAATAAAACGGCAATTTCATACTTTAACCCCTAATATTATTATTGATAACAACGTTATTATTATCAATAATAATACTATTCAATAAAATATTTCTTTACCAGGACTTTGATTTGATTGGGTTTCAGAGAAACAAGATTACCCACCAAATTTTTTGGCGGGTAATATGAAACATGTAAGTGTGTGTGTGTGTGTGTGTGTATATGTGTATGTGTGAGTATGAGTGCGTGTTTGTTTCGCTTTCATGCTCCGTGAGTCACCAGAATGCCCTAGCTGAAAATCAGTGTTGTGGGTGCAAACCCTCAGCTAATACTGAGCATGAAGCCTTTTTTCCGCTGCATCGACATCAAAGAGTACATCCACTGTACCCTTAGCCTTTGTTTTTTCTCACTATTCGCTTCACATTTCTTCTGCTTTTTTCCTATAGGTATCTGCCTTATTTTCTGTATTTACTTATCCTGCATAATTATGTGTGTCTATGTGGCGTTAAAACCGTCGCCCACGATACAGGCTGTGCTTAGTGTGGGGACACTGATAAAATGTATGTGAGTTGTGTTCAAGTAAATAAATTGAATTGAATTGAAATAAATGTTTTTCTTCTTCTTCTTCTTAAAATAGTGATTAGTGGTAAAGTCCAGTGGGTGGAGGGGTCGGGATCGATTTTTAAGACTTACGACCGAGAAGCCGAGATCAAAAACCTAGGACTAGATGGCATTTATACCAAAAACGTCCGCTTTTAGATGGTATGATTCTTCTTTGGTGGCGCTAGTGTACCTGTTAGAGCCCCTTAAGATAAATGTGTACAAAACCAGTTCAAACCCATTAGCGGATTCGTCACAGAATGTCCAGTTCGCAAAATATCCCATTCGCAGAACGTCCCGGCTAAGAAAGTAAAGTCTTATACGAATATATATTCTTTTTTACGTCGGCTATGGAGTATTTTTTTTTAGGTACTTTTTACGCAGACTACAACAACTTCTGTCCTAGGACTTTTTTTTATAAAATTTTCATATTACACAAATGTTATTTATTGTTTTGTAACTACACCTAGATAATGCTTTAAATAGAATAGAATGCTGCGAAACGCACATTGTCAACAATAGAAATCTGAGAAAATTCTCCTAGAACAAAGTAGTAGTAAAACCACAGATTTAATTCTTACAGGAATTGCGCGTTTTAAACATGACCCCTTTACATAGGGGACGTACCTAATAAAAAAGTTGAAAAAGAAACATTAATATGTACGCTTAATATTAACTTACAGACTATAGATTGATATCATACTTACGTCGACCACAAAAAGGGCTAGCACGTCGCTAGGCTTTTGAACACCGGCCTGCGTCAACTCAGTCGAAGTGTTTTCTTCCGACGACAAAGATGTTGACGAAGACGTGTCAGATGATGATGACGAAGACCTATCCTCATTGTCCGAGTGGAATTTTAATATAGATTCCTTTACAGGCGTCAATTGCTAAGGGCCAAATGGTTTTATTTTTAGTATTTGACTACTTACTATGTGGTCCCATTGTTTTCCATCAATGGGACTAGGACGGTAATCTATTTCCCGTAGCCCCATTGACGAATTTTTACCTCTTGTTTAGTGGATTAATAGAGATAAGGATATAATACCAACTTATGTCTTTTCTTGAGAGTACGTAGGTGCTTACCGCCTTTAGGAAAAGACTACCTTCCTTACTATTATTTATTTTCATTTAATTTCTTTAAAAGAGCGGCGGTAGTCTAGTGGGTAAAACATTGGACTCGGAAGCGAGAGATCCAGGTTCGATTCCCAGTACGGGCATGTACTTACCTACGACTTTGTTTTCAAAGTTATGTACATTTGTGAAGTTATAGTAGCAATCAATACCACTCGCTAACCGTGAAGGAAAATATCGTGAGGAAACCTGAGTGTCTGAGCTATTCACATACCTCAGCGCTTGGAATCGCCAATCCGCGGTGGGCACGCTTGGTGATTAAGCCCATACTCTCTCCCTGAGTGAAGGCCTGTGCCCTACAGTGGGACGTAGATATATATAGGCTGCTTATGTTATGTAATTTGTTTTACATTAATACTTGGGCTATTAATATTTACACATTTCAAAGTAACTAAGTATCAGTTTCTCGTAGCTATTCAAGCGTTACAATACGCCTATTTTCTGACTATTTTATTAGGGATCCACCGATCCAACCTTCCACACGGCAAGGCATGCTACTTCTTTCCGTTCCCGTCCATTCTCATCCAGCCGCCACTAGCAATGTGCTTGAGATCGTAAGTCAAGCGAGCTGGTCTTAATTTCATAGAACTAAATATTTCATTAATTCATGGTTTATTATGACAATCGGATGTACATTGCACAGGCGATTAACCCCCAGATAAACAAGTTGGAAGACTAATTATTGTACCAATCGACTACGCAATGTACATTGAATTGAATAACAAACTTATTTATTTAGGTTCACATAATATGGGTACAGGTTAAATGGTTTGTCTCGAGGTCCGTGTCTTCATATCTTAAATTACTCGTATTACATTACACAATACTAACATATCAAGACTACGGCCGACCTGCACCCCCTCCTAAACGTCACTTAGTCGCCATTTAAATCGAATTCTGTGTGAAGAATTTTAGTCAAATGCTATTCAAGCCACGTCTAAGACACTTTGCACCTATGAATTGTAGTTTTATGAAACCCGGGCCCTTTAAACCAGGCCACATTTGCCGGTTCCTGTTCTTTACTCGAGAACCCTTTTACCCCAAGTCTAATAGGCATAAGCTGGATTATAATACAATTTTCTTACCAAAGACAAAGGTATAAGAATATGTGTTGTCAGTATAAATAACATTTTATGAGTCAAAACCTATAATTTCATTAGATACATTTCTAAAAGTATGTTTTAATCAGCACACTTTTTTAGCACTGGATTTTGACTTGTACTGTTATCAGTCTCAATTAATTTTTCATGTCAGAAATTTTAATTGAAAACTTCATTCCAAACGAAAACATGTTTTGACAAAGTAGATATAAGGAAACCAGTTGTGTAATATAATTTTTTTTTATTAATTATTTTCTATTTACAATTGACTTAAAATACAGAGTGTAGAAATATTTTCTTAGGTACTTAAATGTAATTTCACTTACAGAGAAGTAGGTACATAAATTATACATGATGTTTAAATAGTTAGTTAGTCAAACAGTTGTTTGACTAACAAAGTGATGGGAAAGTGAGGTTCCTACAGGCTAAATGGAGTGACCAGATCACCAAGGAAATAATACTTAAATTCCATCAGGCGACCACGCAGCGATAACTCCATATGGAGCTCACAATCCTCAGCATTGAGAGACCAACTGATAGGATTGACTGTGAAGTATGTTTGATATCTTCAGTTAGAGTCTATATTAAAATAACAGTACCTCTAAGCTGCAGTAATCACGTGGAACTTTGGCGGTAGTTCTTGGTGTCGAGAATTTTCTTGCCACACATGGCGCAGATGCCTTTCTTATACGCGCAGGCTTGGCAGTAGTGGGAGCCCACTTGGTGCACCTTTGTGCGGCAGATTCTGTCGGCAAAGGGTGCAATTTAGTTCAGATGCTGGTGTGGCTTTCTTGTTTAGAAGGAAAAGTGGATTTCTATTCAAATAAGTCCACCTTTGTACATTTACACATGTTATTTCACCTGTTAGATTATGACATTGAAAAGAAAAACTAAAAACCATATGGTGGCCCAATGGGGTCTTAGAATTGGGTATTTGACAAAATATCAAATGAGTTTTTTAAAATGGAATTTTGTATGAAAATACTGGCTTGTGACGTCACATTTCAGAGCACTCTTTTTATGTTTAATCTATTTAAAAATTGCCATTACTAGTAATTGACTAAAATAGATACATTTTCAGAGATATTTTGTTAATTTTTGTTTTAATCAATGAAATAATTTATTGTTGATCGTGTCAAATACCGAATTCTACAGATTAAGTTTTAACTTTTGTATTAATAAGACCAAAGTTAAAAACTGTGTTATTTATTAAAACATGACTTCTCTAAAACAATTTTAAAAACCTATTTAGAGGCTAAAAATTCCTACCATGCCAGGACTTGAACCCACCAGAATTTGACTACATAGTCAAATATCATGTTCTCTCAGTTGTCCATTAGAAAACTGCTTCTAAAGTAAGGGCTATAGGTATGTACTCACTTGCACTCTTGGAACTTGTTTGTGTATGGGTTAAATCTGGCCTTTTTTGCTGTCAGTGCCTTGTTCTCTCCAACTTTTCTGCCGCCACCCTCAGTGGTGTTTCTGGCGCCCGCCTTCCATGGATCAGGCGTGATCACTTTGCCAAGTTTCTTCTCACACTTGTCACAAACCATTTTGCAGGTAAAATCAATAAAAGTATTCTGTTGCTTGTTGTAATGGTAACCAGGCGATAAATACTGACAGTCTTGTCTTGACACGGAATGGAAAACTTAAGGTTTTTTGTGAAGACTGTAGGTAATAGCATGAACTAAATGGACTTTTTAACTAGGTACGGCAAATCTGAAAAGTAGAAACAATAATGATTATCAAGTAATCGCACACAAAGTCAAATAATACACATTTTATTTAATAAGTAGTTCTAATAAGTATGTATTGCAAAAGGGGTTCTATTATTTTATTATCGATATATTTATTTCAGAATAAATCCATATTATTATATTAGTAACAGAAGGAGTTAGTCTATAGTAGTAACTAAACCCTATTACCTATTTCTGTGGGTAATAAACTTCGGCGTTTTAGTCACAAATAGGCTGTTCTAACCTAAATTTTTCCGTCATTGTTTTCCGGCAGAATTCATTTGATTTCAGCAATATTTTACGAGATATGATACTTCGGTTCTCTTTCTAAGCGTGTATGAAAGGAAATCAGAAAATCGGTCGAAATCCTTAAATTACAAGGTATTTAGCCAAATAGGCCGTCTCGTCAACAAAACAAACAACACAGAGTAAAGAAAGAAACAAAACAATAACTGTCACTTGTCAGTAACAACAGTCTTGCCAGAGGATTACTCTTTTCCTACCTTTATGCTCATTTCGCACCCGAAAATAATGTTTCTGTAGAGGCAGTTTTACCTTATAATTCATTTTAACAACTTTCAAATCCAACGTAAGACGAAATTAGCATAATTTTAACTCCATATATAAAAAAATTACACTTTTCCCCCCAGGTCCACCGCGTCATAATATCATATTAATAAATAAATAAAAAGATTGCCTTTATTCCAATGACATTAACACATTAAACTGAGTTGAATTTAATAGCTGAATAAATTATAGTTTTACTGAATTAGATTTGAATATGATAGGTACCTATGCATTTTGTGCAACCACTTCAACGTCAGGTTGTCTTCCGACATAGGCCTCCTCTAGGGCTTTCCACTTCTCTCTATGTCTGGCTATCACTCTCCATCCTCTGGGTAAATCTCTTTATAGGTCTTCCTCTTTTTCTCTTTGCTTCTCATTGCTTCTTCTTCTTCTTCCATTTGGTTACTTCTCTTGTGGCGGCAGAGATGTGGAACGCGTTGCTGTCGTCTGTTTTTCCAGAGACCCTACTCGTATAACCTGGGTGTCTTTAAAACTACAGTCAACCGGCATGTAACAGGTAAACACGTAACATCTTAGACCCCATCTTCACTTAACACCAGGCGTGACTGGGTCAAGTGTCAATTTGTCCAAATAAAAAAAATCTCCCTTTTCCCGTCTTTTCTCTCAATAAAAATGCCCTGTCTACCTGAACTTCACCTTCTTGGTTACACCAACCACTTTTGTTATTTTCTTATTTTTTGTAATGTCCATTTGTCCTTCAGTTTTATATTTAACATACTTCTTTCCATGTTTTGTTGACAAACTTTAAGTTTCTGAAGGAGTTTTTTTATCAGTGACCATGTTTGACAAGTATATGTTAGTCATGGTAGAACACAGACATTGTATACCTACTTTGGATTTATCTATTATTGGTATGTTTTGTTTTTGAATACCTCTTTTAGCGACCAGTATCTGTCCCAAGTGTGCAATAAAGTATAAAGTAGTTTATTTTATCTGTCCTTGTAAAATCTCCACCACAGACTATTTTAATCGGCAGTTATCAAGTGTTTTAAGAAATCGTGTTTTTATAAATAATATAACCTAGCGGTTCTTGGCTATAGGCAATCACATAAATTTTATATTGTGATCTGTGTCAGTCTGAACTTATCTTGGTAAATTTGAAAAAAAGATCAGCAACACTGACCTCTAATAATCTGTGGTAACGTGTTAAAAACATTGAAGCAACGAGATTTTCCATTTGAAACCCTAAACGAAAGCGCGGGAAACCTTAAAGTTGGCGGGCGTATTTTTTTGGTGAAAATTTGTAATAAATATTTTAGCATAGGTTTTTAGGATCAGTTGTATATATTTCAGTAAAATTATTCTAGTATAGCATATATTTATTAAATTTATACATAGCTTCTTCATTACTGGTAAGTTTTTCATATTCTATTGTTCAGGCCCATGGAGGAACCACCCGATCCGGGGGCACAGTCCCCCCGGTCGGTTTTAACATAACTATACAGAACGAATCTACTGGAATGGATACTGATGGTTCCATCAGGTCCGAAAAAAGAAAGCGGTCTAGGGTGCAGCGCAAGGTCTGCAGACACTGCAATAAGAGGAGGAAGCAACACAAGCACGGTTCTGATACTCTTAATGTATGCGGCTGCGACAGTGATGACTCAAGTAAAAAACCCGTTGCTGAAGTGAATATAGCAAAAACTCAGGATACCTCGTCCTGTATGGACGCAGTGTCCTCTGTGTCGTGTCATTCCTTACCCGCGATTCGGCCCCAACAGTCTTCACAGGTTGGCAGAACTCTTTACGAATCCACAGATGTGTCCCCGTTCGTAATTCACATTCAGAAAAATTCAACAGAAGCTTCACCCTTACCCACTCTCCACCCTGTCTCTTTTGGCCAATACCTAAAGAGACGTGGCTATAAAAATATAATTAATGGCAGCGTCAAACGCTTAAGTAGGAGCAAGCTTAGTCTTTCCTTTTCAGATTATAATGATGCCAATTCATTCATTGAAGACTCAGATTTAACAAAAAACAATTTCAAGGCTTTTATACCCACCTTTAGCGTGACGAGGATGGGCATTGTTCGAGGAGTTCCCTCAGAGTGGACACCAGAAGAAGTCCAAGAGAGTATATCTGTACCTATTGGTTGTGGAAATGTTATTAAAGTGAGACGTTTCAACTATAAAGTGCATGGTCCAGTACCTACATGGAAGCCTTCTCAGACAGTTGTTCTAACATTTGATGGACAAGTTTTGCCTAAACGGGTTTTTCTTTGTTATAATGCTCTCCCCGTTGAACTATACACATACCCAACAATCCAATGTTATAACTGTTGTCGCTTTGGACATACAAAAACTAAATGCAACTCGACACCTAGCTGCTACAAATATACTAAAGATCACTCTGGTGGATCTTGTGATGTAGAGGTCAGCAATGCTTCATGCATTTCCTGCAAAGGAAATCATTTTGCCACCAATAAGTCTTGCCCTGAATATGATAGGCAGTCCAGGGTAAAACTTTATATGGCCCAGAACTGCGTATCATACTCTGAGGCCATAAGAATGCATCCGCCTGTCAGCAAATCCTACAGTGATGTCCTAATTTCTGCCCCTACCACCAGCTTTTCAACTCGGCCTGTGCCATCTTCAGTTCCTTCTGAACAATCCCCAAAATCACACAAAAAAACAGTTTTTCGTAAACCCTCAATTCCAAAAACAAGTAAGGGATATGATCGAGCTACCCATCGATCCCTTACTGCTGAGTATGATCCCCCGTCTCCTCCTAACGGCTGTGCCCTTCAAGAGAAAATCAAAGATACTAAGGAGAATAATGAAAACATCTTGGAGCTAATCTCAGCTTTAATACAACATCTTCCTTTTCCAATAATAGTAATTTTGTACCGTCCAACGCCGCCTCTATTATTCAGCTTTTTAAATTAATTTCCAACAATGGCCAGTTTAGGCAAAATCCTACAATGGAATTGCCGCAGCATAACTAGCAAAAAATCAGATTTTATTCATCTTTGTAATAAACATAGTCCTTCCATAGTTTCCCTTTCAGAAACTTGGTTGAAGCCAGGTATCTCTTTTAAAATATCTGGTTTCTCTTGTCTTAGAGAAGACCGAGATGATGGGTATGGTGGGGTGGCGATACTCATCAATAAGTCTTTCTCATTTTCATATTTTCCGCTCCCTTCACACAGCAATGAAATTTCGGTTGTTGCTGCTGTTGTAAATAACATATGTATAGTTTCTGTATATTTTTCTCGTCCATCTGTAAATATTTTATCTGAAATTAGTAACATTATTTCTATTCTCCCTAAGCCTTTTTTGGTGATGGGGGATTTTAATTGCCAACATCAGGCATGGGGCAGCTCTGTAAGTTCTTATTATGGGGATCAACTACTAGATATTATTCAATCACATAATCTTTGCATTTTAAATACTTGTTTACCAACTCGACATACTAAGCCTAATGAGGGAATTAGTGCTCCTGATTTATCTATATGTACTCCTGATCTTGCACTAGTTTTAGAATGGTATCCTCTGTCTTCATCATATGGCAGTGATCATTTTCCGTTAGTTGTTTCCTTCCCAAGTAGTAAACCTCATAAATCAACATTTAAACCCCGTATTAAGCATAGATTAAGTAATGCAGACTGGAGTTCCTTTAGGGACTGTGTTGAGTTAAAAATCAATAATAGTGAATCCCTAGGTGTCACAGATGCAGAGCTGTTTGCTAAGTTTTTGATAGATGCTGCAGATGAGACTTTTCCTTTGAAAAATTATTCATCTGGTAAAATCCCTTCTCCTCCTTGGTGGGATGCAGAGTGCTCTGAGTCTGTAAAAAAGAGAAAGGAAGCTGAAAGGATGTATTGTGATCAAATGACTCCAGAGAATTTCGACAGTTATTTAGAAGTTTCCCGGAAAACTAAAAAACTTTTAAAACAAAAAAAATATGAAGGTTGGCAAAAATTTTGTAGTTCCATCTCACCAAATACTGCACCATCTGCCGTTTGGAAAAATATAAGACGTTT
Organism: Yponomeuta malinellus; assembly: GCA_947308005.1. Taxonomy (NCBI): domain Eukaryota; kingdom Metazoa; phylum Arthropoda; class Insecta; order Lepidoptera; family Yponomeutidae; genus Yponomeuta; species Yponomeuta malinellus. Next base: position 5,317,103 of record OX371020.1, on the reverse strand, counting down.
TCGAACCGCCTTAAGTGATTCTCACACACCTAAAATGTCCCTTTCCCTAGCTGATCAATTTATGGACCACCTAGCTCCTCCCTCTGTTCCAGAACAAACATCCATTTCTCCTATTTGCCATAATGAGCATAAGCAGTCTGTTTTAAACTCTCCTTTCACCTTAGAGGAATTAAAAGGGATCCTCTCTCATGTTAGGGACTCTGCCCCAGGAGAAGATGGTATTCCTTATTCTTTTATTGTTAATCTTAGTGATTCTACTCTACTAACTTACCTAGAATTAATTAATTCAATTGTAGTGTCAGGTGTTATTCCTCTCTCCTGGAAATCCCAAACCATCATTCCAATTTTAAAATCCAGTAAGCCTTCTGCTGACCCTACTTCTTACAGACCCATTGCCCTATCTTCTGTTTTAGTTAAAATTGCTGAATATCTAGTTAAAATTCGTCTTGAGTGGTTCATTGAGAGCAACAATCTTTTATCTCCTTCCCAGTATGGTTTTAGAAAGGGCAGGGGGTACTATTGACAGCTTAAGTGTTTTTACCTCTGACATCCTTATAGCTTTTATAATAATTCAGTCCTTGCAGCGTTTCTTAATATTCGTGCTGCCTATGACAGTGTTCTTGTGTCTGTCCTGAAACAAAAACTTCAGTTATTAAAAGTCCCCAATTTGCTTGTAAATTTTATTGTAAATATACTTTCAGAAAGGTCAATTAATGTGTATATAGATGACAACAAAATATCTAGATTAGTTTCGAGAGGTCTCCCTCAAGGGTCGGTTCTTTCTCCCTTAATGTATAATATTTATACATACGATTTAGATTCTGCCCTTGGTAGCTCTATAGAAGTCTTGCAATATGCAGATGACCTGCTTCTTTATATAACGGGTAACTCAATAGACTCTATGTGCTCATCTCTCACTATCTCACTGTCAGTTCTTCAGCAATGGCTATCTACTAATGGTCTGGATCTGTCTGTCAGTAAGAGTGCTGTAGTCTTGTTTTCAAGAATGAGAAAGCAACCAGACATTTGTGTTGAATATAATTCATCTCCTATTCCAGTAAAAACTCAAGTTAAATTCTTAGGGGTTATTTTAGATTGTCAACTTACTGGACTCCCACACTGTGAATACATTGCTGCCAAGTGTGACCGCTTGTTAAATATTATCAGGTGCCTTTCAGGGGTTTGGTGGGGTGCTCATCCTTCTTCATTGAGGTTGCTCTATAATGCTTTAATAAGAAGTGTTCTGGATTACGGAACCTTCTTGTTGGAGCCTGGTAGTGCAGCTGGTTTCAAGAAATTGGATGCTGTGCAGTCCAAGGCTTTGAGAATTATCTCAGGAGCTATGAAATCTAGTCCAATTAATTGTCTACAAGTAGAGTGTGGAGAGCCTCCTCTTAGGTTAAGACGTCAATATCTATCTGATAGATTTCTAAGTCGCTGCTTACAGCTTTCTAATCATCCGTTGTTGGGTAAATTACAACTTCTTTCAGAGTTACTGACAACGTCCAAGTATTGGTCTCACAGGGGTTCTCCGTGTCTTGTCAAGAGTTTTCTGAAATTCAACTCTATTGAAGCTCCATGCCATAACTCCAAATTGCTTCCTATTTTCCATAGCCCTTACAACTCTTTAGTGCACGTCCCAAACGTCAGTCTTAATTTAGGTATTTCTAAACGTGACATCTGTCAAAACGCTGAGTTTAATAACCTTTTAGACAACCAATTCCAGGGGTGGCATACCATTTTTACTGATGCCTCAAAACACCTAGACAGTTGTGTAGGTGTGGGTGTTCTTCATGCACAATATACTATAGTTAAAAAAATTAAACTTCCTCCTGAATCTTCAGTATATTCTGGTGAATGCTTTGGGCTCCTAAAAGCGATAGAATATATTTTGTTAATGGGTCTTAAGAATACTTTAGTTCTGACAGATTCACTAAGCTCCCTTCAGACCTTAATTAAATTTCCATTTTTCTCTGTAATTCACCCAACCATTTTTGATATTCGCAATTTGCTATTTAAATGCACGGAGAAAGGCCTTGTTGTACATTTTGGGTGGATCCCTTCTCACTGCGGCATAATCGGTAATGAAAAGGCTGATGAACTTGCGAATTCTGCGGTGGATTGTGGAGACCTATACCCATATAAAAACCACTATAACGACCTTGCCACTCTTCCCAGGGTTTATCTCCAGGCTTCCTGGGATAAGACCTGGATAGAGAACCTTTCAAAAGGTATTCATTACCGCAGAATCCAACCCATTATTTCGCCAAAGCCATGATTCTGTAGTGCCGATGCCAAGTTTAGCAAAAAGATTATTTCAACTTTGATACGAATGCGTCTGGGCCACACTTCAACTCCGGCCCACCTTGCTAGACTTGGCATTGTGCAGAGTCCTGCCTGTACCTGTGGAGCTGAGCTAGGAGATATTAATCATTTACTATTTTCCTGTTCTGATTGTGATCATTCCTTCTTTTTTGCTTCCCTGACCTCCCTTGGTGTTCCTTTTCCTTCCTCTGCATCCTGCCTCTTATTTAGTTATAATGTAAATATTTATAAATGTATAGCAGCATTTTTAAGTAAAAACGATATTAAAATTTAGTCTTCTTTGTATATATCCTTATTTTAAATACTTTTATTTTAGTTTGTCTTTTATATATTTTTTCATTTTAATTCCTAATATTATTAACAGCTGACTCTAATAACTTTTTCCAAATTCCGTTCCTTTTTCCTTAAAATTTTCAATTAAGTTCCGTTTCCCTACCTTTATCCTTAAAAGTCCTTCAATAACTTGACACTGGCGTAGGCACAAACCGTGCAGAGCCAATAATGCAAAAAAAAAAAAAAACCCTAAACAGAAGTTTGAGTGTTTGCGTTTGAAATTATTTGAATCCTCCTTAATATGAAACTTTATTCATAACACAACAAAAAAAACTAATTGAAATAAGAAACTGGACTTAACATTAGTTTATAAATATATATTAATATAAATTATAAAAATATATAAATTACATAAATTCTATATTTACAAATAAAACACCTGCCCCAGGTCACTGTCCCGCAGTATTAAATATTTTTTATTTAGCCTTTCGTAAGGTTTGTTTGATTTTCTCTGTGATGAGGTTTTCAACACAACTTGGTAACCACGATAAATTGGTACAAGGTATCTAAGTAAGTAGGTAATTAAAACCAGGTCTAGAATTTTATTTATGTATAGTAGGTACTTTATTATAAAACAATATCCTTCAAATTGCCTTGGGCCCTATCTTGCACGCTGTTCGTGAATGAAAAATAGACTAAGATTCGCGCCATCCCGCTGCGATTTAGGGTATGAGGATGGGTCGGATGGGGCGATCAGCTACTGTTTTTGACTTTTTATTCATAAGGGGCGATTCTTTGTCCACGTCTTACGCCCGCTTATTAACAGAAAACTAGCTGTCCCGGCCATTGAGTTAAATAGCGAACTTCGTACCGCCACAGAATCAGTCGATATTATGATTCTTGTTACCATGGCAACGCAATAAATAAATATTTAGAGTATGGCTTGAAAAAAGGTTACCTTTATTATCCTTTGTCTCAATTCAGATCTTTGTCTATCTGTATGCCAAGGTTCATGTACCTAATTCCGGTTATTAAGTAACAAACATACAAACATCTTCACAAAATTAAACATTTATAATTTTAAAGTAGGATAAGCGGGTGGGGCTGTCAGGTTTCACGGCCGCGTCTAAAAATAAGCTTTAATTTGTAGCTCAAACTGCACAATTGTGTTACGCGTCACTGGCGGCTTCTGGCGGCACGAGTCAAGCAAGAGGATCTCAGTAATGGCTACTTTGCTCTACTCAACAATATATAAATGCACACGCGACCCGTAATTACAGAGTTACAGCTCATACAAGGACGGCCTATCATAACGCCCTCTGTTGAGACCGGTATGCCGATTTCAAACTAGTTATAAAGTTCATGGTGAAAGGATAAAATTATGTACAACCACGAAGCCCTTTTAAGCTTAAATGGGAATTTTCTTAGTAGGTATTGCTATTTTAGTTTAGTGACAATATCAGTTGCCCTACTAAATATTCTAATTACTAGGTAAATATGATATGAACTTCCATTTTTCTAGGTTCTTGTTTCGTCGCTTCCTTGATGACTCCCCTGTGAAATTAATAAATTGACTTGAGTCCACCATTTGCCTAATCCAAAACCTAAAGATTTGTTATTGATATCATAAGTACAGGCGACAGCACATCAACCATTGACCGTTAGCTACGTACGTGCACTTTTACTCAGTTACGTTACGGACGACTATACAACAAAAATGTAAAGGATTAACTGCTTTTGACTGTACTTCAATACCCTCCGTGTTCATCAACGAACACAAAAAATCGAGCGTCTCAGGGGAGGAAACGCCTTGTAGAGTACAATCGTCAGCAGGGTCAACCCTCACATTTTTGTTCCAAAGTCTTCCTTAACGCAACTGATTAGAGCCCGCTAATATAACGGTTGACTTACTGTCAATTGTACAAGACAGAGGAAGCATTTAGGAGAGAGGCTTTGGCTTGGTTTATTTAATAACAATAACTTAACTTAATAATAATTTATCAAAACAGAGCTTAATCGAATTTTGTATAAAGCCCAGGCAGCCATCGATGTGAGTCACGCACTCTATAAAAAGTTTGCTGTATAGTAAATAAATCAGCTCCGGTTCCCTTATGAATTTCACCATTGTGGTCTATGTGAAAGTATAGAAAGTATATTCCATGCGCTTACGCCCAGAATCTGAGCAATTATTAGCTGCATTAGTTTAATTGACTACAGACCAATGTCATTAGCGTACCTGAGTTTCAGAAAATGCCTGCGCCAAGTTAGTAAATTGAGGCGTATTAGAGCTCTGCTTAAAATCTTTCCGTGACCCTTTCACCTTCGCTTCATAATGTTGCGGACTCTGGATTGGATACTCATCCCATTTAGCAGATCTTGAATAGTCATTCTCGGTTTCCGTTGCTGTCTCAAGAACTAGAGGGTTTTCTGAAGCACCATTTTCAGTTAAACTTATTTCTGAATTGTCACCGTAACTTGCTTTAACTTTTATAATGTCATGTAGTTCGTCTTCTAAGGTTCGTGATGCATTTACTTTTGTTTCATTTTCTGCAGTAGTTGCGTTAGGATTTGATAGTTCAACAAGATTTTTCGCGTCGAAAGGATTGCCTTTCCTAAATGAATATGTAAACATTGTTGATTCGTTTTCTTTATCGGTGTTCTTTATTTTATTATGTTTACAATTTTCTCCATTAAGTTTTTCTTCTAAAGTGTCAGCATCCATTATTGCTAAAGGACTTTTTGCATGAGTGGTTTCATAAAGTACGAAGTCTTTATTGTCATTTAATTTAACAACTTTTTGTAGCTGAACTCGGTTTTTGCTAGATATCGTCTTAGAATTTAATATGTTATTGATGTTCTTTAAAAACTGCTCGTTTTTCAGGCGCTGTTTGACTATGACTTGCGGTTGGTAAAGAAAAACTTGCGGTTGGCGCACTACGTAGGTCATCTCAACGTTTTTTTCTTCTAAATCGCCATCAGTGGTAGTTGGTAACTCTATTGTTGGTATGGCGCTGAGTTTTGACAACACGTCGAGAAGCTGTGAATCCCGCAGTCGGTTAAATTCACTGGCAAAAAGATCTGGATTCGACTCTGGAGTTGGAGTTATCCCACTGTACGCTTCGGGAGTTTGACTTCGTTTTGCCTGTTTTTCTGGAAACTCTTCATCTAGGATTCGGGTGAATAACGTATGCAGTTCTGATTGGCTGAAATTTTCTTCGTTTTCCATAGTATTTTTTGATTTTTTTTTAAACTGGTAGTTGAACGAATTCGACGATTTAGTTTGTTGATTTGAAATTTTACTATTGATATTGCTAATGTTATTTTGCTTCAAGTTTGATGAATTTGTAAGTTTCTCATAATTTGACATAAAGTCCTCGAATTGCAGGTTATCATTCATAGCGCTACCATCATATTTTTTATGGAGATTTTGTAGATTACCACCATAGGGCGCCTTATCAAAATTATCCTTTTGTTTCAAGCCTGTGCTTTGTTGCTTAATGAATGGGATGTAATTTTTATGATCTTCCGACGGAACCAGTGAGCCTTTGGGATATCTGAATGGTGCGCCATCATCTGGTTTATAAATAGCATCAACCAATTTGATTAGATCAGGGCTTAATTTATTTTTATCTTTATTTGCTGCCTTTATGTTAAGTAAAGTTTGATCATTCAAGATCCCGGGTATTTTGTCAGGTCTATTTAAGCCGTTTTTTGGTTGCAATAATTTTTCCATATTCTTAATTCTGTCAGTCAAATACTCGTTGTCAGTTTTAAATGGTGGTATTTTTTTTTGCTCATCATTTGGCGAATACTTTACCAACGCAAGTAGATCGTTAATGTTTTTACTTATCTCTTTTATGGTATCAGAGTGATCTTTGACATTTTCTTTATTTCTATTACGGTCAGTGCTGAATTGAACATTACTCTGAATAATTTTGTGGTACGTACAATCAGCATTTTCAATGTAACGTTGCACAATGGAGGTAATGGAATCTAAAAATCTTTTCAACACATAGCTCTTGCAATACTGAAGGAAATTGTCGTCAGTTTCCCTTTGTAAATAGTCTGCTGATCTTTTTGTTCTGTCCGTTTGCAATTTAGTGAGTAAAGTAGACGTTTTCTGTGTCATGTCTCGAATGTCTAAATCTGATGCATGGTCGGAGTTGGTATGGTCCAAGTCCGTATCATTATTAATACCGTAATTTCTGAGCACATCATACACATCTTTTATCCTGAGATTCTCATTTTCTTCTTGATTTTGGGTTTCATAACTAGTCAGTAGAAGATCTTTGTCATTTTCTTCTATGTTTTCCGATCCTCCTCTTCCAAAAACTTTTCCTAAGTTAAGAGGTTTTATTTCAACGCTACTTTGACTTCCAAAACTGTATAGTTTTGGTTGTTTTATGTGATAGTGACAGCTTTTTGTATCAGTTTCATATTCTTGATAAACGGAATCAAAAGATTTGGTTAATAACTGGAGATTCTCATTTCTGCACGCTTGATTATCTGGATTTAAAATAAAAGGACGCAAACTTAGAAGAATTTCATCAAGTAAATTTATTGGTGGTGCACTTCTCTTGAGCAGTTTTATTATGTCAAGCAGCAATGGTTTTACAATTGTTTCGTAACTTTTATCTATATTTTGATTATCCAAAGAGTTACCAATTTGTGGTACGTTTTCTTGATCTAAATAAGCCTTGATTAGTTTTGCAATATTATGCAGATGTTCCTTGTTAGTTAGACTTTGCCCGTTGGCTATAATTTTAGCTAGGCTTTTCCACATGATGTCAAGATTGTCATTGTATTTTTTACAAGGAGCATCTCGAGAATAATCCGCATCAGTGACCGCACGCTTTTTCCTATCGAAACCCAAGTTTGAATCGAATTGCTGAAAGTGGCAAAATAAGCATTTTAATAATTTCGAACCTACTTATCATCTTGTAAATTCAATGTAGTACATAACTAAATAAATTATCTGGCAATTAAGATACATGCAAACATATTCAACTTACATTTGGTTTACTTCGCATTGTATAGTATGTATTTCTCAGTCTCATCGGCTTGAATATCTGTGAAAATGAGTCATTATACTTCAGCTATGTAGTAACACCATTAACTTCGTTCACAAGAAATCGTTTGTCATATTTTGAAATAATATGTCTGAATTTTCGTATGTCTGAGCCAGTTAGTCTCAACCTATGAAAGCACTCGCCGATCGGCACCGCACACGGCAAAATTATACACTGTTAAAAGCTATGTCAAGTCACTGTGGTCTGGAGTATCTACTATTGCATAAAGCTACTGGCGGAACAATTATAAAAAAATCAGTCTATAAGTTTATAAGTAAGTACTTATAAACTTATAGACTGATTTACGATATTACAAAAACACAATCCGTAAAACTCTCCACTGATGCTATTTAAATAGTCTGTGGTTAATGGAAAGATAAACATAAACATTTACATACAGGCACATACATTGCTTCTGGCCCCACACTAGGATACCCTGTGTCGTGGGAACCAGAAACAACGACATCACAAACATGTAAACATCCAAGACCTGGAGTTTTTTTTTGTCCCCAGCCGGGATTCGAACCCAGGACCTCTCGCATGGTATGCAGATGCACTACCGCTGCGCCACGAGGTCGTCTACGTAGATGTAACCACAGATGACTAAAATTGGCTTTGAGAGGTGTTTTAGAGACGTCGTGTTTTTAAAAATAGCATGTAAGTATGCAAACCCTTGAATAACGCAATGAGTCTTGTTCGACGTTATTTCGGAGTATCTGAAATATAATGTTAACCATTTTGATTGAATTATCTAAGTCACAAATATCTTCGATTCTTATTTCTTTTTGTAAACTGGCTAAATGCGTGTCTGGCCACGCGAACCGCACGGCACGCCTATGTAGGGTTCCGTAAAAGAAGGACTTTATTACCTGCTTTACAGAACTAGCAACTTCATCAACGTAATTTTCAATAGAATTTTTACGAAGTTTTCCTTGTAAAGTTAGCCGTGATAGTTTTCAAAAGTTCATTACATGTGAACGTTTCCACGTTGAATTCTTTCACGTTTCTACTCTCATCCGTTTAGCCGGGAGAGGCGGGGGGAGATGAACTACTCTAACAAAAATTTGTGTTTAAAGCTTAATATGTCAGAAACGGATCCGTTAATCGAAAAATGGTTGTCCTATACTCACAATATTTTTAAATGACCAGTTCAACGATACCCCGCATTATGGTGTCATCATCATCATCATGAGCCATTTGACGCCCACTGCAGGACATAGGCCTCCCTCATGGTTTTCCAAGCTTCCCGGTCTTGTGCCGCCCGCATCCAGCGACTCCCCGCCACCGTAACCAGGTCGTCAGACCATCTGTTGGGGGGCCTGCCCACGCTCCGGTCCGCGGTCGCCAGGTCAGAACTTTTTCACCCCAACGGCCATCAGTTCTCCGAGATATGCGCCGCCTACTGCCCGCTCGCCCCCACTATGGTGTAGGCGAGAAAAAAAAATTGCATCCCTAATTTAGGTGCAGGGGACGTACGCTAGAATTTTTTTTTAAATACTTTATCCTACATTTTGTCTGCGTAATTAGTATATACCTATATCTATGCCAAATTTCGGCTTTCTAATACTTGTTGTCTCTGTGCTAAACCGCGGACAGACAGACAGACAGACGGACGGACATGGCGAAAATATAAGGGTTCCTTCTTGACTACGGAACCCTAAAAACTTGCCTACTTACTGTTTCTTCTTTTTTCGGTACCTAGAATTGTAAAATTAAAATTTTAGCAGACCTAATTTTTCTTTTAGTAAGTAGATACCTTAAAGTAGGTACTTATTTGTTTATTGTGATTCAGCAGCAGCAATCCGTTTTATAAATAGTAATCCTGACTACTTACATATTTCAAAACGAATGACTGAAAAACAGGACAATCAATCGTCAAAATAAAATCGATGAAGTTGTAGATACATAGAGGAAAAGTAGATATGATGTGGGTAGTATTAGTAATTTTGATATGTAGGATTTGGTGATTATACTAAAAATTGCATCTGTTTCTGCTAAATGTGTAAACCCTGTCTAAAATCACAAAAAAAAATATTCCCGATTCCTGCTAAGTACCTAGTTGTTGTAGATTGGTATTGTTTTGTAAAAAGTAGGTACGTACCCCCAAATTCGTTTGAGTCAACTGTAGTAAAAAACTATTCATTTGAGATTTTTGAGAATTAAACAAATAACATTGAGAGTTGCGAACAATTGCAATTAAAATAGGCAGGTGAAACAGAAATACCTACGTTATATTCGTATACATTGGAACACGTGATATCCATTACGGGTTTTACTCAATCCGTATCAAGATGCGTCTTGTAAAACCCGCAATGGACAACACATAGGATCCTAAATGTATATATAAGCTAAAAGTGTATAAAAAATGGCGTCGCAAATTAAAATAGCCGAAATGTAGGTTGTTACTAACCAATCGTTTATCTTTTGGAACCTGAAATTAAATAATTTTAAAGCATCATACATATAACCTACATAGAACAAACAGTCTTTCTGCAATTCGCTAAAGCCCTATAGAGTGCCTTATGGATCGTGGTGTGGGCCACACAGAAAGGACGTGGGGGCGGAAAAGACGCGACGCGTTGTATAGAGCGTACCTACTTTTGTATTTATTTAAGTACATTGTTTAAAAAATACACGTTTCATTCGTGCAAGGCTTCGATAAACCATTGCAGGTTTGTCTCGAAGCTAGCGTCTTCGGATATTACAATCCTAGCTACCTACGAATTGCAGCTGCATATTGCGCTATGCAGCTCTTCTGTAACCACTAAAGCCCTTTGAGGGTGCCTTTCGGAACCTTGTACCAGTGGGTAGGTATAAAGTCACCTCAGAATCTCAGATTTCCCCAGAAATTTTTCTCTCACTTTTAACGAGTGGTATATTATCTCTAAAACACTTACGGCCTTATTTATAAAAACACAGCACTCCTAAGAGGCAGTTTATTTAATCCGTGGTTACGACTTTTCCTTGTAAAATCTCTACCACAGTCTATTTTAATCGGCGTTTTAAGGAATCGTGTTTTTTATCAATAAGACCGTATTGTGTTTGTGTACAATATTTTTTACATTTAAACTATGTGCCCACCGGCTTTAAAATACTTACGAAGAAAACTTCTAATGCCTAAAGTAGAAAACATAGGTTGGTAAAAAAGAGATCATTTTAGTTACTGAAAGTCATTTCATGATTTCGTAAATACAGTTATATGTAGGTACTTACACCCAATTTTATTGCATCCTAATTAAAAAATAATCAACGGATTGATTAACAGACTGACTCTACTTTTAGTAATAGTCAATTTTGCAGTTGTAATCTTTAACTTACTGAAATATGTAATTTGTCATTGCCATCTTCTACCTTCACATTCTGACCAAAACTTTTATTTATAGCATCCTTATAATCTGTTAAATTATTATTTTTTAAGCGACCATTTAATCCAAGAATTCCAGTAAGCTGCTTAAGGCTTCCCGGGTTAAAATTTTGGTATCTCAAGTCATTAGTGAATATATCTTCATTTTCTTTAACATTTTGATGTATGGAATTATCGCCAACGAATGGTTTAGCACTTTCTTTGAGTCCAGCAGAATTTTCTTTTTTGCTTTGTTCTGTTTCATTAACCGAAGTATACAGGGATTTGTTTTCAACATCAATGAGCTTGCTTGCCACTAGTATCTTATGCAGTTCTAGTGACATTATGTTAAGTAGGTCGGGGTCAAGGTTTTTAAGAACATTTCCAACTTTAGACTCTTCATATTTTGTAGATTTGTTAAGTTTTTCTACAACTATACTTTTGGTTCTATCGTTGTGCGCTTGTTCTTCATTCTGCAATAGTTAATTCAACATTAACAATGACTCAAATTCTATGTAACTGCAGTCATATTTTATTTATTTACTTACCTCATTATTAACTCCAGTAGGCCACTGTTTGAAGTTGAAAATATTTTAATATACTTACTTAATAGTCAGTAAGACTTGTACATTGTTATTTTAAACTTTATTTTCCATTCCTAACCCTTGTCACAGATGTGTTTCATGTATTTGTATTATTAAGCTCATCCCAGATGTGTTTTGCGTATTTATAACAAATATAAAACACACCTGTGATTCATTACGGAGGCATAAATTGCCACGAAACAACAGAATACGAAATCATGATTGTGGCCTTAAAGTATCATTCCATCATAACAAATTCGAATTACTTACCCCGATGGCAGAGGATATGACACTCCCAACAAATATCCACCACCACATTTTCATCTCAAACACCTACAGCAAATAAAGCTCCTTCGACACAGAAATCTTCGTCACCTTGCTCAAGCGAAGAGAATGGGTACTAATTTTCATTAGTGTTAAGTAAAACGGTAACAAATCGATTCTTCGCGACTTCATGAGGACTTACGCGACGTGTGACTCAAAAGTCAAATGTCTTCACTAGTTTTGCTTGTTGTCCTAAGTGTCGTACATTGGAGAATCTGAGTGATTCTGCGTTCTATATTATTCACTAATCGCACTAGAGCGGTTACTAAGCATGCGGGCAAATGCTCGCATTTATAGAATGTATGAAAGTGTAGGGAAGGTGAAAGGGTGGAAGAAATGAAAGAATTTTTCTATTTTGGGAGGCTGTTTTGTGTTACTTTGAATGACATGATGGGTACCTACTACCTGTGCTACTATAGTAGTTCTTGGTATGCTAAGAACTTTATGATTTTGTGGACTGAAAGAAGTGACTAGAATTGAGAATGGAATGTTGCGTTGCCATGGACATACGGACATAGAGGACAAAAGATTGACGAAAGAAATACATCGAGTGGACGTGGATGGAAGGGCCGGTAAGGCATGTCCCAGGCTGACATACTTCGACCAAATGGCAAAATAAAAAGTACCCGAAGCCGGCATATGTGCATGCAACGCCTAATAAATGTTGATGGAGCGAAAAAGGTCTATTAGGAATAGGATCGTGACAATTGGCAAAGATTGGTCTCTGCCTACCCCTCCATATCCTGGAGGGGTAAGTTTATGTTATGTAGTGTTTTTTTTAATTTCATTCGCCCCGAAAGTGAAAGTAAGTACGTTTCAGCTTTAACTTTCTTTCAAAATTTAGGCTGTTTGGTTGGTCTGGTATCTAGGTAGTAACATTTTAAAAACCTATTTAGAGGCTAAAAATTCCACCCATGCCGAGACTTGAACCCGCGACCTCTGGCTCACCGTGCCAGCGCTCTCCCAACTGAGTTAACGGGCAAGTGCAACCATCGATGAAATTTCGAGCCTCTTTACAAACAATGAAATTTCTCATCGATGCTTGCACTTGCCCATTAGCCTCTAAATAGGTTTCTAAAATTGTCCTCAGCACGGGTTAGTGCAACAAAAAGAATATAATCATGTAGGTACAGCGATATCATTCCGATGTAAAAACCTAACTGCAAAGTGGGTTGCTCGGGGCTGCAAGTGATGTAAATCACTTCGGCCAGATGTCGCTGCCTGTACGTAACACAGAGAAGTGTGTATAAAGAGGCTCGAAATTTCATCGATGCTTGCACTTTCTCATTAGCTCAGTTGGGAGAGCCCTGGCACGGAGAGCCAGAGGTCGCGGGTTCAAGTCCCGGGATGGGTCGAATTTTTGGCCTCTAAATAGGTTTTTAAAATTGTCCTCAGCACTGGTTAGTGCAACAAAACGAATATAAGGTAGCAACATGTTGGATTACCGTAGTCGTGGGCGCCGTACCTATTAACTTTGGGTGTGTTTCCGTATTTGTTATCTCCTTTTCCGGTTTTCAGTTTCGGACAAGACTAAGTGATTGTGTTGTTTAGATGTTGTTTATTTCATAATTTTAATTTTAGCTCGTTATCGACATCTTGTAGTTGGTGCATTGGTGTAAATTGTACCCCGTGTGTTCATAAGTTATAAGACAACTTTTCATATAACAAAGTTTTATTCTCTGATGTACCTACTGGCCACATTGCTTGGATTGCTTATTATTTATAATCTTAAAAATTAAATTACTTTTTATTGTCTGCATAAAGCTGGAAAAAACCTATGGAGATTTTTAATTAAATAAAATCTCTGGCATTTTTCCGAGCGGTTCCGTGCTTCGCAAGGCACGTTAAGCTGTTGGTGCCGGCTGCCTTCGATAGATGGCAGTCGTTAAGCCAAGTCAGAGGCCTTAGGGCGGCTTGACAACTTCTGACAGTAGACGAGCCACTAGTCTACAAGCCTCCACCAATCCGGACTTGGCCCCCGTGGTGGAGTATGGCCTATACCTTCCTCAGGGAAGAGACCCGTGCCCCTCGGTGGGGACATAATGGGTTGATGATGATGATGAAAATCTCTTGGGGCTAGCCGTTAATTTGTTTACTACCTACTCATTGAAGCAGTACAGGGAGTCTTGTTATCTTCCTGACCGCCCGAGAAGTGACCGTTCTTGCTCTGTTAGAACTCCAGCCAACATTAAATCGATCAGGGAGCGACTTCGCTGAAACCCATGTCGAACTCAGAAGAAGATGGCTCTTCAGACCAATACCTCGAGAATATGAGTGAACAGAATATTGAAATATGATTTCAAGGTAAGGGCCTATCGTCAAAGAAAAGTTCAGTAGGTACTTAAACGAACGCCTAAGAAAATTAAAGCTTATTCGATGCCGGCAGGTTTTAAAAGAGACACGATCCGATAGAAGCCTTGTTTACTGACGAAAAAATGTTTACCGTTGAAGAAAAGTTCAATTAACCAAATGATAAAGTACGCCAACAGCTCAAAAGAGGTCCCACCTTCTGTGCGAAATGTCCTTCGTTTACATAATCGAGCAATTATCATGTTTCGGTGGGAAGTTTCGTATGAAGGAGCGACGGAACTGCATTTTTGTCAACAAGGTGTCAAAGTGAAGGCATAAAATTACCAGAATTACATATTGGAGGGTGTTGTAAAACCGTTATCCAAGATCTTTATAAAAAAATAAAGAATGGGTGATCCAGCAAGATTTTGCGCCTTCGTATAAGGCCAAGTCCACGCAAAGTGGTTAAAGGAGTGGTCCAGGTTTCATCAGCACAGAAGAATGGCCTTCATCAAGCCCAGACTTAAGCTCGCTTGATTACGTACTTACTTTGGACAGAATTGGAGCTGAGGGTCTGCTGAAAGTCTCACCCAAACCTGGCATCTCTTAAGCTATCAACACAAGGGCGGCTATATTGAATAATATTTTCTTATTTTACTGCAACTATAACTGTTAACATAATTTGTAAGTTTCATTTTTAATTTTTGTTTGCCTCAAAACTTATGAACATACGAGGTAGAATTTTGTCACAAATCCGTTCAGTTACTAGCTACATACAGTATGTCCAATTAGAACGACGACGTCCTGAATAACGCGTGGGTCTAAATTAATGTTCTCTTTCGGAGCATGTTTTTCTTGATAGAACCTACCTGCTTGCATCTTTACGATAATTTCATTACAGTTCTGCTTATACGTTATTTATTGTTTTTATTTACACCATAATTCAGCTCTTGTCAGCCGCCCTGCGAAGATTATCGCTCCACCGAGTCTGAGGACGTCCTAGACTACGTTTACCGATCCGCGGTCTCCACTCAAGAACTTGTCTACCCCATCGGTTATTAGTTCTTCGGATAATATGGCCGGCCCACTGCCACTTCAGCATGCTAATTCGGTGGGCTATGTCGGTGACTTTGGTTCTCTGTCGGATCACCTCGTTTCGAATTCGATCTTTCAGAGAAACCCCGAGCATAGCCCTTTCCATAGCAGGGCGGCTGGCAAGAGCTGGATGAGTGTAGCCGAGGACCGAGATCAGTGGCGTGCTATAGGAGAGGCCTATGTCCAGCAGTGGACAAGCATAGGCTGATGATGATGAAGATGACACCATAATTTTAGATTACCTATATACGCTGTCAGACATTGCAGCACGTGCTATGGCTTATCTTACTTTCATTGATAAGGAAAAACCATATTTCATTCTATAATCTCATCAGAATATTTTTATTTCTTTGTTGAGCAAAAATATTGTTCCATGACCAATAAATTAAGTAGAGACTACTAGATACTACATCAAAAGCTCTATTATTTTAAAACTGGCATAATAAACACTTTCATTTCTATCAACTTAAAAATAAGCAATAATTATATCATTCTAAAAATTATATTGCACTTAATAAAATATTGATATTTAAAATAAAGTTAACTAAAGTTACTAACTTTGACTAGTTACTTTCTCGTTTGGTGAATTACTCCTTTTTGCTTCACTATCGTCAGGCTTAACTTCTACTTGATGTGTTGGGAATTCTTGATTGCCAGTGTTGTAATATTGTTGTTCATAGTTCTGAGCTTCATAATTTGGATCTGTTGCATAGTTTTCATATTGACCTTCATACTGAGCGTTAGGATCTGTATACTGCTGTTCGGGATACTGCCCGTACATTTCTTGCTGTCCTTCAGGATAGTTCTGCTGTTCATAGTTCTGATCATAACCTTGCTGATTTTGATATTCAGTGTTTTCTTGATATTGCTCTGCATAATTCGGATCATAATTTTGATCATGAGCATATTCAGCTTGATTCTGATCTAAGTGTTGCTCATACTGTTGCATGTGCTCTACATCCATAGTATTATCCACTACAGCAGTTTTATAACCTTGTTTCTCAACATTTTCTACGCCAGTATCTTTTTCAGGCGCATCCACGTGTGATTCGTCATACGAAATCAAAACTTGTTGAGGTTCTTCGTATGTATTCAAGTTTTGGGGTTCAGTATTTTCGAGTTTTATAGAGTTTCTCGATGTTTGCCGGCTGAGTGCTCGTGATTGGTTGTTACTGTGGACTCGGTGCTTTCCGACATCTGAGTTCGAGGGCTGTCGACTGACCGGGGTGAGTCGGGCGGTGTCAGCTCGGGGATACTCGGATCTTGGTTCGGGGGCGGGATAGGAGTCATGTTGGTTGGCTGGAGACTGGTGCGTGGTTGGTGCTGGAAGATTAGGAGAAAGATTAGAATCTATGCAGATGATATTCTTGTTCCGTTGCGAATTTCAGACGTACCTACGTAAATACTACAGTTCAGCACTCCAACACAAACACAACACAAGCAATATTTGAAAGTGAAATTAAAATGCCTAAGATAATTCTTGATAATATTAATAATGATGAAGAAGGGGAAGAAAGAAAATCATAATCGACTAATATATTTTTTAAGATGCACATTTCAATTCTGGACTCCTTTTAATGATAATTAGTTTTGATCGTAAATTAAGGCACCCTAGGCTAGCAAAGATGTAATTTATATTATGTCTTTCCATCTATGGGTGAGTTGAGGATAAGGAAAATGCGCTGATGATGGTGATGATAATGATGAAATGGGGAGTGCGATGAATTTACCTTGGGAAATTGTGTCAGGTGCCTTGGCCTGCATCGAGCGACTCAGTAGGTCTACTTGACGGTGCAGAGTTGCCAGTTCTTCCCTGAAGCAGATACACACACTCTGTGGTAAACACACAAAACACGCAAAAACACTGCTGCAAAACTTGATGTGGACCTTCTCATATGTTTGTGCCAAAACGTAGTTTTCTGGCAATGGGCAATTAACTTTCTTGCAATAACAATATTTCACAAAGGTGCTTACCCAATGTATTGTCTGCCTACTAAAGCACTTTCCATAAAAACTTCTAATCTACCTCTGCACTGCAGTCGTCTAATTTACATGCAAACGTCACAAAACTTCTAAACTACGTCAAACGTTACCTTCTGGGGATCGTCGTCAGACTCTCCACCCATTCTATCAATCGAGAGATCACTGAAGCATCTAGTCAGATTACCAACATCATCTCTACCGTAACCACGTCTGGAGTATCTATTAGTGTAAGGAGTTGAGGTGTGGTACGTGCGATCTAAATCATATGATGATCGGGAGTTAGGATAGCCGCTGACTGGCGTGTAGCATCGTGATGGCGGTGCGACGGTGGTGACACAGTACTTTTTATGCGAACACCATAGGTTCCGTAGTTTTCTCATGAGCTCGGAATTACGGCAAAGCAATTGGATTCTCTCTGCTCTGGAAAGTTAAGAGTGCGATTAAGATGTTTGTGTTTTAAAAGGGGTTGCTCAAGATGAGAGTTAGGGCGTGGCTTCTTTAAATTTGTTTTTTTTTAGATACTGACAGGTTATAATGCCCGGCAGATACCACTGGACGCTGTATAAATCATCTGATTATGTAGAGATGCAAAGGCCAAAGTTCAAAGTTATGATGCCCTATGGCAGATTACTTGAATAGAAATTGGCGAAGTCGGGATGAGTTTGCGATGGACACGTAAAAGCAGTTTTGTTTAGTTATTTAGTTATTTTGACTCTACGAAAGTCCAAATATTTCAAAAAAACATCCCGAATCCATCAACTTTACATGGACGCATTTGATCAAGTTATTTTTAGGCATTATACCACAGCATCTAAGTGTCTTGATAAAATTTAGAAGTCTTCTTTTACGACGAATACACATTTATTAAAATTGTTATCATTACCCTCACATTTACATAAACATAATTAAAGTATGATACATTCTTTCGAATTTTCATACACTAGATAATAGCAGGAAAAACTTAATATAACAAAGAAGATAACACGATATTATGTTAAAACCAACTATAGCACATTGCACGTAATTATTGCTGGTATGTAGGTAATTCTTCATATTGAGGCAGCATACTAAGTTAATTTGATATTTATAAAACATGCTATATGAATACGATCTACGGTATACATTTGTAACAGATAAAATTAGGTACTATGATTATTTTATGTAAGTAACTTCACTATCATCTATTTTCTTCGTATTGATTGACTCTGGCTCAACATTTTCCTCCTTGATTTCATCAGAGTTTTGATTAGCTGACCCAGACTCTAGTGGTTTATATTCTGTATGTGCTGCTTCCGCAGCAATTGCAGTTTCTTCTGCTTGTTTGGTCTCAGTAGTTAAGACGCCTTCTTCAGTATTCAATATGTCTCTATCGACAGTGTCATCAGATGCATCTTTTGCTGTATCAATATGCTGTTGTGGTTGTTCGATGACGGGATTTATTTCTTCTGAATTTTCTAATATTTCAGTTGTAGTTTTATCTTCTAGTTCATCAAGATTGGGGTCGGTGTCATTTACTGTCTCTACTTTCAAATTATCTTTACAGGCTCCATCTATATCCTTAACTTCAATAATGGGTGCGTTTCCATCTTCAGTATCTTTACCATCTACATCACAGTGCTTAGCTTCTAGAACCTCTATGTTTTCATCCAAAACATTCACTTTACCATCCGTCACTTCCATGCTAATACTGTTCTTGACTCCTTTGTGATCGTCTGACAGTATACCACCATTTTCTACTCGGGCTTCGTAGCTTCTACGCTTTTTCTCTTTCTTTCGTGGCTTAGGGATCAATTTCACACTGATGTCAACTTTGATCGGCTCCTTTTTCTCTCGTAAAAAGGGTTGTTGAATCATCAGCGGTAGGTTAAACACCCTCTCGCCTTCGTTGAGATCCTGACTGGTCGTCAGCGGCCCCACCATAATCGGCGGGTGGCTATTCGACGAATCGGACTCTTTTTCGCAGCGGTGCCTGGAACGGCGGCTCGCGATTGGCTGCTCGCGGCATCTTGAAAGGTCGCGCTGTGTTCTGATTGGTCGGTCTGAGTGGCCGCGACTCTGCGCTCTGCCTGTCACCAATGAAAACACAGCACGACGTTAGCATTTTGTTGCGATATTTTTCAAGGTCTTGCTTCTGAACTATAAGAAATAACGAGATCAAGGGTAGAATCTTGTTGAATTTCGTTAAATCTCATGCTTTTAACAGTCTTTATTTTTGGGTAATGATAACAATACAGAAAAACTAGCCTTCCATTACCACAAAAACTTGTTCTATGACGATTCATGTGGCATGAAATTCACCTTTTTAACTATGGTGTCGGTGAGTTATATGGTTGTCTGCAGAAACCAGATTTTTTGGGGCAATTGGGACCTAGAAATTAACGATGAAGTGCATAGTAAATAGCTTTACAGTACAAAGATATGCTATTGGCGCATCCCGTGCGATATATTGGCAATGTACGTATTTGTCAAAATGTTGCTGTTTTCGTATTTGGTTTACTTTGGTTTACACTGATACAGATTAATGTTATGATCAAGACAAAAGAACTGGGTAAGTTCTTCTCCTCTACAGGGAATAAATAAGGAAAGTACCAAAAGCAATATAAACCAATAGCTTGGTGTAACAACGGAAGCTTGTGAAGAATAAGACCACAATGTGTTGAATTCTGGTGGTCAGTCAAAAGTATGATGTAATGTCGTGTGCACAGTGGCTACCTATACATCGCAGGAGATGCACCTACGTGCCATTTTCACCATTCAAACCTCGACAAACTAAGTACGATATTTCGATACAAATTTTCTGTATTTGTAAAAACTCTTTGGAATGAACAAACTGACGTCGTCTTCTAATTTAAAATATATATATTGCAAAACAGAGTCATTTGAAAGGTGAATCCGGAGCTAAAAGTAGCGTTTAGATACAGATAAGTATTAAATGCCACGCGTCCACGCCGCCTCGCAAAACGAAATGCTAGTCGCGTAATCATGTTGCGCGTTTTATGCTGCGTAAAGACCAACCGTACGAATACGAATGAAGGCACTCGCCAATCGGTGCCGCTCCCGACCGAAGACTCCTGAGATCTACAAAGTTCGCCTAGGTTATAAGTAGCCTGTAATCAGACCTGAGAGAAAATCACAACGGGAGCGGCGGATTGGCAATTTCGAGCGCCGTGGAATTTAATCACCTAACACTCAAGTTTCCTCACGATGTTTTCGTTCACAATTAGTGTTATAGCTCCTACGGATTTACAAATGTACGTTACATACTTAAAAACAAAGTTATCGGTACATTTTGTTCTCGAATCCAGAATCTCTCGAATATGAAGCCAGCATTCTACCGATACGCTACCAATGAAGTTCGCTTGCTCTGGCTGTAACGACTACACTGATTCGTTTTATTTTGTATGTTCGCATTCATTTAGTTGGTCTTTATCTGGTATTAGCAGCCAGTGTCAGGTAAGCTGCCGTGCTATCGTTGATCAACATTTTTTTTTACCAAAATACACATCCTTACTGCCGATATCGATAGCACTGCAGCGTCCGCGCGACGTGTCACGCTTTCACTTCCCGCACACGCTCGAGTGAAAACGTGTCACGTAACCATCTGTGTCTGAATGCCACTAGAGAGTTTAAACAACAAGGAGGTCGTACTTATGCCTACGGCTCGCGTCGTCGAGCTTGTCTGTGAGCCCGCGACACTCGCCGGTGAGTTTCTCCATCAGACTGTTTTGCGAGTGGATCATTGACTCCAGCTCAGCGACCGTTTGGGCTGCGGGAAAGTTGGGACTTAGCGTCGTGAGGGAATCCGGTTTACTCTTGCAGAATCGAGACGCTCCAGTATATCAAACACATTGCAGCAGACAGCTCGAGCAATGCATGCGCAGTAGCAGATTTTTAGAACTCTTTGGCGGACTGAAGGTGGCGCGGGACGGGAGAGGATCGTTCGGCCCGCGATTGGTTGTTAAGTCGGTTACTGCGCCTCGCGCTGCTCAAAATGTTTGCCGGCATTTGTACTGGCATTGAGCTTGATATAGTGTCATCGTCTCAGTCCAGCTGTGTTACGTAGAGCTAAGTGTCGCCACTATTATCAACCTTCGTATTCAGTGACATCGGGCATACTGTCTCAGGCAGGTAGGTACTTGACATGTTGCCGAATATAACTACACTTTGGTAGAGAACACCAGAATTCCTCGCACTATAAATCTTATATATTTTGAAATTTTTGTAGTGTTGACAACTCGTGAATACTGTACACCTAACTTTGCCAGTGTGTGTTTACTTAGATTTTTGTTATGTTTTATTGGTTCAAAGTTTTTGCAACAATCTGATGAATAAACTATTGAAACAGATACTTAAGCCCTTTCAAGTACATGCAACTATTGAAAATGAAAGGGTAAAATATGAATGTTTTGAAGAACTTTAGTGTAGACAGACCGAACAAGTTAGAAGGAAATCTTACGATTTTCAAAACATCAATAGTTTACCCATTAGATGAACATAAAGGTGATTGAGTCATTGAATGTAGAAACATGGAATTTGAAGCAAGAGTGCCCAAAAACTTAAAGTAATTTGTGTTAAGCCCATTTAATGTGTGATTGTTGGAACTTACCATGTTTGTTTTCCATGGATTCTAGCATCGTGGACAATTCCTTCTCCTTCTTGTTCTTCTCTGGAGACATTGGTGTCAAGTTTTTCATGTTTAACTGTGAATATAAGATACTCTTTATTAGTTTGTCTGTCAGAAAGGTTTCCTTAAGAACTTACATCAGTTAGTATATTATGCCTGCTGCTGAAAATATTACCGTCTATAGTGTCTCTATCTTTATAGGTACGTTTGATAGATATAACCTGATACTTTAACAATAAGGGTCGCACCTTTATAAGATAAAATGAGAGGAGAAGGCACATTTGCTTCCAACATCATTTTACTGATATCAAGTCAAGGAGTAGACATAGATAGATAGATAGAATATTCTTTATTGTACACAAACATAATAATATAGACATTCTCATTCCCACACTAATTTGCCAGGTAAGTAGGGACCTAAGCTAAATTTTCTTTTTATTAATTAGGAATATGGCATAACATTGACGAAAAATATTCCAGAGATGGTGATTGCAGTCGATAAAAATACAATTTGACTCTTATCGATGGAATAATCTTAAGAGCGATATTTGTTGAATTTAATTAATATCGATAGTAGGTATACTGTTCTGTAGCTGTTACACGACGTGATTGAATAGTTTAATTTAATTACATTTTTGGTCTATTGGTAACCAGCCGATGTAGACTATTTCTGCCACAGTTGAAGGGCGTTTTCAATTAGACGACTGCATAGCTTTCTAGTGTGTAATGTAGATGGCGCCATTTTTATCGATAATAACTACATGACTACGACTATTCATCCCAAAATGGCCTCTGAACATAATGTCACTTTCGTTTTTGTACAAAAAAAAATGTACCATACCTCTTTCTCCAGAGTAGCAATCTGTTCAGACAGACGCAGGTTCTCTCGCCGTGAATGTACCAAGTCTGCATCAGCTCTGTCCAGACGTTGACGGAGTGATTGGATCTGAAACAATATTGTAACATAGCTAACAAGTTGTCATTCAGTTTGGCAAAAATCAATAAGATATAGGTATTACATAGGTATTGCAATCTTTCAAAACAAAACAAAATCATAGGCAAATTGTTTTCTATTTCATATGTCCGAATATCACTGCTGAAATTCACCACGGATGCCCCTTGATAATTACCATTATTTACCTCTACGAATACCTAACCGAATCGTAAGTTCTAAAAGTATGATATTAGGAGTTAAAGTATGAAATTGCCGTTTTATTGCAATAGGTTCTTTGAATTGACATAGAATCTTCATGGTTTGAGGTTTTCGAATGAAACTTTTTTCAAATGGTTTCTATGATGTTCTTTTTTTAAAATATGTGAAACATTTGAATATCGACTTTTAATTGTTTTTGTTATTCAATTTAGACAAGAAAGATGGATACTGCGAAAATTCGAGTGATTTTTTAATACGAGTTCCGACGCGGAACTAACGCGGCAGAAACAGCCCGCAATATCAATGCTGCGTTTGGAGAGGGGTAATGAACGCACCGTGCGATTTTGGTTCAAACGCTTTCGTGATGGAAATTTCGACTTAAAGAACGAGCCACGAGGAAGACCGCCCACACTGGTGAATAACGATGAATTAAGAGAGATAGTGGAAGCCGACCCTAGTCAAACTACCCAGGAATTAGCGGCATGGTTTAACGTTACCTTACCCACAATATTGACTCACTTGCGTCAAATCAATAAAATAAAAAAATACGAAAAATGGGTGCCTCATAATCACTCGAATTTTCGCAGTATCCATCTTTCTTGTCTAAATTGAATAACAAAAACAATTGAAAGTCGATATTCAAATGTTTCACATTTTTTAAAAAAAGAACATCATAGAAACCATTTGAAAAAAGTTTCATTCGAAAACCTAAAACCATGAAGATTCTATGTCAATTCAAAGAACCTATTGCAATAAAACGGCAATTTCATACTTTAACCCCTATTATTATGAGTCCAATTACCCCTAACCCCTAGAATAACCTCAAGTACCGCCTAGAATAAAACACATTTATTATTATTATTATTAAATCCTTTTTTGCACTTAAAACAGGCAGTTTTGCACATAGGCGAGCTTAATGCTACTTACTTTCATCATAATAAAAAAAAAGTTATAGTCGTTTACGGCAATGCATTGTGTTTTTTTCTTTTTTAGTGATTTAGGTATGTTGAATGCATGTGTCTTCGGCTCTCTCCGGAACTACTGTCCACACCACCTTGGAGCCGTCGCGAAAGATTGTCCTTCGAACCGGATCGGAACCAGCTACCTATGAATCTACAGCCAATAAAACCCTGAGCTTAAGCCAAAAATGGTCCTTCGAGCTGGATTTGAACCAGCGACGAAAGGCTCTATAGTCCACAACTCCCTGAGCCAGGATGAAATATAGGCAGTCGAACCGGATCTGAACCAGTGACCTATGGATCTACTCCCTACAGTCCATACCACCCCACCCCACCGCGAAACAAGGTCCTTTCGGTCCATACCACTCTGAGCTAGCGGGAAACAACATTCTCAATTAAGATACTAGACTACTTCAACAACTTAGCTCGCTTTAAAGATACTGGGGAGATTTCGTAACTTTTTTTACCTCGGAGTTGAGGCGGTTGGTCTCGTGCTTTGACTGACGCTGATGACGCTCGATGGCCAAACGAGCGCTGGCCAGCTCTTCATCCAGAGAAGCCTTCTCCGCGTGAGCTTGAGCCAAGTCAGCTTGTAGAGTCGCTGGGGAAATAGAATGCTTAGGTCGAAGAACGTGGTATCGGCGGAGGAAAAATATTCTGCAGATACAAGGCAACAAATATAATACGAAAAGCACTTGTTTTAAAAAGAAAAAATAAAATATACCTGTTTCAAAAATTAAATTCTTATTCAACATTTACATTGTGGACCAGAATGTCCACCCAAGAGGCCACCAACTTAAACTAAACAATGTGTGCAAGTAACCCTCGAAAGCATTTCCTTCCAAACCGTGTCAAACTTCCTAACTATCATTAGTGATGTTATTAGGGATTTTATGATGATTAGCGATGAACCTTACTCTGCTGTACAGGGATAATAAGGTTGCTTGACGATGATGGAAAGTCTGATTTGTGGCTTTTCATATTTATTGTACGAGTGCTCGCCGTGGCGGCTGATAGAGTACTGGATAATTTGCATTTGCAGCGAGTTTTCGTGGTGACTAAGCCCTCTCTCTCTCTCTCTCTCTCTCTCTCTCTCTCTCTCTCTCTCTCTCTCTCTCTTTCTCTTTCTCTCTCTCTCTCTCTCCGTCTCTCTTTCTCCATCTCTCTTTCTCCATCTATGGGAGTATCCCGAGTGTGCTTATATAAACATCCATCAAACAACAATTCAAGCTTATTAATTTCGAGAAGATTGACGACTTGTACCGGCATTAAATAATAGACCGACCTGTTTTGTTCTTCAACTCCATCTTCAATTCTTCGATGGCAGCGTTCTTCATTGAGATCTCACGCTTCAGATCGTTATCGTCGCGGCGCTGTCTTTCCAGCTCCAGCTGTACAAAAATGTGTATGTTGAAGTCAAAGTCAAAAAAAAAATATTCAAAGTAACACAGAAACTGTGACTTATTGAAATTTACAAGAAAAACTAGGTGAAACTAGGTGTCCGTTTCAAAATCTAGATCATTTGGAGAAAAAACGGACAAAAAAACTCCAAACTTAGTCTTTTCAAACATATTACTTAATTAACAGAGTTTACATGTCATTATCTTCTAAAAACCTAGTACTAGGATGCATTGAACTGGCTTTAATTCCACACATCTTTGTCATCTATATTTATAGATAATCATTAATGCTTATAGTAACCCTTTTGGCATAAAGTGCGCTTTACGCATTTTTTGAACCGCACTTCAAGCAAGCTTATTATATCTTCAGGGATCTTAATGTAAAAACGTATACAATGCCCCATAAAGGATGTATCAACCTTTGCAAGACTAAATCTTGGGAAAGAAAGTTTATGATTACTTCTAGTATTTACATAGTGTTGGCTACCTACGGTTATAAAATTACTCATATTTTTCCTGACGTACTGTATAATATTCTCATAGATATAATGACTAGCAACTGTCAGGATGCTTTTAACGAATCCCTACTGCCTAGCTTATAAATGAATCTGATCGCTCTGTTCTGTAAGACAAAGATGGTCTCAATGTCTATTGTCAAGTTTGTAATGGGATGTTTGACTCTACGACTTGAAGTTTTAATGGATATTGGAATTAAACATTTCTTGTTTCAATACATACATTACATTACATAAACATTACATAACATAAACATAAACATTTACATACAGGCACATATATTGGTTCTGGCCCCACACTAGGATACCCTGTGTCGTGGGAACCAGAAACAACGACCTCACAAACATGTAAACATCCAAGACCTGGGGTTTTTTTTTTGTTCCCAGCCGGGATTCGAACCCGGGAAATCTCGCATGGTATGCAGATGCACTACCACTGCGCTACGAGGCCGTATTATTTTAGTTAGGTAGGTATATATGGTTTAGTAGACCGACAAGGAGGACTGGATAAGGATTGGATCGGAAAGTACGACTCAATTTGTTTCGAATTTCTATAATTTACTAGCTGGCCCGGGACATTCGGGAAACTTAGAAGGAAAAGTCTTTTCGTCTAATCTACCTCAATCGCTCAAGACAAAATTATACAACCAGTGTGTGTTACCAGTGATGACTTATGGCACTGAAACGTGGTCTCTCACTCTATGGGCCTCATAAGAAAGCTTAAGGTCATGCAACGAGCTGTGGAAAGGGCTATGCTCGGAATTTCTCTACGAGATAGAATCAGAAATGATGAGATCCGTAGACGAACGAAAGTCGTCGACATAGCCCAGCGGATTAGTAAGTTGAAATGGCAGTGGGCGGGGCACATAGCACGCAGAACTGATTGCCGATGGGGCTGAAAAGTTCTCGAATGGAGGCCACATTTTGGTAAGCGCAGCGTAGGACGACCAGCCACAAGATGGACAGGAGACCAAGTGCCAGAAAGACGCTGGATGCAAGCCGCTTTCAACCAGTCTTTTTGAAAATCCATGGAGGAGGCCTATGTCCAGCAGGGACTTCTTGTGGCTGAATGATGATGACTAGCTGACCCGGCAAACGTTGTTTTGTCATATTCATGAATTCATTGTTTTTAGCCTACGACCTATTCGCAGACTTACCAAATAAACAAAAAAAAATTTCATAAAAATCGTTTCGGAGGAGTTCGATATCAAACACGAGACAGTAGGCAATATAAAAAAAAAAACACCTGAAACTTAGCCACGTGTTCATACTGAGCAGCCAGCTCGTGAGCCAGTTCGTCGAAGTGCGCATTATAACGATACATTGTATGATGCATTGTGGTGCGATATCATGATATGTTTTAATAATGTGACGTATTGTGAAGTTATGTGATGCAACGTGATGTAATATGACATAGTTTTCACCTCTACTGTCTCGCTGTTCTAGCTTTTGACACGCTTGGCTACCAAAACAGAGGTTGTGGGTTCGATTCCCATTGGAGGCCGCCGTACTTGATTCGTACAGATGGCCACAGTCTGGGTATATTTTCATATTTGTGATTTTTCTGCCTGGTCAACACAGCACAGGCGATTGTATTGTGTGGAAGTTATTATTTATTTTTTAATTACCTATCTATGGAAAACCAACAGCTAACAAACAGTACATGTGACTTATATAATTAGTTATATAACTGTGACTTATTAGTTATTATTTTTCGATTTTTAATATACTTTTAAAATGTATAGTTTGCAATAAAAAGTATTAATCTAATCGGCGCCGGATTAAGAATAGCGTCACTCCATTTCCTCCCGTGGATGTCGTAGAAGGCGACTAAGGAAATAAATTACCAGGAGACGGGCAGCAGCGTCTTCCTGAGGTTCCAACCGCATACTGCGATCGCCAACCCGCCTGCCAAGCGTGGCGATTATGGCAAAACCCCTCATGGTTTTCATAACCATGAGGGGTTTTGCCATAATCGCCACGCTTGGCAGGCTATGTCCGGCAGTGGGCGTCAAAGGGCTGATGGTGATGATGAATTTAATCTTAGGCATATAAGCCTTTTAATGTATTTTGTTTTCTGGTGTGTACAATGAAGTGTTCTAATCCAATCTAATGTTACCTGCAACTTAGCCACGTTGTCGTACTGAGCCGCCAGGTCGTGGGACAGTTCGTCGAAGTGCGCATTGTAGCGCTGGTCGGCCGCGCTGCGCTCCTGTATGGCGCGGCGGGCGCCCTCGCCGGCCAGCTCGCGGGTCTTGCTGCGCTCTTTGGCTAGCTCGTCCTGGGCACAGTGTCATAAAACTACAATTCGTACTTTCTAAGGTTAACACGAGCACTGGACATAATAAAAACTGAATTTGCACGAAGACGCCTGTCACCTCGGTCTAACGAGACCGCGGGACTTGCAAAAGCACCGGAACGTCGGAAAATTGTAAAATGAAAAAATAAACGAGTAAATATCCGTGCAAATTAGGGTTTTATTAATTCGACGTACCTACATTGCGTAGCAGAGTCGTTTTGCTACCTAAAAGTGTGGATTGGTCGACGTTGCGATGTATATCGGATTGTCATAGTAAACCATGAATTGTAGTTTTATGAAACAGGCCCCTGGAGGTAGATGGACGCTGTGCACTAATAAAATAATAGTTTTAAGGGTTCCTGACCCAAAGGGTGCCGATCCTATTACTCTGCCTCCGCTGTCTTTCCGTCTGTCTGTCCGTCCGACCTTTAAAGGACTCTATCTTTGGAACCGTAATAGGTAGCCAGTTGAAATTTTCCCAGAATAGGTATGTATTATTACGGCGGATTACCGAGCAAATAATAAAATTTAAAAAATAATAATAAATAAGGGGGGCCTCCTTACAATAAACAACAACAACTCTGTTTTTTTGTTTATGCTCTTTCGTTTAGCGGCCTATGCCCAACAGTCTTTCATGGGCTATATATATAGATGGAATGGATATCTATGCAGCCCGTGAAAGACGTCTATCTATTAGTTAGGTATCGTAAAAACGGTAATACATACAGCCGTCAGTCTTTGCGTGATTGTGGGACTTATTATAAGTATATTGTAACGAAAAATAATTAAAATAACTGCCAAGCGCGAGTACGGAACCCTCGGTGCACGAGTCCGACTCCCACTTGGCCGGTTTTTAATAAAAACACAATTCGCGGTGGGCACGCGCGGTGAAGGGCCTGTGCCCTGCAGTGGGACGAATAAAGGCTACATAAGCTTGGTTTTAGAGGAATCATGTTTCTATAAGTCTTACTTATAAAAACAACATTCCATAAAACAGTCCATAGGTACCAACGCCGTAAATATAGTCTGTGGTAATGACTTTACAAGGAAAAGACGGACCATTCAAACTGCCTCCGAGGCTGTGCTCCGAGGAGTGTTTTAAAGAATCGTGTTTTTATAAATAATACTGTTAACCTTTAAAGCGAACCCTCTCACTTCAAATACCTTCAGCCGGCGCAGCTCCGCCTCTAAGCTATTCCTCTCCTCGCGCAGCTGGTGCTCGATGGCATCAGAGCCTCGCTTGTAGCGCCCGTCGAAGTCCCCTTCGCGACTGTCCAAGCTCAGCTTCAGCTTGGAGATCTGGCTCTCCAGAGAGGTCTTGTCCCTATTAGGCGGAAAGTAGAAGTGTGATCGAGGAGTAATTTCTGATTACGTACTGTGGGTCTCCGATCTGCAACATAGGCTGATTCCACACGCGCTGTATGATCTAGGTCCCAAGTTAGCGTTCACTAAACCTCTAGTGGTAACAGATGGCGTTTGTATCTTCTTGACAAACCACCCTGCTCCTTACAAGCATGATTAGAACACGAATCCCTTAAAACACTCCACAAACGCAGTACAAATAGCCAGGGGTAAAGTAATTCCAGTGTAGTCTTCACCACAGACTATTTATACGGCGTTTATGGAGTGCTTTAGGAGTCGTGTTTTTATAAATAATACCGCCCATCTCCTAACACGAACTGAAGTGTGGTGAAGAAAATATCGCACCTTTGCAAGTTGTCGATCTGCCGCTTGAAGCCATCAAGGCAGGTTGAGTCAACTAGCCCTGAGGCGAGCTTGCGTTTACACTCGTTGTTCTCCTCCTAAGTGAAAAACAAACATTTTAATACGCCGCTAGAACCAATCAGAAATTTAGATATTGATGTAAAATTGCCGGGAATACCACCTGCTGGGCAAGCCTACTCTATCTAAAAATATGTCTCAGGTACATGTAGTACCTGATCTACCTGGGACATCTTAGCGAGTCACTTCACCCATCTATTGTAGGTAAAATTTGCCTTTTTACTTTTTCCTTTTTACTATTGGACATAATGAATGTTGAGGAAGCGAAAGTGATCTGTCGGGATCGTGGCAAGTGGCAGTCCCTGGTCTCTGCCTACCCCTCTGGGATACAGTCGTGAGTTTATGTATGTATGTATGTATGGACATAATAGTTTTCACAAATCACGCCACGTTTTTCTATTCTCTGCCGTCTTCGTAGAGTAGGTATGTAATATGAATTATAAGTATTTCTTAAACTTTCGCAAAAACTTACACTTTTGTAACAGTTGCATTCCGCTTTTTAAATGTTTTTGTTCTGCCCATTCGTGATCACCACTAAGTAGCGAATCTTAAGCCTTCCATTGTCACTTCTTTGGCAGCTGTACCTATCACTGACCAGCCCATTCTTTTACTTCAGCGACAGATGATATAGGGGACTTATTTACAGTTAAGTTGCGATTTACAATTTTTCTCTATATTATTCGGTTTTACAGCAGATCACCTACCTGAACTTTCTTCAGATCGATTTTCGCCTGAGTGAGCTGGGCTTCCAACTCTGCGATGCGGGACTCGAAGACTATGTTCGGTCCTTCCAGTTTCGTGGAACGAGCCTTCGAAGCTGAGCGACGGGCTTTTGACGGTGAAATCTAAAATAGCGAATTTTAGTCATTCCTGCTATATTCCTTATGTGGTGTACATAAAATAAAGAACATTCTATTTATTTTCTAGACATGCTTCTAGAATAACATTAAGTAAGTATATGAAATTTAAAATAATATTAGGTATGTCCTATAGCATAGTACAGTACTATCGATCTTAGGTAGGTACTAAACTAATCAAGCCTAGCAGTTGCGACGTTAGTCAGTGTTCCCGGATTCTTTTGACTCTATATGCTACAGAACTAAAAATCTGCCAATATCCTTACCTAACTATCACTATCAAATCCAGTGCTATCACCCTGGTCGTCCAGCCTGAGAATTGCAGGGCTCGTCCGTTTATCTCCAGTCATCGCTACTTCTTACCCTTACCTTATTGTCATTGTCCAAACCAGCGCTATCACACAAGTCGTCTTTTCTCCACTCATTATTCCTTCCTACACTCACCTTGTTGTCACTGTCCAACCCAGTGCTATCGCCCAAGTCATCCAGCTCGTCAGTCTCAGAGCCCGTAGTCTGGAACATTCGCGAGATGAGCCTATTCTTTTGCGCCTCGTGCAAGTGTTCGTTCTCGGAGATCACCTCCTTTACTTTGCCGAGGAGGTTGTTCAGCTCGTCCTAGGTATTGGAAGAGGTGAAGGGATTAAGACGGTGAAGTCTAGGTAGCCAACCACACCAACCAAACCAGGCATTTTTTTCATAATGAGGGCCTGCTGGCTTAACGTGCTAAAACTCTGGTCAATATAGTACACTCAACAGCGCATCATCCTTTACGAGCGTGCACTCTACTCTGTTACGTTACGGGCAATAATGCAACAAAATGTAAAGGTTGATCTGCTGTCGACTGAACATCCAAAGCAAAGTAGCGGATTATTCATTGAAGTAGCTTTTTTGGTACCAAAAGTGTTGGTGATCGGGCATGTTCCAAATGCCTTGTGAATGAACTGTGGATATATTATTATGGTGTTATTTATAAATACAAGATTCCACTCAAATGCTCCTGAACTGCCGTTTAAGTAGTCTGTGGACCATCTTACACTGCATTTGGAGAAAGTTTTAACGAATCGCATATTTTAGGGTTCCGTAGTCCGACAGGGAACCCTTATAGTTTCGCCATGTCCGTCTGTCTGTCTGTCTGTCTGTCCGTCCGCGGCCAAGCGCAAAGACCGGTGGTACTAGAAAGCTGTAATTTGGTATTGTATACATATTTATCACGCCGACAAAGTTAAATAGTAAAATAATGGATTTTTTTTACTGTACCTCCCCTAACATGAAAAAGGGGGATGATTTTTTTTCTCATCTACCCCATCATGTGGGCATCGTTAGATTGGTTGTTGAAAAATATTGTGGGTGTATGAAGACTATTGGCTAAAAATTCCGCCCATGCCGGGACTTAAACCCGCGAACTCCGGCTCACCGTGCCAGCGCTAATGGGCAAGTGCAAGCATCGATGAAATTTCGAGCCTCTTTACAAACTTTTCTGTATTACGTACAGGCAGCGACATCTGGCCGAAGTGAATTACATCACTTGCAGTCCCGAGTAACCCACTTTGCAGATAGGTTTTTAAAATTGTCCTCAGCACGGGTTAGTGCAACAAAAAGAATTTATATTAAACTTAAAAGGAAAAGTATCACGGCTAAGTAGGCTTTACTAGTTGACGAGTAATAGGAAACCAACTTATAAAAGTAAAATTTCGTACAAAATCCATTGAAAATTACTTCGACGAAGTTTTTGGTTCTGTAAAGCAGATAAAAAAAAACCTCTTTCTACGGAAGCCAACATTGCGCGTGGCCCAACGCGCACTTGGCCGGTTTTTACACTTATGACTGCTAGGTTTTATTGCCAAACTAGATGAGCCACCCACATCAATCTTTTTTTTTCTCACCGTTTAAACCTTCTCTGTACCTACTTCCACAAATAAAAACAATATTGCCAAATGATTATATTTGAATTAAACAGCGAATTGAAATAAAAAAAAACCTTTTGGTTTTAGTCCGAAACGTTCCACACAGAAACCAATCCACCAGTCTTCTGGGTGTGAAAACTAGTTCTAAGATGTGTTTTACAACAACCACAACTTTTGTTCTATAAGTTCTCGAATATTCGTTGTTTTACACTCATGAGGTTTTAAGCATGATCTATCAAAAAGCGCTACTACGAAGTAGAAAATAAAGGAAAATCTTTCTTTTTCGACAAAATAGAAAAAAACTCAAAAATCGTAGTACAAACGTTTTTGTAATTAACTATAACTCTAACCGACATGTTTCAGAAATTGCGTATTTTATTAATAAATCTGTAAACTTACTCTGAAATACTTCGTAAATTATGTTTTTATTCTTACTCTGCAATATTGGCTCTCGCGCTCCAGCTGTTCGATGTACTCCTCTTGTTTCTGAATGAAGTTCACCACGTCGGGGTTGGTGCCGCCGGACAGGTCGGAGGCAGCGGGCGCCGGTGGCGGCGGCGCTTGAAGGGTGCAATTTAATTTCAACTTAGGCCACACGAAAGGGAAGTGGGGCGAGGGCGCGGTAAAGACGCGACGCGTTGTAGAGTTCGCGCCCATTTTGTGTGAAAGTGAATCGGAAAGACGACGCGTCTTTTCCGCGGCCTCGCCTCACGTCTTTTCTGTGTGTATGAGACACAGCCTAGGATTATTAGCAGCGAAAATTCGTGGACGGAATTCGAATCGTTCATTTTTATTAGGGTTCCGTACCCGAACCCTTTACCCGAACACTCTACTCAGCTTACGGGTGACTTTGCAACAAAAATGTAAGGTTGACTGTACTAGATATGGGGGGAGGGGTTAGCCTGTAATCACCACCCTGGGCAGGCGGGTTTTGATAGACTGAATTCAATGAAAAAAAACTGTAGGTACCTATCTTAAAAGTTTATTTTTATTTTTAAAGTCCCTAGTATTATACTTTATTGCACATTAAACACAAGGAAAGGAAACAAAAGAAATTGCGTGTAAAACGTCGTGCTTATCTCTGTGAGATGACATATCTTATATTTCGCATTTTTGGAGACGAGTCACTGCAATTTAAGTTTGATGCAGGTTCAAATGATGTCGAAAGGTTAAAGCGGTGCCGCAACGGTGATGACGAATTTCCGTGACAAAATTTATTTTAATTAATAATAGGTACCTACATGTTAGTCATTACTAAATCTCTTCATAATTTATTGTGATAATCTGTTTTCGAAATATGAAAAAAGACACGGAAAGTACACGCACAAATTTCAGAAAATAAGTAAGGGTGTATTAATATTCGACTTTTTTTCGCAAATGGTAATGACGTTTTATGCGTGTGTTTTGAAATAAAAAATAAATTAAACGTCATGGATGAATTTAAATAATCTGACCTGTTCCATACTACAGCAACAAGATTTCTCAATGACTGTATTGTTTAGCCACTCTTTTGATGAAGTCTTTGAAAACGATAACTGAATCGTGTGATTTTAAAACGACACATGTCCTTTCATTACAACTTTGCAGGAAATATAAAAAACTGTTTTATTCAAATACTAATATCTACAACAGCAATATTGTAGCATATTATATTGATTTCTGTATGAATAAACTACAATTTTTTTTCTAATGTAAATCAATAGGTAGGTGTAAATAATTTAATTAAAAAAATGGGCAAGTGTTATTTTAAAAATACATGTGACTTGTGTTGTTTTAAAATCACACGATTCAACTAGCCAGATATACAAAACAGATTACTTATTCAGTTACAATAGAAGTAATAAAATTCTTTTAGGAAAATGGTTTCCAAACTCCGGTTACCTTAACGGCCGAAGGGTTGCTAAATGTAGGTGCTGATGCATTGAGGCATGTGCCAGTGGTGAAGGGGGAAACGGGAGGGAAAATGCATTCCTGGTCCACAGGTATTGGGACCATAGAATTATAGAACACGTAATAGAATGTGGGGCCTTTGCTGAAAACCCAGCTGAATTTCGACCCAGTGGATTTTTTTGCCTGAGGCCAGTAGAAAGGCTCTATTCCGTAAGAGGTTAACATAATATAAGACCGGTACTTACATTAGCATTTTTGCTTCTCGAATTTCAGCCACATCGAGTTGCTTACTAGATACAAAGTATTCAATAATCATAATGTTTTCTACTTTGGGCAACTTACTGGAATCTGCTTTCTCAAAGGCGGCATTCATATTTAACGAAAATCGCAATACCTACGCTTGATTGACTTGAGAGTTGAGTAGGGACACAGAAGTACAGTAGGTACTTTTTTCGTAATACAAACAGAAATCCCGGTTGGTGGCAAAAAAGTGCCTAATCCGTGTCATACTATAAGAAAAACAAAGGGACTGCGGATTCACTGCTGCATGCAATGCATAGATAAGAATCAAGAAAGGATATGTATAATCACAGACGATAATATAGGGATACTACTGTACGGTTTCACCATGCATACTATTTTGCTTACGCGGCAAAATACTTAGGCCGCGCGCATCGTTTTTATTAATAAAGTTAATTGTCTACGTACAGTCAAGAGAACAAGTCACGTGTTTCATTTACTTACTAACTACTGAACTTTACTCAAAATATCAATTATAAGTGTATGGAAAGGTGCCGTCTACTAAGCGCTGGACTATACATTTTATGGTCCTTCGAGGAACAGCGAGGTCCTTTAGCCACAACCAGGTATTTAGTGCTTTGTTTCTCTGTGTTACGGTAGCGAATCGGTTTACTTGGCCTCTCACAAGCGGGAATCACCAAGTAAATTGAGAAGGCGCATAATACCGTAACCGGAGTGCACCTGCGCTAGGTACCAGCTAAAGACCTGTGCCCACAACTGAACCAACGCCGTGCTCATCCTGCGCCGTCAACTACGTGCTGGACTACTGGGCTGGAGCTACTGAACTTACGCCGTGCTCAACGCGCACCGTCTACTACGTGCCGAACTACTGAGCTGGAGCAGCTGAACTGAGAGACTCTTCTTCACTAATGAGAAGATAAATACTTGCAACATGGATAAACTACAACAACAGTGTACGTGTTTTGAAGCTATAAAGAAACTATGTGAAAACTACAAAAAAGATAGTGCGTCACGAAAAACTAAGGATTATCTTGAAAACAAACTAACTTCTCTCGAAAGCCAGTGGAAAGACTTTGAGGAGAGACATGGAGCACTTTTGATAGAAATATCAGACAAAAACATCCCTTACTTCAGTGAAACTGTTTTTGAAAAACTCAAGATAATTGCCGACTCAACCAAGACTAACATGATGCACTTACTAAAACAGTTGCAGGCAGCCGAAACAAAGCCTGTCAACTTTGACTTATCAGGACTGTTGGAAGATGCAACTGACGAAACTCTTTCTCGTCTACTAAATAAGCAAGAGTGCAACTTCAAAGCCATCGACCGCGTCATGTCTAAAATCGACATTCAATCGATTAACGAGAAGTGGGAACTGGAGGACAGCCTCGGCCTTCTAAAATCAAAGTGGGAGGCCATCGACAAACTGCATTGGGAGCTGGAGAACTTACTCAACGGGTCAAACGAAAACTATTATCGCTTGTTCGTCAGCGTTGAGGACAAATACGACGAAATGAAGAAAGATCTCAACCGTAAAATATGGTCGACTGTACACTACCAACAATCTGCGCCGAGAATCGAGATTCCTGAGTTTTCCGGAAGCTACAGTCAGTGGAATTCTTTTAAGGATATTTTCATAGAAACCATTCACTCAAATCCAACCATAAATAAAGCGCAAAAAATGCAGCACCTCAAAACTAAACTACGAGGCGAAGCTGAAAAGCTGGTGCAGCACTTAGCTATCAGCGCTGAAAACTATGAAAGCTGCTGGGAGATCTTAAACCACCGCTTCGAGAATCGACGACTGCAGTTTACTTCGTTCATGAATACCATGCTAAACTTGCCAACCATCCAACACCCCGATGCCCAAAAACTAAAGCGAATGCATGACGTCATAACTGAATGTTTAAATGGACTATCAAACATGGGGATAGATACAGCTACGTGGGACCCGATGATAGTACATTTAATGTCGCAAAAACTGATGGAAACATCTTTGTACGGCGAGTACGTAAAGGAACTACACGATCACAGGGAGATACCTAACTTGAACGAGTTTCTTTCGTTCCTTGAAGGCAAGTTCATGGCCTTTGAAACTATGGGAACTACTAAGAAAGAAACCGCCAACTCGTCGAATCAACACTCCAGCAAAACTTTCAACAAGCAATATCCCCTGAAGAAACTTAACTATTACGAATATAAAAAACTTACGCCGAAATCGTATCATACTGTATATGGACAGTGCCTACTTTGCGACGGAAAGCATGTCCTAATGCAATGCCCGAAGTTTGTCAGCGCGGAACCTAGAGAACGAAAAAGCATTGTTGCGAAACTGCAAGTATGCAAAAACTGCTTGTACAGCCACGGTCACTTGGAGTGCAAGTCAACTAAAACTTGCAAGGAATGTAATATGAAACACCACACATTATTACATTACGTGACTGCCGCCGCCGGAAGTAACTCTACACCGAATTACATTGGAAAAAACCAACCGCCACAGCGAACACACAATTCCCCCCAGCAACAACAAGCTTCAAATCACTTGTCCAACACCGATACAGAAATATTGCTGACAACTGTGCAACTGAAAGTAAAGACGATCGACGGAACGTATGTGCCACTTAGAGCGCTCTTAGATCAAGGTTCCCAGGTGAATCTCATCTCGGAAAATGCTGCACAACTACTCAAACTACACAGGCGAAAACTGACTGCCACAATTACTGGAATTGGGTCAGTATCTGGTGACTGCAAGGGAAAACTACAACTGACTTCGAAGTCAATTCACAATGACTTCAGCTTCGACTTTGAGGCATTAATCATGAAAAAACTCACTAACAATCTACCAAATTCTTCATTCAACAAGGCTAACTGGCCACACTTGGAGAACCTGAAACTTGCCGATCCTGACTACAATGTCTCACGGTCGGTAGACGTATTACTAGGAGCAGACGTATACTCAAAAATTATACTGGATGGGGTGCTACGCGGAGGTCAACAAGCCCCCATTGCGCAACAAACACATCTTGGATGGATTTTGTGTGGGAAACTGCAAACATTCAACTGTCACGCAACCTTGATCGACGTGAATGAACTCACAAAATTCTGGGAATGTGAAGACATAACTCAAGGCAACGATGACTCATCTAAGGACGATCAATGCGAAAAGCACTACGCAGAAACGGTGCAACGAGGTCCCGACGGGAAATACACCGTGAAAATGCCCATGGTCCCCAACTTCGAGGAAAACCTGGGAAACTCAAAATCGATTGCCATCTCGCAATTTCTGCAACTAGAAAGGCGTCTTGAGAGAAACAAAAAACTTGCATTGATGTACAGAGATTTTATAAAAGAGTACGCCGACATGGGACACCTTAAGCCGTCGCTTCAGCAATCAAAGTCTGAATGCTACCTACCACACCATGGGGTCCTGAAGGAACACTCTACTACAACTAAACTCAGAGTTGTATTCAACGCCTCTCAAAAAACCACTTCAGGATTCAGCCTTAACAATCTTCAAGAAAAAGGAGCAAACCTGCAAAAGGACATCCAAGCCTTAATTATAAAGTGGCGAGTCTACAAATACGCATACACCGCAGACATAGAAAAAATGTTTCGCGCTATCTGGGTCGCCGAAGAACAACAAGCCCTTCAAAAAATTATCTGGCGTGACTCACCGCGTGAAAAATTACAAGAACTACAGCTGTGCACCGTCACGTACGGCACGAAAAGCGCGCCTTGGCTAGCAATGAGAACTTTGTTACAGTTGGCCTTGGATGACAAGCAGAAATACCCCGCCGCAGCCGAAATACTGCAGAAGGAGGTCTTCGTCGACGACCTCATAAGCGGTCATAACTCACTAGACGAAGCCAAAAAACTTCAACATGAACTCATAAACTTATTAAGGGGCGGCGGAATGAACTTGCGAAAGTGGTCGAGTAACCACCCAGCTTTACTAGAAGATCTTACTAGTGATCAACTGTCAACAAAAAACATCTTCGATTTCAAAACCGAAGATACTACAAAAACACTCGGACTTGGCTGGAATCCGCACGACGACATATTTGTCATGAACTGGAGCCTTGAACTTGGGACCGAATCTCAGATTACTAAGAGATACCTACTCTCGGAAATATCAAAACTTTATGATCCACTGGGTTGGTTTTCCCCAATAACTATCAAGGCCAAACTACTTTTCCAGCAAGTTTGGATGAGCAAACTTGGATGGGATGACAATCTACCAAAACCCATTCAACAAGAGTGGCTTAAATTGAAAGCTGAGATGACTCAACTCAAAACTGTAAAGCTTAACAGATGGCTCGGCGGAACGCAAAACAACTTAGAACTACTTGGATTTTGCGACGCCAGCGAAAAGGCTTACTCCTGCGTTATCTACAGTCGCGTGATAAACGAAGAGGGAATGCCGGTTATCACCCTCCTCGTTGCCAAAACTAGAGTCTCACCACTCGCGCAGAAAACTACTCTACCGAGACTCGAACTCTGCGGCGCGTTACTACTGTCTCAACTCATCGAGAAAACGAAACAAGCCTTATCTGGGTATACTATAACCGTACGAGCATGGTCCGATTCACAAGTGGTCTTGGCCTGGCTGCAAGGAGAAGCCTCACGATGGGAGACCTACGTGGCTAACCGGACCGCCAAAATAAAGAAACAAATCCCGGCCGAGCAATGGCACTATGTAAGGTCAGAAGAAAACCCCGCAGACTGCGCATCTAGAGGATTGTACCCGTCGAAGCTCGTTAACTACAGTTTGTGGTGGGAAGGGCCTGATTTCCTGAAAACTGATGAAACTCAATGCAGCGACAAGCAGGAAGCCGCGTGCCTTTTCAGTACAAACTTGGAGAGCGCCAACCATACTCAGCTGAGAGGACAAACAAACAAGCCGTGCGAGTCTATTATTAGCGAGCTGCTACACAAACATAGCTCATACACCCGTGCAAAAAGAATCATTGCATGGATACTCCGCTTTATCAACAATGTACGCGTGAAGACGAAACCGGAGACCACATACCTAACGACGAGCGAGTTGTTAGCCGCCAATAATGAAATAATAAAATGCGCGCAGAAAAGCGACTTTGCATTTGAATACAAACTACTACAGAAGAACGACTCTGTACCTAGCTCGAGCAGTGTTTACAAACTGAACCCATACATGGATTCCAATGGAATCATACGCGTCGGCGGGCGCCTGAATAACTCCACACTACCCCCCGAGATGAAAAATCCCATAATTTTGTCTCGCAATGGCAGGCTAACTCAACTTCTGATCCAACATGCACACTTGTCAACACTTCATGGAGGGGCCCGATTGACCCTGTCCTACATCAGACAGCGATACTGGATCGTCAGTGGCAACAGAGCCGTGAAAACTCAACTACGTCACTGTGTACAGTGCCACCGCCATAAACCTGCCAAAAACACTCAACTGATGGGCGACTTGCCTCGACAGAGAATCAGCCCGTCCCGACCATTTACTCATACCGGTGTCGACTTCACCGGCCACGTAGAGGTCAAACTTAACAAGGGACGAGGTGTGAAAACCTCAAAAGGTTACATTGCGATCTTTGTGTGCATGGCGACAAAGGCTGTACACATAGAACTCGTGTCAGACATGACCACAGAGACATTTCTTGCCGCATTTCAAAGGATGTGTGCCAGGCGCGGCACCCCCAAACATATGTACTCAGACTGCGGAACTAACTTCATCGGCGCGTCAAAGGTACTACGCAATGAGTTTCAAGAATTCAAGCAAGCCTTGACGCCGGAATTCTTTGATGAAATAGGAAAACTCGAAGTGGAGTGGCATTTCAACGCACCCGCCTGGCCCACCGCAGGCGGCTTATGGGAGGCCGCAGTTAAAGCCATGAAGTATCACCTCAGACGGGTACTAGGAGATCAAAAACTCACTTACGAAGAGTTCACCACTTTGCTGACCAGAATCGAGGCCTGCATGAACTCACGACCTTTGTGCCCTCTAACTGAAGATCCGGACGAATTTTATAACTATCTAACTCCGGGTCATTTCCTAACTGGCGGCCCCACGATGTCGCTACCTATATCCGATTACACTGACGTCAGAGATGTCGACATACGCCGTCGTTGGCAACTCACTGAGCATATGTTACAACGATTTTGGCGGACGTGGTCTAGTGAGTACCTCAACCAACTGCAAGCTCGAACTAAATGGCAAGAGGCCACAAAAAACATTAAAGAAGGTGACATAGTATTGGTGAAAGAAGATAACCTGCCACCCGGCAAGTGGGCGATGGCGCGCGTGATAAAACTCCACCCCGGTCGCGACGGACTCGTCAGAGTCACTACTGTCAAAACTCAGACCACTACGATGAAGCGCCCAATTGTAAAACTGTCGCCATTACCCATCAACTGCGAGCAAGAGATCAGCCGTAAACAAGACCAAGATGCTGAGAGGTCTCCGACAACACCACCACCATCGCCGAAAAGAGGAGCAAGAAAAAGCAACCCTCTCATGCTCGCGGCGGTAACGACAATTTTTATGCTGCTGATATCTGGGTCACAAGCTGCGCCGCTAAATACTGATACTCACATCACCTATACTAGTTTCGAACCAGAACGCCCGATCTACTACGATACAGTTGGAGGGATACAACTCGTACATAATGAATGGAACTTATTAATGTACTACAACTTAACTACTTACTGGGACGGAACTCGGAACTTACTTAACTACCTGGGGACCTTGAAAGATCTTTGCGCCAAGATGGACCAAAGATTCTGCAAGAGCACACTTGAACAATTTTACCACGAAATGGACTTACTGAACCACTACAACGCTGTACTTCTGGCACCTCACAAAGAAATACCTACTCGAAGGAAGCGGGGGCTAATTGACGGCGTGGGCTACGTCGCGAATGGACTTTTCGGGATTTTGGATCAACGCTTCGCCGAAAAATATCAACAGGATATCGAGGCCATTCAAGGAAATGAGCACTACTTACTTGAACTGGTAAAAAACCAAACATCTATCGTTCAAGTGGAAAACGATGTGTTGAAGAAAAATGAAGATAACCTCAGGCGTCAGTTTACCTA
The DNA here is from genome assembly GCA_947308005.1 of Yponomeuta malinellus. Classification (NCBI taxonomy): domain Eukaryota; kingdom Metazoa; phylum Arthropoda; class Insecta; order Lepidoptera; family Yponomeutidae; genus Yponomeuta; species Yponomeuta malinellus. Next base: position 5,275,088 of record OX371020.1, on the reverse strand, counting down.
CATCAATACTGTACTCACTCAAACAAACATGAGCCTGGGGAAGATCGAGAATGTAATAGAAACTGTGACAACGGCCAACTACTTCGCCACTTCGTCATTTACCGCATACCTTATCTTGACTAATCTGGAAAGAATCCAGGAGATGCTGCTAAACACCATAAATAACATTTATCAAGGACATCTCGACGTACATCTATTTACGCCCGCGAACTTAATAAAGCAACTATCCGAGATCGCCGGAAGACTTCCAAGAACTTTATCTCTGCCAGTGAACGACGTGAGAGGAGAAATAAAGGATATCTATAAGCTGCTACATGTGAAGGCAAGAATAACTGAGACCTACTTCTTATGTGAGATTCATATTCCACTTATCGGTGACGAAGATTTCACCCTCTACCGTATCATCCCTTTGCCGATAAAAACTCAAGAAAATGCAACCAAATTGATACAAGTTTCAACCGCATACATAGCTGTTAACTTCAGAAAAAACACATACATGAGTATGCAACATGAAGACTTAAAGCGCTGCACACAAAGAAGCAAAGATAACTTTATTTGCAGAGCAATACTACCAGTGCATAACTTACACTACAAAAATGCACCTTGCGAAGCAAAACTTATCGGTCAACAAACGGCCTTGCCTTGTGAGATGAGAAGCGCATCGTGCAAGGACTACTGGATCGAATTACACTCACCGAATACTTGGCTGCATGTGTGCTGCGATAAGTGTTCGCTACGTTCGATATGTAACAATGACGTTTCACTACACGCTACTGACTACTCCGGGATACTAACACTGAAACAAGGTTGCATGGTGCAAGCCCGAGATACGACTATCTACTCTAAGAATCAGTTCAGCAGCAACGTTAAAATGGAACCAGATCTGTCCTTCTACGCTCCCCTGCTGAACAATTCTATAAATAGAATTGTGAACTTAACCATTCACGGTTTGCCAGAGTTGTCTCAACCGGACAAATGGAACCTGTCAGAAGTCGATAAACGATTGGCCTTACAAAGGACCAGCGAACTCCATCTTCTATCAAAAATATCCACTCACGACATCCATCAATATGTAATCAGTTACTGTCTACTAGCAGCAGGATTTACCGCCTTTGGCATATGGATCCTGAAAAGGCGCTGTCCAGACCTCTGTAAAAAACGAGTGCACGTTAGTGCACAATTCGAAGACATCGAGTTAAAGGCGATACCTAGGAGAAACCAGCGGACACGGAAGTCGGACTCCGGCCCTTCTGCGGACAATATCGCGTTTAATTTCGAATAACTTAACTTACTTAATTTTACTTATTTACTTAGCTATTATTTTTCCATAGAATTGTGTTTTTTAATTATCTTAAAAATAACTTTGTTAATTAAGAATACTTACTCTCTTTTGTGGTGCAGAGCATGTACGGTTTCACCATGCATACTATTTTGCTTACGCGGCAAAATACTTAGGCCGCGCGCATCGTTTTTATTAATAAAGTTAATTGTCTACGTACAGTCAAGAGAACAAGTCACGTGTTTCATTTACTTACTAACTACTGAACTTTACTCAAAATATCAATTATAAGTGTATGGAAAGGTGCCGTCTACTAAGCGCTGGACTATACAACTACCTATGTACCTATATAAGCCTGCAGGCTGCAACCTTCAAACGAGGACGATGTTTGTTTTTTTTACAGAACACCGAGATGGAGATACGTTTCTTTTTACACAAAAATATTAAAGGCTCGTGTGAAACAAAACTTTAGGAGGTCGAATCAAAGTCTTATATATACTAAATACAAGAACATAAACTCACGCCTGTATCCCGGAAGGGTAGGCCGGGACCGGGCATTGCCACTTGCCACGAGTCTGACAAACCTCTTCCGCTTCATCACATTATTAGTCGCTGCATGCACGCACGCAGGTTGCGTACAAGAAATGAATTATTGTATAAGTAGGTATGAACTTTTATGTTGAATAATCGGTTTAATTATATTCTTTTTGTTGCACTAACCCGTGCTGAGGACAATTTTAAAAACCTATTAAACCGACTAGATGTGAGCCAGAGGTCGCGCGTTCAAGTCCCGGCATGGGTGAAATTTTTAGCCTCTAAATAGATTTTTATAATCGGTTTAATTTCTGACTATTGTCACTATTTAAGACAATGCCTAATTGTTCAATGTCAACCCGGCTACAAGTAGGTAAAGATGGTGTACCGTCGACAGCAGCTCAGCCTTTACATTATAGTTGCAAAATCCGTAACGGAACGGAATAATGTGCACTCAAGTAAAGATTGGAGACGATGGAGATGGATCGGGCAGTGAAGAGGGTATACTGGTTCCCCCAAGCAGCCAAAGACCAGGGGCCTAATTATGCGCACCCAATCCTGAGCGATTCCAATCGTGTAACTGTCAAATTCCATACTAATTTGACAGTTATACGATTGGAATCGCTCAGGATTTGGTGCGCGTAATACAGGGGCAGTTGGCCGTGCCAAGTATCGGCGTAAGGACGAAATGGCCAAAGACCTAAATGAGCTCCAGGGAGACGACTGGCAGGAGTGGCAGGAGACCGCGCAGGGCACGGCTTCTTGTATCGGAGGCCAAGACCCACATCGGGTCGACTGAGCCAGTGGAGTAAGTAAATATAGATCCATTTACTGTATTTAGGTAGGAAAATTATTTTCTTGATGAGAACTGTTGGAATATTGAACAAAATCATAATCTTACGGTCTTATTTTATAAAAACACGATTCCTTAAAACACTCGATATGCGCCGATTAAAATAGTCTGTGTCGGAGATTTTATAAGGAGAAGACGTAACAACAGATTAAAAAGAGGCAGTTATATGAGGAGAGGAGTGCTTTAGAGTTATCGTGTTTTTGTAAATAAGGCCGTTAGTGTCTGTAGGAGAACATTTTTCGTCAATAGCAACCCTGACTTCTCGGTTGTCTTGTTTCTCTTGTAATTTTCGTTCATTCTTGTGTTCGCGCCATTCGGAGCGCCCATGTAAAACTCTCCTAAAACTTTACAGACTCTCTGTTAAATTAGTTACTTGTGTTGTGTGTGATTGATAGGATTCAGACGTAATATTCCTAGCGAAAATATACCTATTAAAGTTATGCAAATTCAGTGTTGTGGTTTTATTCTGCCCACAGCCTAATTTCCAATAAGAACTTTAAGGTCTTACCATGATTCAAATTACTCGGCGGCGTATAGTTCTTGAGGCTATCCGCGTACAGGGTGGCGTATTTAGCCGTCAGCCGCGGCCTGAGCTTGTAGTCAAGGTTGGCGCCCAGCGTGGTGGAGGGGTACTTCTTGTCGATGAGGTCTCCATCGGATTCGTCCAGGTTCTTGATTGAGGGAGACCCGCCGTAGCTGCGGACCTGGGTACAAGTGAATATATATAATATATATTATAAGCTATAAGATTGGAGGCCAAATATCTTGAATGTGAATTGTTGGTATATTGAGACAACTACAAAATATAGCGACCATAGAAGTATCAGTCGTTAATCTAAGAAAGCATGGTATACGAATGAAAAAACCTAGGTATCACTGAGCGTGGTTAATTAAAAAGTGACTAGATAACAACCTCCTGTGGGCGCAGCACAAGCGTGCGTGGGATATGAGTGGTTTAATACAATTTGATGTACATTGCATAGCCGATTAGCCGAACAGTTCAACAGGTACCTAGGAAGACTGACCGTATTATGTCATTACGGTGTTATTTATAATAAAAACACGATTCCCTTAAAACACAGTGTCGTGTAAATTCTTTCCCTTCCAAAGTCTCTATCAGACTATTTTTATACGGCGTCTACGGAGTGTTTTAAAGAATCGTGTTTTTATAAATAACACCCTACTAATCGGCTACGCAGTTTACATCGAATTGTCATAGTAAACTATGATTTTAGTTTTATGTTACGCGGCTCAGCTGGCAGAGCCAAATCGATTACAAAAAAATTGCAGCTTTTAACAGTAGACTATCAGATTGTCAGTGTACAAGAACCGGCCGTAATTTATTTATTGTTAGTGAGTTTGACCATGTTTGACTTACGCTAGGACTATAGTTTCCGGACAGAAAGTATCTCAGCTTCCCGACAGCCTCCTTATACGCCAGCTCTGTGTAGTCTGGAATCCTCTTTAGTCCATACTCGTTCATTTTGGCCGGTCGCCTGTAGTAGGGATAGCAATAAGTCATTTTTTTTTGTTTACTCAGTTTTTTTTTAAAACAACTAATATTTTTTGCTGACTATGTATGATTTTATTGTTTTTCAATTTTTTTATTTGATTCTTTTTTTTAACAAAAACTACATTTTACAATAAAAACTATTGTTTCTTAAATAAAACAAAATTAAATTAGGATGTTTTTAAAAGGAACACTTTTTTGTTGCGCATTGCGCCAAGTTGTGGGCGTCCACTGGGGGACTTTGTTTTAATTTTGTAGGGAACGTATTGATTACACAGTTACCATGGCAACCGTTGCTATCGTAAACAAGTGCAAGTGATCGGTAAGATGGCGTAGAAAATAGTTAATGTGTAGATAAGTACTTAGTTAGGTACAAACATTTCTAATTTTAGTATATTTTAAAAACGTGTTAAATAGTTAAGTCACAGATTGAAAGCAATTTATTTATAACACATTATTAAAAATAAAACGAAAATGTTATCAACTAATTACTAAACCATTAATACTAAAGTTTATTAATCAACTTCAATCGTTTATTGCTTAGTAACTTATATGTTACGTATGTTTCAAGTTACACACGTAACTTTTTATTTAGCTTGATGGTAAAAGGTTGTACTTAACACGAAGGTCGTTATATTATTGTGGTTCGCAATCGCAAATAACATTATTAAGCATCAAAACTATTAAAGATGTAGTCCACGTCTGTACCACTTAACGTATTTATCAAAATAAATATGTCAAGTGTGGTATATTAGTTATGCCGTAGTAGGTAGATAAAAAGATTTCACGGACCTCTGAACAAAATCATGATTAAATGTTTCTAATATTTTCGATTAAATTCGCATGTGTAACAAAATTTGCAAATGTTAGTTAGTAGTTACTTACAACGTGTTAAAATACCTACCCACGAGGCGACTTTTCACTGGCTCAATGGGCTATAACGAGACAAAATGTAGCACCTTTAAAATTTACTTTTAGGGAACTATTTGCTTTATTAAATAAACCCTGACTTCCAGGTTTCTCGTACAGTCGACAGCAGGTCAGCCTTTACAATAATAATAATAGTAATAATAACTTCCACACAATACAATCACTTGACCTGGTCCCAAACTAGGATGTCCTGTGCTGTGGTAACCAGGCAAGGACGTCACAAACATGAAAACACGCCCAGACTGAGGCCATTTGTACAAATGTGCGCCGGCCCCCGGTGGGAATCGAATCCACGACCTCTGTTTTGGTAGCTAAGCGCCTTAACGGCTAGACCAACGAGGCAGTTGAAAAGTCGCCCGTAACGTAGTTGAGCAGAGTGGATGCGTGTAAAGATTGATTTTCTGTCAACTGTACTCGTGACAATCTGTTAAACTACCTTGGTACTGTTAACAGCTGTCAGTTGTTTTATTATCTGCACTTTGGGCAACTGATAGTCGTTAAAAGATAGTTCGTCTACTAAACCGTCGGTTAATATTTTAAAACATTTCTGTACAATACTCCCCTGATTTTGATCCTCCTCAGCTTTCCGCTAAGATCTTTGTCGCTGCCCACACTGGATCCGCTCCGGGGCTTGTACGCTTTAGACTTGCTCAAATAGTTCGTTGAACCCATCCTAGGGGGAAAAAAATCAAGTTTAGTCACCGGGGAACAAAACAGTTTCGGCTGTAAAACCAATATTTAATTTTTATTTACTAATAGATTCTAGACTACGAGTAGTTCTACTTCTTGTTAGACCAGAGATTTTCGCACTTAGCCTCATAGTTGGGTCATTGTACGTACTAAGCCCTAAGTTATGTAAATACCTCAGACACTAGGGTTTCCTTACGATGTTTTCCTTCACCGTTAGCGAGTGGTATTACTACTATATCTTCACAAATGTACGTAACTTAGAAAACAAAGTCATCGGTACATGCCGGGATTTGAAACCACGACCTCTCAAATGAGAAGCCGGCGTTCTACCGCTCCGCTACCACCGCTTAGATCCTAGACTATAACGTATATTAATTACTTACCTATGTCTTCACCGCCGTTCGCAATATCAATCTTCACTCTGGCAGCAAAATTACATTCAAAAACAAAAAAAAAAACACTGGCCTTTAAATTTTATATTAAGAAAATAAAATCAAAATTCGAAAAAAGAACGCATGTCTAACGCGGTTAGAAGAAGCGTAGTCGGAAAAGGAATGGGTCTTCGAATCAGAACTTTACTGCTTCCCTTGTTTTGTCTCTTTTTCACCCGATGGTGAGGTTTCCTTTCCGCACTAAGGGAAAAGTTTTCCTCTGGATAGGTTTATAGGCAGAGAGCTGATGCATATTTTTTAATTATGTGACGCTCAGAACCGGTGGTGTTAGTGGTTGACTTTATGCTTTTACCTTGTCCCCTTGTTACAAGAACGGGAAGCTTGGAAAACCATGAGGGAGGCCTCTGTCCTGCAGTGGGCGTCTAATGGCTGATGATGATGATGTTACTTTTAGCTATGTATTTCTATATTAGATACGAAAATGTTACTTGTAATCTCCTTGAATCAAATCTTTCTTAGTGAGACGTAGAGCAAAGCCAAGCCTGGCATGCACTCTTTAATAAAACAAGGGCTTCTTAAATACTCTCCATTCAAAAGACTCAAAAATGTTACAGGTTCTGACTGATGGAAAAACATGCTGGACCTTTAAAAAATTGTGGTTACTGTGGTACAAGCGTAAGACACTTCTTTGGCCTTTAAAATACCATGATTGCTAAGCAGCTCATTGAATTGTACTAAATCCGATTATGGTAATTAAATTCGATGTTTCATTTTGATTAAGAATAAAAGAAAATGTTGAATATGATGGTATCATGAGAAGAGAGAGATATTTATTTACATTATGAGTTTCAAAAGGATTCCTTAACAATTAACTGAGAATTTAGAAAAATTTTAAAAAGAGCCAAGATTTAGGTACACAGTGGCTCTTTTTATAATTTTCGATGTTTCTTTGTTGTTTCTTCTTAAACCTCTTTCAAATTCTGTAGATAAAAATGCGGCCCGACGATGGCGTTTTCAATTTTGTACTACATGAAGCAATAAATGAAGTCGAACGAGAAACCACCAAGACAACTGACTGCCTACCTCCCTGCCTACGCGACAGGCAGTGCCTGGCGTGTGTCGCGGAAAAGGGCGCCATTTCAGGTTTCGGAGGGAAAATCCGTAACTGACATCACGCGATCTATTACCGTACTAAACAATTGAGTTCAATTGAAACAAACTACGTACAATAGATGGACGAAGCAGGTAGTAAATGGGCCTACATATTGACAATATTTACAAACTATACTTCGTTTCAAAGGTATTCGGTAAATATACTTACCTAATGCTACAATCATCATCAACCCATTATGTCCCCACCGAGGGGCACGGGTCTCTTCCCTGAGGAAGGTATAGGCCATACTCCACCACGGGGGCCAAGTCCGGATTGGTGGAGGCTTGTAGACTAGTGGCTCGTCTACTGTCAGAAGTTGTCAAGCCGCCCTAAGGCCTCTGACTTAGCTTAACGACTGCCATCTATCGACGGCAGCCGGCACCAACAGCTTAACGTGCCTTGCGAAGCACGGAACCGCTCGGAAAAATGCCACTAGCGTTAGGCATAGACGGCGACCCATCCATGCACTGAACGCGCCCTGTGTTGCTTAACCTTCGTGATCGTTTAAGATCACTCAGGCAGCCGGGGCTACGAGCGATTCTAGAGCGAATGCTACAATAATAAATTAATAATATTTACTGATTTCTTGTATTTTTGTGACTAATTCTAACGGTCGTTTTACACGTAAATGAAAGTAGGTTTATTATTTTTGAATGGAATACGCCAAGATATTGACATCTCGTTTTTCCGTAAAAATAACAAATATAGCATATCTTTTACGTTTGCACAGATTGGGAATCTTTTTAATTTTGTTTATTTAAAGAGTTCTTATATGCAGTATAACTGTCCGCTCGTAGGATCTCAGTTGATGCCATGCATAAGGTACTTCCGGTTTCGTTTAGCAGCAGCCTCGCCGGGTCTTTTTGGAAGTTTTTGGTTGGGCCACATAAAAATTACGTGCCTACGTAGAATATTATTTTATATTACTCAAATCATTGCTAACGAATCCTTTTGATACCTACTCACAGCGTAGACAATAAGTGCATATTTCTCCAACATACAATAACAACAATTACGGATGCAATCATCATCATCATCAGCCCTTTGACGCCCACTGTAGGACATAGGCCTCCCTCGTGGTTTTCATACTCCTCGTTTTGCCATAATCGGCACGCTTGGCAGGCGGGTTGGCGATCGCAGTATGCGGTTGGAATCTCAGGAAGACGCTGCTGCCCGTCTCCTGGTAATTTACTTCCTTAGTCGCCTTCTACGACATCCACGGGAGGAAATGGAATGACGCTATTCTTAATCCGGCGCAATACGGATGCATTAGCGAAGGGCAAATTAAAAAGTGCCCGGAACCGGAGTGCGTGTATGTAGCGAGCGATTAAGGAATGTTGATAGCGCGTAAGATGCTTGTCAGGATCGTGGCAAGTGGCAAATTCTGTCTGCCTACCCCCCCAGGATAGAGTCGTGAGTTTATAAATGTAAGTATGTGATGCGGTAGAGTCCAGCGGTGTCATTTATAAAAAAAACTTTCCCTTGTAAAGGTTACAATTGCTCAAATATAAACTAATCTTAAGAACTAAAAATAAAAACAAAGAAAATCGAATTTTCTACCGCACTGGATGAGAAATAATTAATTTTCCCATCCCACAATTGGGCTATCAAATTTTTCAGATAGGGGTCTCAGAATGACGTTAGTCAGAATGTCGTATGTATTCGAATACATTAATTTCAAGATATTTGTTTGTTTGTTTCTTACGCTTTATTGCACAAAATTAAAAAGAAAAAATAAAACTTAAATAACGGGTAAGTATATATAAGGTAATGTACAAAGGCGGACATACTCGTATTTAAAATTCTACAGTCCACTTGCTTCACCTTGAGCCAGCTTCTAACACTTACTAATATGTTTCATGCTGCCCGATTCTATTACTGTATCTATAGGTTGACACTGAGCGGTGGCAGCGCAGCGGTAGAACAGCCGGCATCACATTCGGGAGGTCGTGGGTTCGAGCCCAGTTTGTTTTCTAAGTTGTATATAGTAGCAATACCACTTGCTAACTGTGAAGGAAAACATCGTTCAATCAATGAATCAGTCCGTAGTCGTCCACTGCTGGACATAGGCCGAGGACAGAATGAAGTGGAGTGCCTTGGGCGGTATATTCGTTTCTGGGACTTAATTTGTAGCCGGAGATACCTTTGTAAGTTTCCGTAAAACATAAAAATTTATTTTCAGCCACCTATGTAATGTCACGTTATGTTCTTCAAAAAGCAACAATAACAACAGCTTTATACCGCATTGACCTGATTAATTCTGTAGTGAAATGCGAGCCCGTCTCGCAAACTGTTTTTGTACTTTGTAAAGGCAAGCTCATGATAGATTCAGGTGAAGCCAAGGCAAGAGACAAATAGGCTACGACATGCAATGCGGAGATAGCGCGGGTTGTCACGGAGCGGTTAGGCGAGTCGACAGCGGAAGACAGAAGTTAGGTACTCTATGGATAGAAAGGAAGGACCATCTGCTCTCTCAATTGAGAGATAGCACCACAAGAAGAAGAAGATTAATCTTCTCCTATATAGGACATCACAGTGACATCACTGCGACCCGTTATGTGGCGGCTCGGACCAAATCGATTTTGCCTATCTGAAACAATTCAGCCTGGTTTTGTAGCCTGGGAGCCAGTGGTTTTGTAGGTCACTCAATATAAGGAGCACCTTTTCTGAACAGTGAACGAAACCAAAGCTGGAAGGCGTAGGTATAGGTACTCGGCTCCAGTCATCAAGTTCTTAAACTAGATACCTTTCGACAAGAATTAAAATGATTGTTCTAGACTAGACTTGGGTGACTCGGGAGCGAAATATAACACATATATTAAGCAACGTCAATGGAGAACTTGCACAAAAAAATGTTTTAATATAATCGGAGAGGCCATGGTAAAAGGAAAAGTAACCGTGGTATTTTTTTTCTAATTTTCATAATGTAACATGTCGAAAAGTCATTCTTGTCATGTAGAACAAAAACGCGCCATACAAATCGGACTCCAACTATGACGTCACAACTTGCAAGTTGTATTAAGCATTTATCAATATTCGAATTATCTCGTAAAATACTGTTTTTTTGCATCTAGGTACACCCTTTTAAGGGTTCCGTTGTCGACAAAGAACCCTTATAGCTTCGCCATGACCGTCATCAGTCTGTCTATCAGTCCGCTGCCTAGCTCAGAGACGATTAGTACTAGAAAGCTGAAATGGCATAGTCATACATATTAATCACGCCGACAAAACGGCAGATAAAACCCCCTCTTTCTACGCAACCCTACACTGCGCGTGGCTCGACCGACACTAGGCCGGTTTTTAAAAAAACGTTTAGAATTCAATGAAAAAATTAAATCTTATGTTTTTTGTTATTATTATGATTTTTCGCATTTTGTTGGGATCCCGAAGTCTGAAAAAAAATTTCATCATTTTTTATTTTATTTTATTGTGCTTTTCTATGCCTTCAAAGCCGTGCCACTTCAATCGAAGTTGTGTTGTGTCCCCATTGTGTCTGATATATCCCATATTATATGATCTCACTATCTCCCTCACTCATTCAAACGGAATTCCCTATGAAAAAGCGAAACGCGAAATCGCGGATTTGCGGACAGTCTCGTCACAGCACAAATAAAGGTCTCATGGGTTTGTTCGGCTAACATCGGGTGCATTCGGTCAACTCGTACAACTTAGAACTCTTTCAACTCACCTACGCCCAGAGCCATGTCCGCTGCATGTAAATTACGATAGAAGTGAGGCTTCTATTTTATCTTTTGACCTATTTTCCTTGTGCTGGTAGAGCAACTGAAATGGCGAATCGTGGTTTTACTTAGATCACGTAGCGTTTATAAACTAGAAAGTATAAGCTACCTACCTGTATTACTTGTGGCGATGAACTTGGTTCTACAGAACACCAAAAGTTGATACCTATATAGACTAAGGGCGTTATTTATAAAACCACGATTCCACTAAAATATTCATCAAATGCAGTTTTAATAGTCTGTGGAAAAGCTAAAGACCAACTTAAACTGCATTTGAAGAGTGTATTTATTTACTACTTAGTACGTAAACACTTCTTAAAGTTGGGTAAATGAAAATAAATACTTAATAAGAAAAAAACTCATTTTATTGTTATTTAAAGGCATCAACTATATCGACACGATATAATGTAATAAGTATAATGAATGAATAGTAAAAATATTATTTAGTAATACTTAAAACATTACTACGTTGTTAACATTACTAAGTATTGTAGAATTTCACACCAAAAAGATACAAAAGACAGGTTTCAAGCCTCTTAAAAATACTGGACAGATCATTCACTTGACGACTTAAAAAAAATTAAGAAATCTAAACGTTACAATTTGATATTAATTTCACCTTAGAATGTTATTTTGATCTTGATTCGATGGGTTAAATCATATATTGTCTTTTGCTTTCATCAGAATTTTATTAATACTTATTGGCCTACCAGTCTCCAAAAAATTAAATAGAGTAGTTGTAAAATAGTAACGTTATATTCTTTTTGTTGCACTAATCCATGCTGGGGAGAACTTTGAAAAACCTATTTAGAGGCTAAAAATTGCACCCATGCCGGGACTTGAACCTGCGACCCCTGGTTAACCGTGCCAGCGCTCTCCAAACTGAGCTAACGGGCAAGTCAGGCATCGGCGATATTTCGAACCTCTTTACAAACTTCTCTGTATTACGTATAGGCAGCGACATCTGGCTAAAGAAATTTACATCACTTGCAGCCCCGAGTCACTTTGCAGTTAGGATTTTACATCGGAATACATGATTATATTCTTTTTGTTGCACTAATTGCCCGGCATGGGTGGAATTTTCAGCCTCGAAATTGGTTTTTTCTTATTAGTAACGTGTTAAGTATTGTTTTGGAAACAAAATTAACAAAAATAATTATTGTATCAAGTAAGTAAGAATATTTTTTATCTTTCTAAATCGTATTGTCATTAGTAACTGAACAAATTAATAACTTAACGATAAAACAATCATTCTAATTTTTGGTGTTAGTAACTTATTTAAACAAAAAATCTAATAAAATAAATATTTTTTGAGTAAACTCAAATTGCACAAAATATTATAATGACGGACGAGATACATTTTATTCGCGTAATGGCACTTTTTGAATAAATACAGTAGCGAAATAAGCTTTAAAAATCAACTTTTCCTTAATTTACAGTTTCGTGTGAAAACATACATTTTTCAGACATTTTTCACTGGCAGTGTTAGTGCGTATGACAAAATATTCTATATTTGCGTGGTTATAAAAGTGCTAAAACTACATTACCTTTGAAAAAAGGCGTAATAAAATCTTGTCTATGGCACAAGATATCATAACTCAGAGAGTCTGACTAATAAAACTAAAAAATATATTTACAAAGAGATACATTTTTAATCACTTTAAAACTATTTAAGTAAAGCCTACTTGAACTACTTCTTAAACCTCACTTAAGTAGCCATTTAAATTGAATTTTGTTTGCATAATTTTATTATATTTCTACTCGAGGCACATCTAAGAAAGTGGTTCAAGACAGCTGTTTATTAAAAGAGCCTAATGCTACGATGGATAATTCATTAAAGGTGGAGTATAAAAATTTATTATCTGTTTTTAGACGGTTACGATTTGTTTAAATGCAGATATCACTCATGTAGGTTAAGCTCATACCCTCTGGGCCCAGTTGTTTGCTACAAATATTGTAATAGACAGTTATTGAGGGGAATTTTGTTTTCCGGAAGGCAGACTGCTAAAAAAACACGAAAAAATGTTTTTATTTAGGTTCACCCAGTAAAAAAACTGTTTGGAATATAAAAACCGGATTATTTTGTATCATGTTTGCTAGGAGTTGCGCTTTCAGATACTTACACATAATTATGTAGAATTATCCCTTTTATACCCTCACTTATTTAGGAAGAGATAAGGGATAGCCACAAGATAAGTACAAATGAACAAAATACATTTTCCTACCTGGTGCGGCAAAGGAAGTGGAAGCTACACAGATGCCACTAGAAGTTGTGATTGGCTAAAAAAGCCGCCATGTTGTATTTAATCTACTCCCATTAGCTAGCATAGCTTGTTTGTTTTTAGGTTTTTTGCAGTAGTGTTTTCTTCATTTATATAAGTGTTAATACTCATAAATTGATAGAGCACTTATTGCAAAATAATATGAGATACAGTTAAAAATGTTGGACGTATAAGCTCATTGGAATTTATTAACGACAGTCTTTACCCAACTCCCCTTCTCTAATTCTATTTCTTTACTTTGACCTGCAATGTCATTGCTCGGAATGTGAGAACTGTCGACGCTCTTTGTCACCTTCACCTCCCGAGTGCCCATTTCACTGACACTCCTTTCGTAAGGTGACACTTTGGTCGTCATAGACTTTGGCTTAGCTATCTGCGAAGGCTTCTTGATTCCCTGGCTCGGTCGCTGTACAGTTTTCGTCATTGATTCGATCTCCATACGTCTCTCTTGGACGGTCTTAGAAGTGACCTTCTGAGGTTCGACGGACAATCGCTTTGATTCGATTTGTGGTTTCGTTTTCCTAGTTGCTGAGTCAAGACTGGCTCGTTCGAAGCTAAGTCTTTTCAGCTGTATATTCGATGTTTTAGGTTTATAATCAGTTTTGTTTGCTTCATTTGTTTTACTGTCAGTTTGGTCTGCTTCTGTTTCGACTTTCTGAACATTATTCGTTGCACTTTCTTTTTCTTCTTTCGAATTGATTTCTTTCGTGATTTGTGTTTTACTTCTATCTTCAACGGAAATAGACTCGGATTTCGTGTAGCTTTGCCTCATATTGGTATTACGTTTTATAGTCTTTATATTGACTGATTCGCTAGATGAAGTTTTTTCTTCAGTTTTCAGCAGGTTACTTCGGTTAGCTATGACGTTCCTCGTATGAAAGTTTGACGTCGTAGGTATACTTGTAATTTTAGGTTTAGCAGGAACTGGTGGAGCTACTTTTGGCTTCACCTTTTCGGTAGTTTGAACAGTATTTTCTTTAGCCAAGTTAACTTTTTCTAAGTGTTGGAATTTACTAGTTGTTACCAAAACTCGTCTTTGAAATGTCGTGTTCTCTGTTACACTTGACGTCATCGATGTTTTTTGTGTTCTAAATGAAGATTCTCGTTTGATGCTTTCAACTTTACTTGTAGTTCTACTGACGTGCTTAGTCTTGTCAATGGTTTCTATGTTACCATCATCTGCATCTTCTTGATCGGAATAGACAGCAGAATCTCTAAAGACATCATCACCAATGACATGTTCAATCTTTTCAAAGGTTTTTTCATAGTAACTCTCATCCGCATTCCCTGGTACAGCTGAATCAATTGGGTTTGGCTCTTTAACTTCTTCTATGTGTTCGTTCTGCAACCTATTCTGGCCTTCTTGATAAGTGCCTTCGCTAGATGACGTCACAAATGAAGAGTTTGAAAACAAACTGTCAGGTCTCACAGCGTTTTTATTAATCAAAATATTAACGTTCTTTAACGCAGCCTTTTCACTCATCAAAGTGGTCGGGTCAACGTAATCTGATTGAGCTATTCTAGCGCCTAGATGCTTGCTACCTTGCATATAAATGGGTAACTTATTTAAACTCTGATATGAGCTATTGTTCGATTTGCTTTGTGACGCCGTACTACTAACAGAGTTCGATATGTTGGTTACTAAACTGACGCTCTTTTCATACGTAGACGTATTCGCTTCCGATTTTTGAGCAATATCATTGCAGCTATGTGATAGGACATCAAGGTTGTTCTTTTCGTTTTGGCTATCTGTCAAGGTCGTGTTTTCATAAGTACTTTGGCTCAGAGCATCGTTTGTGGAGTAGACTAAAGACGAGATTGTCGGACTAGCCTCAGTCGCAGTAATGACAACTTTGATATCGTTCTTCAGGTTGTTTTGTAGCTCTTCAATTAATTTTTTGCTTTGTCTCTGTGGAGACACGGACCTATTGAGATTGTAGTCTGGGTGTTCGTCACCTATGATGCTTCTGAATCTTTGTAACAAGTTTTTGGAGTAACTCCTTGGATTTAAACCTGATTTTTTCTCGCTAGTTGGACTTTTGGGGTCAGATTTTGTACTGTCAGGACTACTTGGGTCGTTTGGGCTGACTTCTGAATCTTCAGTTCCTTTATTTGGTATTTTGCTTTTAAATCGGCTTAAAACGTTCTTCAGAGAAAGCATATTGCCAGTAGGTTTGTAGATTTTGTGTTCAGGGTGTATAACTTCCATGTCTGTAGACTGCTTGTTATCGATTTTATTTGCCGGTAAGACTTCGCATGAAGACGTCGTTGAAATATCCAAGTTTGGTTGAGAGACATTGAGCAAGAAACTATTTTTGTTTGAGTCTAAGTTAGCTTCGAAATTATTTTTGTAACATCTATCAATCTCTTCTTCCAATTCCAACGTAGACTGGCTTATGTTTTGTATCTCTCCATCGTTGGATTTTGAGTTTTTGTTGAACTTCAGTATGTCACTTTCACTCATGTAGTTTTCTACATCATCATAACTTATCTCACTCTGATCTGACGCTATAGTGAAAGGTCTGTCGTTACTCATTACCTTGCCATCTTTATTTAAGTAGCTCTTGCTGTTACTGTTAGGTTTGCTTTTGAAAGTACTCAGATTTGCTTCTTCGGGATTGTTCACAGGCACTTGGAAACTTCTAGGTAGAGATCCTGATTTTCTATCCCTAGACACGTTAAAATGTTCTTTCTGACGACTGAGCCAAATTTCTGGTGTATTAGGACTTTGTTGCTCCGGTCCCATTGGTAAATAATCACTAGTGACCGTAGTGGGAGAGTCCTTCCTTCGTCGGCAAACTTCTATGATGTTATCGTACAAGTCCTCGATATTTTCTTTGCTATCCATAGGTCCATTATTTTCCATCGTAACATAGTAGTCAGCTTGTTTTTCTTGCACTTTCTGAGGGGATTTAATTGGAACGTCGTATATTCCTTCTACATCATCGTGTAACTTGTTTAATTTGTCAAAAGATAAGTAGACATAGTCAGAATCGTGTGCGCCAACTTTTGGAGTAATTTCTGATAGATTTGGGTTTGGATTTGGAGGTGAAGGCAGTCTTTTTGGTCTCGAAACTTTTGGGGTGTGCTGAATGGATTTACTTTTACTATCCAAACTGTGTAGCGTCTCCTCGGCTCTATTTTCCACTCTTAAAGTCTCGTAAATATGATCATCATCGGAAATATCGTCTTTTTCTTGCGGCGGACTCAAAAGAACTTTTTCTTCAATGTAAACTTTTGTCAAGTCTAAATTTTCGGACAACTGACGGGAGTATTTAGGTTTATTCTTTGATTCGCCTGTTCTTGACGTTATTGTATGTTCTGGGTTGGAATGGGACTTCAGCAGTCTCTGATGTCTTCTCTGTGCGCTGTTCCGTAGTTGCTGCTTTTTCAGAAGTTTCTGGAATTCCCTGTTCTGCATTAGCAGTTGAGAAATGATCTGTTCTAATGGCTGTTCTGTCTCTTCACAACTTTCAGTTGCTTTTTCTTTTCTTCTCACTTCTATTTCTGCTTTCTCACCCTCAATTTCAGATCCTTCATTGATAACGTTTTGCTTGTTCAAGTATTTTACCTTCTCAAGTTCATTCTTCTTAAACGAATCTGTCTTTTCTATTAATTTCTTGTATGTTTCTTCGTCAATGTCATCATCTTTGCTGATACTTTCAGGAATATTTAACGTAGCTTTAGAGCTTTCACCGCCTTTAGTTTTATCCACCAAACTGTCAGTGGATTCAGTGATATGAAGGATATTCTCAGTAGACACGTCAGTTGACAAATCGGCATAGAACTTGGCTGTCGTATCGGAGCCAAACCTTTTACCTTTAGCCCTGTTCTTCTTTAGTTTAGATATTTTCTTTGGTATGTTCTTTGTTGTATACACTTTGATGTCCAAGCTCGGTTTCAGGCCAGAAATTGAGCCAGGTTTTCGACTTTCTAATTCGGGATCGGAGATCATGACTCCTGGAGTCTTTCCCTTCTTATTTATCTTAGTAGAGCCACAGTTGCGGCATTCGAACTCGATTTTCTCGATGCCTTTCAGCTCTGGACGATCACTGTCACTGTCCTGAAATCTTTTAGGTACTAAGCTTGGGTTTTGCTGCAGTCCAGGTTCAGATTTTCTTCTCCAAGTGCCAATTTTAGACAGTTTTGATCTTTGTGGATCCTCTTTCGATTTGGACCTTAATGTATCGGCCTTTTGCTTCTCCAACTCGATACACCTAGATCGCCTGCTATGCAAAGTGGAAGTCGAATCCGTCATGACAATATTCTCTTTTATCTTTGCGCATTTGAGACAAGTTTTCGGTAAGTTCCTAACATTACTCAAGGAGTTATTCGTTTCGGTAAGATCGTCTTTACTTTTACTGTTGTCCGTGTAGCCTACTATATTATCAGACGAGTGATAACCTCTGGTTTTGTTCAAGCTATCTTTACTGAAGCTCTCTTGTGAGGACTTGAAATCTGAGCACTTGCAGACTGAATTCTTCCGCTCAATATGCTCCGTGCTACCCGCGTCGATAAAATGCAAAGCCCTGTCGCACTCTGCACATTTGTCTCCTTCGTTCAGCTCATGCCTACACGAACACTCTTCTTTTTTATCCTTAGCAGACAGTTCTACCTCGCAATCGGAACACAGATCTATATAGCAGCTATCACAAGTGTAATCTATACCTTTTTCTAGGGAGACCTGCGCGCAGTCACATTCTTGTTTGGTTTTCATTACCGGCATGGTGTACTTCCTGTTGACCTTCTTGAGACGGCCCCGGATGCCATTTTCGAAGGACTTGCGACGTTCGCGCTCCAGTTTACGCTTCTCTAAGTATTCGGGGGCGGAGAGTTGTTTCCGCATCGAGGCTTGAGTTATCAGATTGTGGGACTTCTCCGCGAGCATGTCATCTGGAGATCAGAAATTAGAAATCAAAAAATGTATTTTAACGTAAACAATTCACGGTTTCTACCTACCCCGCTGGGTTTATGTAATGTAAAGAATTTACATTGTTTGTTGAACATACCTACAATGTTAGCCGCTGCCTTCGGGTCGAATTTGAAGCGGAGAAAAAGCATTATTGGAGGATTATTTCATAAAATTTAGTAGCGATATACCTATTACACTTTTCTGCGGGAAATAATGTAAAGAAAGCTATTTAATAAAAACAGTAAGTAAATGGAGTACCTTCGATGAAAAACGCCCCAAGCTTGCTTTCCTTTGAGTATTTTTGAGTTTCCAATAAAAACATTTTCCTAAGCGGAAGTTGGAATAAAAGAATTTGAGAAAGTAGCTGAGAAACAATCATACAATTACCATCAGTTTTGTTCTGTCCAAGCTCCATGAGGATCTGCCTGGCATGTGATGGGATGACAACGTTGTAGTTCTCTAGGATCACCTGAAAAATACAACAAAATAATAATAAATCGCTCGTAGCCCCGGCTGCCTGAGTGATCTTAAACGATCACGAAGGTTAAGCAACACTGGGCGCGTTCAGTGCATGGATGGGTCGCCGTCTATGCCTAACGCTAGTGGCATTTTTCCGAGCGGTTCCGTGCTTCGCAAGGCACGTTAAGCTGTTGGTGCCGGCTGCCGTCGATAGAAGGCAGTCGTTAAGCCAAGTCAGAGGCCTTAGGGCGGCTTGACAACTTCTGACAGTAGACAAGCCACTAGTCTACAAGCCTCCACCAATCCGGACTTGGCCCCCGTGGTGGAGTATGGCCTGTACCTTCCTCAGGGAAGAGACCCGTGCCCCTCGGTGGGGACATAATGGGTTGATGATGAATAATAACAACTTCCAAACACTTGTCCAGCATGGGAAGTATGTCGACGCGAGTTGCGCTATCTAACGCCAAAAGTCGCAATTTCCAGCCCTGGTATCACGTAACTTTCCACTCTATCGGGTTAAGAATTTAGAAAACTCCAAAGTGTCAAAGTATATGTGTATTTGACAGTTCGGAGTAGGCTAGATCAGACAACTCCATTCAGTGGAGGACTTACGTGGTCGCACCCCAGTACATTAATTGTCAAATCGTGACGTTTTAGCGCCACAAAACGCGTGACTCGCGCCGTCATACTACCTACGCGGGACCTCCATTCTGTTAGTGTTTTATACCATTGACTTCTACACGCACGCACGTATCAAGTATGCGCGCGTAGACTTAAAGCAACAATGAAATTAAATTGACACATTGACGCAGTTGTCACTATACATATCAGCGTTTTACTGATTTCCTGCGCTTCTCCTCTACATTTTCCGTCCATAACTACTATTGGGGACAATCTGTTCAATAAACAATAGGGGCTAAGCACCGTGCATCGCTGCGTGTGCTGATATTGCTTTTCTATTTCCTTACCTGCAGCGTCAGCTGTGACCGCGGTGGCATCGACTACACTAGCACCAAATTATTGTATTGAGGTGCTAACCTATTAACCTAACCTATACTAACTGAAGATTTCTTTTCGTCTGTAACAGTACAAACGGAAAGACAAAGTCTCGTTACGCAAGAGGATAAAAAACGAATTGTATAAAAACAAAAAAAACCTAACCTAACCTAAAAGTGGCCTGACCACGTTGTACTCATTTCCTGGGATTTAGGAGGAACTTAACGTCTAGACATAAATGTAGATTTAAATTACATTCGAGATTTTCCGTCCAAAACTACACCTGAGGACCTGTGCCAAATGTGAATATCAATACAAACAGTTTTTATTTTTATATTTCCTCACCCTTTTAAGCAGCAGCGTCCACTCGCGTTTGTGCCGCGGCGAGCGCGCCTGCAGCGTAAGCTGCGACCGCGGTGAGTCCCACGGGATCACGTGGAACGACAGCGGCGCGCCCGCTATCGATTCCACCAGCATCATATTGTTGCACTATGGAGGGGAAAGTGGTAGTGTAATTTGTGCTGACATGAATTTGGGGCTGGTTGGTGTATAGGTTTCAAGTCGCTACCGTTATCGATTCCACCAGCATCTTATTAATTGCACTGCAGTGGAAAAGTGGGGGTGTAATGTGTGCTGACATAAATTTGAGGCCGGTTTGTGTATAAGTTTCAAGAAACTGGCAAAGAATGTTAGTAGTGGATGAAAAGTTACACCGACCACATTTTTGATGCGACATTTTTAATAATTGCACAAAATAAGAGCTAGGCTATTTTATTTACTCAAAGATTAACGACAGCCTACTGATTTAAAAATTGTTGAGAGTTCAGTGAAATCACCTATTGTCAAATGTGAGGATATGAATGGTAACGCTTTGTCTCCTCTTTTCTTGCGAACAATAGGTATAAAAATTCCGCCTCTATTTAAAAAAAAGTAAATACATCAAAGATAAAGGAGATATTTAATTAACCTAGTTTAGGCAACAGTTCATTTATGCTAGCCTAATTTATTTTAAACGAACTGTAAAATATGTTAAATTCTATTTTCTGTCCTTCTATCTCTCTGTGTGTTTATATTTAGGTATCTCCCGTTTTTTCTTTCACTCTATCTCTTTTCGTTCCAACATCTTGCCATATTTCTAACCCCTCTCTTATGCTCCACGTATTTTTTCCATTCCACTGACACCTACACGTAAGTACAGTATTCCGTTGTCCAGAGTCTTGAGGATACACTCTCTCTCATTCTCTCCGCCCTACCTACCTACCTCCATCTCTTTCACACGTACCATAATATGCATCTTGTAGGCCAGTATTCCGTCCTCCCGGTTCTTGGTGATGAGCAACATTTTATCGAAGAGGAAGGCGTGTCGCATCGCCTTCGCGCCGAATACTCTGTAACCGGAAATAGCCTGTTAAGTTTTGTCAATGTTATAGTGCTCATCATCATCATCATCATCATCAGCCATTTAACGCCCACTGCAGGACACAAGCCTCCTTCGTGGTTTTCATAACCATGACGGGTTTTGCCATAATCGCCACGCTTGGCAGGCGGGTTGACGATCGCAGTATGCGGTTGGAATCTCAGTAAGACGCTGCTGCCCGTCATATTCACATTTAATTTTATTAAGGGGATCCAGTGGGCTAACTAGCGCCACCAATGAAAAAATAATCATATCTCCTTTTACACATCGCATATTCAAAAAGTGTCTGTACAATCTCTCAATCATGTCATGCTATCTAGTCCTAGGTTTTTTGCCCTAGGTTCACGGCCATGGGTCCTAAAAATCACTATTAACATGACACTTTTTGCAAATTCGATCTGTAAAAACGATATGATTATTTTTCCTCGGTGGAGGTTAAGGGGCCTTAAGGATCACCAACAAGAGTTACACAAAAATTACATAATATAAAAACACTAATTCTATAAATCCATGTGCTCTTTTACTTTTACTCTACCCCCAAATGCTTACGTAAATATTGGTTTAAGAATTTTTCTTTTAGGAATTTAGTTAGACAAGCGAATAGCGCGCGGTAAATCCCCTACTCGGTTCTAACCTAGTACCTAAAAGTATCCATTATTTTTGGGAATTCCACAGAATGCGTTTCGTTTTCAAGCAAAGACAAGTAGGGTTGCCATATGTGTTCAAAGCAAAATCGACTAAATTTTGTAGAAAAAAATAAATGCCTACTGCTGACGTCATCGCCAGCCAGACCACCCCCGAATGGCATCAAAAATAAGCAAAGCTAAGACCCTCCCACCCCCATGTAGTGCTTACGTATTAACAACTGGCCTACTATTTTGCAAAGCCTTCAGTGTTCTCACCTAAAGGTCCCTTCGGCACACAGCTCTCCGTACGTGGTCAGATCCGGGCCATTCCATCCGTACAGGAGTGACTGGATCTCCTGGAAACAGCATTCAGCACATTCATTTATTTATTTTACTGACTTATTAGATTATTATGGGTTACCGTCGGCACTGACTGAAAATCAGCGCTGAGGGATCACTTCCTCAGCACAACGCTGAGTCAGCTGCCTTTTGTGGCAACGTAGATACATCACAGGCCACATCTATGGTCCTGTTTTATTTATTCGTTTTGTCGGTTGTGTATTTAGTTTTCTTTCTGTTGTTGTGCATATTATGTTACTTATCTGCTTATTTTGTTTCTGTGATGTATCTTGTTGATATAATAAATGTCTTTCTTCTTCCTCTTCATTAGCGCAGCGTAGGACGACCAGCCACAAGACGGACAGATGACCTCATCTAAGCGGCAGGAAGACGCTGGATGCAAGCCGCTTCCAACCGGTCTTTTTGGAAATCCCTGGAGGAGGCCTATGTCCAGCAGTGGACTTCTTGTGGCTGAATGATGATGATGATTGACTTATTATATACGCTGGCGGGATGGTCCCCGACAAGGTCTTGCCGGAGTGGTCAGAGGTGGCAAATGGACCGAAAATCTTGATCCGAAATGCCCTCGGCCTGCAGTGGGACACACATTTTATGGAGGCAACATAAAAAACATACACACACAAGATCACACCTGTATCCCAGAGGGGTAGGCAGAGACCAGGGACTGCCTCTTGCCACGATCGTGACAGATCATTTTCGCTTCATCAACATTTATTAGTCATCGCATGAACACACGCCAGATACACCCCCCCTCTTGCCCCTCTGGGATACAGGCGTAAGTTTATGATGTATGTATGTGTACATTAAAAAAAATTAGATTTTTACACACAACAGTGTTCCGGACATCCTACTAGGATACCTTTCATCCCGGAAATTACTCATTTCATGCGGACGAAGTCGCGGGCAAAAGCTAGTCAATCATAAAGATTAAATTACATAAAAATGCTTGTAACGGTGGTAGCGGAGCGGTATGACGCCGGCTTCTCTTTCGGGAGGTCGTGGGTTCGAATCCAGGCATGTACCCATGACTTTGTTTTCTAAGGTACGTACCTACATTTGGGGGTTGCTAAGCCCATAAGCCCACACTTTTTCTCTGAGAGAAAGCCAGGGCCCTGCTGTGGGACTTACAATGGCTACATAAAAATATTAAACCACATCACCAAAACAGCATGATAAATTAAATAACAATTATATTTTTAAGAGGTTATAATATCCCGTGGCATGGTAACCAGGCAACGACGTCACAAACATGGAAAAACCGGCCAAGTGCGAGTCGGACTCGCACACGAAGGGTTCTGTACCATTACCTATACAACATTTGAATATGTCAAGCGTCTACATACCTGTTGCCGTTATTAATATCTAACTATCACGGTTCATGAGAAACAGCCTGGTGACAGACGGACGGACGGACAGCGGAGTCTTACTAATAGGGTCCTTTGCCCTTTGGGTACGGAACCCTAAAAAACATGCTTCCACGCAATACAACAATCACTTGTCCTAGGATAGCCAAGATTTTGATGTGATCTGTTAGGGTCTAGACAGACGGACTGCATTTCAACTGCATTTCTGTTGCAAAATTGCAGTTCAGATGTAGTTTGAATGCCGTTGGTACAATTGCAATGAAACTGCCAACCAACCGAACAGGGAGCTGCATGCCAACTGCACATCGACTGCAGTGGGACTGCTCGGTTATGCAATTTTGCAGCCGTGCCAACTGTATTCAAACTGCAACTGAACTGCAATTGTCTGTCTAGACCCTAAAAGTCAACTATAATAGCTAGAGCCTCACCTGCACCCTGACAGCGTGCTCATGTCGCCGCTTCATATCGTCGATGTGCTGCGCGATGCCGGTCATCTTCAGCAGCGCATACTCCGTCTCCCGGGAGGCACACTGCTTCACCACGTTCTGGAAATGACCGCATAATTGTTAGCTACAGAACACTTCGTTTAGAAGCTCTATTAGCAAGGAAACCAGGTACCAAGACCACCAGGAGGACGAGTCTCTAAAATGCATAGTTTTTCAATGTCATATTAGTACGGTACCGAATGGTTGTTTTATTGACACTATACCTAGGTAGTCTAGTATTCAATCTCATTCCAAAGGTATCACCCGTGCGACTTAACTCGGCGCCTCGCGCGATTCGATCTTCTTCGCGAGAGATGCCTATTTAATTTGCACGGATTATACCATTGGAATGACTTGGTACTGCTATTGCTTAGTAGACTATCATCATCATGGTAGACTATCAAATTGAGACAAATAACAGCCTATTGTCGTGCTTATATGATTCTATTGAAAAACTATATGTGTATTAGACTCTAGGGCCTGTACAAGCAGGGGAAAGCGCGAGCAACTCTCACTCTGTCGTTTGAAGACGTATGTTGTTAATAAGAGACTAAGGCCAGCTATCTAGCGCAGGCTCATGAGGTCGACTGTGCGCGGTGCACAGTCGACATCACGGCGACCTCCTGAAACCCACATGTTATAAGCACATGATACTTGAGCAACCTCTGCACCGGTTTCAGCAAATAACCTGCCAATGGCAGCGGATGGCCCAACGCCAACTGCCTCTCTCGAAACTCCCGCGCGCTTCTCGGCTCCGAGGACAGGACTGCCAAGCGCGCCATCGCGATCGTCCGCGGATATCCGATGCAGCAGGAAGTGTAGAAAGAAAATCTACTTAATGCTTTTAATCCAAAACTCTCTTTCAAAACTCACTTGTAGCAGCAGATGATACTTCAGCAACCTCTGCACGGGCTTCAGCAAATAACTAGCCAACGGCAACGGGTGGCCTAATGCCAACTGCCTCTCCCGAAACTCCCGCGCGCTTCTAGGCTCCGACGCCAGGGCTGCCAACCGCGCCATCGTCCGGGGATATCCGGTGCAGTATGAAGTATAGACGGAGAAGCCGCTGGTGTTGTTGACAAAGCAGCGGGCGATGCAGGTCGCGTCAAGGCGGCACGTGTTCAGCTCTTCGCAGAGGGACCTGAAAGAGACGGAGAGAAAGTGGGGTTAGGCAGTGAATCGGTGGAAAAATAACGCACCGAAAAATACCCCGTTAAAGCTGGAAATTTTATTTTCGTTTATTTTTTCGGTACCAGGAAATAGCGAATAGAACGTAGGGTTAGGCAGTAAACCGGTGA
Source organism: Yponomeuta malinellus (assembly GCA_947308005.1). Classification (NCBI taxonomy): domain Eukaryota; kingdom Metazoa; phylum Arthropoda; class Insecta; order Lepidoptera; family Yponomeutidae; genus Yponomeuta; species Yponomeuta malinellus. The sequence continues at coordinate 5,249,808 of OX371020.1, read as the reverse complement.
ATCAAAAGACGCGCCGAAAAATTGCCCCATTTAAGCTAAAAGTTTTATTTTCACGAAGAATATTACACTCTGATACGAAGGACGATATACTAACGTGATCGCAGAATAGTGGCCAAGGGTGTATAAACAAACGAAGGACCAATCAGCGACCCAATGGGAGGAATAGGGAATCGAGGAGATTGGAAGTGAAAGGGAAGGCAGGAGATCATAGACCTACGCCAAGCCGTGGGCTATGGACTGGTTAGATACAAGCTCACACTTATGAAGCCTCACAGCACTCAACAGCACTGCAAAAGCTACTTAGCCTCGGTGTCTTGTACGTTAACAAGGTATTAACCGGCTGTTTATAAGAGCAAGAAACCGTGGGTAAGTTCTTATTAAAGGTTTTATCAACATACAGACATTAAACAATATTTTAGTAATTTTTCAACCATCGTGAATTTTATAATCATTATTAGTAAACCGTGTTCTTGCCTCACAATGTGTACTTTACAACATCCAAAAACCGTGTATTAAAAAAACCAGCACGGAAAAATCAGAAATCGTGAAATTGCTCCAAATGAACATTCGAACGTTGACCAGCGAAAGGGGACTAAACCTTATTTATGAGCAATCATAAAAAACTAATTACAAGCAAAACACTCGATCGACCTTAATTTCTAAGCGCTTCTCAGAAGGTCGAAGATTAATTGTGAACATCGTATATACTCGCTGTATATAGTTTTTATGCGAAGCGTCTTTGCAAACCGGTTGGGTTACTGTGAGAGTTTTGCAACTGACTCCCTGCAACTACTTCACAGAAGCTATTCACATTCATATAGTACATAGCAGCCACTATGCCGGCATCGCCTCAAGGAATAGGAAACGCCTGTCTTCGCGATCATTCACTGCGATGGCTAAAGCAAGCAATAGATCGACGAAGAAAACTATTTTTCAACAAGCTCCGGAGGCCTAATTGTGCGCACTGAATCCTGTCGGAATACTGACGCATGCTACAACAATTAGTATGGAATTTGACATTTGGACGATTGGAATCCTTCAAGATTTGGTGCGCGTAATATAGAAGCAGAGCACTGCAGAAAACTCATGCGCGGCTGGTATAAATTGAACTCTAGCAATGTACATAGCTATTTCGGATGATTCAATTGAGTCTGTTGACTTAAAAGTGTGAGGCATTCACAGGCACTTGAGATTGCTAATCCGCGGTGGGCACAGCGTGGGATTAAACCAATACTCTCCCTGCAAGAAGGCATATGCACTGTAGTGGGATGTATATAGGGTGCTTGTGCTATCGAAGTCTGGTATTCGTTGTAAGGACAAAACTCAACATTAGCAAGTTTAATCCGTACGTCCAAGATCAGATACTTGATCTCTCGTAGCCGCAAGAGAAATTCTTACACCGCGTAGTAGCATAAAACACCTCCAACATAGCATTAAACTAACGTCTAACTAAACCAAGCTTCGGACGGAGTTGACCGCAGATTTAAAGATCCTATTTCATGGCCTGTTAAACCTGATACGCAGTAGCATAGAGAAAATACTTAACAAAAGGACAGTAGGTTAATTCCATGAAAATATTATGTAATCAACAAAGGTACGGAGCGGGCTAAATAGGCGCTTTGGCGCCAAATCCAGACGGATTTATTGTATTATTTCTGTATTTATTATTTATTGTTAGTTTTTAAGATTTCATACACAATGCATGTTGTTTTTGAATAAATGAAATTAAATGAAATGATTCTATTCTATCCCCTTTACGATTCAATGTATTTAACTAGTAAACAGTGATCGGCATCAGCTTGTGTTGAAACGACCTTGGGAAACTAGACTGTAATAGGTAGAGTGCGCGTAATTTCACAGTCGACAAATTACGAGAATCATTTTCATCACAGTGAAGAGAAGACGCAGCGTAGAGTGTACGTTGAAATAACAAATATCCACTGCTTTATATATCTGCGGACCACGACTTAAATCTTATATTAACAGTGTTCAGAGGCTCCTGATCAATATGTGCTGAGAGATACTCATAATATAGACCTTTGTGGCTTGGTCACATTACTTTATCACGAAGCTTTGACTAATGTCTTAAATTAACTCAAAAGAAGTATGAAAAAAACTGAAATAAAAAATTACCAACAACGCGACTGCTGAATATTAACTACAAAGCAGGCGGGACCAACCTAGGTACATCACAATGAGACATTGTTGTATTTAGTTCCCTCCTACTTAGTAGTTAATGCTCAGCGGACGAGTTATTGCTAATTTTTTAATTTCATTAGGTATTTCATTTTTTTATACTAAATTCATATACTTGGGTTTTGACACTTGTGCAAATACGATGAATCGATGGAGATAGTATTTGTCAAAATCTGATCATTGGTTAAGGAGTTAGAATCGTAAAACCATTAGGAACATAGAATCAGACATGCTTACATACATACGAGCTAAGCACATTAACCTTCTTTTGGACTCCGCCGCAGTCGGGTAAAAACAAGGACGTATGAAAGGGAAGTTGGCTTTTGACGTAAAACTATTGAAGAATCTTCTGTGTTTTTCCGTTGAGTGCGCTAACTTTATCGTCTCGGCTGTGGGATGCCGCAAGGCGCTGCTTTAGCCCCGCCACTTCTACTTGTATATGAATAGGATGTTTAGTCGTGGAAGTGTTGTAAGAGCTTATTACTGAGATGTTAACGCTAACTTGTTGCAAACTCGGTTTGGTATTTTAAATTTCGTTGGCTAGCTGCGGTTTCTTTGTTTCCGCAAGCCTTCCGGAGTTTTAATAAGAATTTAAACAACAACATTAAGCACTAAGTTTAAATATACTGTGGATTGAGTTTCTTTGGCTATTTCCTCTTTGCAACAATCTTGATTTTGAAATGGACACCTATGTTTTATATGTGGCTTTTGATTTACAATGGACACCAACGTTTAATTTGTTACTTTTAGTTCTATAAATTCAGTGTATGGGTAATGAATAATACTGAATATTAATTTTTCATTCGGTTTCCTTCCTATACTTCATTGCTTCATCTGATTACTCAATACTCAGCGTTTCACACGTAATTATAAAGTCTTTACACATAATAGTAAAGAAGCTGACAACAAGTAATGCCGGCGCCTCACTTGGCCACTTTTATTTGCGTATTTGGTTGCCGGGTCATTTGATGAGTTTTTAGCACTGTCTTTGTAAAACCTGCAATATACAGCGTGATTTTAACATCGTTAGCAATATGTTATTTTAATTATAATGTACAGTATTATTAATGATTCAACAGTAATGGTTTTTTTTTATGTAGCCTATATATGTACGTGTCACTGCAGGGAGAGATAGAATAATATATTTGTTATCATTCATGATTTTCAACGTTGTGGTTCGAAACTGTAAAACCAAATTCAAAATTGTAGGAAGTTCCGCAACGTCAAAAAATAATTTCTATATTGTTTAAGAGTCTATCGTCCGACATGCATAAACAAGTGAAAGAACTATTAAGTTGGCCGGCGCCGGCCACATGACGATCAAACCACAGTTTTTTTAAATATTTTCGTCCTTATATTGTTGTTCACACACAAGTGTAGTAGTATTAGGTAATTGACGCGCCCTTATTATTTTTTTTAAACTAGCACCAAGATTACTATGTTTCAAGATTGTTTAGAATGTCCCCTTAACAAATGTCGAACGATTTCGTAGTCACCATGTAGGTATTTTAAATCGTCGGCAAATACGTAAATACGAATAGCCAAGTGAAGCGCCACTACACTTCAAATAGTTTGATTTAAAACCCTTTTAAGGCAACATCCTCAATTTTCAATCCTTTTAAGTCAGTGTACATCAATAATCTACTCTTTTTATACCCTACCACATTTTATAATAACCATTCACGCTACTGGCAGTCAAAGACATTCAACCAGCGGATATCCTCCGAGTGAAAGCTAGATGAATGCGGGATATATGTGTCGCGCGATCAAATGCTTTTTCTGGTGACGCTTCGAATATGATACCAATCTTTTGTAGTACTGGAGGCCCGGAAACCTAAGATACAGATCTTTTTATCTAGTTTGGGCTCCAGTCTTTCGACAAATAGTAGATTCTTTTGCTGTGTATAATTTATTCAATGTTGTTTTCGTATGTGAATGTATTTTGTGGACAGAAAATAAACAAATATCTTATCGTATCTTATCTTATCTTATCTAAGCCACAAATTATGGATCTACATCCCCCGATCTATACCATAACAAAAAATTTCTTTGACAAGGAAACAAGGATCGTATTAACATTAAGTCGGTAACATCATGTAGGTAAGTGATGAAGGTCTCATTTGAAGTGATTTGTTTCATAGTAAGGACGTAAAATAGCCGAAAACGGCGTGCGTGCATGCAACGACTAATGAATGTTGATGAAGCGAAAGAGATCTGTCAGGATCGTGGCAAGTGGCAGTGATCATCATCAGCCCACCTGTGCCCACTGCTGGGTACGCCTTTTCCCCATCACGCTATCCTTCGTGGTATCTCGCCATTCGCAACCACAGGCCCCCTGGCGACCTGGGGTGCGACCACGAAAGTCCTCCACTGCACGGCGTTTTCTGATTTAGCCTACTCCGAACTGTCAAATACATACATATTTTGACACTATGGAGTCGTCTTAATGCGTAACCCGATTGAGTGGAAAATTACGTGATACAAGGGCTGACCACATTGTCCGACCATAGACGCGGTGGTAGCGGAGCGGTAGAACGCCGGCTTCTCATTCGGGAGGTCGTGGGTTCGAATCCTGGCATGTACCAATGACTTTGTTTTCAAAGTTATGGACATTTGTGAAGTTATAGTGAAAGTAAAAACATTTATTTCCATTGTAACACAAATGAACATAACACAAAAAAATTAAAACAAATTTATGGAGAGAAACGGGAACACAAAAATAATAGCACCTAATACAATCATGCCGAACACAAGTGCTACAACAGAAAAAGGCTGCAGCTCAGCAGGTAGCAACACCACTAGCTAACTGTGAAGGAAAACATCGTGAGGAAACCCTAGTGTCTGAGGTATTTACATACCTCAGCACTTGCTACGTACAATGGCCCAACTATCCTCATAGCGGAAATCTCCAGTCGAACTAGAACTAGAACATCGTCCGACCATCGGGCTGTTGGTCTACCGAGTAGAGTTCACGGAAGTAAAAGTTGATGTACTGTCAACTGTACCAATTCACCTGTGTATTTACATAACATAAGCAGCCTATATACGTCCTACTGTAGGGCACAGGCCTTCTTTCTGGCTTAATCACGACGCGTGCCCAGCGCGGATTGGCGATTTCGAGCGCTGAGGCATGTGAATAGCTCAGACACTCAGGTTTCCTCACCATGTTTTCCTTCACAGTTAGCGAGTGGTATTGGCCGCCTGTCAAGCGTGGCGATTATGGCAAAACCTCTCATGGTTATGAAAGCCACGAAGGAGGCCTATGTCCTGCAGTGGGCGACAAATGGCTGATGATGATGATCATGAGGATCGCTACTATAACTTCACAAATGTATATAAGTTACAAAACAAAGTCATAGGTACATGCCCGCACTGGGAATCGAACCAGGGTCTCTCGCTTCCGAGTCCAATGTTCTACCCACGAGGCTACCACCGCACCTGTGTGAAATGTCAAAATTCGAATCGCGGTGCGTTACACCGATATTCATAACAACATCCCTGCGTTCGAGCGCCTCTGGTTTTGGTTTACACTTGAAATAGTGGACGCAGTTATATTTAGAAGGGCATTGAACTGCAATACAGCTGACATAACGCGTTGCTTTGATTCCAAACATTGCAGTCAATTTAACTGCTCAGCATGTTTTTCCTTGCACTAAAGTGTATACTTGGTATTTTATGGCGTACTTACTGTATAAAGAATTCCTTATCTTCAGAAGCATCTTTTGTGTAGTTACTATACCTACTGAGTTCACAGCAGTAACAATCAGCTTTTCAAAGGACGTATGGATTGTCGTCACAAGAGCATCGTAATTTTACGGATTCCCATATCAAATTCAAGATTTGACATCACTTCAAATTTCAAGCTTCTAAAGGTACCATTACATAAATCCAATTTTGTTTTTACTTCAGGAGTTATTTAACAAACAATTTATTTTATTGTTGTATGTGTATAAAAAATTAAACTGGAGGTCCCAATGGAGGTCAAACGATAATCCAACGCTTTAGTGACAGATTGTATTAGATTAGAACTCTCCATTGTACACAGCAGAAAACATAACACATTTAAAGGCAAATATGATTCCCTAGTGACTTTTCTAGTGAACCCTTGGGTTCAGCGGGAATTGCGGGCCAAGAGCAAAGGGATACAGGACGGGCCAATTTCAAAATATTGGTGCCTGTAGCTCATAATGGCGTTCATTGTACGCAGCTTTAAAGGAAGTCTATTGTTTTCTGCGCACTTTTACAATCGGCAATGCGCCTGAGCACGAAACTCGCTAGGAACGTGACCAGTCAAAGGGCATCTCAGATGCTCAGATGAATTCCGAAAGAATTTTGTTCTCACAAGAGTGAAACTTGTAATTCACACAAAGCAAATTTTTTTCTTACCCCTCAAGGGAAACAAATTTATTTTTAACAAAATTCAAAAACGGAGATGGTTTTCAATTTGTTTGTATACACGCCGAAATCTGGGTGGTTTGAAAGTCGCGGTTACGTAATTGATAATTAAAAATGCATCTATTTAGACCATTACTTTTAAGTACTTATAGAAGTAAAATACGATAAAATTGAGATGAGAAATCTTGTTTCGAGTTGAGAAATCTTGTTTCGTGTTGACAAATATTGTTTGAAAATAAAAACGCGATCAATTAATACAGCCTGTCCGTCTATCAGAACATTGAACCGCGAACCCGCTTTAACCGCTATTGTTAATAAGGCACGTTCATTTTGCTATGGCTTTTAAACCACCCAACATTAATGGTGTATAAGCAATAATTCTTACCACGTTGTCCGATTTCATTCATTCTTTATGTCATAAAAGGGGTGCCTCAAGGGTGGCCTTGAGGTACTCATATAAATTTGGTTAAAATCTCTTGGTGGCATCCGTGAGAAAATCATTGATCTGTTTTCTTGAAGGCGTATATTTTTGCTAAACCGTTTTATGGATAGTAACGGTACTTTATCTGGGGATCCGCTTAAATTATACTCAATAGGACCTAATGATTACAAGTGATAACGCAGTCAGCGTCGCAAATTTCTGGGCCGCAACCGCTTCATAAAGACTTTAACCCTTAACCAGGCATGGGTGGTAAGAATTTTTTTTTTACTTTGGACTTTAGTTCAAGGTGATAAGATTTGATTTAAAGTGGGATCTATTACAGCACCACCTAGTAAAGGGTTAATAAAATTTTTGCCAGTTTTGCCATCGACACCCTAAGAAGATTTAAATGATCACAAAAAAAAATCTTAACACGTGTTGCTGCTCAATAATTTATTCTGATGACCCAAAAAATAAATTTGACCAAATTTAATTATTTGCTGACAATATTGTCCACCAATCCGGACTTGGCCCCCGTGGTGGAGTATGGCCTATACCTTCCTCAGGGAAGAGACCCGTGCCCCTCGGTGGGGACATAATGGGTTGATGATGATGATGATTGTCCAAGAAATATTTTTTTTGTCGCAATGTCGCACTGCAAAGTGCACTGTCGACTGTACTACTTACATTGCATGAGGGCCGATCCACACGGCGCGTTGCGTCAGCGTTGCGTCGACGCAGCGCTACCGCTGCGTTGTTTTACATACAAATAACCAAGGTGTTCACACGGCGCGCTGCGTCGTCGCAACGCACACATGACGGACAGCAGCCCCCGAGACGAAGCGGGAGGGGGTGTACTCATTGCGACGTCGGAGCGGCAGCGCTCAGTTGCTTGTGCGTTGATAGGGAGGATACACGCAAGCTCATTTCATTTTTTACGTACTTTTTACGCGATGTTTTTTACAAAATGCTTGCCGCAACTGTGAGTCGCCGCTGCGCCGACGGAACGTTAGGACTGCGTCGTAGTAACGCTGCGATGGCGCAGCGACTGTGTGGCCGGCTATGCGTCAAAATATTTGCGTTGCGACAACGCAACGCAACGCAACGCGCCGTGTGGACTGGCTCTTACCAACCTTGGGCAGAAGTCGGGTAAAAGGGTATTATTATGATGTCTCGAGTCCCAATTTTGGAATTTATTTCTTAAAAAGCTCTCACAGTTTTCAGGGTTCCGTACCCGATGGGTGCCAAACGGGACCCTATTACTAAGACCTCACTGTCCGTCTGTCTGACTGTCTATCACCAGGCTGTGTCTCATGAACCGTGATAACTAGGCAGTTGAAATTTGCACAGATGATGTATTTCTGTTGCCGCTATAACAACAAATACTAAAAACAGAATAAAATAAATATTTAATGGGGGCTCCCATACAACAAACGTAATTTTTTTGCTGTTTTTTGCTCGATATTAATAACGGCAACAGGTAGACGCCTGCAATATTCACAGAATATTTACTTCTAAATTCGCTTCAAAAATAAATTATTCAATTAAAATAAAATAAATATTTAAGGGGGGGGCTCCCATACAACAAACGTAATTTTTTTGCTGTTTTTTGCTCGATATTAATAACGGCAACAGGTAGACGCCTGCAATATTCACAGAATATTTACTTCTAAATTCGCTTCAAAAATAAATTATTCAATTAAAATAAAATAAATATTTAAGGGGGGGGGGGGCTCCCACACAACAAACGTGATTTTTTGCCGGTTTTCTCTCGATCTTTGTGTCTGATGTTGTATAGATAATAGTACGGAAACCTTCATACCCCAGTCCGACTCGCACTTAGCCGGTTTTTGCAGTCTTGCTGTCTTCGTGCCGTGTTATTATGTCATAAGATTCTTTAAAATATTTCTCGTTTTGAAGTCTCGCTTCTCTCAATTTGGGAGTACAGTCGATATCACACACCAATCTTAATATTTTAGCTGCAAAGTCGCCCTTAACGGAACTGAGTAGAGTGCATGGATGTAAAGGTTGATACGCTGCCGACTCTTTACTGCTAAAGCAATTTAATGGTAAGTTAATGGAATGAAAGATGTCTTCGTAATCAGAGTAAGGCGAAATAAACTTAACTTACCTGCTGCAACAGTTTCCTTGAAGGTAAAATTATATATAGAGCCTCCGTGGGTTCGAAACCGAATCAGTGGGTTCGATTCTCACTGGAGACCGCCGTACTTTATTTGTACAAATATTAAAAAAAAAAAAAAAAAAAAAAAAAAAAAAAAAAAACACACAAGTGATTGTGTTGTGTAGTAGTAATTATTATTATTAAATAAACGTAGTTTTGTTGTTAGGGTTCTGGAAGCGAGGCCCTATTGATAAATAAGCCTACGACGTCTGTCTGTGTGTATTTTAACTCTTGAGCCATTACCCATTATGGCTCATGAGTTAAAATACAGACAGACTGGCTTCAATACAGTGAGTCCTCTGAATATGCATTATTACGGCAGTTTGCTCAACAACTAATAACAAATAAACTTAAACTTTCCTTACTAATATTATAAACGCGAAAGTTTGTATGGATAAATGGATGTTTGTTACTCTTTCACGCAAACACGGCGGAACGAACCCAGATGAAATTTTGCACAGAGATAGATTAGCACTATTATTTATTTTATCCCGGAAAATTACACATAAAAATTACTACGGGAACGAAGTCGCGGGCAACAGCTAGTAATATTATAAAGGTGAAAGTATGTGAAGATGTTTGGATGTTTGTTACTCAATCACGCAATAACGGCTGAACGGATTTACATGAAACTTGGCGGATATACGATAGACCTGAATTGAGACATAGCATACTTGATATCCCGGTAATGCGTTCCCGTGGGATAATATTTATTTTAAGTTTAAAACAGATGGCGTTTTGTGAGCGAACGTTGTGTTTTAAAAATAGATGGCGTTGTGCAAGAATCGTATAAACGGATTCTGTGGCGGTATGAAGTCCGAGGTATCTCCATACATAAAACGTACAAACGTAAACAGTAATACGATTATATATAAGAGTCTTGGCGTGATTATAGTGCATTCTCTCTAAGTAATAATTCCTAATTATTGCTTCGGGACTCGGGTCCCGAACTGTGTGATTAGCACAGTTCGGGACCCGAGTCCCGAAGCAACAATTAGGAATTAGCAGTCGATCACAAACCTCTGGAATACTAATTAAAAAGTAAGGGTTTTGCTGGAATGGACCAAGTCATATGAAAGCACAAATACTACTTAAAAATATTATAACATCAATTCTGCTGCTTGCTCATTCCGCGTGCAAATACACTAGGATACTTTGACCAAACACACAAAACGAATAAATCGTGTAGAGTTAGCAAGAACTCTTTATTTCGAACGTTTTATTCAATACTGACACTTATGCCTAAGACGTCAATAGCTACTTGGGTAAATGGACTGTTGTTTACTGTACTTCAACCCCTCACAAACATTATACGTAATTCAATATTACCAACATCAAACGTTTTCTCCCTATTTTTTCGCATCGTTCATTTATTACCAACCTTTGTGACCCCTGGTTTTAAAATATACATTAGTAAATGGAGATCATGTTAGGATGCACCCTTGGTGTACAACTAACGTTAGCTAAAAGCATGCATTTGTTCATCAGACGCGGTATGGTGCATTTCCTTTTGGGAGTTTTATTTATGCGTAGCTACAAAGGCCAAGAGAAATTGAACACTTTCTACGTGATGTGTCTACGTACCTTGTTGTAGGTAGGTGGATTTTCTTCGAGTTTAAGGAAGAATAAAATATCCTACCCAAATACAAACGTAAAAAAAGGGGGGAACAACCGTAATGGTCGACGATTTAAGCAGAGCCTAGGAGTTTGAAACTTTTTCGAATGACGAACATTTTTAAAATTCTGGCCTATTGCATGTAACCTAGAAGAAAAGACCCTACCCTTTGGTGGTTCTATCAGTGAGTGAACGAGTAAGTGAGTCAAAAATGGCCATAATATTAAATAAATCACATTTTGTCAAAAATTTCAAAAATATATAGAAATATTTTTTTTAACATCTAAGAAAGACCTAGATTGGCTAACCATAATGGAGTGCTGGTCCCAACACTTATGTATGGCAGCGAGACTTGGGTATGGCTAAAGAAGCAAGAAAGTAGCATTAATGCAGTAGAAACGAGGTCCTTGAGAAGTATGCCTGTTGTTGTTGCCAAAATCTGCTTAGATTGCCGCAATGAAATGTTAATAAAAAGCTCAATTTCATGTCGTGACGCCCACGATACAGGCTATGCCTAGTGTGGGTCAGCGTAACTCAAAGATATTTACACATGTTAACACATGTTTACAGTCTAAGCATTGTTTAACTAACATTTATTTGCCTCTGTGTATTATTCTTTACAATAATAAATATTATTTGATTAGATTTGATTACTTATAGTTTGATTAGAGAACGTTGTGGACTGAAAGAGGATGTGGTGACTAGAATTGAGGAAGGAATGTTGCGTTGGTTTGGACATCTGGAGAGGATGAAGGAAGAAAGATTGACAAAAAAATATATGTCGAGCAAATGTGTGTGGAAGGGCCGGTAAGGGACGACCCAGGCGGACATACTTCAACCAAATAGGGGATGTAGGTATTAACAAAGGGCAAGATAAAAAGTGACCCGAAACCAGCGTGCGTGCATGCAACGACTAATGAATGTTGAGGAAGCGAAAGTGATCTGTCAGGATCGTGGCAAGTGGCAGTCCCTGGTCTCTGCCAACCCCTCTGGGATACAGGCGTGAGTTTATGTATGTATATATTTTTTTACAATCATTATTCGAATGTGCGATCGGAGGGGCGTCCCATTTCACAAAACTACAATCATTAAATTTTTACTTTGACCATTCGATGTAAATTACATAGCCGATTAACCCACAGATTAACAATTAGGAAGACTAATTATACTAACCATCGTACATCGTATGCGGCCTCTATAAAATAAACATGTAAATACTCCTAAGATACAGGATACATTAATGTAACCCAGTTTAGGCAACACTTGTTATACGCTAGCCTAATTAATTTTAAATGAACTGTAAAATATTATGATCATCATCATCGGCCTACGCTTGTCCACTGCTGGACATAGGCCTCTCCTATAGCACGCCACTGAGCACGGTCCTCGGCTACTCTCATCCAGCTCTTGCCAGCCGCCCTGCGGAGATCATCGCTCCACCGAGTCTGAGGACGTCCTACACTACGTTTACCGATCCGCGGTCTCCACTCAAGAACTCTTCTACCCCATCGGTTATCAAATATTATGATAAGTGCCATTAATGAAAATAAACAATTTATTAATTTTTATAATAATCTATGATTTGAAGTTTTTCGATACGCGGCCTTGTTATATATTACGTCGTTCGGCATCCAAAACCGCGAACGTGACTTTTATATAAATTTTACAGGAGCCACTAAAAACTTTACAAATTACACCGTCGTACACATACTAAAAATTCGAAAAAATCTATTCAAAACCTATTTAGAGGCTAAAAATTCCACCCATGCCGGGACTTGAACCTGCGACCTTTAGCTAACCGTGCCAGCGCTCTCCCAACTGAGCTAATGGGCGAAACTTCGAGCCTTCGAATTTTTAGCCTCTAAATAGGTTTTTAAAGTTGTCCTCAGCACGGGTTAGGGCAACCAAAAAAAATTTCGAAATAATAGTTTTTAAGCTAACTTAAACAATGTTAGTCTAAAAACTATTATTTCGAAATTTTTGTGTATCTACGACGGTATGATTTGTAAAGTTTTTAGTATCTCCTGTACAGTTTGATAAAAGTCACGTTCGCGGTTTTGGATGCCGAACGACGATATACAACCTTATTACTTGACAACCTTTTTGTACCTAACCTCTTTTCATATTTTTTTCTACAAAAAACCTACTACGCTACGACCACTACCACCATCAGCAGTTGAGGGCCACACACGAGTTCACTGATCGACACTATTGTTCTAATCCGTCCACCCTCACTCCCTCTTGGGTAACTCTGACAGGCCCTCCGCCATTATTTTGATACCCCTCCGGTTGTTTGTACAGGGCCGGACTTGAAAGCTTTATTACGATCCAGCTTTGAGGGGACTTTTGTGTTTTTTATTTGTTTTATGTTATGCAGAGTTGCAACAGTTGCAATGGCACTTTTTGTTTGCCAATCGCCTAACAAAAGTAATTTGTGTTATTTATTTGCTACGAATAAAAAAACCATAGAAGTGTTTTCTACTCAAAAACGGCTCCTGGTAATATGTGCTGTTAGTAAATCACTCTGTGATTGGTTCATTCTGTGCGCCATGCGTGACGACGTGAACGTTGATTGGGCGATAGTAAATGACAGCGTAACTGATTATTGGTTTTATACAAAAACGTCAAACCATTGACTTGACTAATGTATTACCCGTCGATATATCTAGGTACCTCGCAGGTGCATAGACATTTTGCCTCTCGATCGCTCTGATTGGTAACACAAACGACAAGCCTCGCCGGCTTTCCCGCAATTGAACGTTGTGCAAGAATCGTATTGGAGTAAATTTTAGCGCTAATTAGTCATCTATGTGTTTAACTATCACTGGTCATTGGCTGTGTTTCTTTACGTCTATATAAGTACTCTTACCACCCCGAAACTATAATTTCAAACCTGTCCGTTATAATTCATTCATTCATTCAGGAGCACCAACAAAGTTATAACCAATTCAGTCTCAAGTAGACTGAATTGGTGATAACTTGGCGCGAAACTAAATAAAGCTCGACCAGACTTCCCCACCCCTGATAAGCGTCACGAGATTTCTGGTCGCACTGTACGAGTATTTTTGGTACTCAAGCACTCAAACGTGGTTCAGAAGCGCTACCAAAACAATTTTCCGTTTTATCTCGATATTAATAAAGGCAACAGGTAGACGCTTGAAATATTCAAAAGTCGTATAGGATAATGGTACGAAACCCTTCGTGCGCGAGTCCAACTCACACTTGGCCGGTTTTTTTGTAGCCTATACGCGTCTCACTGCAGAGCGGTGGTAGCGTAGCGGTAGAACGCCGGCCTCACATTCGGGAGGTCGTGGGTTCGAACCCCAGGCATGTACCGATGACGTTGTTTTCTAAGTTACGTACACTTGAGAAATTGTTATAGCAATACCATTTCTACTGTGAAGAAACCCTAGTATCTGGGGTGTTTATATATCTCAGCACTTGCTACTTATAATGTGCCCAACTAGGAGGCTAAGTGCGGAAATCTCAGGTCTAACCTATAACTAGAACTATGTCCCACTGCAAGGCACAGGCAAGAACGTTTACAGGCCTACTCTTAGACAGAGAGAGGATGGGCTTAATTACCACTCGTGCCATCCGCGGAATGGCAAGCGTTGAGGTAAGTGAACACCTAAGACGCTCAGATTTCGTCACGATGTTTCCCTTCGCCCGTTAGCGAGTAATATTAAAATATATCTTCTTTTACGGATAGTTTTTGCAAAACGTGACTTACAAATCTTTTTTGACATAAACGGCAACCAGACGCAGGTTCATGATTGTAGGTTCTTGTAGTTGTTCCTAAAAATCACTATATTATTAATATATTTCTGGCTCTATAATTCAGGCTTTAGCTTAGTATAAGAGCCAGCATCCAGAATACAGGCTTTAGCTTAGTATAAGAGCCAGAATACACAATTTGTACATTTCTTTCTTTTTCTGATGTAAATCAACTGTTTCATTAACATGAATTATATTGTTGCAAAATAAGTAAATTGCATAACTAAGCAATAGTGTAACTTCCTGTGCTTACATGAACAAAACTAAAACGTGCAGATTTCGTGCTGCTCCAACGAGTGGAGGAGTGCTGGTCCCAACACTTATCGCTCGGTTTCTAGAAGAGCGATCAAATGTTAATCTCATGTTAATCTCACGTCAGCTAATTTCAGCCAATCACGTGCCGGTATTTTGATTAATCTTAGATTAATCTCTTGTTACACTTGAACACTCTTTCAGAAACTGAGGCTATGTATGCTAGCGAGACTTGGGTATGGCAAACGAAGCAAGAAAGTAGGATTAATGCAGTAGAAATGAGGTCCTTGAGAAGTATGTCTGGTGTTACTTTGAATGACAGGATACGCAATATTGTTATTAGAGAACGTTGTGGACTGAAAGAGGATGTAGTGACAAGAATTGAGAAAGGAATGTTGCGTTGGTTTGGACATGTGGAGAGGATGAAGGAAGAAAGATTGTCAAAACAAATATATCGAGCGAATGTGGATGGAAGGGCCGGTAAGGGACGACCCAGATGGACATACTTCGACCAAATAGGGTATGTATTAACAAAGAGCAAGATAAAAAGTACCCGAAACCGGCGTGCGTGCATGCAACGACTAATGAATGTTGAGGAAGCGAAAGTGATCTGTCAGGATCGTAGCAAGTGGCAGTCCCTGGTCTCTGCCAACCCCTCTGGGATACAGGCGTGAGTTTATGTTATTTCACATTGCACTTATGCATTCCTATATATTATTATAATGAAAAATATACTTGAGTGATGCCTTATGTATTTAAACAATAGACAAAGTTAATATTATTATTATTTGTAAGCCATTTTGGCAATAACGATCTGTAAAAGAAACTACACAACATTAGACACAAAGATCGAGAAAAAACGGCAAAAAATCACGTTTGTTGTATGGGAGCCCCCCTTAAATATTTATTTTATTAAATTTTTTGTATTTTTTGTTATAGCAGCAACAGAAATACATCATCTGTGAAAATTTCAACTGCCTAGCTATCACGGTTCATGAGATACAGCCTGGTGACAGACAGACGGACAGTGAAGTCTTAGTAATAGGGTCCCATACCCTTTGGGTATTGTTTTTATAAAAAAGATATTGTTTGTTGATGGCCCTAGTAAACCTAATAGAGCCCATTGAAGCCCAAGCTCTCCCCTAGATCCGTCCCTCTGTCAACCCTCCAAGGAGCATATCTCTGCAGAAGCTAATACCGCTGCGATCTGTCAATTACGCCACATGTCCTTCCTCAGGAGGCGGGGCACTGATTTGTCCGCGGCTTTGTGCAAAATGTTGAGCATAGAGGATATTGAGATAAGTCGTAACAGTGAATTAGTCCACTCCGTCAACGTTGTCTGGAAGAGATCACTTTTAGTGATAAAGCCGCCGTTTTTACTGACTAAGAAATATTTGTGTAATTTACATTACTGTATGGTGCCCGGCTGCCTTTGACTCTATATGCCTAACATGTTCTCTTCACGATTGTTTTGTTTTTATATTTGTTTTTTTGACGTTTGTGTATTTTGTTTGTGTACCTTCGTGTTTACTTTGTGTTTCTGTAACAATTTGTGTCTGTGTCAATAATGTCTTCTTTCTTTCTTTCTAATTTCCTTTTTATGTGCCGCCAATATTGTATAAGGTACAATAATTATTATGTGCTGTGGTGCAAAACAATTAATATTCTTATCTTATCTGTCTATCTATCTACATTTTAATAATCACAACCGTTCTGATTGTCGCGAGCATATCGGAAAAAGGCTGTCTTATGGAAAAACATTGGAAATTATGCGCATTTGGAGGCCATGTTCGGAAACAACAAAATAAAAAGAAAAGAAAAGTGACGAAATTCGACTTCGAGTTAGCTGTCGCAAACGCAACTTACGAGTTTGGTCGAGTCCCGAGTCCCATAATTTTAAAATACAGTCTGACTGTTAACAGCTATCAGTTGCTTTTTAGGGTTCCGTACCCGAAGGGTGCCAAAGGGGACCCTATTACTAAGACTTCATTGTCCGTCTGTCTGTCTGTCTGTCTGTCACCAGGCTATAACTCATGAACCGTGATAGCTAGAGAGTTGAAATTTTCACAAAGCTGATGTATTTCTGTTGCCGCTATAACAAAAAATACAAAAAATATAATAAAACAAATATTTAAGGGGGGCTCCCATACAACAAACGTATTTTTTTGCCGTTTTATGCTCGATATTAATAACGTCTACAGGTAGACGCTCGAAATATTCACAGAATATTTAGTTCTATATTCGCTTCAAAAATTAATAATGAAATTAAAATAAAATAAATATTTAAGGGGGATCCCATGCAACAAACGTTTTTTGCCGTTTTCTCTCGATCTTTGTGTCTAATTTTGTATAGATAATGGTACAGAACCCTTCGCGCGAGTACGACTCGCACTTGGCCGGTTTTTTTAAACATATTTAGAGGCTAAAAATTCCACCCATTCCGGGACTTAAACCCGCGGTTTCTTCTTTTGTTTTTTGGCCAAGTGGCCACCTGTTTACAGTAGATTAACATATTCTTAGAGTACAAGAAACAGGGGGTAAGTATCACAAATAGTACCTGTTGAACGTGTAGATATCCTCGATGTTATTGAAGACCTCCGACAGTTCTTCTTCAGAGAAGGTCATCTCACGCTTCCATTCGTGAAGGTAGCCCTGTGAAAAAGAAAAGAAGGTAATCAATATACAATTAGCTCACGGCCATTTGCGGAGCGCGCTGTTGCTTAAAAAATCCATTCCATTCCGTTTGTTTACAATTAAAAAGATGAGTTTATGTTTAAAGTAATAGTAGACGGCTTCAGGAAACGGTAACTCGGTATTATAATGTCTCAAATAAATAGTAAGTAAACCAATCCCGCAGCGTAGCCCGTGGCACCATGAATCACGTCGCGATTAGAATTAGATCTCGCGATGCCCCGCGCAGATACCGCGACGCGTGCGCCCGCGCAGGTGTTTAGAGGGTACAGCCGCCAAACCTACGCGTGTTCTAGCCGCGCGTTCACTTCGTAAGTTAGCTTACCTACAGTGGTAAACTTACATCAAACTTAGATTGGAATTACATTGTTTTAATACCATAGAAGACAAAAAATCAGAAAAGAAAATGTTTAAAACAAAATAAAAAATTGGTGTAAAGCAACTAATGTGAAAAATAGAGTGTGTTTTAATAAAAAAAGTTATGGTTTGTTTTGAATTCTTAACGTTTTCTAATAAGATTATAAAGGACACATAAAAATATTATTTTACGAAATAACTCCAATATTGATAAATGCTTCATTCATTATAAGACGTTACGAGCACCTTGTGATATCATAGTTAGAGTCCAATTTGTATGGCGCGTGACTAGACTTACATTTTGACAGGTTATATTATGAAAAGTAATAGAGATAAAACATAACCGCGATATTTTTCTTTTTCTTTCATATTTTTTCAAATTATCCATAGAGTAACTCTAGCACCACCAAGGAAAACAATTCATATAGTTTTTTACACTCGTATTTGCAAAATGTCGGTACAATCTCTCAATAATGTTAATAATGATTTCTAGAACCTATCATAGGGCAAAAAACCTAGGACTAAAAGGTACGACTTTTTTCCTTGGTGGCGCTAGTGTCGCTATGGAGTCCCTTAACTCCTGAACTGCCCTCGCGGAACGCAACGTATAGGTGGCCCATACTAAGTTGGACACAGATCTGTGTCGCGGCAGACGAGTGGTTAATACGGCCCCTCTACAGTGAGATTTAAACATTTTCGTATGTCGTATCAGTCGTTGCCAACAATCTGCCTCAGATCGTCGTTCCAACGAGCTCAATCGAATGCATTACATTATAAACTCACGCCTGTATCCCGGAGAGGTGGGCAGAGACCAGAGTTTACCACTTACCACGATCCTGACATACCTCTTTCGTCATCAACACTCATTAGTTGTTGCATGCACACACGCCGGAACTTATTTGTTGTGTAACGGATGAGAAGACAATGTTTTACCAACGGCACCATCGCCCACCACTGCACATTTGATTGTCTACATCTTGACAGAGTGCTTTCAAGCTTAATTATTCGAGCTAAATGCATTTTAGATTTAAGTACCTAAATATTGTTTTGCTCATAGAGTTCAGCCGGTTTAAATGTTGCCCCAAGGATATAGCAGAAAACAAGATCATTCAACACAATTTTATTTTTTTATTTTTACAGGAAATCACGCATAAAACGGCACGTAGCGGGTTGGGTCATTGACGGTCGTTGACACTAACTCTAATTGGTGATGACGACTTTGGACGATGTCGAACGACCGCACCTCCAGAGCAGCAGGCCACGCCGCGCGCCGGCGCCTCGGCAAAAGGAAAGTAACTGATAAGCGAATCACGATCTTAATACCTTATTTAGGGTACAAACGGCCGTGCTTATGCCTGGTCTAGTATGGGGCAGGTATTCGAGCGCTTATAAGACCAACGACCACACACAATGGAACCGTCGAGATGGGTTAAAGTGCGATTTGATGTTGTTAGATCGTAGTTTGATAGCTGCAAGTGGGCAAATGCCTTTTATATTTGTCATAAAATAATACATAATATCCCAGAGGGGTAGACAGAGACCAGGGACTGCCACTTGCCACGATCATGACAGATCACTTTCGCTTCCTTAACATTAACTTAGTCGTTGCATGTACGCGCGTTTCGGGTACTTTTTATCTTGGCCTTTACAAATCTGGTCCCGTACCATCTCAAACGCAGAATTGTGGAGTCTGACGAATCAGGGGCCCATTAATGCAGAAATCCGTGCTAAACAGTGGGGGTGGCGCCACACTTCAGGCAGGTGAAACGAACACCCAAAGCCAGTGGCAACCTCCGGGAAGGAGAAAGTCCAAAAACCACCTGGCGCTGATCAGTGACGATAGAGGCGAAAAGCCTAGCGCTGGGACGGGGAGACCTCGAAGTCGCAGCTCAAAACCACAGCAAGTGGTGATTTTCATTAAGGCCCTATGCTTCTGATGAGGAGCCACAAGATATAAGTAAGTAAAATAAAAAAAAAACATTCACACAACAGAAATGGCAGTCTCAAAGCAGCTAATGACCAACCGAGCGAACGAAAGGGAACAAGTCGGTGTACACGAGACGGCGAAAGCAAGCGAACTTGATTGACCTACATAGTATTAGTACTATGGAGGTCAGTAAAAGAATACCATCTGGGGCCTTCGGTAGCCTTCATGCAACGACAGACCGATTCGAAGGACCAAATCATTCACAAACGGTAGTACACAGATCGTGAGTCTTGTTGCATGAGGCCTAAGAGCGAATGTCGATAAATTTAAGTTTCTCTTTCTGAATTCAGTAAATTTCAGTAATGCGTTCCGGATAATGTTCGCACGGTCAAAGTAAGCAAAGTTCTTATCTTACTCGTTACTACGTAACATTCTTTTAAAAGAGTTGTAATGCGTCCTCGTATATCCTGTGGGGTAATTTACAATGTTCTTTTATTTATCCGAATCCCACGCAAAGAAATAAAGATTGAATTTCTGAACCCTCCGTTATCATGCCATATAATAAATATCACAAAACTGTGATATAAATAACCTAAACACTGTACGGAACATCCTAAAACTAAGGTATGGTATGAAACATGATCCATTATAATATTTTATATCAAACCGAAATCACATAAAAAAAACAGTAGTCGAATCCAACATCTTATCTTAGAGTTCCATCTGTGTTCGAGTAGAAAATGGTTTGCTACATTTATCTAGTTAAATATTTGTTTTTTCAAATAAATTAAATAATGTATTAAAATCATCTTTTTTTTATTTTTACACTTTATTCATTTATTTGCTGCTTACTAGTAAGTTACAGAGTGAGCCTAAAAATAACATAAATTGATTTTAAAAATTAGTGGCCTACTGAGTTCGACCCGTAACGTGCGTAAGTGTAAGTGTAACCCTGGTCTCCTCGCTAGGTTACCCGATGTGGAGGAAACCAGTGTAAACCATCTCTTAAATATTGAACATAAAGGTACAGTATTGTCTATTTAATTTCCGAACTATTGTTATGTATCCAGTTATATACAATAGAACTCTCTATTGTATATAACTGGATACATAACAATATTGTTGTATATAACTTTGTAGTCATAGAATTATTATTAGGTAGAACCGCGGTTCGAGCTTCCAAAGTGCGGCAACTAATTGGTAGCCAAATTGACATGCTTAGCGTAGCCCGTTGCACTATTTATGCGAATGTGTGCGTGTCTTCGAACGTCAATACAATCCGCAGTCCGCGGTCGCCTCGCTTTTGAACGGATTTTTGTCCGACACAATCTGTCTTGCGTGGTAAGTCTATGTTTGTGGTTGAGTTGAAAAGAATAATTCAATTTATGCCGATTCTAACTTAGCCATTTACTTCAACATCAAAGAGGGAAACATTTGTAACAAAGATGCGGTGTTTAAGTCTCTCTGATTCACAATCACCGATTTTTTGTCTGTCCTATTGTTTGTCTGGCCGTGTATCACGCAAAAAATACTGGATTAAAAATTAAAAAAACTTTATTGCAAACCGGTTACAAAAACGTAGTTACTGGCTCCCAAACTAGGATTCCCTGTGCTATGGTTAGCAAGGCTACTTCCAAAATACATAATAAGATAGCTAAACGTGCATATACCGTACGTAACGTAAGTTACCGTAAGTAACGACTACGGGAAACAACACTAATAGCAATACGAGCTTATTAACGTTGAAACACGAGTCCCACTAATTTTATAATATGAAAGTTCGTGTGGTTTTTTTTTAATTTGATGAAACTTTTTATGTTAAAAACTTACCTATTTTTGGTGATATATAAATTTTTTGTCATCTCTTAGATTAAAATGCAATATTGATGTTATGGCTATGTACATAAATTATGCACGATTTTAGACACAATGAAAGGGTAAACTGAATGCTGAAACACAGACTATCCGTCTAGTTTTCAGCAGCAGTCGCTGACTAATTGTTAAAACGCATAAAAATATAAGTTAGAATAAGCCTGTACATGTAAACCTTTTTGAAGAATAAAGTATTATTATTTGACCTACAAACTGGTATTTTAAAACTGGTATAGTAAAGTAAATGAGGGTAATGTGTATGGCTCGTATGTATAGTACCATGTGCGTTTCTATATTTTCTCAGAACTCCTTAACCAATCGTTCGATTTTGACAAATAAGATCTCAATCGATTCGTCGAATTTGCGCGGGTTTATATATACCTACTGCTAGCTGACTCGGCAAACTTTGCTTTGCCATATTAATTAGCCTACCACCTATGCTCGGACCTACCAAATATACACAAAAATAGTTTCGGAGGTGTTCGATAACAAACACGGTGACACGAGATTTTTATATAATAGATTTATAAATAATATGAGTAAGGGCACGATAAAGAGTACCCGAAGCCGGCGTGCGTGCATGCAATGACTAATGAATGTTGACGAAGGGAAAGAGATCTGTCAGGATCGTGGCAAGTGGCAGACCCTGGTCTCTGCCTACCCTTCCGGGATACAGGCGTGAGTTCATGCTATGTTTTTTAATGTAAGTAATGTAAGCTATTGACCTCGGCTTCATTCGCGTGGATGTGTATTTTTTCGTTATAAATTAAAGTAGCCTATGCGCTATCCATCTTTTTACCAAATTTCATCCAGATCCGTTCAGCTGTCTGGCATGATTGAGTGGTTACATCTATCAATCCAAACTTTTCGTAATATTACTTACATAAGCTATACAACCAACAACAGTAGATAGATAGATAAATCATTTATTTAGTACTTTCTAAGTCTGAAGTATGCTTCGTATAAAATGGGTTCACAAACTGCTCAGTACAAAGCCCTAAAGCATCCTTTTAAATTGTGTATTTTAAGTCCTTTATTACATAATTCTTCTTTAAGATTTTTATAAATGGCAGGGACCAAGCATTTACCTAGCCTAGAAAAGGTGTTAGAAGGCAGTAAATTTCCTTTTTTACCACTTATCCATACTAGAACATCCAGTCAAGTTTATTCCCACGGCAAGAATTCAAGCAATTAATTCACCATGTTAATCAAGTTGCTTAATGCATTAGTGTGGATGAATCTTAACCTCATAACGGTCAGAACTACTGTCAGTTAGTTTCCAACTCTATTCCAAGGACACAAGGTTAACTTTAAGGCAGTAATTTATTTACCGGTGCCTCATAAGGATTAATGTAATTCACTTCATTGATTATGCGCGTGAGTTTCGCATCAAACGATAGATGATTAGATGCCTCTGCACGTTTTGACTGAGGCATTCTCGGCGTTCGTGGTCATTAATTATGTAGATAGTTTCTTAAAATCAATGTCAAGTTTGAAACATAAGTCGCCTACATACGTCCCACTGCAGGGCACGGGCTTTCTCTCAGAGAGATTAATCAAGATATCAACATGCTTTTCCACTGCAGATTGGCGATTTCAAGTGCCACTTGGGTTTCCTCATGATGTGTGCCTTTACAATCATCGCGTGGTTTCGCTACTACAAATTGACATAGGTACCTAATATAGGAAACAAAGTTATTGGTACACGCCGTGATTCGAACCCACGACCTCTCGAATATGAGGCCAGTGTTCTATCGATACCAAGGCGTCAAGTTCAGTAATGCATGAACAATGAGCAATGAAGAGACAGTCGAATCGAATTGAGTAAAAACTAGTAATGAAGAGACAGTCGAATCGAATGGAGTAAAAACTAGTAATAAAGAGACAGTCGAATCGAATGGAGTAAAAACTAGTAATGAAGAGACAGTCGAATCGAATGGAGTAAAAACTAGTAATGAAGAGACAGTCGAATCGAATGGAGTAAAAACTAGTAATGAAGAGACAGTCGAATCGAATGGAGTAAAAACTAGTAATGAAGAGACAGTCGAATCGAATGGAGTAAAAACGAGTAATGAAGAGACAGTCGAATCGAATGGAGTAAAAACGAGTAATGAAGAGACAGTCGAACCGAATGAAGTAAAAACGAGTAATGAAGAGACAGTCGAATTGAATGGAGTAAAAACGAGTAATGAAGAGACAGTCGAATCGAATGGAGTAAAAACGAGTAATGAAGAGACAGTCGAATCGAATGGAGTAAAAACGAGTAACGAAGAGACAGTCGAATCGAATGGAGTAAAAAAGAGTAATGAAGAGACAGTCGAATCGAATGGAGTAAAAACGAGTAATGAAGAGACATTCGAATCGAATGGAGTAAAAACGAGTAATGAAGAGACAGTCGAATCGAATGGAGTAAAAACTAGTAATGAAGAGACAGTCGAATCGAATGGAGTAAAAACTAGTAATGAAGAGACAGTTCAATCGAATGGAGTAAAAACGAGTAATGAAGAGACAGCCGAATCGAATGGAGTAAAAACTAGTAATGAAGAGACAGTCGAATCGAATGGAGTAAAAACGAGTAACGAAGAGACAGTCGAATCGAATGGAGTAAAAACTAGTAATGAAGAGACAGTCGAATCGAATGGAGTAAAAACTAGTAATGAAGAGACAGTCGAATCGAATGGGGTAAAAAGGTACTGGATAAAGACCAAGAGCCATTAAACGCTCGTTAGACGCCAGTTTGCTGTTTGGGCGAATGGCTGAGGAGAGAATTGGGCAGACATGTGTCGACCATTGGATGCATGTGTTCTGGTGGATTGAATTGGTAAGGAAAGACCACCTCAAAACATGTGTTCTTGTCTTTGATTTCGGTATATAGGTCTGCAATACATACATCAACTCCCGGAGGAGTACGCAGCAAGCAGGGTCTTTCGCTTACTAATTAGGTGCTGTGTGCCCACGCCGCTTTCAGGAACATTGTTATAGCTGCGTGCGAAAATTACTCGAAATCCGTTTAGCAGCATACGCGAAATTGGACGTTTGCATTTTGTATGTTTGTGACAGATACAAGTCCAAACTTTCACTCATTCACACAAGTAACACGAGTATAGCGAGCTAGGTGTTAATCAAGTGCAGTAACAGTACACACCTACGCTACGCCACAAACAACTTTCCGGACCGCTCGTGTTTGTTACTGCAGTCAAAAGAAACCTTAATACTTGCATCTGATTGATTGTTGGGTCGTTTTCTTTCAGCTCATTAGCTCTTTGACGCCCACTGCAGGACATGGCCTCCTTCATGGTTTTCATAACCGTGACGTGTTTTGCCATATTAAACGGGTCTAGTCGAGATTATTTATATAGATAGAGAACACGTTATTGCTCAAGCAGGTGAATAGTAATAGGTAAAATATAATTACATTCATTCCTGACCTTTTCTTGTACTATTTCCAGAGCAGTTCTATTCCCATGTTTCCACTGCTCGTTGACTGGTAGAATGCTTATAGCATTAAGTCCGCCACATTGCCATTGCATTTGTTTTATTTACGTGCAAAAAACGTATTAATAATAAAACTTTTTACTATTTTTTTAAATACTTTACTTTATACTTTATTGCACACATAAAATTACACGAATAAAACAAAACATTTACAGAATAGATAGAGAATACTTTATTTAACCGGCAAAAAAAAGGAAATTACAGAGATATTTTTGTGGGCCCGCCAGAGAGGTGGACAAAAATCGCCACTGACTGGGTTCCACGCGGCAGATATCGCAAAAGTGGCCGACCCAAGCGGAGATGGCGGGACGACCTGACCTTTCTACCGGGCTGGCATGAAGTGGCCACGAACAAGGAGGATTGGAAAGCTAGAGAGGAGCAGAGGAGGGCTAAGTACAACCGACGATAAATAAATAAAAAATTGGTCGGTACCTACATATTTTTTGAATTTTTCCTCTATGTGTCAAACGGACATTTAGACACTTAAACGGTACAGGAATACACTAACTTAATTTTTGACAGAACAACTCTCAGTACAGTTTTTCGTACCTCGTATAAATAGAGTTACTGTAGCAAAGATGGTCATTCAGTACCCCGCGTACAATTCTGCGAATCAGACCAAGTAAGTTTATTTATCCGGTATAAAGTTAATAATTCAGTACCCTGTTTGTCTAAAGATCCCACATTTTTGGTAAATAGGGCAAGTAATTGTTCGGTGACTCGCACTTATCCGGTTTTTTATCTAATGCGCTTTAATGACCAAACATTTAGAAATTTATTTAACGGCATAATACTGAAATCCCAACATACTCGAACCTTGCCTTATACCTCAGACACTTCAATTTTTTTCTCTTTCTCATAATCAGGTAGGTATCATAATCAAAATTACCATTATCGAAATTAAACCAGCCAGTTACCTGCAGGCTTATTTGATTCACATCCCACATTGTCTACAACTTGCTATCCCGGTATGAATGTCGAACGTCTATTTTTACCGCCCCGCCCACGCGGTGGCCCTACGCATTATAATCACTGGCCGCATAAACATGCAGGCCCATGCAGCGAGCGGTTTAAAAAAAGGAAAACAACATAAAGAGGGTTTCAAAAATCGAATTCGAAATTCAATCATTGGACCATTTTATGTGGAGTGATCATATTACTTAATTGATTCTCACTTGAGGATCTTGAGGAGTCTCATTTAAGTTAGATTTAAATCCAATCACGTCCATGAGCCCATATTCGTCCACTGCTAGATATAGCCCCACCCCCAAGGCATGCCACTTCCTTCTGTCCTCGGTCATCGTCATCCAGCCGCCATCCGCAATCTGCTTCAGATCGTCGGTCCGTTCGAATCCGTATTTTTAGGTGTAAAAATGACCACCCAATTTCATTACAATAAAGAGATAATTTCGCCCAGGCCCTGCTGCATAAATTATCACATTTATGCTTATTTATTATTTTGCTTTATTATTATTCACACAAACAAATTACAACCACAAACTAAAATAAACAACAATTTTAAAAAGAGCAGGTAGATGTGAAACTGAGAAAGCGTGTAATTTTTTAGGCTTCAACAAAAACTGAAATAACCTTCTACTGATGGTTCGGAGGGTTTTTAACCCTCTCTGAAACAACAAGGAACCCTAAGCGACAGCACAAAAGTGAAACCCGCGTCCGACAAGAAAATGACAATAATTCCACAGTGAGAAGTTTGAATAAAACCCACGCGTCTACGCTTTACATTCAAAACACCAGTCTTGTATTATGTGTAGCACGATCAAGAAAGGGATGGAACGACTACTTGCTTCTCACTCAGACAATACAGGGTGTAAGAAATCCCCGGGAAAACTTTTATGGGGAAAATTTTACTTTGTCTATTGTCTTGCCTTTGAGTTCGCGAAAAATATATCAACCATTTTAATGTTACAGGTGGTACCTTAATTTAGTATGGAACGGAGTATAGATGGATTTACATGTGTACCTCTATGTAAATAAATTTGAGGTGACTTTGCAACAAAAATGTTACAGCGGACCTGCTGTCGTCTGTACCTAGGCCACGCATCGCTCACGCGACTGATCTTGGTCTAGTACAGACGGCTCCCAGGCTACGTAGCCGTAGATTACGCATTGGCGCCTGGCTGTAGGGTGACCAAGGCCTCGATTCTGTTAGTGCAATAAAGTACAATGACAGATACACGGTCGTGACGTGACGTGTTTTTTTTTCATACCATTGACATCTACAAGGTTTGATATAGGTGCGCGCATATGCTTAAAGCAGCAAAGAGATAACATCGTTCATGCAGTTATGATTATACTACAATGCATTAACAGACTCTAGGTCCAGTCACTTTCTGGAGTATTAACATGCATAAGGGCTGTTCGTTAATCACTTAAGACGAAATGTTCATGGGTCTGAACAAGTTATACTTTTTCATTTATCTACAAGGTTGAAATTGGGCTTATTTTGTCTTGCCTGTATTAGGTATGAACGGTCCCTAAGCAGCCTAAATATGTCCCACAGCGGGGCACAGGACTACTCTTAAAGAGATAGTATGGGACTAATCAAAACTCGCGCCAACCGCGGTAATTAAAAGAATTAACGAAAGAAAAATAAACTTCCATGAATAAATTACTTTTTTGTGACACTCGCGTCGCTAATTCGTTTGAAACAACACAGACAGGTAGATCTTCATCATTTTTTTTATTACATATCAATTAACACATACATCACGTCATTTACACATCATAACACACACAATTGTGTGGACCACACCATTCATCACAACACATAATTTATCAAATCGTTCAAACAACCAACTTTACTTTCAATTGTTACTCTTTCGAGCCGTCCCCAGCCCCTAGACAGTCTCTGCCACAATTTTTTCGATTCGAATAGTAACATTGTACCCGCAATCACCCATCGGTATTTGCTGGTGGGCTATCCATTCAGGTCCTTTTTTTAACATCATGACCACTGTTTGTAGTTTTGATTTTCTCTAGCTTTACTTTATTTACTTCCGTTTAATTATCCTAGCATAAACTCGGAGAACGCTAGAATATTATGACATTCCATTTTCAAATAATAAAAAAATGTAATTGTCTCTGTTTTCCCCATCCATAGTCACCCTACCCGCCCCCATATTAGGCTGTCCCGTTAGCGTTTCCAGCCTGGACTGGGACATTGCCATATAAACCGATACCAATTAAACCATTCACCTAACTTTACTTCTATTGCCTATAACACAAGATCGAATTTCCAATGGAACGTTCATTTAATACTTTGTTAGGCCCATACTGAAGTCGTTCCAGACTATTGAGTGAGCGTCCAGTTTTACCTTCTATTGAGCTCCAGCCATAAGTATTTTGTAAAGGTTTTGTTGTTAAACCAGAGGTCCTCTTAGCTGGTGGCAGAAGATATGGTTAGATAAGATCAATCAAGTTGTCTGTCAGTCAGTCAGGGTTGGACTAAATCGGCGATTTAACTGTTAGAGGTCTCCCTGGGAGGAAAGTAGTATTGGCCTCTTCGCACCAACCTCTTTTAAAGGCCTGGATGTGAAAAATGTAAACTTACTGAAACAAGAAAAAATAATCGAAAAAAATAAATAAATAAATTAATATAATTACGACTATGAGGTAACGAAACGTATAAGATACGAAACCGTCGGTCGGCAAGTCTGGCTCGCACTTGCTGCGAACTTGAAAAAAGCGACGAATTTATTCATGAAACTCTGCCTTCGGCCTCGCCCCGCCGCGCTGTGAGATTACACGTGCCCGTTTCACGGGTCTCGGTATTCGGCCTCGTAAGTTTATCCTATTTGGCTTTTGCGCTGAGAGAATAAATTTTTAATATGTACTAAAATAAGCCTAACAACATGGCTTTTAGTCGTTCGTTTACACCGTAAATGGTGTTAGTGTATTTCATTTTTACTACACAATATCCAATGTGTGATAACATCTACATTACATACAATTTGCATTTGGGTCAATAGCTTAGGTCACAGACACACGCAAATACGTAGAACTCCTTTCAATGGTTAAAGTTAAAGAGTATATTTTCTGGATGTGCCAGTGAATATTAAATAGTATCCCCCGGCAAATGTTGTAGGATCTTTTGATAATGCGGATCTTCCTAAGTTATTAGCGAATTGTTAAGAGCAAATTTAGCTTGGTGTCTAAGTTTTTACATAGGTATTTCTTACACATCTTGACAGATTGGTGGTCTTCTATGTGTCTTTAAATTTATTCAAGCACAATAAACCTTAAACATACATTTTAATTACTCGTACGAGCGAAACGAACGAACGTCGTCGACATAGCCCAGCGGATTAGTAAGTTGAAGTGGCAGTGGGCGGGGCACATAGCACGCAGAACTGATGGCCGATGGGGCCGAAAAGTTCTCGAATGGAGACCACATATCGGCAAGCGCAGCGCAGGACGACCAGCCACAAGATGGACAGATGACCTCATCCAAGTGGCAGGAAGGCGCTGGATGCAGGCCACTTCCAACCTTTAATTCTTTAAGAATTCTCACGGTACCTTCGCTATATGTGTATGAATTATGTGTATTTGTAAAAATGAATCCGGATCTATTCTTAGAACTATCTTCTGTTCGAAATCAGCCAATACGCTCTCAATACAAAGGGAAACTGTCAATACCAAAATGCAAGACAGCCCTAATGCGTAAGAGTGTTCTGTATATGGCTCCGCTCATATACAACAAAATTCCACTACACATTACGGAAATGAACTTGCCATTGTTTAAATTTAACCTAAATAAGCTATTAATTGACAAATGTTATTATTCGATACAAAACTTCTTAAACGACTTGACTATTTAATTGCAAAATTTTATTTACAAATTTTATTGTATATTGACATCTTCTAAATTATTTATTTTTAATTTTGTTGAATATATTTTTTATCGCAATTTTGTAAATTTTGACATATTCAGAATCGATGTTAATTTTAAATGTACTGCATGCAATGCATGCCAGATATGTTTTTAGCCCTAAAATATTTGTATGCCCTGTGGGTAAAGCATAGAGATCTAATTTTATTCTCAAGACCTGTAATGAACACCTATGTTTATCACAAATAAATGCTTTGATTTGATTTGATTTGATTTGATTTGAACCTGTCTTTTTGGAAATCCATGGAGGAGGCCTATGTGCAGCAGTGGACCTCTTGTGGCTGAATGATGACTCGTACGAGTCTTTTTGAGCCTAGTCTGTATAACTATTACTGGTAGGATTGATAAGAAAAACTAATATTTGTCATATATGACCTTTATTTAACACGCTGCATAGACATTACATTTAGTTTAGACAGTAGGGCGTCAAATGTAAGTACCGTTACAGTCGACAGGCCATCGATCTTTAGACTGGAAATCTTCTACTCTGTCCCCGTAACATAAAACTTGTCCAAAAATGCAGTCTTATGCTAATCAATCTTTATTTGTAGGTAATAAATTAATGTGCAAAGAGAATAATCAAGTCACGAGTAATTTCGCTCGAGCTGATCGATCCGGCTGTCAGCGACATGTCATTGATGCAGACTTGCGTAAAATATGTTCTAGTATATAAAAATCTCGTGTCACAGTGTTTATTATCGAACTCCTCCGAAACAGCTTCACTTTTATGATTTTTTTTGTGTATATTTGGTAGGTAGGTCTGAGAATAGGTCGTAGGCTAAATAACGTGGCAAAACAACGTTTGCCGAGTCAGCTAGTATCCATAGATAAAACATCGATATTTTTTAACACAAATACAAATAGTTTATTTCATAAAACAATTTCTGGTTCACATCTCCACTTATTGTAAAACTTAGCCGAAAAGACCAACCTAAAGATGACATTTTAAAATAAGTGGCGAGCTTCTGTTGCTGAACTAGGCAGAGCCTGTGTTTCAGCATACAGTGCCGCACCCCTCTTTCAGCATACAAGCACTTCCATGGGTGTACTTCCATGTTTGTGATGTTATTGCCTGGTTACCATAGCACAGAGTATCCTTGTCTAGGACCTGGAAGTTATTTAATATAATTTTTTCGAGTATATAATTTATCAAATTCGATATGGTTTTTGTAGGTACCTATGTAATTATCCGATTTCATGTTTCGTATTTTTTATATTGGATGGAAACACTTAAGTTTAAACTTAAAGTAAGTTATACGTGTCTCCATTGTGTTATTTTATTTAATTTTACTGACTCTGGGCAGAAATTTAGAGATATTGATATTTCTTTTCGATGAGTATCGAGATATTGTTTTTGCAAAAACACTCGTTCTCATAAAACAAGTTATTCTTATTGATGAGTAAAATGACCCCCTTAGGTTTACAAACTGGGAAACACCCAGCATAATACTCGGTACGTTCTTAATAAGCTATTAATGAAACGAAGAGATATTTATCGAAATATTTCTTCACTTGCCCATCCCTAACATATCAGCTGCAGGCGGCACTTCCCGCTCTTTTCTCTCGCTGTCACCATGACGGCTGTCAACTGCAAACTGTTGTAATTAGTTGAAAGCGAAAGGGGTTTCAGTATGTAGCATTATTTCGCGCCGAAAAACAGGCCCTTAGTAAAAGTTTACGCCTTGAATTTGCTATAGTGTTTTGTTTCTTTTTTAATAAAAAAAAATAAGAAAAAAAAAAGAATTTTAGTTTTTTTTATTATTTTTGAAAGGAATCGGAACCACGCTACTGTATCTCATAATTACGTTAACTTACTTGTGTTTACGTCTGTTCTTAGAGGGGTAGGCAGAGACCAAATCTCTTTCACTTCATCAACATTACTTTAGTCGATGTAAGCCTCGCCGCTAACGACTTACGAGCTTTTTATAATAAAAAAGAAACGAAGAGGATGTTTTAATACATAGGTTTTTGTATTTTTTTTTTCAGGTATCCGACACAAAATATTTGACCCACAAGTTTTAAAATAACCCTGGCAAACTCTGGTCTCTGCCTAGCCTTTTAGGATACAGGTGTAAGTTTATGTATGCATGTTAATTATTTACGTTATATTGTAACAGTAATTTATACAAGGACCATAGAGCCTAATAAACTTCAACCAAAGACAATAATTTAGCTAGAGCTTTGGAATTAGAGTTCCTAAGTGAAGTTTTCGAGAAAGGCTCTAACTCACGCGATAAAACTAAGCCGAGGTCCATGTTAATTAGTCGCGATAGGAAAGCCTAACATCGGCTGTATTAGGCGATCTCGTAGATTGTTAGCTTCCGCTAAGTTTGGTATCGGAACGATCTCTACTTGGTATTGGAAAGTTCGAGAAATTAGCAGCTGCCTACCGTACTGCTACTACTAAGCACCGCTGATTTTACCTAAGAAGTCTGCGTTTAACTTCAGCTCATGAAAAACTAATCGTAACATTTCATAAGCAGCCTATATACGTTCCACTGTAGGGCACAGGCCTTCTCTCAGAGAGAGAGAATGGGCTTAATCACCACGCGTGCCCACCGCGGATTAGCGATTTCAAGCGCTAAGGAATGTAAATAGTTCAGACACTCAGGTTTCCTCACGATGTTTTCCTTCACCGTTAGCGAGTGGTATTGCTACTATAATTTCAATAATACAATATTATGTAATGAGATAAAATTAATAACATATCAACGTTTTCTATCAACGGTTCGATCACATATGTAGACCAAAGCTGAATGAAACGAAATATACATATATTACGCGCGAAAAACATATCCCCTTTTGTCTCTCAGTCGGGTAAAAATGGCTAACCTCCGAAGGAAAGTAAAGTAGGGCATGCATTCGTTATTCATTGGGTCACTGCAGGTTATTTATTGCTGTCTAACCTCAACACGAACGTTCAACGTTGGCATGAAGGAAAATGGAGGAAAATTACTTGCATTACGTAACAGTTTTAGTTGAAATATGATATGCTAGTTCTGGTAATTCGACAAATGAAACACGTTCGAAAGGGAATTAGTAGAAATGTTGGAAGTTATCGAATTTCTCGGAAATATCGGATCCGTTCTAGTTTAAATCACTCTAAATTATATACAATACATATAGCATAAATATCAGCGTTGCTTTTGTAGGTACATTGTTCTTTCCGACGTACGTTATGTTATAGTGCGTTTCGTGTACAATAATGTGCCTGCTAATGAATTATAAGAATTTAAATTGTTATAGTGTTTACTAAGGTTAACACGAGCACTAGATATTATAAAAACTGAATTTTCTCGTTTATTTTTTCATTTTACAATTTTCCGATGTTTCGGTACTTTTGCAAGTGCCGTAGTAATAATTTCCGTAATAATTAATTATTTACGATTGACGAAAAAAATATATCAAGCTAATGTCGGTGGAAAGACCGGTAAGGGACGTCCCAGGCGGACATACTTCAACCAAATAGGGTATAAATTACCAATGGGCAAGATAAAAAGTACCCGAAACCGGCGTGTGTGCATGCAACTACTAAAGAATGTTGATGAAGCCAAAGAGGTATGTCAAGATCGTGGCATGTGGCAAACGCTAATCTCTACCTACCCCTTCGTTATACAGGCGTGAGTTTAAGTAATGTATGCAATTACTTACATTACACGGCTTACGTTAAGTTACAGATCCACAAATTTATCGCGTGCTCTAGCTGAAACGCATTAACATCAATTTCACCAATTTGCGTATCTATTATTACTTTGATTCGCCGAAATAGTCCGAAATATCTCCTATAGCATAACAATTCAATAACGAACGATAACATACAACAACTTACGGCAGCTTACAACGACTTACGATCACTTACCTCAACGACCTGCTGCAGGTCTTGCACGTACACGTTCTCCGTGTGAACGATCTCCGCGCACACCAGCTCCAGTTGTGATAGCCCTGACATCTCCACGTCATCCGGCTGATCACCTGTAAGATAGGTCATCATCATTATCAGCTCATTGACATCCATGGCTGGGGTGCATGCCTCTGTCTGTCTATATCTTCAGCAACGAAATTCATGTAAGAAAACTCAAATACTCACGTGACAAGTTATCCGAATGCCGCTCCTCCGATACGCTTTGGTTCATCATCCCAGCATTGTTCACGAATATATTACTTCCATTTCTTGATGTCACATCAGCGTCACTGTGATCGTCCAGGCTTTCGATTGAAGCCAAGTACGCAGAGTTCACTCCTCCTTTATTCTGAACACCGCTGCTTGATGTTGAACTTGAGGATGCAATGGAACTCATTGAAAGCGGTCTTGATACTTCAACGGTTGGTGGATTCAAACGTGGTAGCTCTTTTTCTGGTACAGCTTTGAGATTTCCTGTCGAACCTATGGCTTCAGGATACGGGCCGGTTTTCGCTAGTTGTTTGGATGGAGAGTCAGGTTTTGGATTGAAATCCTTTCTATTCAGACTATTAGTACCTCCATTGATAGGCCTCGGAAGTTTTAGAGGACTCCCCTCTGGGGATTTCAACTTTTCTGCTTTTTCTGGCGAATTTTCTTTGGATGACAGTTTGATGTCGAATTCTCTATCGTTAGACGAAATGGACAACTCGATGGATTGATCTATGTAAGGCAAGGATAAAGATTCAAACGCCGTTTTACTATTCTTTAGTGGCACATCGTAGATCACCGATCTATTGTTAGTTGGAACGTCGTAAGTTTCCTGTACATTTAGCTTGAATTCCGGTTTTATTTTCTGTATTTTTGAGGGAGATTCGTCTGAATGGGGTTCCTCGCTTTTCGATTTATTGAAAGTATTCAAGGGTTGATCGTAGATTTCCACTGACGGTGGAAGTTCTACCCTGGACTGTGTGATTTTCGATGTAGCACCAACTAAAGGTATATTAGACCTGTGTCCCCGACCGGAGCTGCGACCCACAGTTGCGGTCCTTTTTTGGAACTTCAATGGATTCCCTGTAGTTTCTGTGGCACTTGAAATCATTCTTTTCACGTTGGGCGACAGGTTGTCGAATGTCGACACTTCAGACGCCTTCTGGTCAGACTTAATTGCTCTCAGATTGTTTTTGCTCACCACCGCTGGGTCAGTGGTTGTCACTACATCACGTTCACTTTCCACTTTAGTTCGTATACTGTACAGAGAACTCCTATTCACACTTGCGACGGGTAGTTTGACAGCAACTCCTTTGTTCGGAGTATCTATTGGATTCTTATATTCCTCAATCATGTTGACTTTGTCTAGCTTCAAAGGTGGGTCGTTGCGGGCATCCTTGGCTATCAAATCGAACCTGCTGACTTCTGGACTCTTGTCCAGAGCTGGTTCCAACAGGGAGTCGTATATGCCTATGAGAGTCGGCGTGAGATCAGTCGTGCTGCCTGGAACAATACAAAGCGACTGTTAGCGGTGGTGACACTAATTAACAACCAAACCTAATAATGAAGAGGAGCGTGTGTTTGACTGTGGAATAGATGAAAAACGTTGGCACTTAAGATTTAACTACGCATCAATAACGATTAACTGAAAGATTTCTTCAGTTCTTGTTCTTGACTCTTTTTTCTAGCCTGCTCAAATATCTTCAAGATGACAGTTGATTAGTTAGTGACGAGCAGAGCCGCAGGCGATAGACTAGTCATTACAGATAGAGCTAAATCGATTGTTAATAGGTTGACATTCTTGACAGCTACTTTCATTATTGTTTTATAGCATAAGTGATTATTGTTCCTTACTATGTTGAAGACAAATAAACATTTTCTATTTCTAGTGAGCCCTCGCTACCAGTAAATAGATCGGTGAAAGACAGGGGTCGTGGATTCGAGTCAAGCAGTGCTGTACAATTATTATTTATACATTTTATACAAGCCAGTGCAAATTTGTGCTGTAAGGAATTAAAAAATAAATGTTTGTTGGTATGATAGATAGAGAACACAAAAATGGCAATAACACAGTCATTAAAGAATGGCTAAAAGAATGTCTTTACATTTTTTCTGCAGCCAGCACGGATTTGGCAATGTTTTTTATGGTTCGTAATAATTTTAAGGAAAAAAAATGCCCGGAAAATTGTGAAGTTGGGGAAAAACTTAATGTGCTTTTCTATGGGATTTGACAGGACAGAACAACGTCCTTCGAGTCAGCTAGCATATTGTTACTATCTGACCTGGCAAATGTTTTGTCGTATTTAATTAGCCTACGAGCTATTTTCGGACCTACTAAATATCCACAAACAAATTCATGAAAATCGGAGAAGACGTTTCGGAGGAGTTCGATAACAAACACTGTGACACGAGATTTTTATATATTAGATAATAATACAATACACAAGTGGTAGTACCTAAAAAGTGAAGATCGGTATACCTAAGTTCCGTAAACGTTATAGGAGGAAGGCTAACAGAGATGCCTGATTATACCCACCAAATCCTGTCGGAATCCTGACGTTTTCGATAGCAATTAATTAGTATGGAGTTTGACAATTACACGATTGAAATCACTCAGGATTTGGTGCGCGTAATATAGGGACAGACCTGTTTCCAAAACAATTTACTATTTTCCTTGTCAAAATGTTTTTATTCTGAC
The DNA here is from genome assembly GCA_947308005.1 of Yponomeuta malinellus. Taxonomy (NCBI): domain Eukaryota; kingdom Metazoa; phylum Arthropoda; class Insecta; order Lepidoptera; family Yponomeutidae; genus Yponomeuta; species Yponomeuta malinellus. The sequence goes on along the minus strand of OX371020.1, from coordinate 5,213,132 downwards.
ATCTTTCATCTCCGTTTTACGGTTCTAAGTGACAGATCATAAAAAAAGGATGGCGCCATAAGTGCCTTATCGAGAACGAAAGGATTCCAACGATGTTATCTTCTAGTAAATTACAAAGTAATAAAAAATACTGTCACTCTAGTTCTTACACCTATACAAAACATTCAGTATTTTGATACGGAAAAGTAATCTTTATTTCCATGGAGTAAGAATATCCAAGGTGTGTCGTTTTTATCATTCAAATGGATCGGATTATGTCATTAAACCGAATGCCTTCGCTAACAAAAAGGCTTTTAAAGTAATAAAGAATCGAGCTCCGATTCGATTTTTTCCTGTATTTCTCGAACGAGCACGCGATGTTGGCAGTTTGCCTCGAATACCGTAAAAGAATAAACTATTCTTTTTTCAAAATAGGACTACTTTATAGACACTTTTTTTCTTGTTTTTTTCTATGAGCGTGCTCTTTCTCTTCAGTTTGCAATCTGAAACCAGAAAAGCGGCTTGTCTAATAAAACAATGTATTCTAACATAAATCGTTTTATTTTACACGTAACATTCATCCATGGACGAGTCACAACGATAAAACTTCAGGGGTGCTACAAAATAAGACGAGTTATTTTAGTTTGACACGAGAGTAGACCAATTTAATTGTTTGATAGAGACACTGTAAGGGTATTATATTTTTACTGTTTCTAAGCGTGTTCCTAAATGCCACTTTATCATCTTCATGGCTTAAGTTTTTTATTGTTTATTGGTAGGGTTTTTTTACACAGGATGTATCCAAATCCTCAAACATTTCAGAAAATGGGGGAATTTTACTTTTACAAGGTATATGTACCTATATTATAGGGAAAACTTCGAAATCGCGTACCTTATTAAAATTACCAGGCAGCTGCGTCACAACCGATTTTGTTTTTGCGATTTCTAACTTGCTGGAAGTTAATGTATCTATATGGGAAAGTTACAAATTTGTGAGTTAAAGTTTAATATAAGTAAGTACAGTTGACAACTGATCAACCTTTACATTTCCATTGCAAATTCGCCCGTAACGTAACGAATAGAGTGCACGCATGTGATGATCTTCGTGCTGTCAACTGTACAAACCATATAATAACTTGTTACAAACTTCTTTAGGCGAAGCAAAAAGTTCTTATGGTAAGTAGGTTAATTCTGTCAGCAAAAAAGCTACCTTACTGCTTTTTACAACAACTCATAACAGTAACTTCTTGCGATCGTTTGCTCGGAAATCATAACTTTTGTTAAGTAACTCTGCCTGTTTTTACAATGCCTGGCCTAGTTACCTTCCTAGCTTTTGAACTGACATAATTATTTCATCCATACAGCTTGACAAAAAAAAGAGTTGACACCGGAAATGTTATCTTGCTAATTAATAATTTGACCGAATATCCAGTAAAATAACCTTCATATAAGTTCAATACTGTTCCTAATCCAAATATTCAGACCAGGCTCTCAAAGTTACCTAATTCCTTGTATTTTTTTTATAAAAACGTAACTATTTTGTATAATGACACTGCCTATTGTTGTTAATGTTGCCATAATAAACTTTTTTCAGGGTTGCCAATTTGTCCTGTTGCAAAGTTACCGTTACTTTACTCTAAAACAGAGTATCGGCAGTGAGTTTGTAAGTAATTCGTCGTTCGTTCCTCAGCGGAAGTCTTCCATTACTGGGGGCAGGGTTCACTAGCACAACTTACAAGGCGCTATATCTATACAGAGCAGTGCCATGCTACCTCTACGAGCATAGGTATTTGCGTTTTTTTATAATACTATAACATAACTGTACTAAACTTGTAACTTTTATTTAAACTACGAAGGAAAACATCGCGAGGAAACCTGAGTGCCTGAGGTGTTAACATACATCAGCGCTTGAAATTGCAAATCCGTGGTGGGCACGCGTGATGTATAAGCCCGCATGCTCTATCTTTCCCTGATAGAAGGCCTGTACCTTACAGTGGGACATTTAGGCTACATTATTACAATATAAGTTATATTTTCTTTACAAAAAAATTAATTACACAGCAGTGGTGGCGCGTGCGTAAAAAACTTGCTTTACATTTAAGTGGTCCTCGGTCCGGTCCCGGCATGTACCAATGATTTTATTTTCTAAGTTTCGCTATCTGTAGAAAATATTGTGAGGAAACCTGACTGCTCGGAGTATTACATTCAGCGCTACTTGAAATCACCATTTTTTTCGTAGTTAACATTTTTAAGATATGCATTTTGGTTCTAGTTTAAGTAAATAGATATTAGTATGTATTAAAGTAGATCTGAATAGACTTAAGATTACAATCTAAATTGCGCATCTGTCGTATTAGGCTTGTCCTGTAAAGATAGTTGTAAGAAATTGAAATAAATTAAAAAAAAAATTACACTTAAGATTTTGACACTTTTAGATGGCTTTTTGACTACATCTAAGCTCATGCCATGTAGGGGTAGGCAGAGACTAGGGTTTGTCACTTGCCGCGATCCTGACAAAGCTCTATCGCTTCTTCAACGTTCATTAGTCGCTGCACGCCCGCACGCCGGTTTCGGCTACTTTTTATGATGCCATTCGCTTACCATTGCTTTACCCAGTTTGGTCGACCATACCCACATTTAACAAATATTGGTAAGTAACCGATGTTTCTTAATATTTTCTTTCGCTTTTCTTCGTTGTAGCAACTCTATACAGATCCCTACGTCACGGTTACTATCTATGAGTCAGGGATTGCTGTTTTTTATCTCGCGCGCGCCTAATGAACAAACTACTTCGATGGCCGGTAGATCTTAAGACGCTAGGCCTAAGTGCGGAAGTCGCACAAGACGGCTTTGTATTAGTTGATTGTACCTACGTTAAACAGCACTCATAGTTTGTAATAAACTTCTCGTAAGATGTTTGTTTTGTGAGACATTGGTTGTAATATTAATCATAACCGCGCTTCTATGCCCGAAGCAACCTAGTTCTTGACAACATTACAAACTAATCAATATATATTAGATACCTCATACTTATGTCATCACGGCGATATGCCAATATACATTAGATACCTCATACTTATGTCATCACGGCGATATAGCAATATACATTAGATACCTCATACTTATGTCTTCACGGCGATATGGCAATATATATTAGATACCTCATACTTATGTCTTCACGGCGATATGGCAATATATATTAGATACCTCATACTTATGTCATCACGGTCAAATGGGATATTCTGTGGGAATAGAATCATTCAGAAACAAAGAAAGAAAGAAAGATTTTTATTGGGACAAATTAACACATCACAAGAAATCAAAGGAGAAATCATAATGGTCCCAGCTGAAAATCAGTTTTGCTGGTGTTATGCTAATTATAGCACACACCGGTAAAGTATGCTGAGTTGGAGCCCCTTTTTTGTTGTCACGGAGGCACCTGAGGCGTTTGGGCACATTACTGTATGGTACCCGGCTGCCTTTGACACTATATGCCTCACATGTTCTCTTCCTGATTGTTTTGTTTTATCTCTGTTTTGTTGACGTTCGTATCTTTTGTTTGTGTACCTTTATGTTTACTTCGTGTTTCTGTGACAATTTAAATAAATATCCTCTTTCTTTCTAACATAAACAAGTACAAAGGAAAAACAAGTCACATAAATATAACATAATCTTTCAACATTTCTGTAGTTCATCATCACCATCATCAGCCATTTGACGCCCACTGCAGGACATTTAGGTCACAGGTTTTCCTAACCATGAGGGAGTCATTCCATTTCTGTAGTTATTCCATTTTAAACCGATACCTCAATGCAAACGAAATATCTCAGTCGGACGTATACTACGAATAAAAATTCCCGGGTTACCTAAAATGTGCAGTTTCTGACCACAATTGTAAGTAATCTTGCAAGTAGACCATAAGTAAACTTCTTAGAGTTTTTCTCAGATTTGTATTTTTTCCTTAGTAAAATTGTTCCTCTATTTTCGCATGAATCTATTTTCGGATGTGCAGGGTTATTTTCGGATGTCTTTATTGTAACCCTGGTTATACAGAAACAACCCAATCAGTTTGCGTTTTACAACAACTTTTGTTCTAAGAGGTTTTGAGTAGATTTATATTTTTTTGAAAAATCAGGGTTTATATAATACTAGATGACTGGGCAAACGTTGTTTTCCCATATTAATTAGCCTACGACATATTCTGAGAACTACCAAATATACACAAAAAAAAATCATAAAAATCGGTGAAGCCTATTCGGAGGAGTTCGATATCAAACACACGAGAATTTTATATATTAGTATTAAATTACAGGCGATTTATGGTATGTAGAGCAGTGTTATTTGTGCCTTCCATTCAGCTCCCAAATAAAACCCGGCCTTAAGACCTGCCTCCGCGTCAATGTGCGACGAATGGTATCGGCGACGTCAATCAATGGCGGATAGTATATTGCAAAGCTATTGTATTCAGCGCAGATCTAGTTCAAGAATTTGGGACTGTTTTGTGTTTCATTCGGTGGTTGGCACAGTTTTTAGGGTTCCGTACCTCAAAAGGAAAAAACGGAACCCTTATAGGATCACTTTGTTGTCCGTCTGTCCGTCCGTCCGTCCGTCTGTCAAGACCCTTTTTCTCAGGAACGCCTGGAGATATGAAGCTGAAATTTATATCAATTACTCAGGTCTACTGTCCCTTGAAGCTGTGAAAAAATCAAACTTCTAAGCCAACGCAATCAAAAGATACAGCCGTTTATGCCGCAAATTTTCGACACTTGCAAGGGAATCAAAACCTACAGGGTGCTTCCCGTGAACTCAGAATCTTGAAATTTGGTACGAAGCAACGTCTTATAGCATAGATAAAGGAAAAATTACGAAAACCATAAATTTTTAGTTACATCACATAATATATTTTTTTTTTATAATTTTAAACTTACTACCCATTTCCTCATAAACGCGTAGAGGTATTAAATTGAAATTCATACCAAATACTCAGGTCTATAATACCTTTAAGCTGTAACAAAATCTAACTTCTATGTCAACGCAATCAAAAGAAACAGCAATTTAAGCTGCATATTTTGAAACTCGCAAGTACTCGCAAGGGAATCAAAACCTAAAGGGTACTTCCAGTCGACCTAGAATCTTGAAATTTGGCATGAAGCAACGTTTTATAGCACACATAAAGGAAAAATTCCGAAAACCTTAAATTTTTAGTTACATTACAAAATATATATTTTTTAATAAATATAAACTTATTACTTTTTTCCTCATGAACGCGTAGAGCTATCAAGTTGAAATTCATATCAAATACTTAGATCTAATTGCCTTTAACCCGTGAAAAAATGTTGTTGACATTGCAGGTTTGTACGGAACCCTCGGTGCGCGAGTCCGACTCGCACTTGGCCGGTTTTTTAGTGAGTGGTTTGTTTGTGATGTGATAAATTAACTTTCAATGATTCTTTTCGACCCCGATTCAAGACACCAAAATAGCTCCCTTATGTTTGAACTACCAACCTTTGAATCATGTGAGCTTCGCTCGATTTGAATCTAATAAGTTTTATATTATTAGAGTAACTTTATTTTTCGCATTATGCCAAAAAAAATTGTTTATTGTTTTATTTTTTAATTTTTCCTAGGTTTCATATAGGGTTTCCATGGTATAAAAGCAATGTCACTCCAATCTAAGTTAGACGGCAGTTCGCTATTGGATAAAGATAACTATTACGAAACAAAAAACCCGAGTCCCGATTGATAAAACGATTATTTACCTGTATGCATGCAATATATTACTTGACGTCATAATGTACACGTATATCACCGATGTAAGTACTTATCGGTTAAGATATCGAATTCTCGGTTTGATATGGGTCGGTACTAACCCACTATTACTATGTGGAAGGTGGTTGGTTCTGTATCTCACATTGATCCATCGTCCGTGGTGGCTCCACGGCGCGTATTTTTGTGGAAACCGGCCACAAGTGGCATACCAGTGGCAATCACGGTGAGAGATGAGGCTGGAAATATACTGCCGTGGGTAGGGTTACCAGATCAAAACAAAACAAAAGATTGGCGGAGAAAATTCCTGATTTTTCAGCAAATTTCTAGACTTATGGTGCTATTGTATCTGATGGTAAGCAATTCCGCGAATCTCATTTGGCCAGACAAAATTGCAGATCTTTCCGCTTCTGGACTTTTTGTGATAATTTTTTATTCACAATACGGACTATTACGGATCGTTAGAGGCAGTTAAACTTAAAAAAAAGCGCGCGTTTACGCATAAGCTTCAAGAATTTCAGCCAAATAATAATATAAGTTTTTAGTTGATATCTTTTATCCAGTTTTTTGCGATAATGTTTTACTAGTGGCAGTCCCTGGTCTCTGGCTAGCCCTCTGGAATACAGGCACGAGTTTATGTATGTATGTTTTACTATCGCAAAAAAATTAGATAAAAGATGATGTGTTTTATCCAGATTCTTCGGGGCTGCTAAAACAAACAACGCGGGTGTGCTAGAAAAAAACGGAACTAATTGTTTTTTTTCTCGAATAATTCCTGTCATCTGGGCTTTTTGCGATACTTCCCTATAATGCACTCTGAAGACTGATCAGTGCGCGGGAAAAATTTGGACTAATTAATATTTTTCTCGGAAGACTCCTGTCTTCTGGTAACCCTAGCCGTGCGTGACAAATTTAAAGTCGCCAATGCGGAAGAGTTTTCGTTATAAAATGGATGGTTCCTTTAATCTACGGTCAAAATTTCTCATGGTAGTGGAAAGTCAAATTAGACAGTGCAATGGGTTGTTTGTATTCATTGGTAAAAATAATTTTATAATTTCATATTCATATTTATTTATTGCAGTCATTTTGTACATAGGATGGTATCATTACATTACTTGGATCATACATGATGCCTTCTAGGGCTTATAAATCTAATATTAATTTTAATTACATTATAAGCAGTGATCGGAGTAGGTATATTGATTTTTCGCACTCGCATCATGATATCATAACATGGACATGCCATTTTTCTTAAAGTATTAAACGTCATAGCCATTGTCATCATTACAATTTGTTTTTTTGTAAATGGTAATGATGTCAATATTATACTTACTCCGATCACAGATTATAAGGCTCCATGATGCTCCATTTCATAGAACTTTCATGGGTTAGTACATTGCATAGCCGATTAATCCCGGATAAGCAAGTAAGAAGATTAATACAAATCGGCTATAAATTCATAAACTCACGCCTGTATCCCGGAGGGGTTTGCAGAGACCAGGGACTGCCACTTGCCACGATCCAGACAGATCACTTTCACTTCCTCAACATTAATTAGTCGTTGCATACTTTTTATCTCAACCTTGCTATACATCCCCTATTTGGTCGAAGTATGTCCGCCTTATAGTAGCAATACCACTCGCTAGCTGTGAAGGAAAACATCGCGAGGAAACCTGAGTGTCTGAGCTATTTACATACCTAAGCGCTTGAAATCGCCAATCCGCGGTGGACACGCGTGGTGATTAAAGGCTACCATTCACAGGCGCGCCCATCCGCCGGACTTGTCGCTGGCGACAAGTCCGCAGACAAATCTGCACGTGAATGTATTGGTTCTCGGTTCGATGCGCGGCTCACGGCTCGGCGCGGCGCTCGCCGTCTGGAGACGCGAGCGCCGCGCCGCACCCCAGCCGCGCCGGACAAGTCCGTACATGTGTGTGCTTGCACGGATTTATCGGTGAACTTGTCAGTCATTCGCTTTGTTCAACTTGAGCATAATAACATGTCGTTTGACAATCATAGAGTTTTCGCAAGAATTTATCCTGCTGTTTAAAGAGAAAACTTGCTTGTGGGAAGTAAAAAGTAAAGGGTACCATAATAAGCAACTTAAACAAACGGCGTACGTATATTTTGCTCGTTGTTTCAGCCATTCCTTCGCCCAAACGCGCTTCTTCTTTTTTTTCTCCGTTAAAAGTATTGCACCGACTACTAAAGCAGCTTTTGTGCGTTTTGAAAGCACCGGTGCCATGGTAGGCAACCAACAACGATACGTGCTAGGCTCACCAAAGTACACAAGTGACTGGACTGCAGCTCTGCGCTTGTGTAGTGTGTGGACGACGACGGATTTGTCCACGAATGGGTACGGCTTGGGGCTCGGCTCGCGGTGCGTGTAGTGAATGGTGGGCTTTAGTCAATGCTCTCTCTCTGAGCAAAGGCATGTGCCCTACAGTGGGGCGTATATAGCCTGCTTATGATAGGCTGCTTATGATGTCTGCCTGAACGGCCCTGGTTACGCAATGTATATCGAATTTTCATAATAAAGGATGAATTTTAGTTTTGTGAGACGTGACCCTGTCATTGTCTATGTCTCACAAATAACGTGTGAGTATGTTATCAACGTTAAATATCGGGAACAGAGTTGCAACACTATTTTGATACTGATACCCAACCGCGTGGACAATTTTGAAACGCACTTACTTAGTCATCCTAATACAGTCGATTTTATAACTATAATGATGCGTATTTTAATAACAGGTATTGTTATTATTATTTTATATCATAAAGAAATATTCACAAAGGGTGGACATACTGCTAGTGACATTTGGTATTTGTTTTGTTTTGTTTATTACGCATGTAAAACTGGTAACAATCTTAAAATAACAATATTGTGGTATAATGCAGTTTTAAGCGACGACCTCGTGGCGCAGCGGTAGTGCATCTGCATACCATGCGAGAGGTCCTGGGTTCGAATCCCGGCTGGGGACAAAAAAAAACCCAAGTGTTGGATGTTTACATGTTTGTGATGTCGTTGTTTCTGGTTTCCACGACACAGGGTATCCTAGTGTGGGGCCAGAAGCAATGTATGTGCCTGTATGTAAATGTTTATGTTTAAGCTAGATAGACAAATTTCGGAGCGTAATAAAAGCTTTTTTAAAAACACGAGCTTTTTATTGTTAACTTAATCTACCCTTAAAATGACTGCGTGATTTTGAACCCAGCCAACTAAATCCTTAAAACGACCGCACGATTTGGAGTGCAGCCGACTACCCTTAAAACAACTGGACGATTCGGAGCCCAGACGACTAATAATGGATTGGCTCTCATGGTCTCTATACGTTACATCGAGATAAGGCTTAAGACTAAACATCCTGGCTTCTGGGAAGCGCTCTCTACCTACAACATTGTTGCTGACGAGGCGTTGACAGTAAGCACTTTAGGCTGAGGGGACAATATAACTCCTCCCTCCTTAAGAGCGGAATCACCTGATGAACAGTTCTGATGATGATCAGCGTGATTCGGCAAACAGATATGGAGCCAGGTAACCTTAAGGTAAATTACAATTAAACATAAAACAATTAAAAACAGTAGTACATATAGCACAATAGTAGCAAGGCTTATTCTATTCACATACACTACACTGTGATTTTCACTGTCACTAAAGGCGTCATTCTGTTTCATCACACGGGATAGATAGTTTAACTCATCCAGGTTGACGTCTTCCAGGTTGACTGCAGGTATGCTGGGTATGCCTTGACGTTTCAGGTCTGGTAACACAATGGCTGGAACTCTCGTGTAGCTCATACTGTCTATAAAGGATCGCGCACGATGCAGTTGGATTTCATCTATTTGCACATCACAAGGCTCATCTATAGATAGTATGTATGTACCAGTTATAGGTTCTCGCGTGACATCTGTGTTACATCTCTTTGTCAGGATCGCTTTGTTTCTTGCGTACAGGATCCAGCTGTTAGGTCCAATCTGTTGCACCTTGGTGGCTTCAATATGTACTGGGACTTGAAGACAGTGGGTAAAACTAGCGTCAAACCTCATGAGTTGTTCTATGCAGGTCTCCTTGGGGTAGACGACTCGGTCTTCATTGGTGCACAGGAACTGTTCTTCAGCTACGCGCTTGCACTGCTTTGCGATTGGTAAGTAAATTGAACCTTTTGCCAATAGGTAAGGGTATTTGGGGATGATTATAAGGGTTTGGTTTTCAGGTTCATGGAAGATAGGTAAGGGGTAGAGCTTAAAATAATTATAGGTGCTATTGTCAATCAAAGGCACTTCCAATATAAAAGTTATCTCCTTGCCTTTCATATAAGATTTTACAGTAATAATGTTTTCAAATTTTATGAGATTCATTAGGTTTGCTTTATACATTAAGTTTTCTGTTTCAGATATTAATTCAAGATGATGGAGTTGTTCCGTGGAATTTACGATAGATTGATGTAAAACAGATACCTTACTAAAAGCTAGTGCAGTTTCAATTTCATTTAACTTAATATAAATTGTACGAAAATTGCTTAGAAACAAGTTATACAATCCTAAAATATATGTAGAGTATATAGCGTTATTTTCCTTGGTTGCAATATCTTTAATCATATTTTCAACTCTTTTCAGCCTCTCGTCTAACAATTTTGTGTTGTTATAGAGGGCATTAGTGCTGTTTATAAAACTGTCCAAGACCTTGGTGATCAGGGTTAGTTTGTTTGCCGTAGTAGTTTGTTGGGATCTCATGTTAGAGATTAGGGTGTCATATCTGATTGCGTCGCTATGGTCCAAATTACCTGTAATGAGCTTATAATGGAACCTAAAGGGTCTAAGATTCCACGCTTAAAACGTTTGGTGGGTATTAGTTGTTGGAATTTAAAAGAGGTTATATTGCTTAAATACTCTACTTGCGTTTTTAATCCTATAAATTCAAAAGCATAAGGCTTGTCTACATTAAGTAACTTATCATATTCCTTATACTTTAAAATATTAAAATTTAAATCTCTCTCCAATCCGCTTAAATCTAAAATCTTAATTATCGTCCACTTGTCTTGTTGAACATAAGCTTGACCTTCTTTCACAGGTAGAATGCCAGGGTTCTGGTCAGTCTTTTGCAGATGAAGGGCCAGGCTGAGGCTCGTTGCGGTCAGCATGAGCCAACACCACCTGTGGAGTGCGTTTAACATTTTTAACAGGGACCTTGGAAGGTCTTTGTCCAATTTTTACCGGGACAATGTTTCTTTCAACCTTGCCTGTTACGACGGCCTTTTGATAGCGGGGCTTGTCTTTGCTTTTACGCGTGTTTACCACCTTAGCGAAAATTGAAGTTCCTTCAGGGAAATTTTCTTCAACTTCACCTCCTTTCTTTTTTCTAACCTTTGCCTTCTGTTCTAAAAGCTTTTGTGCCAGGTGACTATATAAATGCCGTGTTCGTTTGGCATGGTCCCTCAAAAGTTGCTGGGTGTATTGTCTTTCAAACTCTACATCGAAGATCTTGCCTGAGTCCGTATGACTCTAAACTGTCTCGAAACTGTGGCTGTGTGTATGGTATGATTATAAGCCATTACGGAATACGTCATTATGGATGCTGCATCCGTACATTTCTGCTCGTATTTTGCCAATCTATAGATCTCAATCAGGGTGGAGTGGAACCTTTCTACAATTCCCATGGAGTTAGGGTTGTTAGGGGTTCCTATGTGTAATTGAATTTTGTACATATGCATAAGTTCTTTCATAAGGTCGTTATTAAACTCAGAACCGGGGTCACAGCTGATCTTTTTAGGTGTGCCGTAAAAAGAGAAGTATCTTATTAAAGCACGTGATACTTCAGGCGGAGACCTGTTAGTTAGCTCAAACGCTTGTATGAGTTTACTAAATGCATCAACAAGAGTTAAGTAGGTTTTTCCTTCGATCGAAAATAAATCTATGAAGACTTCCTGGAATGGGGCATCTTGTGTCTGTGTTAATTGCATCATTGGTTTAATCGGATGTCTTTCGTATTTCATTTTCTTACACGCTTCACAACCATTTATCACTGCTGATACTGTGTCCTGCATGTTATGCCAGAAGTAGTTGCGGCGGATTCTCGCAGCTGTTTCTTTGATACCTCTATGACAGGTTTTACCTATGTGATGCTTGAGTATGACAGCTCTTTGTTCTTCCTCATCTTCTATAAACATTACTCTCTCTGTACACTCAAGGAATTCCACTGCATCTCTCTTAAAAAGCTCTATAATGATGTTAGAGAACTGTTTCCGATGTTCTTCACATTCGAACCAAATAAAGTATTTAGTTTTATTTTTAATGTACTCCTTTAAAAATCGCTTTATGAGCTCATTGTTATTTATGGGTAGGAAAATTTGTAGTACCTTTTGTTTTTCTCGGGACAAATCTTGAACTTGTAATTCGTTTTTGAACCACATATGCACTAAGATTTGATTCGGTTTGGTGTCAATTGCTTCGTTTAATATCGGAATACCTAAGGACTCTAGGTCTCTAGCTGAATGAATGGTGTTGTCGCTAGTGATGGTACAGGGTAATGTTTTTCGTTGTCATTTTTCGAGGATAATGAGTCAGGTATCGATATTGGTGGACTCACTGATGCGGTTCCCTCATCATCTGATATCGTAATCGTTGAGGAGGACTGCCTTCTTTTTCTGCTGTATTCTATACTCTCAATCTGCTTCGTGACTTTTCCTATATAAGACTTCAGCGCCTTATCTTTCTTATCTACGTTTACCTTCATAGAAAGGCCTTCATCGTCCGTCGCATTGATTTTTATGCGGGAAAGGGCGTCTGCATTAGTGTTCTGCTTACCGTTTTTGTAGATTATATCAAAGTCGTAGTCTTGCAAACGTAATCTCCAGCGTGTCAGCTTGCTACTCGGGTCTTTGAGTGAGTGTAACCACGCCAGGGGACGGTGGTCTGTATAAATGGTGAACTTACGTCCGTACAGGTATGGCCTAAAATGTTTTGTAGCCCATACAATTTCTAGTAGTTCTCTCTCTATGGTACTATAACGGGATTCAGTGTCTGTTAGCGTTCTACTCGCGTATGCTAATTTCTAGTAGTTCTCTCTCTATGGTACTATAACGGGATTCAGTGTCTGTTAGCGTTCTACTCGCGTATGCTACTGGTTTGTCGTTTCCGACTGTTCCTTGGGACAGAACTGCGCCTAAAGCGGAGGCTGAGGCGTCAGTAGTAAGGATGACGGGTTTATCTGCATCGGGATACTGAAGTAAAGGAGCGTTTGTAAGTAGCTCCTTACATGTGTTGAACGCGTCGATGTACTCCCGGTTCATGACGATTTTGTTTCGTTTTTTAAGGCAATTGGTTAATGGCTTAGTTATTTTCGCGAAGTCCTTGATGAATCGGCGATAATAACCAATAAGACCTAAAAAACTTTTTATCTCGGTTGTAGTTTTCGGAATGGGGTAGTTTAGTACTGTGTGAACTTTGTCTTCATTTGGCATAAGGCCATTAGGTGTTATTGTGTGTCCCAGGTAGAGTACCACTTTCTTAAGGAATTCGGTCTTGTCAAGTTGAACTTTCAGATTGGTAGCTCTGAGCCTATTGAATACTGCTCTAAGTCTTTGCATGTGTTCCTCGAGACTTTGAGAGTATATTATGATGTCATCGAGGTACACCATACAGTGTATGCCTTGTAAGCCACGTAAAACATGATCCATTGTTCTTTGGAAGGTGGCTGGTGCCGTTTTTAAGCCAAAGGGCATCCTGCTAAATTCAAAATGTCCGTGTTGTGTGGTAAACGCGGTCTTTTCTCGGTCTTTTTCGTCTACTTCGATTTGGTGGTAGCCGCTTGCTAAGTCTATGGTGGAGAAATAACAGCTCTTTCCTAGCTTATCAAACAGATCCGTTATGTTGGGTAACGGGTATTTATCGTCAATCGTTATTTCGTTCAGACGACGATAGTCAATGACCATTCTGTATCTCACTTCACCAGATGCGTCTGACTTTTTGGGTACCAGATGTACTGGTGCACTCCAAGGTGAATGGGATTCTTGGATGACGTTATCTTTCAGTAATTTAGTGACTTGTTCTTTTATTTCGGCTGCCTGAGCTGGTGCCTGCCTATATGGTTTTACATATATCGGGTCTTCATTTTTAGTCCTAATAGAGTGTTTGACCTGGTTGGTGAAGGTCAGGGGTAATTTCTCACAATAGAATATGTCTTTGTACTCTAAACATAGTCTGCGTATGTGCTCACGTTCTTCGTTGTTCATGTGGTCCATACGTAATTTATTTAGGTTTTCCGTTAACATATAATCTAGTTCCAGATCTTTCATTTCTATGTCGTTCATTGAAAATGTTTCGCATTCGTTATTATTGAATTTACTGACTTTAAATGGGCTCGTAACTATTAATACATATTCCTGTTCTGTGGTGTTCTGAATAACAGTGGTAGCATAACCATTCTCACAGGTTACTATTGCACTAGGCATACGAACGCCTTTACCAAACTGCGTGTAATTTAGAATAGCTTGGCCTGAATATAAGTTTGTAGGTAACTGCACTCGTTGTTCGGTGCGTGGTGCGATGATCACTTCGTACTGGGTCACGTTACAATAGATGGGAACAGATGTTGTACTCGTGTGAAGGACTTGGCTATTGATGTCTATTGTGGCTCCTAGTTCTTTCAGCAAGTCTATACCTATTAATCCATCATATCGTTTGTCTACCTCAAACACATAAAAGGTGTGATGGTTTCTAGTCCTGAATGTTCTGGGCAATGGTATATCTATCACTTCGTTGTGACTGCTGGTGGCATGTGTGCTAATCACTTCGAAATGTTCATGTCTCTTTTGGGCTTTGAAGTACTGATCTGCCTTGTGAGGATTTATGAAAGATCGAGTGCTTCCGGTGTCAATCATGAATTTTGCATCTATTTCAGGTAGGTATACAAATGGTAACTTAAGGTTATCATTGTAGTGTAATACTATTTTCTCGGTCGACGGTTCGAGGCTACTAAATGAATTTTCATTTAGTCATCTAAATTTTTAGATTTGCATCGGATGTTTCTAAGTCGGCCTTCTGGTCATTATTATCATATTCGAAATCACGGTAGTCTGAGTGCGACTCTACAAAGTTGCATTCGTCATTCTCGGGCACGTATGACTCATCGAATTCATAGGACTGTTCCACTTCGTAATCCACTTCAAGTTCGTTAAGTGGGAAGCTTGGCTTAGGTCTTGCGGTTCGCATGGATACGTCATTATCCAGCTGTGGGGGTTTGTATGTAGAGGCCTGGATATTCTGTGGGGGCCTATACCCGAACTGCTGCGGTGGTCTATAGCCTAACTGTTGCGGTGGCTTATAGCCAAACTGCGGCGAAGGTCTATAGCCTAGCTGTTGTGGCGGCTTGTAGCCAAACTGCTGTGGCGGTCTATAACCTAGCTGTGTCGATTGTTGAGGACCGGTTTGTTGACCAAACTGCTGTGGGCGGAATCCAGATAACTGTGGCTTGTAACCAAAGCCTGATGTCTTAGGCTCTGCCTGTGCATTTGGGCGGAAGCCTGACGTCTGTGGCTGAATACCAAACTGCTGAGGGCGGAATTGCTGTGGGGCATTGTTACTACTGGGCAATGAGGGTTTAAATCCGAATGACTGAGGTGCGTTCACACTGGGTCTGTTATATAACTTATTACGCGCGTTATATTGATCGTAAAAGTTTACCTCCATTAAAACTATGCTCAAAGCCTGTTCTAGGGATGTAGGACCTTTTAGACGCACAATCCTCACCATGTTTTCCGACAAATTGTATAAAAACACATTTTGTGACATATTGTTGTAAATTGCTATTTTACTCGCTTCGATGTTTACGTCCTGCAGTTGGTTTACTTTTGCAAATAAGACGGATCTTATAGACTGAATTCTATTGCAAAATTGCGTATAAGATTCACCTGCTTTTATTTTAAGTGACTCTAACTCTATCGCTACACATTCTTCGCTACGCGGATCACCAAAGTGTTGGATAAACAAGGTCTTAAGTGCGGGCCATGTTACAATGTCTTCGCGCTCGGATAATAGAGCTGAGGCATTACCAGATAATCGGCTTGAAATTGTGTGAAACACATATTCATTTTGGTTCTCATCTCCGTTGTACTTGTCCACTATATATTCCACTTTTCTTATAAATAAATTTAACTGCCTTTTATCACCTTCAAAAATTGGAATTAATTTGACCATTTCTGGTGGAATCGCGATTAATTGCGCCATTTTCTCTTAATACTAGATTTAACGTTAGAACTAAGTTTACTTATATCACTAAGTTTAATTGGAAAATTGATAATCACAGTTTTATTTAATTTATTCACTCAATATAATTTTCACGTCTCTTCCTATTTTCCTTTTCTTAATATTACCTTAACTAAAGTTGACATGCGAGAGGTTTGATCCCACGCCAACAAAATGAGGAACAGGAGGGAAAGGATGGCAAGAAAGTTCACTCACCGACCAATCGCTCCCATGCTCGTGCTCCGTCCAGTCCAGGGGCTGCTGCTGCACCTGACGCTTCTTGGGCGGCTATAGGGCGGCTGCTGCTGCTGGCTGCTTGTCTTATTTGTTTTGGTTCGTTTTGGATTGCGGAAAGCTCTGTCGCGTAGAGCACCTCGCGGAATCTATAAGAATTTGATTACCGATTCGCGGGGTCTACACAGCCTTATTAGACGCAAATCCTACCGGCTGCGCCAGACAAATTTCGGAGCGTAATAAAAGCTTTTTTAAAAACACGAGCTTTTTATTGTTAACTTAATCTACTCTTAAAATGACTGCGTGATTTTGAACCCAGCCAACTAAATCCTTAAAACGGCCGCACGATTTGGAGTGCAGCCGACTACCCTTAAAACGACTGGACGATTCGGAGCCCAGACGACTAATGATGGATTGGCTCTCATGGTCTCTATACGTTACATCGAGATAAGGCTTAAGACTAAACATCCTGGCTTCTGGGAAGCGCTCTCTACCTACAACATTGTTGCTGACGAGGCGTTGACAGTAAGCACTTTAGGCTGAGGGGACAATATAACTAGATTGACACCCAAAGTATACGTGCATATTATAATACATATAAAAACGAATTAAGGTGGTCCTCATATTTATTGTACAAATTGATCACTGATAAGTCCTGTTATTATTTTATACTACCTTAAAATAATCGTTCTAAAAAATTCACCTCACGTCTGCTAAGTAGCTGTTATCGACGAGTTATTAACAGCCACAATATTGCCGAACAAAATGGCGTACTTGTCGACAGCTCATCAACGTTTACATAAGTGTAAAGGTTGACCCGCTGTCGATTGTACCCCGTGTACAAGTCTATTTCTAGACACGGAATCGAACGCCAATACCTCGGAAAGCGACGCGGTCTCTTTGATCTCCAAAACGCGATAGGAACGCCCAGTAGCCAGTTCCTAAGCGGCATTCTGGTGTTATACAGCGTGTATGAAAATGAAGTAGATAAATGGACAACACTTTATTGTACTCCTATAGAAAAGGAAATTACACAGATATTTAGAAATACCACAAACCGAAAATACACGGCTCTACTCGTCGTATATTTAAAACAACTTTTACTATGGGAAAATGTCCGAAATTACGAAAAACTTACCAGATGTTCCGTACATTTTTCCGCAGATGGTTACCTTAAGTATGAAACAACTGATACTAGTTTTTTATTTCGCGAATTTAAATTTTTCCCCAAATTAAAGAATTGTATTGGGATTAGGTTAGACCCTGTGAATATTTTGGTTACTACGCAGGCCTTTGAATGGGGACCAGGCAGCGGTTACCAGCCTGGTAATAAGAACGATTATTTTTTATAACGAGAATGGTTCTACATAGCATCACTTAGCAGTGTTGTCTACTGTACCCAGTATAAATGGTTCTAAGCTGATTATTTAGGCTTAGGACAAAACGAGTAAAATGTATTGCCGTAACTGAGGTACATGAGTCACTGTGAGTCACACTGCCTATTTATTTGTCGCCAGTGATAAGGTTACTAAAGATTTTAATTTACCATTAATCTTTGCTCGTAGTTAGCCTTAAGAGCTAATTAAACCGTAATTACAAGCCCTGACTTTTCCACAATTTTCTCTTCCGTCACAGAGTTATGTCGCGCTACAAGAGTGGACATTTGCGTCTTCTTATTCTGTTATTGTGTAAGTCATTTGAATAAATACCAGTGAGAAAATTAATCGAACTGTTAACGGTATCAAATGCGAAATAAAATATCAGCAGTATTAAAATGTAATAGTATATATTATAATGCCGTAGATAACTTCAGTATAGCGCTGATTTTTGTGCTGTTTTAATGCTTTCCCGATAGTTAAAGCTCTTTTATATTTATATCGGTGTAAACCTCTTTACACCATTTTTTAAACATTTCTTTCATTCTGTCTATCATTTTAAATCAAAATTTAAAAATTACGTAGTCCACTCTGGTTTTCTTTCGGATTTTCGTTGCTACTTTACCTTTTGACGAGACATTATCACTGACAACTACCTAGGTACTTGCAAATTATCTTTTATCCTGTTTTTATTCTGTTTTTCTATTATTCCGAAACAAAACCACAGTTTTGGAGGGTGCATATAGTTTATAATAATCTATCATTTACCTACACCCTCATATATTGATCATTAGGGGTCTTTAAACCTAGTTCCTAATATCTCAATCTCTATACTCATAATGTAATTTTTTTTAACCGTTTTATAGAAGAAGATGATGGTTCCGTCGATGGAGCTAGTGAACCTCGTGGAACCCAAATTATGCCTTGTCATGATACATTCGCTACCTCATTGGTCAACGATCATCAATTATGCTCGTGACGAATGCTGTTCGTATGTCTGGCCGTGATGCGTGATGCATGCGTGATTTCCTACTCTTGTTCCTTGTTTTGTAAGAGGAGTGAGTGACCAATGTTTAGGTTTGTAAAGTCGATGATTGCAGCAATGGTACATTGGTAGATAGGGGTTTGGTATCTAAACTCATGTATTACATTTAATATGATTTGAGAAAAGATGCTCAAAGTAGAGTTTTATCGCTGCCTTTTTCTCCATTACAAACTCGACCCGAAGGCAGGGGCTAACAAGTAAATTCTTTATCGAAATTGTCTGATTGTGTAAGTTATAGAAGGATTGTTACCAAGAGCTTGCCTTGCATTAGCAGTTCGGCAAACTAATTAAATTGTGGGTTGTCTTGTTTTATTTAGAATAAATCTAAATAAATAAATTCTGTTGATATTTAAATGTTACGTTGCCGCCAATGGGCATTGTTCAGGGACGCATCGATTGTTGTAAAGTGAAAACCATTTCGAGGAATAAGGATAGTGATTACTTGTAGGGGTTTAAATAAGTGAAATAAAGGCGGATTATTAATATTTATCGCAAAAAATCTATAATCTTCATTTGTCCTTCAATTACGTCATGGTTGGCTCTAATGCGGTAGTTCCATTGCCTTCAAATATAAAAAAAAATGCATTCGTTCGTTCGACAACTGTCAAAAGTCTCAAATTCTTAGATACAGTGAAGATAACCTCAATTCTCAACAAATATCCAATTAATTTGAATAAGTATTACGAACGAGACGCTAGCTTGGTATTTACATGAAAAGATCAATTCAATTCAATTTTTGGTTATTGGCTATATGATTAGAAAAGAAAATATTGGTAAGTAGTTCACAATGACTGATAGTTTGTTTGTCATTGTCAAAGGTCAACGTATTTTTATTTTTAAAAAGCACAAAAAGGCAATGGAACCTACATAATTATGCCAGTCGTGACGTCATACTTACTAAGCTATTAGAAATTTTAAATAATTAATTATTGAATAATGGCATCGAAAATTAAGAAAATATTTAAATTAGTCTCTTATATTAGTCTATATTTTCGATTTCTAGAATAAAAAATAGAGGTGAACAATGCCCATTGTCTCTTTTCTTTTGTAATTGCTATTTCTGTAATAATTTCTCCGGTATACAATAAAGAATATTCTTAACTTGTCTTATCTTTCACGCCCACAGTTGTAACAGCCTTCTTAATCCAAGACACCGATGAAAAGAAGCGAAAGAAGATAAAAACCACCGGCCGGGTCATGCGCATAGCCTCCCGCCTCACCAGCCGAGCGGACAAAGACTGGGGAGAATTCAGAGAAACCTTCGTAGACTTCTTCAACCTTTACACTTACGACCTGCCCCCCTTGAATAGACCATACGACTGCGCAGAGTGTCCACATGTCTACATTCCCGTCTGCTCAAACATGAACATCACGTTCACGAACGAATGCTACATGTACTGCGCCAATATCACCGCGTGGAACATGACGTTGCAGAAGGTCAGGATGGGTCTGTGCTATCCCTTTGAGCCTCCAGAGAATGATGACTCCCTAGATATGTAGACCCTTTTCGTTTTAAATAAAATTAAACAGTTGTTTCGTAGTGCAACTAAAATCAGAAGGAAATTTGAGATTATTTCAGAAGACCCTGGCATGGCAGACCGTGGCTGCTGCTTTCAATTGCCGAATAGAAAACAGAAGTACTTCTTCGTACGTCGAGATTATCGAGTCCGGTACGGAAACATTTTCACTTGATCTAAATCAATAATATTTACACTAATTGAATACTGAAAATTTGTGTGTGTGTGTGTGTGTGTGTGTGTGTGTGTGTGTGTGTGTTTGTGTTTGTGTGTGTGTGCAAAATTTTGTTTAAAATTTATTGAAGGTGCTCAGGTTTGTTCGTTAGGCATGCTGTGCAGCTTGTGTGAGGCAGAGGCAAATAGTTATTAAATCCCTTTCTTTAATTAACCTTACCGAAAGACTGATTACGTCATTTCAGTTCCTTAGTTCTTCTATCTTCCTACAGCTAGCTCATTGAAGTCAAGTCAAGTGGATCGATGGGAGTGCTTCATGGCATTTGATCAAATGACAGCCTTTGTGGCGTGACTAGCCGTGACGACACAACGAGGGTGAAAGTTGATGATACACATGGAGCTAGGAGGTAGTGCCGCATTGTGTTGCCCTTTCAAGTTAGTCGCAGGCCACACAGAGAGGACATGGAACGAGCTTAGGGGCGGAGACGCGGCGTCCTACAATTCACTTTCACATAAAACCTTCAATTTCAATTATTCAATGCGCTGGTAGCCTAGTGGGTAGAACATTGGACTAGGAATTGAGAGACCCAGGTTCCATTCCCAGAGCGGGCATGTACATATGACTTTGTTTTCTAAGTTATGTATATTTGTGAAGTTATAGTAGCAATACCACTCGCTAACGGTGGGCTCGCGTGGTGATTGAGTCCATACTCTCTCTCTGAAAGAAGTCCTGTGCCCTACAGTGGGACGTATATAGGCTGCTTATGAATACATTAATGAACAATTACGAAAAGATACGTAAAGTTTACTTCAAAGATACATAAAAATGTTATTTGAACACGTGAAAGGGTATAGCGGATTGACATATTAAGACCGTGCGAGGGCGCGAACTCATTCAACGCGTCGCGTCTTCGCCCCGTCCTCGCCCCATATCCCATTCTAGGTGGCCCGCGCCTCGTGACGGAGTCAACACACTGCTTGTGGTTCGCGTCAAAGGATTTTGACTATCATTCTACTCGCCCAAAGGTCTTATAATGGCGTATCAACCATATAAGTTGTAGAATAGATACTCTTGATAGCGCTGACATCGTATATCCATCGACTACTCCTCCATACCCGTCACTCGTTCAAACGTCAAATGAAACGTCATCGGCAAAGTTAGATTGTTTCTAGTAATTCAAATATTTTTATTCATTATAAAAACAAAATGTTTACTTAATGAACGTCAAAGTTGTATAGTATATCATCATCATCATCAGCCATTTGACGCCAACAGGACATAGGCCTCCCTATAGTATATACTCTTGTACTATAGTCCCACGTCCTTGATCCTACGTTCTCGGTCGTGGGTCCTAAGAATATCACTAACACAATAACTTATCCTAGTCCGAAACTAGGATACCCTGTGGTATGGTAACCAGGCACGGACATCGCAAACATGGAAATACACCCAGACTGAGGCCATTAAGAGAATTGAAAGGCATTCTTTGCTAAAACGATATTGTAAAAGAACATAAGATTTTAATTGGCGGCGCTAGTTACATAATGGAACTGCAAAAAACTTGAAAAGTTGTAAATAACAGTGTACGTTTTAGATGTACTCCAATTGGCGTGTTTCGAAATTTTGCAGTTTTAAGTATGGGCTCTTATTATGAAAAATGCGACATTATCGGAAGGGTCGACAACTTCGCGCTTGAGCCCGACAATTTACTCGAATCTAGCGAGAAATACGGTTCTTTTTAAGGTTCCGCAGTCCGACAAGGAACCCTTATAGTTCCGCCATGTCCGTCTGTCTGTCTCTCTGTATGTCCGTCCGCGGCCTAGCGCAAATACCGGTGGTACTAGAAAGCTGTAATTTGGTATGTGTATACATAGGTATTTATACGCCGACAAAGTTAAAGAATAAAATGTTGGACGTTATTTTTCTGTAACTCCCCTAACCTGAAAAGTGGGGATTATATTTTTTTTCTCGTATTGGTCGTTGAAAAATATTGTGGCTGTAGAACCACTTTTTTATTTAGGGTTCCGTTTGGGAAATATTAAAATTTAAAGCGCAAATTTTTGTCCGAGTAGGGCGTCCCCCCCTCCTGGCTAGACGGTTTAATGTAGAAACGTGAAAAAAATCAGGGCAGTAGCACATATAATGAACTTAAAAGGAAAAGTATCACGGTTAAGTAGGCTTTACAAGTTAACGAGTAATAGGCAACAAACATATAAAAGTATAATTTCGTGCAGAATCCATTGAAAATTACTTCGATGAAGTTGTTAGTTCTGTAACGCAGATAAAAAAACCTCTTTCTACGGAACCCTACAATGCGCGTGGCCCGACACGCACTTGGCCGGTTTTTTTAATAGCTATTACTATTCAACTAAATTGTTCAACTATGGAAACTACTCAAAAAAAGATTTCTTTTTGAAACCTTTCAGATAATATCGCTGCTTCATAAATAATAAGGGACCTATTAATAGATTTACAAGACCTTTTAGTTTGAGCTTCAAGCCAGAGTAGTCACAAACTAAGATAGGACGTAAGTACCCATTATTTTCCTTAAAAAGTAAAACTAAAACACATCTAGTTCGAAAACTAATTGCATTACATTAATGGGCTCAGCAACATTAAACAAACCAAGAATAGACGTGCAAGCACATCTCAACTAAAAATAAACTAGCCAGATGGACCAGTTAGGACCCAGGCCTAGATACGAACACAACCACTCGATTATGCGGGTAGTGACAGCCGTCTAAAGATTTCTTCACTAAGGACGCCTTGCACCAAGCCACTGGATTAGTACCTGAGTAAACAGACAAATGAGAGCGGTGGTCGCCTAGTGGGTAGAACATTGGACTCAGAAGCCAGTGCCCAGTCCCCAGTGCGGGCATGTACCTATGACTTTGTTTTCTAAGTTATGTACATTTGTGAAATTATAGTAGCAAAACCACTCGCTAACTGTGAAGGAAAACATCGTGAGGAAACCAGAGTGTATGAGGTGTTCATATACCTCAGCGCTAGAAATTGCTAATCCGCGGTGGGCTCGCTCTATGTATTGCCGTTCTTATGATAGAGCAACCAAAAAAAAACGCAAAAGTATTACATAATAAATAAATCGCGTGAATGTATTAGCATTGCGAGTCATTAAAAAATACTAATTACTCCCTCGTTCCGATTTATAGCCCGGTGGGCCGACAACATTGTGAAAGCGGTTGAGGAACATTGGACAAGACTAGTAAAGGATCGAATGGGTTGGCGTGAAAGAGAAGACGCCTATGCCCAACAGTGGGCTCTGTTCATGGGCTGATTCGATAGATCCGATCACTGCTCGTACGCATATACGAGCCACCCTGTATAGATGCTATGGCGCCATCGACGCGGGAAAACTGCGCGAACTTAGCACACTACAAGTAATTAGAGTCTTGTTATAAATAACTGACGGAACCGCCTATTGTTTTGTTTTTAAATAATCAAATACTTTTTATTCTAGTTTTTTTTTAATACGGAATCCTCTAAATATTTCACCAAAAATTCTAAAAAGGTCGCCTGAAAATGGGAACTACGTTTACTATGGGGAAAACTTCGAAATCGCGAAACAGGTATCAGCTGTTCCATACATAACCTGCGGAATTAAAATCTATGGAACAGCGCATATTTTTTTACACACGTATTTTAATGAAAATACCATTAGCTTTTTATATCTCATGCAAGACACGGACGAATAACTTAATATGAAATTAGCTGAATATTACTCTTTTACTTTTCTTTTAGGGTACCTACCTATTTGAAAAAACTGATGACAGCTTTAAAAAAATCATAGAACATAAGTTTTAAAAACTATTAATCACATTTTAGGTAATATATTTTAGTTTTATACTGATACGAACAACATTTCTATTTTAGATACTCTTGCATCGAACTCGCAATTTCTATCGTTTTTTTTTTTGTTATTTAAATTAAAATTCATTGGCATTCTTCGGGTGACTGAACTGTAGTTTTTACTATTTGCAAAGCTGTAAAAATGACTCCTATGAATTCGGAGCCACTGCCATGAGAAGAAGAACGTTGAATCGACGTACCGTCTTCATCAAATTCCAAGAAATTTTTGATTTTTTTTTTTGCATTTTCGCACAAGTGCAGTCGTTTCGTTACGCAACAAGAAATAGCAACTGGCTGCTGCGGCGCGTTTCTCGGAACTATCTTAAAAGAAAAAAAAAACCGGTTCTTTTTTCTCCGTCGGCGGCGGTTAAGATCCAGTGCCATTTGAGCGCTACCACGCGCTACATAATAACCTATTAGTCAGGTAATTAAACACAATGATCGCTGGATGAAAGCGCATTTCAAGCTGTTATTACTCGTCGTAGCTCTTTCCTCGATCATCCATTGAACGCTGATCGAACGATTCTCCACGGAGATCGTCGTATCTTACCTTTTGCTGTCAACCTTAAAATCGATACTCGTTCGAAACTTGTCAATTAATTTATCTTGTCACTTACCACTTCGAATTCGTTCACCAATCTTTTAAGAGGACACACGAAAAACACATGACGGTAGTTTTGAAAAAAAAAATGGCGCATCTAAAATAGTTTTTTGTAGCCCAACATTACTTAATTAAGAAATAAGGATTAACAGTAATAAAAATCTAAAAATCTTGTTTGGGCAAAGTAGAAGGTAAAGATTTCTACATATAGAAATATAGATATAATTTCTGGTCTTTTCTATTTTTTCACATTATCTATTCAAGTTCGATCACACAAACGAGTTTTGGCATCAATGTATGTAAGATTTCTCTCTAGTCAGTTGTTTTCCACTGATTTTGTAATGAACTTTTGTCTCAACATAACAAGCAATGCGTGCGGCCGGCAACGGCAGTCAGATCCAAGCCCTTTATCGGTCACTGTGATAAATACTTTATATTCACGAGAGACAGAATACTTAGCAGCTTGCAACGGAAGAATATGTCTGGGCGGCGTTTCATAAAACTACGATTCATAGTTAATTATGACAAATCGATGTACATTGCTTAACATCGTACATCGAATTGTCATTGTAAACCACGAAGTGTAATTCCCTGGTGTTAGAAAGGTGGCCATGTCATTAATGCGATAAATGAGATAATAGTCGGAAAGCAGTCTAGACTACACACGTTCCATTACAGAGCACAGGCCTTCTCTCAGAGAGAGAGTTCGGGCCTAATCACGACGCGTGCCCATCGCGAATTGGCGATTCCTAGCGCTAAGGTAAGTGAACACCTCAGACACTCAGGTTTCCTAACGATGCTTTCCCGCGCAGTTAGCTAGTGGTATTGCCACGACGCATGTGAACCTTTCCTGGATAAAAACCTCTTTGCTGGATACTATTTCGTGGACCTAAGATTTTTATTCTTCTGTCGTTATTATTTTGTGCTCGACCAGCTTATTTTAAGCTCTGGTTTACTGATAGAATCGGCCAGTTAGCGCATTCAAGGTTATGATTTAGTTTAATAGTTTGCATTGGCTTAGCTTAGTATGTGGCAGTGTTGTAATTCATTGCACTGGAATTCAAGTCATTCATTTGTTCACTGCTGAGTTACTGACCCTTTTTCGTTTGACACGGAGGCACAATGTCCTCATTTTTTTCGTTAGATTATTGTTTCTTTTTTTCTCATTCTTGTTGTAATTAGGTATATACCTATATCTATATAGTGTGTGCTTTTGTGGCAACGTTAAATGGTTTCTTTCTTCAGTAGCTCCCTAATCTCTACATTGACCTAGTTTTAAGTTCGTTCTCCCACAAACAGACAATTTTAATCTACTTCATTAAACTTATTAAAATTGCCAAATAAGTTTAAAAAACCGGCCTAGTGCGAGTTGGACTTGCGCAAGAAGGGTTCCGTACCATTATCTATACAACAACTGAATATTTCAAGCGTCTACCTGTGGTCGTTATTAATATCGAGCAAAACACGGCAAAAAACATCACGTTTATGGTATGGGAGCCCCCCTTAAATAATTATGTTATTCTGTTTTTAGTATTATTTGTTATAGCGGCAACAGAAATACATCATCTGTGAAAATTTCAACTATCTAACTATCACGGTTCATGAGATACGGTGACAGACGGACGGACGGTCCCTTAGCCTTTGGGCATGGAACCCTAAAAATTTATTTTATTGTTAGTGTATGAGAAACCAGGGATTAGTGTTATTTTAATGTTGTTTTAACCAGGCCTATACGCAATCATCGTTTTATCATCGTGCATGATAATCTCATGACCATTTCCTTGCTCTTCTTTTTCAATTAAAATTCCATCGTCTCTCGATTCCGACCAAAATGGTAATATGAACTTTGACACCGTTTTAGTAACGGTACCCTTATCTTATTGTAATTTCACACTTTTCAAATACATCTCTTTTTTTATTGCCACCTCTTCCAATGTCGACTTCTTATCAAAGTCAACACATTTCCAACTCTGTACATGTTAAGATAAGGTAAACATTTCGTTGCACAAGAGTAGTAAAAGTAGTAAGTCTTTAAATTGTTTTTTTTTTTATAATAAAATCCAAGATTTACGCCGACATCTGAATGGAAATTACGTACTAAGCACCCATACGGTAAAGTAACTACCGTTTTCTTACAGTCAAAAGGTTTTAGGCCTATTATCCATTTCTGGTTTTACAGAACATAACTCGGTATTGATCGAGTAAAACCCGCAATGGATATCACGTAGGATTCTATGTCTAGTCTAGTACTAAATACTCACAGTGGGAATCGAACCCATAACCCTTTACTTTGTTAAGCCGGGTTTTGACGGTCTTAGTACGCTTGTACCGTGTGCGTACCTATAGTTTTAGTTGATTATAAACGACGGACTCGGTCCGAGCGCACTGTCTGTCCGTCGTCATAATCAACTAAAGCTGTACGCACACGGTCCGAGCGTACTAAGACCATCAAAACCCAGCTTTATCTTACGGGTGACTGACACAAAAATGTAAAGTTGACTCCTGTCGACTCTACATTACAATTTGGCTTGACGAAGAATTACACCTTAATTTAATGCCCGGCATACAATTTGGCTAAAATACTTTTACTGCGCGTGGACGTATTTCAGGTCTCACTGGCGATGGCGGGGAGGCGGGATGACTTAGATTTCTTACTTTAGGGGCCGGTTTCTGAATTAAGAATTTTACTAAGTAAATACTTAAGTAGGTAATGTTCTGTCACGCTCTTTTCTGAAAAATCCGAAGAGACAGCACTAACTATTTTCTTAGCGAAATTCTCAATTCAGAAACTGGCCCTAGTTCAGCCAAATTAACAAATAATTAACATCGCAAACTCATCTCATGCGGATTTTTGGTCCAGCTATGTGCCGGGCGTTATACTAACAATTAAAGCTCAAAAAGGCCTTAAGATCTTTCTTATTTCTTATCTAGTTGACATGATAAACCATGCCATAAATATTTCAGTATCTACTAACAATGATGTCATAAATACGGATTAACCTGATCAAATATGCGTTAAGAGCCCTTGAATATTTTACAAGATTATAGCTCAGAGGAAACATTTTTGACAAGTTAATTGGCAAAAACCGTTTTAACTTAGCCGTAGAGGTCTATTTTAACACGTTCACCGTCAAGGTTAAAAGGTCAAAGTTTAGATAAAATTTATGATGAAAGTATTTAGTATTAAGCATTTTTATAAAGTATTTTACAGTCGACAGCGCATCAACCTTTACATACGTGCACCCTAATCAGTTACGTTAAGGACTACTTTGCAACTAAAATGTAAAGTTTGACGAGCTATCGACTGTACGTACTGTTTTCTCTGATAACATTTTAAAGTTGGTGTTTAGATTTTTAGAGAGAGATAATATATCTCAAGGAGAATATATCGATGTCGACATAATAAAACTTTACACTCGCAAACATTGTATTAAACTCGTCGCCATTCGTCTGCCGTGTCACAGATCTGTGCCCAACTTTGTATAGACCATATGTAAGGTTAAAATAGAAATGCGACCTGTTTAGAAGTGTATGAAAATCTTTATTTACCCGGTTCCCGCACCTTATAGAATATTTTCCGAACTTTTATGCCACGCCTTTTGCACAGACTTTTTGAATTTCAAAATAAGAACCCTAGACGCGGCATCACTAGCTTGCATAACAAACCGTGCAAACAGTTCTTATCTGATGCACTGCACTAGTGACGTGCCGCTATCGATGAACCGATCGAGAGGTGGTCGATAAATCAACTGACAGCGTGCTGAATCGTGGCGTAATATTTTGATTGCCTGCCAGTTTCAAATGTCGACCGTGTTATAGTCGGGTTATTTGGTAAAAGGTCGCATGCGTACCCGTATGCCATACATTGGTTGCAAAATATGTAAAGAGTTACTGGCTGGGCCCCATTTTATAGACCTACAACTCATGGTTTACTATGACAATTCTATGTACATTAATCCACAGATTAACACGTAGGAAGACTAATCGAACATTTTATTTATTGCATTACAAAACAGATAAGTAACATTACATGTTAGTACCTATAACACAATTTATTGTCATAATAACATGAATTATAGTTTTATGCAAAGCAGTCAAAAAATATCCTACATAAGCTCGATACCTCGTATGCTTTTTATAAGATAAGATAAGAATATTCTTTATTGTACACCAGTAAAACAAAGACATAAGAATTTTCAAAGATACAAATATTTAGAAATTTTTATCTTGCCCTTCGTTAAAAAATATCCTAGTTCTGGTATCATGGACAAAGACTCGCGCTTTCCCACTCTCAACCGCTACGTCAGCGCGGAATGGTGTAATTATTTCTATATTTTCTAAAATTTAGTTTATTTTCATTTCAAAATGTTAATTTTTGTTTCTTTATTGAAGCCTTACTGTTTTTAGTTTGTTTTCCTTGGTTTTAAGTAGGTAGGTACCTAAAAGTTAGATGACGCAGAATGTGACTTTTCATAGATGGCATATAAAAAATTGTAAGTACGATAAACACCGAAGATTAGATTGCCGGCGGAGGCTGGACAAGGATGGTTGAGGACAAAAAATCTGCGGCCCGGAGCCACACCGCACTTTTCCGGCTGTGGACGAATCTGGGCTAACGTGGATACCTATCACGCACGACAGTATTCAGCGTTTGAGTAGCGGGCTGACTGCTCAACTTGGAATGCCACTACATACATAGCGGTTGTCAATTACAAAGTTGGCAAACATCGTCGTTGTTATGATAATCGTAGGTAATTGAGATAGGTTGCCGATTACAAAACACAATTTCAATTTGTACTCGCTCACACAAACCAATCTGTATGTAAGTAATTGAATATCGCAATGCAAACAAATGACACATCGTATTAAAAAGTTACTTGCCAAAGGTGTAATAGCAATTATTGTTTTAATCTCTGTGTTAACGTGCAATAATATGAAAGTTAAAACTAACAGAAGATTGGGTTGGTTTCACTGGCAAATCAATCGACATTTGTCTGTCAAAGGATGGTTTCACGCTGGACGATAACCGTAAGGCCGGGGACAGAAGAAAAATAATATTAATAACTTTCCTGGCCCTAAACTAGGGTACGCTGTGCTATGGTAACCAGGCAAAGACATCACAAACATAATACAAACAGAAGTTACGTGCCTTGAGTGAGGCCAGCAATGATCATCAACATCATCATAGTCGGCCTTAGTAAATGTATGAAATTTACTAAGACCGGAGTTACAAGTGATGTAAATTACTTCGGCCAGATGTCGCTAATACAGAGAATTTTGTAAAGAGGCTCAAAATTTGGCCGATACCTGCACTCGCCCATTAGCTCAGTTGGGAGAGCGCTGGCACGGTTAGCCAGAGGTCGCGGGTTCAAATCCCGGCATGGGTGGGATTTTTAGCCTCTAAATAGGCTAAAATTAAAATTGTCCACAGCACGGGCTAGAGCAACAAAAAGAATAAAATTTTAATTTACTTTTCTTATATTAAGCTTAAATATGCCTTAAGCTCATTCCAAGCATAACTTTGCCCGGAAACTGCCAGTTATGAATATCTAAACTTAAACAAAACAAAAGATATGAAACGTACAGTCGTGCGTCACAATGTGTGGGCCCGACACGAGATGAAACGAAGTTCGCCCAACCAGACAGCCGGGGATGCGCCCGCGCCGCGCAGGCGAGTTATCGATAAATTAATTACTATTGTAACATCACAATACGATAACGAGATGAATGGTTGTCAACTTGCTGCTTACTCCTGTTATGATGACATTATCAACGCTAATTTGTTACTGTTTACTTGCCTTCAAACATAAAATACGTGTAGTGTTAGTGTGTTAAATTTATATTATATTGAACGAGATCTAATTAAATTATCCGAAAAATTGATATTTAATCCAACAATTATTTTGATAAGCCGAATTTTTTATAGTCGACAAAAAGGAATAAAGTGTGGCTCACGAATTACTGACCATACAATTTTACGTGCTTGATCATGGGAAACTCAGTTTGTTCAACGAAAATATGAAAATAGATAATATAATAAATAATTTGTTGTTAATTACACATAATAACTTTCACACAATACATTCACTTGACCTGGTCCCAATCTAGGATACCATGTGCTATGGTAAACAGGCAAGGACGTTACAAACTTGAAAGTACACCCAGACTGAGGCCATTTGTACAAATGTACAGCGGCCCCCAGTGGGAATCGAACCCACGACCTCTGTTTTGGTAGCTAAGCGCCTTAACGGCTAGACCAACGAGGCAGAACCTTTCACAAATCATAAAAACTATCTAGATAGGCAGCTAGATCTATCTTTGTGTGTTGTGGCAATTTAATAAATTATTTATATATTTATCTATCTGCCTATCTATCTATCGGGCGGTGGGAGCGTAGTGGGTAGAACATTGGACTAGTGAGCGGGAGACCCAGGTTCGATTCCCAGTGCGGGAATGTACCTATGATTTTATTTTCTAAGTTATGTATACTTGTGAAGTTATAGTAGCAATACCACTCGCTAACGGTGACGGAAAACATCGTGAGGAAACCTGAGTGTCTGAGCTATTCACATACCTCAGCGCTTGAAATCGCCAATCCGCGGTGGGCACGCGTGGTGATTAAGCCCATACCCTCTCTCTGAGAGAAGGCCTGTGCCCTACAGGGGGACGTGTATAGGCTGGTTATGACTATCTATCAATCTGGATTCGCAACAGCCTCGAGTCCTTCCCTTAGAGTCACGATGCAGCGACGTCCTCTCCCGCTACCATCACGCCTGCGCCCGGGGGAGTCGGTTGCGTCACCCGTCAGACAATGGTCTACCACCGCGAGCATATTTAATAAGGAAGACGTGAGCTTTACACTTCCTCGTCGGGCCTGGACTAGTTAGACTGAAGAGGTTGAGAATGCGATTCCAACAAGGGTTACCGTTTGCAATGTCCTGAAAATCCGGATTTATAAGAAAATAAAAGGAAGTGAAAGTCAAGGAAAACATCGTGAGGAACTCCGAGTTCCTGAGGTGTTCACATACCTCAGCGCTTGAAATCACCAATCGGCGGTGGGCACGCGTGGTGTTTACGCCCAAACTCTATCACAGAGTAAAATAATTATTGAAAGCATTCCTAGGTTATTCGTCACATTACAAAGTGACCCCATTAAAGGGGTTGCAAGAGTTTTTAAAAAGACAACAGTAAATAAAACGGTCCATATAACTAACACTAATACAGTAAATTTTGGTGGGTGGCAATTTTGATGTGTATTTTCCCGGGACAAAAAGTAACCTATGCACTTCGCCAGACTATAATTTCTCGCTGTGCTAAATTTCATCCAGATCCGTTCGGTCGTTCTGGCGTGATTTAGTGACAAACGTCCATCCAACGATAGTACCCAAACCTTTGCATACTATTACAGTAGATTACAGTAAGATCGCCAGCGAAATAGCTAGTCAGCAAAATATCTCGATGTTCCCCAAGCGGGTCAAAGAACCAGGTTCAGTAGGTCCGCCGACGTGTCGCGTACTTTTGCGCAACGTTGGCAAATGAGAAGGTAATGCAGTTATTATAATGCAACGCTAATATCTGAACCGGGGAACGTTTGTGCAACTGAGGAGTGAGGACTGTCGGTCGCAATACCTCCCGCGGGAGTTGGGGTGTTATGTGCTGCTTTTAGTGATGAGAAAGTAGTATTCAATAGTAGGTCAATACCAATATTTTCCAGTATTTTTCTATTCATTTTTCCTGTGCCTCTCCACTTATGAAGGTTGGCCGTCCACTCCACATATTCTTTTTCATTTCTTGCCAAGCGAAACAGGTCTTCGACGCTGGCTACATCCGTCCATTCCCTAATTCATCTTCTTCAGTTTCTGTGCCACGACTTCCTTCTTCTCCCAACACACCTGTTTCCCTAAAACTTGAAGAAGTAAGAACATACCCTAGGCCGAGGCTACACGGGCGGTTCTCCCGCCGCGGGAAACCTCTCGAGAAAGCTGCGGCAGACCACTGAACAACATGGAGTGCGATTTATCGCTGTCTTTCGTTCATTCCCCAACATGTATCCGCCAATGATAACTGCCCTTCTGGCTCTTATATTAATAATAGGGGTTAAAGTATGAAATTGCCGTTTTATTGCAATAGGTTCTTTGAATTGACAGAATCTTCATGGTTTGAGGTTTTCGAATGAAACTTTTTTCAAATGGTTTCTATGATGTTCTTTTTTTAAAAAATCACTCGAATTTTCGCAGTATCCATCTTTCTTGTCTAAATTGAATAACAAAAACAATTGAAAGTCGATATTCAAATGTTTCACATTTTTTTAAAAAAAGAACATCATAGAAACCATTTGAAAAAAGTTTCATTCGAAAACCTCAAACCATGAAGATTCTATGTCAATTCAAAGAACCTATTGCAATAAAACGGCAATTTCATACTTTAACCCCTAATAATATAAAATGATTAAAAAGTAAACAAAAACGCCGTCCTATAGTTTGAAGGCGCGGCCGGCTATCGGCAGCGGTTTGACGCTGCATCTGTGACGGCGGGAAACCACGCCGTGTAGATTGTTACGTTCATAATAAATTGTGTTGGCTGCGGATTTCCGCTTCGTTTTAACCGACTTCAAAAAGGAGGAGGCTCTCTATTCGACGATTCAACGGACAGCAGTAAATAAGGCCTAATGGGGGGCCCCATGGACAGCAGTAATATGCATATGTTTCATAATATAGCGTAAAAGTAGTCCCAGCGTAATTTGGTGAAGTTCTGATGAAGACTTTCGAAGATGGAAATTGAGAACTTGCAATTTTAAAGCAAAGAATTAAGTAGGGTAAATATGGTTATCAGGGACTTGATTTTTCTCTCCCGTTCCCGTACAAAAATAAAAAAGGTCAATAAAAAAATAAAAACCTACTTGAAAACACTACAGCACCAAAAAATTACAAATAACTTAAAAGAATACCATTAAATTAGAAGTACGTATACATGTAGGTATTGCAGAAGTATAATTTGTAGTCGGTGCCTAGTTTCATGACCAGCACATACATAGGTAGGTATATTTTGGTCACCGACTCCAAATTATACTTAATTATTTCCAACTTTTTAGTGCTGTAGTGTTTTGAAGTCGTTTTTTATTTTTTTATGGTCAACATTAGTTCTCCGTGTGGCGCCGGATTAAGAATAGCGTCACTCCATTTCCTTCCGTGGATGTCGTAAAAGGCGACTAAGGAAATCAATTACCAGGAGACGGGCAGCAGCGTCTTCTTGAGATTTCAACCGCATACTGCGATCGCCAACCCGGCTGCCAAGCGTGGCGATTATGTATGGCAAAACCCCTCATGGTTATAAAAACCACGAAGGAGGCCTATGTCCTGCAGTAGGCGTTAAATGGCTGATGATACTGGTGATGGTTAGTTCTCAAGAACGATTGGCGTGCCTTAGGACTTCCAAATTCGTGACCCTACTATGGTCCCAACTTATTCTCAGCATCCTTCGGTATTACCACATCTCAGATGCCTCCAGATTCTTGAAGATCGATTCCTTTAAGGTTCAAGTACGGGTGGCGCAAAAGTAATGTCATAATTTGAATTATCTGGCATGTTGTTATAAATAAAAACCGGCCAAGTGCGTGTCGGGCCAAACGCATTATAGGGTTCCGTAGAAAGAGGGTTTTTTATCTGCTTTATATTAAAACCTTCATCGTAGTCATTTTCCATCGATTTTTTTCTCATGTACAATATTTTTGAGAATGACTCATATAGTAAAGCCTACTTAGCCGTGATACTTTTCCTTTTAAGTTCAATATATGTGCTATTAACCTGATTTTTTCACGTTTTTACAATCAACCGTTTACCCAGGAGAGTGGGGCGCCCTACTCGTACAAAAATTTGAGCTTCATATTTCGCAAACGGAACCCTAAATAAAAAAATAGTGTTCCTACACCCACAATATTTTTCAACGACCAATCTAACGATAATGGGGTTACAGTAAAAAAAAAATTCCAACACTGTCGGCGTGATAAATATGTATATTATATACATACCAAATTACATCTTTCTAATACCACCGGTATTTGCGCTGGTCCACGGACGGACGGACGGACCGACAGACAAACGGACATGGCGAAACTATAAGGGTACCTTGTTGGACAACGGAACCCTAAAAAAGAGCTCTTGTATAATTTTGTCTATCTAGATCCTACATTACGCGCACCAAACCTGAACCATTCCGATCATCTAACTGTTATCCTCACCCACATGTCTGTATAAATTATCTATCCTATGCCGATTAGTAACTTTTATAAAATCGTAGGGACAGTGCCGTCCACATTCTAAAATGCCGTTATCGACCACCCAGTCGATTTTGACTTTTAGATGACATCCTAATCAGAATAAAAATCTATATCGATCCCTCCGACCCAATTTTTCTCACCTTGTATACTTCCAGAGATAAAAACTGAAAAATGCCGTTAAGTTTTTAAAACCCTATTTAGAAGCTGAAAATTCCACCCATGCCGGAACTTGAACCCGCGACCTCTGGCTAACCGTGCCAGAGCTCTCCCAACTGCAGGCACGGGCAAGTGCAGGCATCAGCGAAACTTCGAGCCTTTTTACAAACTTCTCTGTATTACGTGCAGGTTTTTAAAAATTGTCCTCAGCACGGGTTAGTGCAACAAAAAGAATATAGCCGTTAAGTTTGTTTAATTATTAAATAATAATTGTGTTTAATAACGCCAAAAATATATTGCTGTTAAGCAGAATTTACCGTTAATAACTAAAGGTAAAGCTTTTTTAAAATAATCAAAAAGATCTATCATTTGATACCTCAAGTGTAGTCAAATTATGTGTAGTTATGAAGTGATATACATATATTTTTATTATTTCCCTGGTTTTCTGCGCATAACTCGAAAGTTGATTTTGGAGATACCGGCCTTTTTAGCTTGTGGACGGCAGAAAAGTATCTTAAGGATTTATCCTTGAATTGCAAGGAACTCTGTGTGTGGAATCTCCCAAACACGGTAGCGTGAGCGTTGGAATGTGAATTATTCCATCCGATCGATGAGTCATCGGAGGGAAATCTTAGTCACTGTTTCTTATTTATTTTTTGTACCTACAGAGGCTCCTACAAAATTACTATTACGTACGTAAAAAAAGTTATGACGAAGTTTGGTTTGCGAAATTTGCTAACGGACTATCTTCAATAACTATGAGGCCGCAATCAACAAAATATTTTGTTTTTACATTCAGCCCTCCTATTACGCAACTGTCTGTATGGGGTGATCCATTTTCACATTTCCCAAGTGTCAAAATATATATGGATTTGACAGTTCGGAGTAGGTTAAATCGGACGAATCGGACGCAATAGAGAAGTTAGCGCCCCAGATAAATAAAGCGCTTGGAAACCAGTCGTCGAGGACGTCGCTTTAAAGACGAAAGACTTCTACTGCCAACACAACACTGTTGATAGTAGAAAAGTTGACCACACAAGACGTATTTGCGAAGTCAAGATGTTTACCAGGGTCAATCCAGTAATCCGAAACATAACCAGCACTACTGCTTTACAGACCACGAGTAAACTTAACCACGACGTGAGCAAACAGTCACGGCACACGCATGATTTGTTTAAAACATCTAAATACTTCCGCCAGCACAAATGGTCTTGACCGTTATGTATCAGATGAGGTAATTGTGGGAACGACGAACGTTTGTGTGGAGATTTGAAGAAAAATTACTAGACGAGGTGATCTCATATTTTGTTATCAAATGTTCAAATATCAAAAGTAATTAGAAAAATTATAAGCGAGTAAATGGATAAGCAGAAGGAACTGGTGTACCTTACAGGGGGGGAAATGTCCAGCAGTGGACGAGTACGTGCTGATTGATTAATTGTAATAAATACATAAGCATTAAATACTTAACGAACGAAATAGTACAATTATTTACCTACTATCAAGTTCTTGTCTTAGTCTAGTATCCAGGCTAATATGGAAATCTAATTATTTTGGGCAAAAATTGCGCAAAATTGGCTAAATCTGACGCTGAAATATATTCAAATTAGAAGAATATGAAATCTGGCAGACATTTATAACCTATCGTTTTAAGCATTACTGATCAAATAATGTTGAAGACAAAACTTCTACGAACTCTATTCGAAAATCTTATATAAACATATCCAAAGACTGATCTGTGAAACAAGATCTTAGTCTAAAATCTAAAATAATTATATAAATACCTGTCAAAATGGACGAGTCCTTGACCAACCAGTGCTAAAAGTCCATATCTAACACATAAATAATAGCAGAAATTTAAAAACACGTACAATACAATCACAAAACTTCTCCCAAATGTAATACTGGCTGAACCTCACAAACACATGGAACGACGAATAAAACTTTTAAAAAGAATAAAATATCATAAAAATAAAACTTAACCCGCACATGTTGTATTAAAAAACAATCATTCGGTCTCACAGACTGATGACTACTGACTTCAAAATGATGAATCATAAAATAAGGCTAGTAATGAATTGAAGACAAACTGTTGTATTTATGTCCTGGTGACCTACAGCGAGGTACTTGTCGTTCCAAAGTTAGTTCTGGCCAGAACTATCATCGACAGAAGTGTCCTGCTAACCGTTTGTACGCGAATTCTATTTGGCTTTCCGCGCAGTGGAGGTATGACGTCATGACAGTTTAAAAGGGTACAAGGAGTCGCACGTTCTATCAATTCATTACGAACACTCGAGTAGTTCTTATTACGCTCGTAGTAAAGGCGAAACTCGATTTGATTTTATCTTCACATTTTATTTTGCATTCAGATAGGCTGTTGTTGATCGTGCCTTAGTCAAGGAATCTTTATTAAAAGCAAAAGTTACGAGGTCTATAAAATTATACGACGTACGGCCTTGTCAGTGTTGCTCTTTGAAAGAAATAATTTCAATAAAGAAGCAACAACTTTTTACAAAACCTCTTACGAAAATTGGATTTTCTAGAAAAAATCCGTACTTTGTCTCCCAGGCCCAAATATCCCTAATTGGTTGTATGTATTAGGGAAGGGCATGATAAAAAGTACCTGAAACCGGCGTGCGTCCATGCAGCAACTAATGAATAGTAGCGCTAGGCTTGCCGGGATCGTGGCATGTGGCAAACTCTGCTCTCTGATTACCGCTCTGGGATACAGGCGTAAGTTTATGTATTATAATTGATTTTTCTAGAGACATCAAGGGCCTAGAGCGTTCATTAACGCTTCTAGTGAAGATTTAGAAGAAATTTTAACGAAAAAGTGCAAATTTTAAGGCTAACACTATGTCGCGATGAAAAAAAAGTATCTTTTTTTACAGATCATATTTAATTTTGTAAAAAGTGTCAGTACAATCTCTCAATCATGTTAATAGGTTATTTTTAGGACCCATGGTCGTGAACCTAAGGAAAAACCTAAGACTAGACAGCATTAACGCCAAAAACGGCCCTTTTTAAATGCTATCTAGTCCCACGTCCGTAATCTTGGGTTCTCGGTCGTCGTGGGTGGAAATTGAAATCGATACTGTTGTCTAAAAAATTATAAAACCAAAAAGATGAAACGAATTAAAAACTGCAATATTGTGTAACCTTAAAGTAATTAAAAAATACATTGAATCACGTCGACATCATAAAATAATTAAACGAGAGAATTTGTGAGATGAACGATGAACTGAAATCGAAAGAATGTAAATTTAAAACCATTAGGTACTCAGTAGACAGCTTCATCAGACATTCCGAACACATAACAATATTGTGTAACCATTAAAACAACAGGCAACGCGTGAAATTACATTTTAAAAACATTCGGTGGGTTTATTATAAAACGAAAGAAACAGAAAGACGGTATACTTTTACTCGAAAGCAAAATGATTTACTTACTTAATTATTGAATTTATTTTAGATGTTTCAAAGTTTTTTTTGTGTAGCTTACACACGTCCTACTGCAAGGCATCTGGGTACTTACATATTATAAATAGTTCAGGAATCGAGTCTCGCAGTTTTTTTCCGAATACAATTTTTTTATGATTTAATTACAAATGTACAGTTTTCAGATTTTTCCCTGTATTTGTAGTATAACGATATTACTTGTCAAATTTCATAGTTGTAGGTCAACGGAAAGTACCTAGTAAGTACATTTAGTGTCGAAATATACGTTTCTTGTGGCATAAGCGGCCGTATCTTTGTTTACTATCTTTGTTTAACTTAGAAGTTTGATTCAAGGGACGCTAGACCTGAGTATATGGTTTTAATTTCTCGATACCTCCACGTGTACCCGAGATCAAGGGTCTTGACAGACATACCTACGGACGGACGGACAACAAAGTGATCCTATAAGGCCAGAAACTGCGTTACGCGGGCCCCGCGCGTGTCCATACAAAAATGACACGCGCGGGCGCACGCGCGTGGGCCCGGTCGGGCGGCCGTCACGTGCTTGTTCCGTGCAACGGGGCCCGCCTGCACGCGACGGGATCCCGCACCCCGGTTGACGGGCTCACGCGCCCCTCCCGCTAGCGGACAACACGCGCGGGCTTGTTCAGTTGATAAAGTTCAGTATATAAAGCTACAAAGCGGTATACTCACTCACTGATTCATCCATACGTTTTCTCGGAAATGACAACTTTTAGAGGAAAATGATGTATGACAAAGTTGTAGGAAATGTATGAATTACAGCCATCCTATGAAGCCGATTTTTTTATTTCGAACGCCTTCTTCTATACAAATGGACTAACTTTAACTTAACATTTATTAGGTTTATTTACTTGAAAATGTATGGGGTTTATCCATTTTACCCCCTGATGTATCCGACCGTGTTCATCTTGGGCATAGTCGGATATAACCAGCTGGAGGTAAGGAGAGAGTTAGCCGTAGCTACCTACGTTTTGAAGTTGTTGCGAGGTATACAGTGCAACCCACAGGTATTGCAGATGGTAAGCCTGTCTGTGCCAGACCGCTATGTGTGGCGCAGACGTGGTGTTGAGTTGTTGGCGGTGCCGAGAGCGCGCACCAACCTGCTGCGAGACGCTCCCCTCACGCGTGCCATCCGCACTCTAAACTGCATTTCAGAGACCATTGACCTCTTTAATAGTACTCTGAATGAATTTACAAAAGCTGCACTTTTTATTTTATGTTACAATGAAAATCTTCGCGGAGTAAATTTTTTATGATTGACATTTTAATGAAGTCTATATGAATTAGATAATATTTTTATGGTTGTAGGTATTGTATTGACATGTGTGATTAGATTACTTCAATTTGTATTTGTATGTTTTTATTGATCATAATTTATAATGTAATTTGTAATTTTAATAATTTATAATTCAATTTATACGATATGTATTTCGTACTTCACTATCGCAAAAGGCCACCCTGTAATGATAGTTGTAAGTTTTATGAGATAAATAAATAAATAAATAAACTTTTTTGTTTACCGGCCGATTCGGATGAAATTTAAAAAGGGTGTTTGTTGTGTGATCTAATAGTGAAAAAAAATTTTGAACGTTCGAAATTCAAAATAGGGGCGAGAATATGGCCGCCCGAAAAATCGACCTCTGCGCAAAAAAGTCGGCAGCCAACTGGGCACATGCTGGAGACGTGCCCTAAACGGCATCGGGTTGTCAAAGGACCCAGGTATATGAGAAAAATCGGACATTTTGACATTTCAAGATGACGGCCGAGATATCGACGATTGAAAATGAGAAAATTT
The DNA here is from genome assembly GCA_947308005.1 of Yponomeuta malinellus. Taxonomy (NCBI): domain Eukaryota; kingdom Metazoa; phylum Arthropoda; class Insecta; order Lepidoptera; family Yponomeutidae; genus Yponomeuta; species Yponomeuta malinellus. Next base: position 5,172,623 of record OX371020.1, on the reverse strand, counting down.
TGTATGGAGAATTTGTACTGAAAATCGACTTTTAGTACAAAATTTTAAACAAAATTGAACAATTTTTCAAATAAACAATTTTTTGAGGCCGAAGCCGGGACGAGGAACCTCGCCGCGGCGAGGCCGAAGGCCGAGCTCCGTTCAGGCCGAGGCCGAAGGCCGAGACTATACATTTTCGGCGAATAAGCAACAACGCAAAAGCCAGATGGGACAAATTTGCGAGGCCGGAGGCCGAGCTCCGCGAAGCGGGCACGAAGAACCCCGCCGCGGCGAGGCCGAAGGCCGAGCTCCATCCAGGCCGAGGCCGAAGGCCGAGACCATACATGTTCCCACTCAAACAATCCCAACGTCAAGTGTCTAGCGAGGCCCTAGGCCGAGCGCCGCGGAGAGCGAAGCTCGGAGCGGCTGGGGGTTGGCGCGCGTAAATAATATAATATTAGTTTATCCATAATAACTCGACTGTTCACCTCCAACGTTAAAATTGTACTATCAAAACTGCGTTACGCGGATGCCCGCGCGTTCCCCGCAACGTGCAACAGTGCAGGGCAAACGCGCGGGCACCGGTCGCGTGGCCCGCGGCGGATTGCACGCGCGGGCACTAAGAGTTCCGCTTTTCCTTTTAAGGTACGGAACCCTATCGTGAGGAAACGTGAGTCGATGAGGTGTTCAAATACCTCAGTGCTTGAAATTGCCAATACGCAGCGGAACGCGTGGTAATTAAGCCCATACTCTGTCTCTCTGAGAGAAGGCCTGGGCCCTGCAATGGAATGTATGTATGCTATATAAAAAATAATTTTCTTTTTTTACTTACTTTTGACTTTGCACTTAAATATTAAAGTGCATTAATATTTAAAATGCGGGGTATCATATTTACAAGATCGAAGATCTAAATTTCTACAAAAAGCGTCAATATAATCTCGAAAAACTAATTTCACTGCAAATTTTCATATTTAGTTTCCCGACCTACTGTGACTACCAATCCTGTGACATTATTCCCATAATGCATGTAAGCGCGCGTGTGTGCGTCGAACGTTGAACCTACATCATGCATCACACGCTGGGCCCAGTCGGTAACTCAAATCGAGAGATTTATCGATGAAAATTCTAGGTCGATATAACGGGGCTGGTGAACGGTAAAGGGTTGTGTGTCTTGACATGCTATTTGTTGATTGTCTGATAGAAAATATATTAAAAAGGACAACATAGTGACATATTGAATTTTACTTTCCTTATTGACGGCTTTGGAAGAAAATAGGTTACCCGATAAGTAATAAAAGATAACTTTATTAACATATTTTACGCGCCTGTGAAAGCATGCTCTCCTTTATTAGGTGTTATTGTTTGCCCAAGTGTCAAACTTGCTATAAGGCACCTGTACTTCCTCTACCGTGGTAATGCAAAGTTGTTGTTTAATCTATGGTCTGTTCAAGTTGTTTTATAGACAACTGTCTGTTAAGCTGGGTCACTTTAACCCAAACGGTCCATTTGCTTTGCATCCGTCTGGGAAGTGGACTAAGTATGTCATTATTGTGAAATGACCTTAGCTAAGCATGATCTTTAGTTAGCAATAAATTGTTAGAGGATTCGTGCTAGGCTACTCTATGAGTTGAAATGTCAATGTTAATGACTATCGGTTCCCAACGCGTCGGTCTCTTGGTTGTTAAGCACTGAAAATATATTGCAATCCTTGCGTTTGTAATCGATCCCTGGCTTTCCTTAATAAAATCCAATATAAATATTATGTCCATTGACATTATCGATCTGAAATCAACTTTTATGCTTTTATGCTGCTAGCGATAAGAACAGCTATCTATAACTCCCACATGGTTGCCAATTCAAGCCCTAAATACTCAATACTTTTGTCCAGCCATGATGAGAAGCAATAGTAGTTCGTATTAACGAGTAGAACCTGTTTGGGGGGGGTTCTTTTCGGATGTACATGGAGATTTTGTTATACCCTGTATATCGTTAAGTGGCTACTCCTACCTACACTAAATAGGGTATACGTGACCACTTTGACACTAGTGCCCGGGACTTATTTTTAGTTGCAGTAGACTTGCTCAGCGTTTATATGATCCTCTTAACTTAGTCGGCTTAATCCATAGGTAAGAGCCAACTAGAGCGCGGGTGTCCTCACGACGTTTTCCTTTAGGATTAGCGAGTTACTCCAAAGATTAGTACAAATTAACCAAACAATATGATCCTACAATAGCAACATCGATGTCGACTTTCAGTCAACACTTTCCCAACTCTAGAGCGCCACGTTTGTATTTGTTTGAAAATAATACAAAAGCCGGCGCGATATATCCTGTCGAGCACGTGCTCTGAGTTCGGATGCGGAGTCTTGCCCGCCTCTCGCTTTCATTCAACTGTGTCTGGGAGACTCGGTTTCATTAAATGTATAACTAAAGCATGATACTCTACACCCTGCACGGGACGGGCCTTCTCTCAGAGAGAAAGGGGTCACCACGCGTGCCCACCGAGAATTATTTCCATACAATTCTTTTGTATTGGAATGGTGAAACAGCTGATGATTTTTAGGGTTCCGTACCTCAAAAGGAACAAAACGGAACCCTGATAGGATCACTTTGTTGTCCGTCCGCCCGTCCATCCGTCCGTCTGTCTGTCTGTCTGTCAAGACCCTTTGTCTCGGGAACGCGTGGAGGTATCGAGTTGAAATTAAAACCATACCCAGTCCCTTGAAGCTGTGAAAAAATAAAACTTCTAAGTTAAGGTACAAAAAAGTTACGGCCGTTTATGCCGCAAAAACACTCAAGGGAATCAAAATGTTTAGGGTACTTTCCGTTGACCCAGAACTATAGAATTTGACAAGTAATATCGTCTTATACTACAAGTACATAAAAAAATCTTTAAAATTAAATCATAAAATAATTTAGTCTTTGAATTTCGGGAAAAGCTCGGAAAAAATTGCGAGACTCGTAAGTACCTACAAATTTGTACGGAACCCTCAGTGTACGTGTCCGACTCGCACTTGTCCGGTTTTTTTTTTAATATTCCGGAGTTGCTATCACAATAAAAGTTTTCATTTTCACCGGACCTTTCTGTAACATCTGTAAATTTTATTGAGAAATTATGTGCTGGAGGGAATGAGAGATGAAAAGGCCTCTGTGCATCATTCAGACCACAAGAAAATTACTGACATTTACAGCGTAGGCATGTTTTTTTTTTTTTTTTATTTAAGATAAAAAAAGAAAATACACACAACATATACCTCCAATCCGCCGAAACCGACAAGGTTTATCTGTGGCTTGGGTTCGTTTGTTAGTCGCTAGCATGACAAACGTTTGGCACTAGTACTAGTACTATGCTCGGCAGATAGCTTGAGTGGAATTTGCGCAGTCAGGATGAGCTTGTAATGTACGCGCAAGAGCAAAGTTTGTAGGTGTATAGTTAACTATTTTTACTACACTAAAGTACATAGTTCAGGACACATGACGTCGCCAATGCATTGGGTCAAGCCATCTGTCGAGCACTACAGTGCAGTTGACAACACATCAATCCCCACTCGCCCGTACGGTAGTCCACGACGACTAGGCACGGGTGTGTGGTCTGACGCCCGTACTTATGTACTAAGTTAGACCTTATCTAGAGCCATTAAGTTGTATTTAGTAAATAATCGCGATCAGACCCGTTCTAAGTATATGTAACTAAACCTAACCTAACCGACTGACCTCGCAGCTTTGTGCGCTGTCGGGTAGGTAATTTTTTTTTAGTATTTGCTTACATTTGTTGCTATTAATCCGCAGGTTGTCAACAACATCAACTGGTAACTGGTTTAATATATTAGGTAGCAAATACTCTGAGGTTCGCGTGCCATAGACGTTGTTCGAGCGTGGTAGTACATAAGTTTGTAGGTATGTTAGATTTCGCAGACTATGAGGTCTGCACCGCTTTACTAATGAGTTGATGTTGTTGATTTCCTCCATAATGATTGACATTTTTGTTTTATTGTGTATTGATAATACATTACAGTATTGGAAAAGTCCTTCTTCATTAGCATTGAACTTTCTTTTAATCTTAAGTGGTACAATTGTCTTTGGGAGCCTGAGTTGTAGGTTGTAAACATTTTCAATATAGGTTTTGTAGGTTCGTCCATAGCTGCTTAGACTATAACTAATAATTGAGTCACCTAGCGATAGGTATAACATTCAGTGTTTTATACGGTAATCTATATTTGAGTATTTGCAATCTGGACAGTAAGGACCTAAGTTTTCCACATACATAGTCTATATGGGGCTTCCAGTTGAATTTATTGTCTATTAGAGTGCCTAGGTACATATGCTCTGTAACTATTTCTAGTTTTTGGCAGTTACAGTTAGAAATATTAACAGTGTGAAGACATTGGTGCGAATGTGACATAATAGATGGTTCGGTTGAGTGTTTTAGGTACGGCGAGTGTATATGTAGCAGTTTGGTTTTTTGAGCATTTATCACTAGCCGCACATCGTGTGCCCACTTACACAGAAGTTTATAGTTACATTGCATTTGCTTCTGGGCTTTTTCAAGGTTTTTATCAGTGGTTATCAGACAGGTGTCATCTGCAAACTGATACACAGACCCTCCGATGAGTACATTGCACATATCATTAACATAAGTAAGATACTCGGTTGGAACTGTTATGGACCCTTGGGCCACTCCCTCTTCTGTCAAGAACCATTTACTAAATTTGCCGTCGATCTTGACAGCAGTGTATCTATTACTATGATAATTTTTCAACAGATTATTAACATGTTTATTGTTACAAGTTGTAAAGTCGTTTTAATTAAGATCACAAAAAGTCATCCACTACCAACCTGTGACCAAACATGTCTTGTGACGTAAAACGAAAGCCCGTCTTGTATGACCAAAATCAACAAAAGTTAACTGACGATCGATACAGGGCTGGTTTTTATTCTGCTTTTAAAAAAGAACATGGTTTTGAAATCGAACCCGAAAGAGTGACGTAAGGAGGTAATGATCCTGGAAACCAGTTGAGGACTGGCTGGCGGGCACTGGTGGAAAAAAAGAAGAAAGTAGGCAAAACACCGACCTTCAGAATGGTTCTTCAGGAGAATGTGGAACCAGTATCCACCACAAGTTTTGTCGCAATATTGCATATTGCAAAAATCTTTACGTGGACCGCCAATTTTAAAAGGATGACTCGTCTAGATTTATTCCGCCATTGTATTTTCTCGCTTAGGTCATTGTCGTAGAAAAAATACTTATTTTTACCGCCTAACGCGAGAACAATCATCATTATCATCCGCCAATGCCGAAGCCGTTGCAATCAATTAACATTGTGTAATGGAGATTTGTTTGTTACAACTATGAAGTGACGCCACGTTTATTTCGGTTGACCGTGAACTTTGCGGTTCAAAAACTTATTTTTCGTTCCATAAAGTACACCATCTAACTTCGTCTGCATGAAATTCAATGGTAGCAGGTAGTTGTCAAAAGTGCGTAGACTGATATGTTGTACTTTATGTGGATACAGGTTGAAGTTTCCACGAAAATTGCACAAGGCTTCCTATAAAATGATCAATTCCGGAAACCTAAGAGTTTGGAATTAACTACAACTTTTGTTCTACGATTTTCTTGTTTAATTTTATTTTTTTTAGATTTTGTTGTTGTAATGGCACTGTTTGATAGAGAATGCTTAAAACCGTATGTGTTAAATGTAATTGACATTCTTCCTACCGGAGGCTGCAACAATAGTAGAGTGCGAAGCGCGAACTAAATTTACCTTGTGCCTGTAGGAAACTAAAAAAAAAATTATTGTGTAAACCCTGATTTCAAAAAATATACCTCTAAGGAAAAAGTCCTAGAACAATATGGGGAGAATGTATATAACTTTTTATGATTCGCGATCAACGATAGATATCTTTGTTCGCGATGCTCACATATATCTACATACCTAATTATTATATTTCACGAGTTTAATCTACAGATTTTAAAACAGACTCTTTGTTCCGTGTCTTTCAAGATTCTTGTCACATTGTAAGTGCCAAGCATTTTATTAACTTAGTCCCAAGCATTTGGTCAAATTCGGCGCCGACGGAAGAGATTCCAAGTAATCCAAAGGGGGCTGAAGGCTAGACGGTAAATTTAGCTATACAACCCAGCAAGAGGGGCTAGCGTACCAATGAAGTCCCACAGCCAGGTTTTTAAGATCAATGGAATATGCACCAAAATCCTTTAATTCACGGGAGTTCTTGCATTAGCGAGTAGTACCAGACCCGAATTAACTCAAAACAAGCCGCCATCCGTTGGTCCGAGACCGAAATGCGTTATTTCGGTTCGGAACACATTCACTGCGAAGTCTTTGTTTTGAATTTAGCTTGAATGAAGGTGTGTATTTGTATAATTCGCGGGAGACGGAAAACATAGTGCGGTAATCTGCATTCTTTGAATCTGCGATGAGGTATCTGGTAAATGTTGATAATGTGACAAGACATTTTTTTCGTATCATTGTCGCAAAGTCAAGATTTCATAATAAATAGATAGATAGATAGATAGATCTTCTTCTTTATTTAGATTTATTTATTTAATATTTTATTTATTTCAAGGCAAACAACAAAGCCTGTTAGACCTTCATGTAAGTACTCGATGTGAACCTAACCTTCAGAAGACTTCTATTGTCTCATACTTTGTTCATTATTGGCACCTCATCGAACATTACCATATTGAATCGCGTGAAATTTGACATAGAGAAGTCTTTCTCAGCCGCAGGCCGCAAGAATACACGCTGTCTGCAGTCAAGAGTAAGTCTTATTTATGAAAGATTAGGTTTAAGTTGGAGTGTTAAGGTTTCACAATACCTCGCCTCATAAGGTCTATGAACCGCGCAAAATTGCTCTGGCGCCGATAAAGCACGTTCCGATTGTAAAATCTTGAAGGTATACGAGAACTCAGTGTTAATATTTTGAAGAGGCCAGCCTAGCCAGCCAGCATTTTTCATTTATTTCAAAGAGGAACGGTTTTTCTTTTATTTTTGCGGCCAGCTACCTACTTAAAAAAATTAAAATTATTATTTATTTTATGCAAAAACAAAAAAGAAGGTATGTACTGACGTCCGTTCCGTTATCCGTCGTGCCAGCTTTTATATTAGCAGATTTTATATCCAGTTGTTGAACCGAATGCCCTTTGGTGCATCGGCATTACCAATTATCACATTTAACACGCGTGCTTGCGTTTAATTAGCCGCACGTCTCTACGTGGAACGCAACATCGATGGTGACGTCATTTGAGAGCCTCAAATGCAAATGCACGCAGTTTACAAACTTTTCTTTGCGGCCAGTTTATTGCTTCAATCTTTAGACATAGAGGTTAGTTTTAAAAAGTTATGTTTTTACGCGCGCTTTTTGAGGTCACGGCTGATATTATGTGCAACATACAATCTTCATTATTCGTTGAATGTGATTCTCTCATTAATTTCCTCTTTTAATTAAGTTCGGATTGACCCTAACGGATACCGGCGCGGCGGTGCCCTTAACCCTAATTAAATGCTAAATAAAAGAAATTTGCATTGGCGTAAGGGAAATCAGGTTAGTTGGTTGCTTACATTTCGTTTGTTAGTCTTACATACCTTACTGACATGTTAAATTAATCGAAAACATCTTTCTGTGGACCCATGACGCTTACCTGTGAAAAGAAAGTTTTATTTAAGTAATTACAGCTAGGTACATTTTTTTTAATGCTTAGGTATGTACTCATAAAAGTACGTCGGTACTTTTTAATGAAACATTTTCAAATCAAAATATTTTTTAGTAGAGTGCACGTATGTTGTAAACGTTGATGTGCTGTCAACAGTACCTATTTAGTTAACTAACTGCATTTTGTGTTCAATACTCGTACTTGTTTACACAGCGAGTTATTGAACGCAAAACCTTAAAACCGTTTGTTGTTGGAAGAAATAATACTAAAGAAATTATTTTCAGGTGCACAACCTTCAATACCTTCAACCTTCGCTCCGTGTGGCGCCAGATTAAGAATAGCGTCACTCCATTTCCTTCCGTGGATGTCGTAGAAGGCGACTAAGGAAATCAATTACCAGGAGACGGGCAGCAGCGTCTTCCTGAGATCCCAACCGCATACTGCGATCGCCAACCCGCCTGCCAAGCGTGGCCATTATGGCAAAATCCCTCATGGTTATGAAAAACACGAAGGAGGCCTATGTCCTGCAGTGGGCGTCAAACGGCTGATGGGATGGAATGGAAACCTTCAATAAAACGTTATATACAGTAAAAAGGATATTTAAAACCAAACAAAACACTTTGTTTCCATTAACATTCTTTTTGAACCTTCCGCCTTCCTCGAAGCCCTATAAAAATACTACGAACTATTCAGATAAGTGGTTTTTACCTTTTCTGAAAGACTATGGAGACGTTTTACCCTTTACGAGATGTACATTAGGTATCTCTTTGTTAATAGCGTCTGCTTACAATTACAGAATTGCCAATCTTACTAGAAAAGTATTAAAATGTTGCTAGGAAATAAACTTTTGAAATTAAAAACCTCTTGCACTCCGGTAAAACGTTGGGTAGGTATATTATGACGCCCTGAAAAGTCACAACAGCAGATATTTCAAAAGTACCTAGGTATCTCTTTTCAAACTTTTACAAATGTAAAAGTAATAATAATTTGTAATAATTTGACAAGCTAAGGGTGCCCTAAGCGCAATCAAGTTATAAACCATTAAATTTAATTTAATCTTTTTTTTTCCAGTAGTCCACCAGTTAATCAGTTAGGTTAGGTCAACCAGCACGTTTTGAAAAGAATAAATGTGGAGTTTCTTTGTTAGCTTCTTTTCCACATAATCTATAAATTGTGAAACTAACAGCTTTGACGTACTAGTTCTAGTTCGACTGGAGATTTCCGAACTTAGCCTCATAGTTGGGCCATTGTACGTAGCAAGTGCTAGGGTTTCCTCACGATGTTTTCCTTCACCGTTAGCGAGTGCTACTATAACTTCACAAATGTACGTAACTTAGAAAACAAAGTCATTGGTACATGCCGGGATTCGAACCCACGACCTCCCGAATGAGAAGCCGGCGTTCTACCGCTCCGCTACCGCAGCTCAGCTTTGACGTACATTGAGAAAACATTTTTTTTTTTGTGTGAATAAAATTATTGAGTTTGAGTTTAACCCAAGGTAAGGATATTCTTTATTGTAAACAATGAAAAAACAAACATAAAATAAGACTTAACCTAACTCAAATGGTTAGCTTAGAGGTTAACTAGGTTCAGTAAAGACCCAAGATCAGTCTTTCACTGCCAGTCGTGTGTAAGCGGGTATATTTAGCTACAAAAGTGAAAACTCAATCTCGTTTCCCATAGGTCTCCTGGAATCTGCATTGCTTAGTATTCATCACGCAGAGCCCAAAGGTTGCTAGATACATATTTGCATACAATACCAAAGCACAAAAGAATAACTACCTACTTTGCACAGTAACGTTTAGACCCTTTAAATGTACAATTATTAATTACGTCACTAAAATACAACCACTACTGTTACACGAAGTTTTTTTTAGAACCTGGCAAAAAACGTTTATTAAATCTAAACCATAGAAAAAGGCTTGAGATTAGCGAATGTTGGCGTCTACATTGTAATTTATTCCCTCCGCACTCGTAAGCATGCAAGCAATTTAGGCGTCGATAGAAATATATTTCTGATTTGGACGTTTTTATTCAATTGCCACTTCAAGTTTGTTCGTACAAACGCATCCAGTATTTGTAGCGTTAATGTATCACAGTTAGCGGTTTCACAACCGGTTGTGTAACCTTTTGTCATTATAAATTATGTGTTTCTATTTATTCTACACATTACTAATATAGCCATGTTATTGTTTTTTGTTCTAGAAGAAGAAGAAGAAGAAAGACATTTATTATACCAACAAGATACATCACAGAAACAAAATAAGCACATAAGTAACATAATATGCACAACGACAGAAAGAAAACTAAATACACAACAGACAAAACGAATAAATAAAACAGGACCATAGATGTAGCCTGTGGTGTATCTACGTTGCCACAAAAGGCAGCTGACTCAGCGTTGTGCTGAGGAAGTGATCCCTCAGCGCTGATTTTCAGTCAGTGCCTACGGTTCTAGGTTTCTCGCTTCCAGGTTCCTGGAAAAGTACATTTTTAAAATGTATAAAATTTCCATCTCCAAAACTCGATACTGCCTAGTTGGCAAAAAAAGAATTGCATTGAATTAAACTTTTGTCTTAATAGAATAATAATAATAAATTCAACACAATACAATCACTTGACCTGGGCCTCGACTCTGTTAGTGCATTGTAGTATAATGACAGGTACACTGTCGGGTCACGTGACGTGTTTTTTCGTACCATTGACGCCTAGAAGGTTTGATGGGTGTGCCCGCGTAGACTTAAAGCAGCCATGAAATGAAAACCGCCATGTTCATGCAGTTGTCATGTTACTACAATGCATTAACAGAATCTAGGCCCTTGTCACAAACTAGGATACCCTGTGCTATGGTAACCAGACAAGGACGTCACAAACATGAAAATACACCCAGACTGAGCCCATTTGTACAAATGTACGGCGGCCCTCAGTGGGAATCGAACCAACGACCTGTTCTGATAGCTAAGCGCCTTAACGGCTAGACCGACGAGGCAGTAATAAGCCCCCTGGTCACTATAACATCACAGAGTATCCTAGTTTGGGACCATTTATTGTGTTGTGTGCATGTTATGTATAAAATTTTTGATCATCTGTTCACCTTCTACTGCAATATTAGCATACAACGAAGAACAAGTTACATCCAAAATGAATTTTAATTGTCGAAGCCATAGCACGTTTGGATCGCTGCCATTTTGTTAACTGCCAGTGTTAATATTACCAACGTGTTTCTTTTCTTCCTTTTCGCTAGGTTGCGCTTTACACACAGACACTTAGGCCGTCTTGCAGCACTTTCTTAAATGTGGCTTAAACAGCATTTAACTAAAATTCTTCATACAAAAGTCGATTTAAATGGCGACTTGAGTGACATTTAGGAAGTGGTGCAATTCGGCCTTAATTTCGATTTAAGCAAAGTGCTCTTTACGTTAATCGAAATTAAGGTCATTATTGCTGCTAATTAAAGTTGCAACTTAAATTCGTTCGAAATAATAATATGTATAGAAATTAAATTAATTAGAAAATACTTATTGTCTTTCTTTGTCTGTTATTTTTCTCGCTAAAGAGTGTGTTGTAAAAATAGAAACTAAGTATAGCCACCAATCCGGACTTGGCCCCCGTGGTGGAGTATGGCCTATACCTTCCTCAGGGAAGAGACCCGTGCCCCTCGGTGGGGACATAATGGGTTGATGATGAAGTATAGCCATTTCACAAAATATAAGGAGAATAAACGGTCGCAATAAAGTAATGAACTTTTTTTTCTGTGGCCCTCTCTCAGAGAGAAGGTTTGGGCTTGATCACCACGCGTGCGCACCGCGGATTAGAAATATCAATCGATAATAATAATAATTTCTTTCTCTGAGGCCTTTATTACATTCTGATGATTACGACTTATTTTGGATACACTGCAAGAGAAAACTTTTTTTTTTCATACATGTATTGTTTTTACCATGTACTGTGCGAGAAGTACCTATGGGTAGTACCTACGATGGCATGAGTCACGCGTTTCGTGGCGCTGAAATGTCAGAATTTGACAGACAATGTACTGGAAAGTCGCGACTTTTGATATTTAAAATGCGCGACTAGCGTCGTCGTACTACCTGCGCTGGAGTGTTTTTTGGACAATGATTCAAAATAAACTTGATCGACTCTAGAACTGCATCCGACAACATAAAAACTAAACGACGTGCTTTGAACCTCCCCAAATGTGAAAAATTACATTACCCATACAAAATAGTACATCATTTAAAGTATGCTTGCGACTTGGGGGCGGACCCTTGTGAGTTACGACATACGACAGAATAAATGACGAAATAGAAGGGCGAATAAGACATCACGATTCGGCGATTTGTCTTAAATAATAATTCACTATACAATACGCGACACTACACACACTATAATACACTGGTAAATTTAACATTCATACATACATAAACTCACGCCTGTATCCCAGAGGGGTAGGCAGAGACCAGGGACTGCCACTTGCCACTATCCTGACAGATCACTTTCGCTTCCTCGATATTCAATAGTCGTTGCATGCACGCACACTGGTTTCGAGTACTTTTTATCTTGCCCTTTGCTAAAACATCCCCTACTTGGTCGAAATATGTCCGCCCGGGTCGTCCCTTACCGGCCCTTCCACCCACATTCGCTTGATAATGTTTTAACAATCTTTCTTCCTTCATCCTCTCCATATGTCCAAACCAACGCAACATTCCTTTCTCTAGTCACTACATCCTCTTTCAGTCCACAACGTTCTCTAATCAAACTATTAAAACTGGTAAATTTAACTTAATAGATAATTATATGATTATTTGTGTTATGCTTTATGTGTGTGTGTCTCAAAGCGCAAATAAATTTCTTGTCTCTCTATCTTATCTATCTCTCTAAACATTTTCAGGCCCATTCTCTAATTTTCACCTGAGTAGATTTTACATTTTATTAATTCCAAGGTGTCAAGATAATTCTTAATTTCACCGTACCGTCGACGTACGGAGTTGTAAAAATTTAAGCATTCTTTTAATAATTAAAAGACGATTTTCTTGCATTAATATCAGAAATTAAATAAGGCATGTCTATGTACAAGTACATGACGGTTTTCAAATTTTTGTTTATTTTTATTCTACGGTGCTTTTCTCTCTTGCATCCCTCTTACACATTCTAACATATTTAATTTTTGTAAACGAATGAAAATGGTGGTAGGAAGAGTCACTAGAAAATTAAGGACATTTTTAGTCATGTTTTAATTTTGATATAAGCACTTATTTTTAATAGAAAATTATGGCTTAATATGTTCATAGTTTTAATAGCCAACTTTGTTTTTAAAAATAACAAAAATATTTCTAAAATATCCCAAATTTTATTTTGTTCACCGCCTCAGGTTTCAGGTCAGGTTTGTCAAAATTACACTCATTATTTTACAACAATTAACTTAATTCCGGAATTACTTATTTGTTTATAATGTGCGGTGCTTACGGATGTTTTCGTTTGATAATTCAATTTGTTCGAATGTACGAGTGATATGGATGGATATGAGGGGCTTGTTTCGTGTAACTATTATTCAGGGTTTACTACGACAATTCGATGTACATTGCATAGTCGAATAACCCACACATCAATTTGTAGGAACACTGCTACGCAATGTAAATGGAATTGTCATAGTAAATCATGAATAATTGTAGTTATATGAAACATGCTCTAGATGTAAAAGCTGTTTAAATCTATTTATTTTTGTTAATCGTCTTTTTGGAAATTATAAATATATTTAATCGTATCTGAATAGATGCGATGAAAAAAAAGGGGAAAAAAAATCGGACTGGAGACATCTGGTCTGGACTCGAACCGGGATCTTCTGGTTCTGAGAACCCCTATCACAACCTTGCTGGTGGTGGCGAAATTTACCTTCGCATTCTAATGATATTGTAGCAGTTTTTCATTGCCTGAAAACACGGATAAAACGACGTTTTCTAAAAATTAAAACTAACTAGATCCATTTATCGCCGCCAAAACCCCCTGCACACTAAATTTCATGAAAATCGTTGGAGCCGTTGCGTCTGTCTGTCTGTATGTCTGTCACCAGGCTGTATCTCATGAAACGTGACAGCTAGACAGTTGAAATTTTCACAGATAATGTATTTCTGTTGCCGCTATAACAAAAAATACTGAAAAAGTATAGAATAAATATTTAAGGGGGGCTCCCATACAACAAACGTGATTTTTTGCCGTTTTTTGCTCGATATCGTACCATACCACGTTCCGCGTGCCAAAGGAAAAATCATATGGTCCCAGCTAAAAATCAGTTTTGCTGGTGTTATGATATCTACAGCACACACCAGTAAAGTGTGCTAAGTTGGAGCCCCTTTTTGTTGTCACGGAAGCACCTGAGGCGTTTGGAGTCCGGGGTGGCTGGGTGCCATACTGTGTGTGTTACTGTATGGTACCCGGTTGCCTTCGACTCTATATGCCTCACATGTTCTCTTTACGATTGTTTTTTTTTATGTTCTTGTATTTTTTTTTGTACCTTCGTATTTACTTTGTGTTTCTGTGACAGTTTAAATAAATGTCTTCTTTCTTTCTTCTTTCTATATTAATAACGGCAACAGATAGACGCTTCAAATACTCACAGAATATTTAGTTCTATATTCGCTTCAAAAGTAAATAATTAAATTAAAATAAATATTTAAGGGGAGCTCCCATACAACAAACGTGACTTTTAGATAGATAATGGTACGGAACCCTTCGTGCGCGAGTCCGACTCGCACACGGCCGGTTTTTTTCTTTATTAAGGGTTTGGTTTGCTACACAATGTCACCAAGTTCTGTTGATGGTTGTTATTCTGTGGTTGGTTGGTGATTGGGGCATGGTCATGATATACGTCCGCCCTCAGGACTCGATTTTATCACTCTTGGAGGGAAACCATGACCGCGGTTATATGCTTTGTAATAGCATACAATACTCTACTCGCGTGCTAAGAATTTTAATGTATGTATGTACTGTGATATCTACTTAGACCTATCTATTCAATAAAGTTCGTATACCTACATATTTTCTTGTATTTTTTATCACCGTTAAATACAGGGTTAGCTCTTGACCGCGCTCTAGCCTAGACAAAACAATATAGCGATATTTCTCAATTCAATACCAATGGATTTCCAACAAGGATGTATCACTACAGCACTATCATCATCATCATTCAGCCACAAGAGGTCCACTGCTAGACATAGGCCTCCTCCATGGATTTCCAAAAAGACCGGTTGGAAGCGGCCTGCATCCAGCGCCTTCCTGCCACTTGGATGAGGTCATCTATCCATCTTGTGGCTGGTCGTCCTACGCTGCGCTTGCCGATATGTGGTCTCCATTCGAGGACTTTTCAGCCCCATCGGCCCCGCCCACTGCCACTTCAACTTACTAATCCGGGTGTACTATGAATAATAATAATAATTACTTTCACACAATCACAATCACTTGACCTGGTCCCAAACTAGGATACCCTGTGCTATGGTAACCAGGCAAGGACGTTACAAACATGAAAATACACCCAGACTGAGGCCAATTATACAAATCTACGGCGGCCCCCAGTTGGAATCGAACCCGCGACCTCTGCTGTTTTGGTAGCTAAGTGCCTTAACGGCTAGACCAACGAGGCAGTCATTAAACATTTTTTGTGTATTAGTTGCACTACACGTCTGCACTACTACACGTCTTTCTGTTGTCTGGAAGAAAATAAGAAAGCCGCCAATTGTACAGTGATATTTTTTAAATAAGTATTCTAATCTTTTCCTGGAGTACAAAAAAGAACATTCTATTCTATTCCTTATTCGGGCAGTCATGTAAGAATACTCTGGTTTTCTTTGTAAGTGTAGATGTTCTAAAAAGCGAACCGAATAACCATTTGACGAATCAGTATCTAAAGAAGCTATTAAGTGAATATTATGAGAGCAATAAAATATCGTTATTACTCTCATCCGCCTCCATGTTTTTACGTGCCAATCGGAGAGAAACGAAACTCAAGACGGATGCGGTAATTTTGACTGCAAACGGTTTACCATAATATCATTAATGCCAGGATCGGTCAAAGAAAGTGAAAAAGGTGAAAGTGAAAATGTTTTATCTATCTATACTATAATGTATTCTAATATTATAAAGAGGAAAACTTTCTAACATTATTTGTTTGTAGGTTTGTATGTACTGTGTAGTCTCGGAAAGCACGTATCTAATTTTAAAAAATCTCCACCAATATAGAATGGGCCTTCGGGGTGGACATAGGCTAATCCATTTACCGCGCAAACGCAGTCCCGGGCACTGCTAGTTTACCATTAAATCAATGCTTGCAAGATACAGGACAATAAAATACTGTCCATAGAGTAGACGTACTCAACAATTAAACTGAAGTGATAGTGAGCCCGAAATACCGACTGGCGGTGCCAGGCAATGCTAGAATGGAGGCTATTGAACAAAAAAAAACCAACCAGGAGACTCCAAAACAGATGGAAAGACAAGAAGAAAGTGGCGGGCAACAACCAGATATGTCCGATACTTAATGGATCTCTTACCTATTCGATAAAGACATTGCTAATCAGGTCTATTGCTAACTATGTAAAAACCAAAACTTTAATAAACACTACGCATTACGAATGTAATTCCGGAGACACTTGTAAATTTATCGGAAGAGTCCGACCAAAAGGAAAACCTGGAGACCTCGGAATTAATCCTGCTGATGCCTAATTAACCGCATAAAATCCTGTCCGAATCCTGAAATTTGCGATAGCAACTGTGTGGAATTTTTAATAGAAAAAAGACAGACTATTGGAATCGTTCAGGATTTGGTGCGTGTAATATAGGATAACGTTATTGATAAAGATATTTATTTAGAAACAAACATCGGTTTATATGTAAAGTAAAGCAATTTACAAGTTGACTAAAGATGTTCAATATAAGTAATGTATTTATGACGTTAGAAACCAAACTATGTAGATCCATTACTATGGTTTCCAAAGCCCCGCTTCAGTTATCGTTAACTCAAGTTTAAATTAATTACCAAAGAAATACAGCAAATCTAGTGAAAACTACATCATTTTTTCTTTTTACAATAACAATCTACTTCTATATTATGCACCGAATCCGAACGATTCCAATCGTCAAACTACCATCATCATCATCATCATCATCATCATCGACCTACGCTTGTCCACTGCTGGAAATAGGCCTCTCCTATTGCGCGCCACTGAGCACGGTCCTCGGCTACTCTCATCCAGCTCATCTAACTACCAAATCCCCTACAAATTTATATCGCAAGTGTCAGGATTCAGACAGGATTTGGTGAGCGTAATTAGGCCCCAAAATTACCAAATCGTTTGAAAGAGTGTTTGGGAGCTGTTTGACTGTGCGTAAACGAGAAACATAGTTGACTAATGTTATAAAGTCGACATTAATTACAAGCCAAGTCATAGACTACCTAAAAAGTGGCGCAAATTGGTTGCCAGGGCGATGATGATGAAGTCTGCACTCTACAAAACGAGCTGTCTCATCCAAACCCCAGTGACATCCTACTTCCCAGTGGAGACAATAGTAATATTGCACTGTTAAGGGCGCGGCTCGCTGGCATAGTGCTGGTACACACAAACAGAGCCCTTCCTATCGATCACTACTTTCGTTACCGATCGCTACCTGTGGCCTGATTACGCGCACCAAATCCTGAGCGATTCCAATCGTCTATCTGTCAAATTCCTAATTTCACAGTTAGACGATTGGAATCGCTCAGGATTTGGTGCGCGTAATAAAAGAGCTGGTTCTCTACATCTACAACAAACAGAAATGAGCAAAACGTCCTCAGTCACCTTGATTCCACTTAGGAAGTTCGGCGATAAGAGTCATGACAAATAAGAAAGGGCATTTAGATGTTAAACGATTTATTTCTAAATTATCTGCTTTCTACTCTTTGTGTACATTTGTGTGTATAAAAAATTGTTTATCTATCCTTTTGCCTATTTCTCCAGCAGTAAATCTTCTTCTTCAATCCAGAGCCCATATCATTCAGTGAACAGCATTTGCTTCGATTATGGACTTGTCACGTGCAGAATATTCTGACCATTTTGACCGACCTTCTAACAAGGCAAGCGTTGACTTGTCTTCTGACTAAAATTGTCCTAGAAATATCACTGCGAATTCGGAATTTGATATTTTGGCCGACTCCTTATGACTTTGATGCGGACGATTCCTTCAGCGCGGATAGGTGCGCGTCCTCCTGAGCAGAAATATTGTGCCAAATTAAATACAGCCTTTCAATATCACCACAAATACCAATTACTATGCACGATTTCGAGGGATATCGAGTACGATCTTGCTCGAAATTACACCTTATATGTCAAGAATCACGACGTTTCTTGGAAGACAATACAGCCATGTATATTCGATATCTCTCAAAAGTACACCTCAAGGTCAAAAATTACGCTACAAATCACGACGTATCTTGGACGACCATACAGTCTGGTATTCGATCTCTCTCGAAAGCACACCTTAGGTCATGAATCACAAGACAAATCGCTGTGTATTTTTCAAATTCAAAAATTTTTCATTCAAAGTATCACAGGAACTGCGAATCAATAGACTTTATAAGTTAAACTAGGTGTTCTTGAATGACAATACAGGCTTGTGGATGTCTCTCGAAAGAACACCTTATAGGTCAATAATCACGCTACAAATCACAACGTATCTTGGAAGACAATACCGTCTTCCTGCTCCCGTGCTTTACGCTTAATTATGTCGGGACGGCCCCAAGTTCAATGACACGCGTATCGATTGCCGCTCCCGTCATTGGCAATGGTATCGGTGGCTTGGCAGGGATTGCCAATCGTCTTTTACAGGTAACTACGCAGACCATAGGGACAGAAAAGGGACATAGAAAAGACCATAGGAAGAAAGATGTCATGGTTAGTTACTTAGACCTGGGATTTCCGCACTTAGCCTCATATTTAAGCCATTGTACGTACCAAGCGTTAAGATACTTGAATACCTCAGGGTTTCCTCAGGAAGTATTCCTACACCATTAGTGAGTGGTATTGCTCCCACAACTTCAAAAATGTACGTAAGTCAGAAATCAAAGTCATTGGTACAGTACAGCCGGGATTTGAACCCACGACCCCCCGAATGTGAGGACCCCCAGCGTTCTAGTGCTGCACTACCACCTCTAATGTCATGGCTGTGCAAGGAGGAGTGGACCGCTGTCACATTTTTCTTAGTAGCAACACTGCCTGACAATGAATGTCACTCGTGACAGATGACGTTTCTTCTTTTCAAATGAAGTCAATATTGAAAAGTTTAACTCAGTGTTGTCCCTTTACTGTACCTATCACTACTTTCCAATATTAATAAGACGCTTACATTTCGGAGATTCTTGAGTGCTTATTTCAAGATGCTGTTCGAATCAAAACGGCAACTTGGGGAACGTACTTGGCCCATTTTTTACATTTTTAACCCCCTCCTCGGTGACCACCCGTAGTAAATGCCAGGACCCAAAGCACAGCGGCTACCAGCGGGAATCGAACCTACGACCTCTGGCATGGCAATCAAACGTGTTACCGCTAAACCGACGAAGCTGTCATAGACTTTCTATGACTAAAGTGCTTGTCATGAACTTAGAACAATGGTAAATGCGTACATTTTAGTGGTCAGAAACTCCACGTTTATGACTCATACACGCATGTAGGTTTGAAACTTCGAAAGCATCGTTATTTTTATGTCAAACTGTCTATACAGTATTTGTTTTAAATGCGCTGCTTCTGAACCTCAGTTAGTTTGTCATTTAGTTATAACAACGTCTGTTCTGGGACTAGATTTTCTAGTTTTCCTTAATGACTTCAGCTGACCAGGCAAACGTGGTTTTGCCATATTAATTAGCCTACGACCAACGTTCTTGCCTCCGACCTATTCTCAGATCTACCTTTGTGTATATTTACAAAAAAAAATCGTTAAAATCGATGAAGCTGTTTCGGAGTAGTTCGATACATTTAACGGGTCTAATCGATTATTTGTGAACTTACGGTCATATTTATAAGAACACGATTCCTTAAAACACTCTATAAACGGCGATAAAAATAGTCTCTGTTGGAGATTTTACCAGGAAAAGATTAAATAAACTTCCTCTGAGGAGTGTTTTAAGGAACGAGTTTTTATAAATAAGACCGTTAATCTTGATTCCCGATGTTAGAATGAATAATAATAATAATTCAGTTAAGGCAAACAGGGCCTGGCCCCGAAACGTGAGGTTTTCAAGGTTGACTTATGTTGCCGACCGACCAACCAACCTTTCTTATGTTTTTACTTATTTTATACTTTTTCTAAAGGAAGAAAGATTGACAAAACAAATATATCGAGCGAATGTGAATGGAAGGGCCGGTAAGGGACGACCCATACGGACATACTTCGACCAAATAGGGGATGTATTAGCAAAGGGCAATATAAAAAGTACCCAAAACCGGCGTGCGTGCATACAACGACTAATGAATGTTGAGGAAGCGAAAGTGATCTGTCAGGATCGTAGCAAGTGGCAGTCCCTGGTCGCTGCCTACGCCTCTGGGATACAGGCGTGAGTTTATGTTATGTTATACTTTTTCTATATTTCTAATATTTTTAAAATTGAAATGTGACTATGTCAAGGAGTAACGGAGAAAAAAAGACGAATTAAAGATTCTTAAAAGTTGCTCTCGCGTTTTCTTAAATTTTTACGTGCATTTCAACTTAAGTATTTGTTCTTACAGTATGCCGTTACCAATGCACGTTATTTCAAGTGTTTACACCTTTCACACTTACGTTCTTCTACCTAGGAACTATAAAGGCAGCCCAACTAGAAACAACTCTATTGCGGGTGCCGTAAGAACTAGTATCAAACAAAAAGGGTGCAAAGGAATCAGACGTTAACAGTTGGTGGAAGAAAACCGCCTTTCATTGTGGTCGGTTTTCGAAGTTAACGAAGTTTTGAGGTTATGGACCTTTTTGGAGAGACTGTCGAGATTCGCTAGTAAAATAAACAGTTTTAGCCCTAACTGTGTATAGTCCGCACAGGATCTTTTTGGCGGTAACGTGAACATAGTCACAGATCGTTTGCACGTCGCTATCTTCACAGTGTATGTGTGAGTATTTGACGTAGTGTGATGCGTAGTAAATTGCTTTTAGTCAATTACTAAAGTTGTCAATTACTCACACATACACTGTAAAGACAGTAAGCGATGTGCAAACGATCTGTGACTATGTTCACGTTACCGCCAAAAAGATTTGTGCGGATTATACAGTCGACAGCACGTCGGCCTTTACATACATGCTCTGTACTCAATTAAGTTACAGGTGACTGCTACGAAAATACAGGTTTATGATATTTATGGTTTATCCGCAATTCCTGAAAGACCCCAATTCGAGTTTGCGTTTTGTAACTACTTTTGCTTTATGAGTTTTTCTCAGATTTATATTATTCTATATTACAGAGTTCACATAATTTTTAAAAATCACTTTACGAGCTTTACTAATTTTGCAGTCTCTGGTGAATCATGGTCCGACATAGAAGAATGTCCATATCATGTAGTGTCATGAAATGACTACTTCAAAATTTATTTCTATAAAGAAAATATGTTTTTACATCAAAAATAAAAACTACATGTTAATAAAACTTGTGTTCTTTAAATTTTTGTACAATTTGTTTCCTTGCGCATCCTTTGATGATGTATTTTTAATAAAATTCTAGAACTTTTTGATCGCAAAACAGGGATATTTTTGCTGTGTAAACACTATTCTTGTTGAAATAACGCAAATACTAAAGAAACTATTTTATTTTCTGGTCTTGCGGTATCAATAAAAACGTACTGTTGTACTACAAGAAAAACGATACCTATTAATAATCATCCTAAACGGCCTTATAATAAAAACACGATTCCTCTAAAACCAATCTAAAACTCTGTTTATTTAATCTGTGGCTACATCTTTTCTTTGTAAAATCTCCACCACTGACTATTTTAATCGGCGTTTTTAAGTGTTTTAAGGAATCGAGTTTTTATAAATAAGACTGTAAATTTAAAATTCAATGTCCTAAGTAAAAATATTATGTAAAAAATATAATAATATTTCGCCAATGCCGCAGGCGCAACAGCGTATAAGTAAAAAGTTACTTGGTATTTTAAAAATAACCGACCAATTGTGAGTCATCATCTGTGAAAAATTTGAACTGCCTAGCTATTACGGTTCATGAGACACAGCCTGGTGATAGACAGACATACAGACGGATAGTTAAGTCTTAGTAATAGGGTCCCGTTTGGCACCCTTCGGGTAGGGAACCTTAAAAAGTTACTTGATATTAAAAAAAACCTCTTTGTAAGTATCCCTACGTTAAAAGTTATGACTTATTTAACACCAATAACCGGCTACATTGAAAGGCATACGCTCCAGTATTGTATGTTTTATTTATGTTATTCGGTTGAAGTTGAAACAATTGTGTTGGAAGTATGACCTTCGAACAACATGTGCGTGTATTGAATGCTATTTCTTTATTCCTTGTGATATTTATTAATGGAATATGGCTAAGATATTTTTAAAGAAAAAAAGCTACGGCGAACACTATAAAAATTCTTAATTCCGGATTCACTACTCGCCTTTTTATCGGAAGAGTCCGACCAGGTTTCGCTCTGATTCGCAGAGTTTAAAAAATGGTGAGTAGAGACGGAGGTCGGTCGTCGGTTGCTCTCTCTTAAGAATAAGTTTTAGTTCGAAGAAGTTATCCATGGGTCTCCACGCTAGATTTTGATCGAAGGGAAGAGAATTTCTAGTTAATCATTAGTTTTAAACAGACTTCAAAAAAGGAGGTTCTCAACTCGACGCGTATACCTACATGTTTTTTTTTGCTATTTTCCTTCATAACTCTGTCAAATCTTAACCGATTTCAATAATTCTTTTTTTGCTCGAATAGATATAACGTCCAATTGGTCGCAAATTATATTTCTACAATACCTACATTTATACGTACTTATTTAATGGCATTCTTTTAAATTATTTTTAACTTTTTAGTGCTGTGTTTGAAGTCGGTTTTTATTTAAAAAAATTATTGAGTGTTGTTTGATGTGTGGGTATGACTGATTCCTTCTTATTCTGATGACAGTACGGTTGTTATTTAAATGACGGTTTTGTGACAGAAAAGAAATATGTACAAAATAGGTTTATATAAAAAGGACGTTTCCTATGCTATAAAGCTATTAATCGCCAACAAAGGTAACTAACTGCATACGTTAATAGATAGGAGTGTTAGTAAGGTAGTTTTCGTTGCATGCGGTTTTAGCAAGCGACTCCCTGCTACCGAACTGAAAGACTTTTCACGTCAAAACTACATTTCATTAATTCAATTCAACTGAAATATTCTTATTCATCATAAAAACATAATGTTTACTTAATGAACGCCGAAGTTGTCAGTTTCACAATTAAAAGATTATATGTTGAAGAAGTTAACAAAGAAACTCAAAAAAACTTTAAATTTAATTAACAGGGTTTTCAGCTTAACCTCCTCAGTCCTGACCTTGAAAAGAACAATCGAAAACCATTGTTATTTTTAAGGTTAGGACTGAGGAGGTTAAATTTATTGTTGAACACTAGAAACAACCGTCCTCTAAACACCCATTAACATTAATCTAGTATTTAATACCAGACATCTTTGTCTTCTAAATAATCCTTGATGCAGAGTGTGCTTAGCACATTTTTTAAACCGCGTCGGAGTAATATACCTTGAGGAATCTTGTTGTAAAACCTTATCAACACATTTATCCAGATAGAGTTTTTGATTTCGCTGTGTAGTATTCAGTAGGTATCCAGATTGAAATCATAAAATAATGTCATGTTAACACAGTCTCGGTGAGCTTAGACAAAGTCAATTTAACTTGGTTAAGTAGCTTTGAATACAAACCAAGTTCTATACTTTATTTTGATGAAGACGATTAGGATTAAGAATAGCGTCAGTCCATTTCCTTCCGTGGACGTCGTAGAAGGCGACTAAGGAAATCAATTACCAGGAGACGGGCAGCAGCGTCTTCCTGAGATTCCAACCGCATACTGCGATCGCCAACCCGCCTGCCAAGCGTGGCGATAATGGCAAAACCCCTCATGGTTATGAAAACCACGAAGGGGGCCTAGGTCCTGCAGTGGACTTCAAATGGCTGATGATGATACTTTATTTTACAGCTATTTGCCATTGTTTTTGCTTTGTTATTTCACATAGTGATCCAAGCGGACTTTTAAAAGTTGAAAATGGGTTCAGTTCACTTCGATTGGACGCCGTACTTCGAGAACTGTTGATAAGTCCTCAGGTCTAATTGTGCACTAAATTCTGTTAAAATCCTGACGTTTGCAACAGCAATTGTGTCCTTTCACAACCAAGTGGACTATGAAAAGTCGAGCGTGGTCAAATTTCACTTTGATTGGACACAGGCGTCCAAGTGAGCTTTAATCGATGTCGCCACGGATCAAAATATCGTCGAGGTGGTCAGAAATCAGAAATCAAAAATGTATTTCAACGAAATAAATGTACATTGTGTTTATCGAATGTCAAGGTACAATGTTAGCCGTTGTCTTAGGGTCTTCGTAGTGGAGAAAATTGCAGCGAAAAAATTCGTCAATATGATTTATTAGCATTTCTTAAACTTTCGCAAAACTTGCATTTGTTGTAACATTTCGTACATTTTGTAGCAAATCATATAAAATTTTAAACGTTACCTAGATAGATAACTATGCACACCAGTAATCATATTTACAGAGATAAGGTACTTAAGCCGACTTGCACCACTTCGTAAATATCACTTAAATCGACTTTTATATGAACAATTTTAGTTAAATTCTGTTAGCCTAAATTCTTTAAAAAAAGTGGTGCATGTCGGCCTTAATATCTAATTCTTAATAGTATGCAATGCATAACTGTGAAGGAAAACATCGTGAGGGAACCCGCGGCTTTGTTGGCTCCGTACGTATTGACTTGTCTTTCCTGTAGGCTAGGCTGACTAGGCTCTCAGGATGGTATAGGTGCTGGGCAAGTCTACTCCATCTAAAAAAACAATATCCCAGGCACTGCAGCGTCCAAGTGGTCCCTTCACACATCTAGTGGTGCCACTGGACGCTGTATAAATCATCTGATTACGCAGAAGGCCAAAGATTTTTAATAGTACCTATGCAGTGGGCGCTATTATCGCAACCTTAGGATGGACAGAATCACGGAACAGAAAGTTTTTATTGTTCTGTGGACAGAATGATAGAACTGAAAGAAGACGAGCGTAGGTACAACACGGTCACATTAACTAGAGACTTGACCTTGATACAATAATGTCCAAAACAAATACCAAAATGATAGAAAACTAAGCAAATTATCGACACACGTATTGGTTACAAAGATACTGACCATACTATCGATAATTTGCTTAGTTTTCTGTCATTTTGGTATTTGTTTTGGACATTATTGTGTCAACGTCAAGTCTCTAGTTAATGTGACCGTGTTAGGTGAATCTTTCTTTTGTAGCACGATTATATAACTATTATTTTTATTGTGTTTTTGTTTTACTTACTTCATAAGTTTGTTTTTTTATGTTTTATTCATTTGTGTTATAAGAGAAATAAATGTTTGTCACTATGTATCATATGACATACATAATATACTTTGTCCAAGCAGACTTTGATTGTCTCAACGCGGCTTAAAAATTACTATCTCGATGTACCTACTCAGTACCCTATAGACAGTCTACCTTTCAGTCCGCGAAGACAGTAGCTCTTATCACCAGCGTTATTAGTACTAGTTTTGTGTAGAAAGGGGTCCTGTTTGTTGCATTCGTCGAAACACGTGTTTCCAACAAGGCACAGCTGTGGCACGAACTATGACTATGCTTTAAAAGGAATCTAGATATAGAGTTTGTTTTAGTTAGATGATATCATTTATGCCTCGAGCCTACTCCATTTAAAAATATGTCCTAGGCTTTACAGTCAGTCATGCCAGTTGCATGGGCCCTGAGAGAAGGGCAAAAATTGTCAGTGATTGGGTTATTATTTTTTTTTTTTTTCGACAGATTATATTATGAGGAGATCCACAGAAGAACCAGAGTTACTGATATAGCTCGAAGAATTGCTCAGTTGAAGTGGCAGTGAGCGGGGCACATAGCTCGGTGAACTGATGGCCGTTGGGGCGAAAAAGTTCTGTCCTGGCGACCGCGGACCGGACGACGCAGCGTGGACAGGCTCCCACCAGATGGTCGCTGGATGCGGACGGCACAAGACCGTGAAGCTTGGAAAACCATGAAGGAGGCCTATGTAATGCAGTGGGCGTCAAATGGCTCATGATGATGATGATGATATTATGAAAAGTATTATGTTGGAGAGAAAAAAAAGTCCACGATTTTTTTTCTTTTCACGTGGCCTCTCCAATAAGATTTTATTTTTCTTTGCACGTTCTCCATTATTACGAGCATCTCTGGTAGTTTATTGCACGCATTTACTACACGGTTCGGCAAGATGTGTTTTCTGGGATTGCTCGAGCGAGTGCTTAAACGCTGCGAGTGCCTACTCGCCGCGAGTATTGGCTGTGTGTGACAGGCAGATGGCACGGGCACTCAGTGGCGGATTAGCCACGTAGTAAGAGTAGCAAGAGCTACGGGCCCCGCGCATTTGGAAGCCCGATTTTTGACCGTAAAAAAATATAAATTTTCAAGAATATAAAAAAAAAATAAAAATTAAGCTGTTTATTTAAAAAAAAATTATATACATTACATGGCATGAACTTAACTTCTAATCTTAATATTTAAAGATTTTTTGAGTTAAGGAGCTGCTTATTCATAAATTTACATATACATTATATTTTTACATTTATTGAGGTAGGTTTAAACAAGTAAGATAAGATAATAAGATAAGATAGTTTATTTTCTGTCCAGAAAATACATTTGCATATAAAAACAACATTGAATAAATGATACACGGCAAAAGAATGCACTATTTGTGGAAAGACTGGAGCCTAACTAGATCAAAAGATCTCTATCTTAGCTTTCCAGGCCTCCCAAACTGCAGAGATTGGTATCACATTCATATTGGTATTATATTGGTTTATTTGTCAGTTTTGTTTTTGCGCATACCATACGTGGTAACTTAAAGCAGACCAAAGGGCCCTTGCTAAAATTTGCTACATGCCCCGCGCTGACCTAATCCTTGAAGTTCGCCGCGACTAGCATTGAGCATGTTCAATTTTACTCGCTGAATGCACACTGACAGTCGAAATTCTCGTGTAGAACTCGCTGTGTGCGACAGGCAGGCAGCGAATTGTCGCTGCGACGAGTAATCGCAGGGACTAGTCGCTGTGTGTGACCGAAGCTTTAGAGATTGTTTCGTGTTAAGCAAAGGAACTTGGCCACTTCTCATCATTTACCCACAGCTAAGTACGTTTGCTGAACTGAACAAACTCAACTCTGCTTTTTCTTGTTTGCTTTTAGTAAAACGGCGGTCATCGAAGTCGTGTAACGAACGTAACATGCAAGAGCTTACACGTGTAAATATTTGGTAAGTGCCGTCGACTGCACATCAACCTTTACACGCTCTAGAAGCAACTAGCTGTGGGTTCCCTCACGATGCTTTCCTTCACGGTTAGCGAGCGATTATACAGCGACACGAGATGCTCTGTCTCACTCTTTACGGGGCTCCAGGGAGTAACACTGGCGCCACCGAGGAAAAAATCATACCTTTTTTTACAGATCGAATTTGCACAATATGTCTCTGCAATCTCTCAATCATGTTAACAGTGATTTTTAGGACCCACGACAAAGAACCCAGGATCACAAACCTGGGACTAGATAGCATTTTTTTTTATTAGGACAGGTTGACACTTGACCCCAGTCACGCCTGATGGTAAACGAAGACGGGGTCTAAGGCCGATATTCAGAAACGATTTTAAGCGTGAGCTCAATGTGAGTCCGAGTCTTCCAACTGTCAAAATGAAAGCCTCAGGGATATTTTGTATTCACAGTTGAGTTTAAGATACCAAAAATTGAGCTCAATCTAAGCTGAGACTGAGTAGTGGATTTCGGCGACTTAGCTCAGACTCAAGGTGGTAATGACGAAGAAAGTAGCGACACCTGTAGGCAATTCGAGAAATCTAACTAACCTGTGATGAAGTAACCTTGTTTTTTATTCACAATTTGTCATTTCACATGTTTCACATGCTCATTTTCCTTCAAAAGTTAAATTGTGTTTTTAGTTGTAATGAGAAGTCAAAATAAGTTTCGACATTTGTTGCCATCTCATTCACTCCTGTGGATTATTTATGCTTTTCATGTAGCGTTAACAGATAATATAAACCGGTAGCGTCAAAAACTGTACCACAGATTACACGCTCGAGCAAGTTTAGCTTGAGCTGTGGCTTAGCTGAGTTCGAGTCGAGATATTGACTGTGAATACAAAATTCTTGAGTCTTCATTGAGATTGCTCAACCGATGCTCAGCTTAGTTCACATTAAGTGTAGCTCAACGCTGTGTTTCTGAATATCGGCCTAAGACGTTATGTGTTTACCTGTTAAATGCCGGTTGAATCTAGTTTTAAAGACACCCCGAAAAACAGACGACGGCAACGCGTTCCACGTCTTTGCCGTTCTTAATATAAAAGAATTCGCGAATCTGTTGGTGCATGTATTTACGTAGATAAGAGCGGGATGGCGGTATCGGGCTCTATCGATCGTATGCATGCTAGGTCAGCTGCTTTCACGGCTAGATTTCTCGCCTCGTTCGGTTCTAGATCCAATCGCTCGATTGTATCTTGATTCGAGTCTAGACTCAGATTGGTGTGTGGTGTGAACCTACGCGAAACCAGGGACTAGATACTGTTTATAATATTGAACGCGTCGATTTAATTTCATTGCCGCTTCAAGTCTATGAAAGTTTCTAGGCGTCAGTGGAATGAACAAACGTGTCACACAAATAAACGTGACCGTGAATCTGTAGTTCTAATTAATTTATACAATGAAATAATGTGTGGATTCTTAGAATATTAGTTGCGCAGGTACCTAGGTCTAGTTTATTTCTCTAGATGTAATATCGACTATACCAGAGGCGATAACCCCAAAAAACGCCCTTGGGTCCAATTAAAGATGGCGGATTAAAAGCTAAACAATACAATAGCCATTTAACAATGCAACAATACCACCCACGTTTGGACGCCCGATGAGTTTTTGCAATAACCAAGTGATTTGTTACCTAATTTATAAATTACAGTGACATTCGCTGTGATTGCGGATGCACAGACAGTAATCTAAAAATACGCAAAAATGGGTGGGGGGGGAATTCGAACAAAATCTCAACAAATCTCCTTTGGGCGTAATGGGGGGTCAATGAAAAGCTCACAACAGCTTCTAATTCAAAGTAATTTAGTATCAGGGCGTTACCGAAAATGTTATAGAAAAAAATCAAAATGTTTTATTCAAAGTTGCGCAGAAACTGCAGCATAGGATGAGACCCATGAGAAGACCCAAAAGAATATATTATTTTGAAAAAAAAAATAACTTCATTTAAAATTTGGTCCTTCATTAACAGAGTTTAGATTCTTACAGTATTTTTTGCACATGATTCCTTCAAACACGCCTCAAATGCACTTTAAATTGGTCTTCGCTTTTACGCAACACTATTTAAACTGCACTTTTAACGTGTTTTATGAACGATATCGCTATTCTAAGACCTAGTACTCATGTAGGTGCTGACCTGTATTTTATTCCAGGCATCCTTGGCGACAAAATAAATAAGGAAAAAGGTTTCACGATAGCGGGAGATGAGAGGCAAACACATCTACGAGATCTCACTAACGGGGAATGGGCCAAACTTTGTAAAAAGTACTATTTAGGGTTCCGTACCCAAAGGGTAAGGGACCCTATTACTAAGAGTCCACTGTCCGTCTGTCTGTCTGTCACCAGGCTGTATCTCATGAACCGTGATAGCTGGACAGTTGACATTTTCACAGATGATGTATTTGTGTTGCCACTATAACAACAAATACTAAAAACAGAATAAAATAAATATTTAAGGGGGGGCTCTTTTACAACAAATGTGATTTTTTTGCCGTTTATTGCTCGATATTAATACGGCAACAGGTAGACGCTTGAAATACTTATTCAAATTTTGTATAGATAATGGTACGGAACCGTTCATGCGCGAGTCTGACTCGCACTTGGCCAGTTTTTTGTCTTTCCTTCTTAATTTCTTTCTATGTTTCTGATAAAACACCTCACGTAACTAAAAGACATCCGCAAGTGCAGTTGAAAGCACGTAGAGTTTAAGCCCCAACCTCGTTGGCCTAGCGGTAGTGAGTCTAATTACCATGCCGGAGGTCATGAGTTCGATTCCAGCTGGGGGCCGCCGTACGTTTGTACAAATAGTCTCTATCACAAGAGTCCAATTAAACGGTCTTCATTAAAAAAAACACGATTCCTCTAAAACACTCCTCAGAGGCAATTTAAATAATCTGTGGTTACGTCTCTCCCTTAGACTATATAAACTGCAATTGGAGTGTTTTAAAGTAATCATGTTTTTATAAATAAGACGAAAAGACTTCAACTGTCAAGGTAAATTATTCTACTCCTATGCCTTTAAAATAAGAACACGTAAATGTAACTATGCTGTCTACTGCACGTGAACAAATAAAGCACGAAAAACGACCAGATATTGCCACAAGTTCGCAGGCAGAGCAATCAGTTTAATACTAGGCCTTGTGGGCAGAAGGTAATTGGACAATTTATTTACATGCAAGGAAGCTGGAGTGTCCTGTGTAGATGCAAATGGCGTACGTAAAGGATTATGAAACGAAATGAAATTTATTTGGCGGAATGAATCCTTTTACACTTGTTTTTCTTATAATAGGGGTTAAAGTATGAAATTGCCGTTTTATTGCAATAGGTTCTTTGAATTGACATAGAATCTTCATGGTTTGAGGTTTTCGAATGAAACTTTTTTCAAATGGTTTCTATGATGTTCTTTTTTTAAAAAATGTGAAACATTTGAATATCGACTTTCAATTGTTTTTGTTATTCAATTTAGACAAGAAAGATGGATACTGCGAAAATTCGAGTGATTTTTGAATACGAGTTCCGACGCGGAACTAACGCGGCAGAAACAGCCCGCAATATCAATGCTGCGTTTGGAGAGGGGTCTACTAATGAACGCACCGTGCGATTTTGGTTTAAACGCTTTCGTGATGGAAATTTCGACTTAAAGAACGAGCCATGAGGAAGACCGCCCACACAGGTGAATAACGATGAATTAAGAGGGATAGTGGAAGCCGACCCTAGTCAAACTACCCAGGAATTAGCGGCATGGATTAACGTTACCTTACCCACAATATTAACTCACTTGCGTCAAATCAATAAAATAAAAAAATACGAAAAATGGGTGCTTCATAATCACTCGAATTTTCGCAGTATCCATCTTTCTTGTCTAAATTGAATAACAAAAACAATTGAAAGTCGATATTCAAATGTTTCACATTTTTTAAAAAAAGAACATCATAGAAACCATTTGAAAAAAGTTTAATTCGAAAACCTCAAACCATGAAGATTCTATGTCAATTCAAAGAACCTATTGCAATAAAACGGCAATTTCATACTTTAACCCCTAATATTTAGTGTACTTACACAATTATTAACCGGATTATGAATAGGGTCACTCCATTTCCATTCCTTTCGATTCCCACTGGGGGCCGCCGTTCGTTTGTACAAATGGCCTCTATCACAAGAGTACAAAGAAACGGTCTTTTTAAAAAAAAAACACGATCCCTCTAAAACTCCTCGGGGAGTGAAAACACCCGTGTGGCGCCGGATTAAGAATAGCGTCACTCCATTTCCTTCCGTGGATGTCGTAGAAGGCGACTAAGGAAATTAATTACCAGGAGACGGGCAGCAGCGACTTCCTAAGATTCCAACCGCATACTGCGATCGCCAACACGCCTGCCAAGCGTGGCCATTATGGCAAAACCCTACATGGTTATGAAAACCACGAGGAGGCCTATGTCCTGCAGTGGGCGTCAAATGGCTGATGATGATGATGATGATGACATAAGTATTATATTGTAGTTCAGGTTACAGCTCGTATCTAAGCTAGACTAGGTCTGTAATATAGATATCAGCTTCCATCAAAATTGTGGTCTGTGGCTATAATACAGTAGAATTAAAGAAAACCGGAAGGGCGCATTAATTACTTTACTTTTATTTATTAATAAGAGGTTTACTTAGTTAATATTTAGAGTAGTATAAAGAATATTCTTATCTTACTTAGGGCTAAGTTTAAATAAATTAAACCTTCACTAGGTCCTTTTTTAAAAACCTATTTATAGGCTAAAAATTCCACCCATGCCGGGACTTGAACCCGCGTCTCTGGCTAACCGTGCCAGCGCTCTTCCAACTGAGCTAATGGGTAAGTGCAGGCATTGGCGAAATTTCGAGCCTCTTTACAAACTATCGCTGTATTACGTACAGGCAGCGACATCTGGCCGAAGCAATTTACATCACTTGCAGCCCCGAGTGAGCCACTTTGCAGTTAGGTTTTTACATCGGAATGATATCGCTGTACCTAAATGATTATACTTATTCTTTTTGTTGCACTAACCCGTGCTGAGGACAATTTTAAAAACCTATTTAGAGACTAAAAATTCCACCCATGCCGGGACTTGAAGTCTTGAAGTCAAGTCCCGGCATGGGTGGAATTTTTGGCCTCTAAATAGGTTTTTAAAATTGTCCTCAGCACGGGTTAGTGCAACAAAAATTATAAAATAATCCTTAAATACTTAGGAAGTTAGCGACTATATTATTACAAGTGCAAAAAAGCTCGTCCGTATTGTAGTCTCTAACATTAACAGTAACATACATAACATAAGCAGCCTATGTACGTCCCACTGTAGAGCACTGCCCTTCTCTCAGGGAGAGAGGATAGGCTTAATCACCATGCGTGCCCACCATTACGTACAGGCAGCGACATTTTTTTACGACCACACCGAAGAAAAACGGCTTGACTGAGTTTGAGAAATAAGGTGGCAAGTGAAAGTATTGACGACGCGAGTCTCGCCACAGGAAAACAAAAATGGGGGATGCTAGCTGTCATCAATATGACAATTTGCTAAAATACACCAAAAGTATCAAATAAAAAAACTTATTATAAAAACCACAGATCCGACTGCTAAAACGTCTTAAACAAGGTCTAGACGAGACTGCTGAATTTTCAACCGAAGCAGGGCAGGACCAAATTAATTTTGCAACAAAAAATCAAATGAGAGGTTTTAGAACTAATAGCAGTTGGTTTATTTATTTTTAAAATAAGTTTTTTTTTGTTATTTGTGCCAGATGAGGGACAGCTACGGAATGGGAGTAATTCGAGACTGACCTACTTTCGGAACCAAAATATGATAAAACAATCGTGAGATAACCTGTATTTCTGAAATTAAGATCGTCGTTCGAAACAAGACAGGTAGCACATTAAAAGACGTGAAGTTTGAACTAGTCAAAGCTCGCCGGAAAGCCCACATGTGACATTAGCATACAAGTAAGGTGAAGTTAGAGCCAACAATATTCATGCCATACAAACAGTTGAATGGGCCAGATAGAAATGGAATGAAAAATGTCTCTTGTGTGACTCCAGTACGAAATAAATACAGAAGGATAAGTTGAATGAATCGTGGGAATGTGATGTACGGGGAATGTGCAGTTGATACACGGCATTGTATCAACTGCACATTGGCAGGGCGGCTTGACAACTTCTGACAGTAGACGAGCCACTAGTCTACAAGCCTCCACCAATCCGGACTTGGCCCCCGTGGTGGAGTATGGCCTATACCTTCCTCAGGGAAGAGACCCGTGCCCCTCGGTGGGGACATAATGGGTTGATGATGACATGACACGGCATTTTGTTATTTATTTAAGGAGAAAAAACAGAATTGCCAATTATTAAACATTTATACAAATTATTAGACTTAAAAAATTATAACACAAAAAAATATAAGAGTCACTAAAGTACATTTTGCCAATTTCTCAGCATCTCACCTCAGCAGTAATCTTAATATCATATATAAGACGCGCAACACACGATGGAGTTAGGATCTAAAATGGAATATACAAACAACAAAGCGACTGTTTGAAGAAGAACAAGAATAAAAACAGTCATTTATCACTACGCAGACATTATACTACAGTTTGCGGAAAGAGATACATAGGTAAATACGCACATATATACAAATATTATTATCAAGGCACAGAGTCACCCTGTATATTTTTTATGATTTTGGATTTTCTCCGTTGCTTACTCAATAAACACTGTTTATTTATTTCAAATTTCAAATCTCTAGTTCAATTAGAAAGTGCCCTAGACTTTTGATGATCCATCAGTGAGTGAGTCAGTGAGTGCGGAAAATTGCAATTTTTGGACCCCACATCTTCTAAACTACAATAGCTGGAAGCATGAAATTTAGAGTAATCTTTCAATTTGGTGACCTTAACCGCTCCGCAAATATTTAATTGTGTGACATAACTCGCTTTAAACATAGAGGGGGGTCGAAAAGTGCTCGAATCGCTTCGTGTAAATATGCACAGCGCGGGCCGAGAACTTGGCCCAGCGCACTCTGTGCTCGTTGATATTTCTTATTTTATTGATTTATTTAAGTACATTTTTTACTGTTACTTAAGTCGCCATTGAAATCGACTTTTGTATGAAGAATTTTAGTTAAATGCTGTTTAAGCCACATTTAAGAAAGTGGTGCAAGTCGGCCTTAATTTAATTATTTTAAGTTGTTCACAATCACAGTAGATGCCAAAAACTTAGGATCATTTCCGCTAAAAGCGGCCGCTTTTGGCAAAAACGTAGGACTAAATGCTATGTAGTACCAGGACCTTGATCCTATACTAGCTTCTCGGTTGTCTTTGGTCGAAAAGGGTGTTTCGAAAAACATCCTAGAAAAGATTTTTTTTTCATTTGTGATACTACTAAGACATTAATTAGGGCTACTTTAACATTAAACCATATTTAGATGACTGTTGAGTTGATGATGAGTTCCAGGTTTCTGAATAAGAACTTAAACTCTGTTAATTAAGAAAGAAATTTTAAAATACTAATTATGGGGGTTTTTTTGTCCATTTTTTCTATACAACATTTTCTATAGATCTTGCTTGAAATGCACACCTGTTTAATTTGTAACGTTCGTTAAGACAGTTTCTAAAATTTGTGATTTTGATTTTGGCTAGTAAGCAATTAATTTCGGGATGGTCATTTATCGTCGGTAGATAGCTACAAGGATGCTATCGTACAGTCGACAGCACATCAACCTTTACAAATGTGCACTCTAATCAGTTACGTTAAGGACAACTTTGCAACAAAAATGTAAAGGTTGACCTGCTGTCGACTGTTACACGATTTTTGTGTGAAAACGGCTGTAGATCAGATACTTCTGATAGTATTTCGTATGTCACCACAGGTACTTTGCGTGGGAAGGAAGTAACTATCCCTTCGACTCTAACTGTCAAGTTCCATCATTAGAGTTGTGAAAGAGACACAGTTTAATAGAGAGGTCGCTTATGAATCGGAGACAAGTTACTCTTGTCCGCCCACGCTTGAGGCGGCTTTACACTACTTCCACTGGAAGTGAAGTAAACAGGGAAGTGTGAGGAGTGTATTCGTGAGAGGATATCGTGAGAAACAGTGGAGGCATACAAGCGGATTTTGAACAAACACTGCTAACTAACAACTTAACGTATATAGATCAATATTGAATAATGACTATGTTTTTATTTTTAAGTGTTAACACGTGAAAGAAGTTTTTTATTATCGTAAGAAAAAACGCGTTTTTGAATTTATTTAAGTTGTAAAAATTTACGAACATTGTATTACTGATTAAATCGAATAGACTTTTCATTAAGCTTCCAGGTTCGATTCCATCTACGAGCCCTGTAAATAATTTCTAGGTTTTTCTACTCTGTCTACCTACCCTCAAGCCACTCGCCAGTCTACACTCGACGAGTGAAAATGAAAAAAAACTTCATTGTAAAACAGGGTTACCTTGATGGTTACTGGCTCCCAAACTGGGATTCCCTGAGTGGAATTTTAGTCAGCGTAAATTTCCTTCGAAAAATTAACTTTTAATAGTGAGTGATCAGCATCGCGAGGTGTCGCAGGGAGGAATGCAAACGGTGCATTTGCTTCAGGCAACGATTTGTTGGGAAACATCCAGACGTGGTCGCACTGACTTTTTACTACCTTTTGCAAAACCGCCGGGGCCTTGAGGCGGGTAAAAGTCACTTTACCCACTTCAGCATTAAAATTAGTACTTCTGGGGCCCCATTTCATTGAACTTCAATTCATGATATTTCGATGTACATTGCGTAGCCGATTTACTTAGTGCTTAGTTAATGCTCAGCAGTCGGGTTGATGGTTATTTTTTATTTCAGTATATTTTTTTTATTTTGACACTTATGATACTCGCGCAAACACGACGAATCGATTAAGATCTTATTTGACAAAATCTGATCATATAATCGGGAACATAGAACATACATACTCTCCTTTTGGGCTCCGCCGCTGTCGGGTAATACAGTCAAATAAAGCAGACAAGTATAATAGAGACCGAAAGCACTACAAAGATCAAGATGGATCAATTCCTCATTTATTTCCCTGTGCTTGTGTATTTAAGTACTTTCTCCGCTCCGCCTGTGTGACGTAATCAAGTGTCATTTTAAGTAATGAACGACGACGCCTTTATTGGAAAAGTCAAGTGCGTATCGGACATGCGATATTAGGGTTCCGTAGTAAATCGGAAATTGATTTGTTTATTTATACAGAATTAACGTTTGTTCAATGTCAAAGTACAGTCGACAGCAGGTCAAAGATTACATTTTTGTTGCAAAGTCGCCCCAGTAATGAAACTAAGCGACACGCGAATATAGATTCGATATGCTTTCGAACAAGTCTAAATTTTTCATGCACAAGTACTAAATTAATTACTAAATTAATTAGTTGAGGAAGCGAAAGTGATCTGTCAGAATTGTGGCAAGTGGCAGTCCCTGGTCTCTGCCTACCCCTCTGGGATACAGGCGTGAGTTTATGTATATATGTATGAGAAATTACATAGAGGCTTATTCTGTTCTTACCTTCCCTTCCACCCACAGAACATTTTTATTTTTTTATTTATTGACTTACGTTTGTATCCCAGTTTAAAATTTTATAAATTATTCGCCAAACTTTTCTCTTTTAACTCTTTTAACATTTTTAAAAAATACATTGTTACGTGCTTCCATCGCGTTCGCGACATATATTTATTGTATCCTCTCCATAATGTCTGAACCTACAACATCCCTTTCTCGATTTTAGTCCTAAAACAAATCTTACGAATCCTTCATCCGTGCCACGGAACCCTAACAAAGTATCGTCATCACGAACCGTTTCATATTCAAGTTCAATGGCGAGCATTGTGTAATAGCGGACAAATATGACGTCCGATAACATTCTACATTCCTCGGGCGCATTGATATGTCCGTTTAAAGCGATACCCATCCATTTACAACGCAAACTACGCATACAATGCCGGTAATGAGGGAAGTCGAACAGCCGACCGTATTTTAAGGTAGCAAGGTACATTAAAACGCGATGCTTTCATCAGTAGTCGAGCCCATCCATAAAAGTCGAACACTTTCGTTACGAAATGTGTCATGTCAAAATTATACGGACACCAAAATAAGTCATGTGGCAATCATTTGGTGATTACTTTCACTCAAGTTCAACGACAAAATGTTGTTAAGGTGACAGTCCACGCGTAGCGTAAGAGCAGCAGGCTGCTGTTATGCCTGGCATAGCGTCTCGCGCACACATTTAAATGACATTTTAATAATTAAAAAAAGGTTTTGATAAATGGGGTCCGAGGCTTTGCTAGATAATTAAATTACGCAGATTTTGAGTACATTTTTGTTTGCCTATACTTATTTTTTGACAAAAAAAATGTTGTAAATTGTAGAATTATAAATGACCCGATCGGACCACCATAATAATGGTTTTTAATTGTTAGCAAGGTCAATTTAACAGATTAATTTTAGCATGAAATTTTCTTAATCAAAAACTAATTATAAGATAGCATGCCTTAGATAATAAATATAATTACGTCTTAAATGTCCGTAATTATTATCTGGCAAAGTCTTAGACCACATTTATAAAAACTATACCATTTTTTCTATATTGTCCTAAAATTGTTCAAATGTGCGATCGAGGCGGCATTCAAGACGTATGCAGCAGTCTTAAGATTGCTTAAGGTTGCTTTCAGCCTACATGAGACGAGTATAGCTTGACGTCTCAATGCGATTGAATCAATGACATTGAAAGCAATGTTGCACCGAAATTGAACCGTGTAATATCGCCCTTAAGCGAATGGAAGGCAATGGACGATATTAGTCGGTTTTACATTGGACAATGTGTAACAAAAAAAAGGTTTTAACTCAGAAATAGGATACGGGCCACATCCTAACTTAATCTTATAATAATGCACGTTTGAATACTAGATATTATAGATGCACGACAGCTGATAAGGTAACAACAATAGGTAGAGCGGCTTCCTGGCACAGGTTAAGGCAGGCACACTAAATAGGAAGTTCCCACCACAGTATAAAAAACCGACAAAGTGCAAGTCGGGCCACGCGCAGTGCAGGGTTCCCTAGAAAGAGGGGATTTTATCTGGTTTACAGAAATAACAACTTCATGGACGTAATTTTCAATGGATTTTGTACGAAATTTTCCTTTTATAAGTTTGTCGCCTATTACTCGTTAACTTGTAAGGCCTACTTAGCCGTGATAGTTTTCCTTTTAAGTTCATTGTTATGTACTACTGCCCTACATTTTTTCACGGTTCTACAACCAACCGTTTATAAATATTTCGCAGACGAACCATAATCGGGAAATGGTTTTCCTACATTCACAATATTTTTAAGCGACCGATCTAACGATACCCCACACTATGGTGGAGGCGAGAAAAAAAAATCTAGTCCTTAATTTAGGTTTATAGGAAAAAAAAAATTAAAGGTTTATTCTACCATATGGTCGGCGTGATTAATACGTATATCTATGTCAAATTTCAGCTTTCTCGTACTAATCTTCTCTGAGCTAGGCCGCGGACAGACAGACTATAAGGGTTCCTTGTCGACTGCGGAACCCTAAAAATTAGGCCTCACGTGCAGGTACAGTCAACGGCACATGAATCTTTACATACGTGGACACTAATCACTTATGCTAAGGGCCGGCTTGGGAATAAAAATGTGAAGATTGACCAGGGCCCTATTTCATAGAACTACAATTCATCATTTCATCATTTACTATGACAATAAATTCGATATACATCATCATCATCATCAGCCATTTGTCATCGACAATAAATTCGATGAACATCATCATCATCATCGGCCCACTACAGGGCAGAGGCCTCCCTCATGGTTTTCATAACCATGAAGGGTTTTTCCATAATGGCCACGCTTGGAAGACGGGTTGGCGATCGCAGTATGTTGTTGGAATCTCAGAAAGACGCTGCTGCCCGTCTCCTGGTAATTTATTTCCTTAGTCGCCTTCTACGACATCCACGGAAGGAGATGGAGTGACGCTATTCTCAATCCGGCGCCACACGATTCGTTGTACAGTAAAGTAAATGTAATGACCAATCGACCTTCGACGAGTAAGCTAAGTAATAAATTAAAAGTCCAGTGGGCAGAGGCATATCTCCCGCAGCCGTCGACTAGTGAAAGCGGCCAGTCTATATTAATAAGATAAAATGTCATGTCATATCATGCATGCCCTAATATGGTAGCCGGCAGTGACAGGGCATCGGTTTTCTTATAGTACAATCGACATCAGTTTCATCAAACTACAATTCTTAGTTTATTATGACTATTCGATAAATATTGCCTAGCCGAGTGAGTCTACTCGATCAAAATTGATCGATATCGATTCAAAATTGCAATGGGGTCCTCATATTGTAAAACTAGCACACAGGCTTAGTTCTGCAGCATATGCAGTCAAAAGAATTAGAGAGCTCACTGACGTTGCAACTGCTAGGCTTGTTTATTTTAGTTACTTCCACAGTATTATGTCCTACGGCATACTACTGTGGGGTCGGGCAGCAGACATTGAGACGATCTTCATCTTACAGAAGAGAGCCATCCGATTTATTTACAAGTTAGGGAGTAGGGTGTCGCTAAGAGATTTCTTCAAAGAAACCAACATCTTAACAGTTGCATGTCAATACATTTATGAAAATATTATGTACGTTAGAAAAAATATCAAAGACTTCGAAAATGTAAAATGCCACCATAATTTTAATACTAGAAATAAACATAAATTGTCATTTCCACTATTTAGACTTGCAAAAGTTAACACATCCTTTATGGGGCACTGTATAAGGTTCTACAACAAAATTCCTCAAGATATATTAGAGTTACCTCCAACGCGATTTAAAAAATGTGTTAAGCACATTCTGTGCAAAAAGGCTTACTATAACATCAAGGATTACTTAGAAGACAAAGATGTTTGGCATTAAACAGTAGATTAATATTATTTAAAGGACGATTGTGACTAGTGTTCAACACATTCATGACTAATATTTTAAGTTGAAAACTCTGTTAATTAAGTTAAAACGTGTTTTGAAAAGAATAAATGTGGAGTTTCTTTGTTAGTTTCTTCTCCACATAATCCATTAATTGTGAAACTAACAACTTTGACGTTCATTAAGTAAACATTCTGTTTTTACAATGAATAAAAATATTTGAATTTGAATTTGAATTTACTCATTAATCTGTTGGTTAATCGACTTTGCGGTGGTAATATTGGACTCGGAAACGGGAGACCCAGGTTCGATTTCAAGTGCGGGCATGTACCTATGACTTTGTTTTCTAAGTTATGTACATTTGTGAAGTTATAGTAGCAATACCACTCGCTAACGGTGAAGGGAAACATCGTGAGGAAACCTGAGTGTCTAAGCTATTCACATACCTCAGCGCTTGAAATCCCATACTCTCTCTCTGATTAAGCCCATACTCTCTCTCTCTGCCAG
The DNA here is from genome assembly GCA_947308005.1 of Yponomeuta malinellus. Taxonomy (NCBI): domain Eukaryota; kingdom Metazoa; phylum Arthropoda; class Insecta; order Lepidoptera; family Yponomeutidae; genus Yponomeuta; species Yponomeuta malinellus. The sequence goes on along the minus strand of OX371020.1, from coordinate 5,131,901 downwards.
AAGCCCGACGGCTGATCGACTTTGCAACATCGAACATCGACATCGAACTGTCATAGTAAACTATGAATTGCAGTTCTAAGAAACGCCCTACACTACGCGCACCAAATCCTGAAACATTCCAATTGTCTAACCGTCAAACTCCAAACGAATCCCTATCGCAAACATCAGGATTCCGACAGAATTTGGAGCGCACAATTGGACCTCTGAGCGTTGTCATGCAATCTGCGCGCCAACACTCGCAAACCCATCAAATCTCTGTGATCAATGAGATAACATAAATTGCCCAACTTTTTTCATATTTTCAGCGCTTGGTTTAGTTTCACAAACACTCAGTAAAAATCATTATAGGTCGCCGTCGCCATTTTCTGCCCTTCCGCTGACACGGCGCGGTATTTCAACGCTTTTCCTCGACACTAATAAAGCGCAATCTGCATGTTTGCCTGCGTCCCCATTCCACTTATCATCATTATCATTCTGGGGGGTTTACACTGGCCGAGCAAATTGATCAGCAATGAACTAATTTATCAATCAATCAGTTCGCACTCGTCCACTGCTGGGTACCCTTCGGCCGCCCCATAGACCGCCCGCCCCCAAGGCACGCCACTTCCTTGAGTCCTCGACCATCTTCATCCAGCCGCTATAGCAATGTTCATTGCATTACTCAATCTTTTGAAATAAAATAAAAATAACACATAAAATCATAACTTATATTTCTTCATAAAAACTTTTACCACCCTTATTCATGCCTGTAATTCAGGTGGAACCATGGGTGAAATTTCAAAAAACCCCTCCTTAGTGCACCCCAAGGGTGCAAGGAATATTTCCTCCAATTTAAATCTCTAGGTCCACTGGTTTAGTCTGTGCGTTGTCTGTCACTTAGAGCTGAGTCACGCCAAAGATTGATTCTTTTGGAAAGTATATTAAAACCAGTCGGAACTCAGAATCAGAATCGGATATTAGAACCAAACAATGTGGAACCAAGGAAGGTGAAATGGCACCTCTTAATAGAATGGTCAGAACATTCAATACACTCTTATACCTCGGTCACTTAGGTCACTGGCTGATGTTACACTTAAAAGTTAATGCTAACAGTTCTGTAATGCATAAAGCCGAGGGTGTCGTGCGAAATACTGCTAAACGGCCCGCAATGGTGCCCGAAGATGCTCTCATTTCCAGTGTAAACGCGCAATGTTTGCACGAGATTTACTCGGAACTCGTCCGAAGATAACCGTACGGGGCTGGTTTGAGACCGCTTTTGTTTCATGTTTTTATAGCAGTCTGCTTAGTGCCGGACAGGCTATCCTATAATCTGTGTGGCAAAATCTTGGTGTTCTGTCGTGGTCACAAAAAAGCTTAGTTTTACGAATGTGTACCTACCTAGTAATACGTAATCATGAGACCCCCGGAACAAGGCAGGCGCAGTGTATGGTGTTGGTCCACTTTAAAGGGCTCCGCCATGCAGTAAAACTAGCGCTAACAATGGAAAAAAATAGTATAACTTTTTCAGACATTTTTTGCAAAAATGATCTGTAAAAAGATATGATTTTTAGGGTTCCGTACCCAAAGGGGAAGACTCCTAATGGGGAATACTCCTATTACTAAGACTCCACTGCCCGTCGTCTGTCTGTCACCAGGCTGTATCTCATGTACCGTGACAGCTCGACAGTTGAAATTTTCACAGATGATGTATTTCTATTGCCTTTATAACAAAAAATACTAAAAACAGAATAAAATAAAAATTTAAGTGGGGCTCCCATACAACTGATTTTTTTGCCGTTTTTTACTCGATAATAACGGCAACAGGTAGACACTTGAAATATTCACAGAATGTTTAGTTTATAATCACTTTTAAAATAAATAGATACATACTTAAATTACTCCATTTTCTTCCGTGGATGTCGTAGAAGGCGACTAAGGAAATCAATTACCTGGAGACGGGCAGCAGCGTCTTCCAGAGATTCCAACCTCATACTGCGATCGCCAACCCGCCTACCAAGCGTGGCGATTATGGCAAACCCTCTCATGGTTATGGCAACCACAAGGATATGTCCTGCAGTGGGCGTCAAATGGCTGATGATGATGATGATGATACTTAAATTAAAATAAAATAAATATTTAAGGTGCTCCCATACAACAAACGTTATTTCTTTGCCGTTTTTTGCTCGATATTAATGACGGCAACCGGTAGACGCTTGCAATATTCAAACGTTGTATAGATAATGGTACGGAACCCTTCGTGCGCGAGTCCGACTCGCACTTGGGCGGTTTTATTCATTGGTAGCGTTAGTGTTATTGCATGGAGCCCCTAAAGGCTGCTGTTACGTTACGTCTGGCATGCTGTCTCGACAGCACAATTTTTTTTAGTGATAGTAAAAAAAAAATACTTTTGATAAAATGTGGTCTGAGGCTTTGCTAGATAATAAAATTACGGACATCTAAGACATTTTGTCACGCACCCACGCACCTAATGATTAATGTCGACTATAGCTACGTATTAAGAATAGCGTACTCCATTTCCTTCCGTGGATGTCGTAGAAGGCGACTAAGGAAATACATTACCAGGAGACGGGCAGCAGCGTTTACCTGAGGTTCCAACCGCATACTGCGATCGCCAACCCGCCTGCCAAGCGTGGCGATTATGGCAAAACCCCTCATGGTTTAGAAAAACCACGAGGGAGGCCTATGTCTTGCAGTGGGCGTCAAATGGCTGATGATGAATGATGATGAATGATACCTACGTAAACAAAACGATGTTTTATTTTTGTTAATGTTTTTTTAATGTGCAATCAAGTGCAACAAACTAACAAACAGACACACACACAGACAGACAGACAGAGAGACGGACGGATGGACTCGTGAAATAATTTTATTTAAATGAAAAATTAAAACCGACTTCAAATTTAGTGTTGAAGTTATAAATGCAGTTTTATCGGTAACTTTGTTGAACTAGAACCACTTGAGTCAATTAGGGGTAATTCCAACGCGACATTAGGATCAATTATCGTTCGTTTTAATTTAACATAATTACATTCCTAAGCAAGAGATTAGTTAGTTCCTACTACTTTAAGCTTTGCTGGGTTACAGTAAACGAGAGAGGAACTATGCATCGTATAAAGGATTCTGAATCAGTGCACTAGATTTCACATTAATACACTAGATCTAGGCAGCACCATTTATTACCAGCTCAGTGTCTCGGAGCAGTACTCTTTCAGGGACCAACAAGTAGCATGAATGGTACTTGTAGAAAACTAAGAACCAGGAAATCGCAGATTCCCGAACCCGATGACGTTCATCGGCGAAACGAAACCAAGACTGTTGGATAAGACTATCCAAAAGGATAAGAGAGGATCGAACAGTGATGGCGGTATTGATGGGTAAAATCGGGGCTACGGCCGAACACAAGAATGGAAAGTGAAGAGAGTATATCTGGGCTAGCAAGCGGCCGAAGACAAGATTGGACAGTGAAGAGAGTATGTCTGGGCCACCAAGCGGCCGAAGACAAGATTGGACAGTGAAGAGAGCATATCTGGGCTACCTAGCGGCCGAAGACAAGATTGGACAGTGAAGAGAGCATATCTGGGCTACCTAGCGGCCGAAGACAAGATTGGACAGTGAAAAGGGCATATCTGGGCTACCAAGGTGCAGAAGACAAGATTGGACAGTGAAGAGGGCATATCTGGGCTACCAAGCGGCCGAAGACAAGATTGGACAGTGAAAAGGGCATATCTGGGCTACCAAGGTGCCGAAGATAAGATTGGACAGTGAAGAGGGCATATCTGGGCTACCAAGCGGCCGAAGACAAGATTGGACAGTGAAGAGAGCATATCTGGGCTACCTAGCGGCCGAAGACAAGATTGGACAGTGAAGAAAGCATACCTGGGCTACCTAGCGGCCGAAAACAAGATTGGACAGTGAAGAGAGCATATCTGGGCTACCTAGCGGCCGAAGACAAGATTGGACAGTGAAGAGAGCATATCTGGGCTACCTAGCGGCCGAAGACAAGATTGGACAGTGAAGAGAGCATACCTGGGCTACCTAGCGGCCGAAAACAAGATTGGACAGTGAAGAGAGCATATCTGGGCTACCTAGCGGCCGAAGACAAGATTGGACAGTGAAGAGAGCATATCTGGGCTACCTAGCGGCCGAAGACAAGATTGGACAGTGAAGAGAGCATATCTGGGCTACCAAGCAGCCGAAGACAAGAATGAACAGTGAAAAGGGCATATCTGGGCTACCAAGGTGCCGAAGACAAGATTGGACAGTGAAAAGGGCATCTCTGGGCTACAAAGCGGCCGAAAACAAGATTAGACTTGAATATAAAATTGGACAGTGAAGAGGGTATAATACAATTTATAATACTTACTTTATTCATCTATTTGCTTCCTAGCTAAATAGGTTTCAGAGTAAGCCTAAAAATAACAGGCATTATTACATAACAAAAGGATGTTCTTAGATATTAAAATTAGTGGCCTACTGAGTTCAACCCGTAAAGTGAGTAAGTGTAACCCTGGGCCCTCGCTGGGATACTCTGTGTGAAGGAAACCAGTGAAAGGAACCGTTTGAGGTATATCTGGGCTACCGAACGGCCGAAGACAGAATTGAAGAGTGAAATAGCCTCTTAGCCAACAGAGTAAAGCAAGCGAAGCATAGAAAGTTCAGCAATTTCAATAACTTGATGTGTAAAACAAATAAGCAGTCCACTTCCGCCTAAGTCTTCGTACATGCCAATCCAACCCGCTCTATTTATCCAATGGTTCAAAGACCCGATGTTTGTTCAGGGCGGATGAATGCCAGATCCCAGTGAGTGACTATTTATGGTAACTACTGAATGGTTAATATGCTACAGACAGAAAGTCCGACCTCCCCCTATATTACGCACGCCAAATCCTGAACCATTTCAGTCGTCTAACTCCTTACTGCCATGGTAAGGGTTCGTGTATTCACGTGTATTGTAGACAAACAAGGTATTCTAATTGGGGACTAGAATCAGTGATTGTGTTAATCAAAGCTCAAACAAAGTACAATACAAGTGCAAAAAAGCCCATTCCCATGACACGCCCGTCGACATCAGGTGGCCGAGCTTTTTTTGCGCTAGCATTGTAGTATCTAACTTAAGAGTATTTAAGGTTTATTTTAGCTTGTATCGTTGCGCCCGCACGTCAACGGCCCTTATAATATAGAAGATGGTCCTTGAAAGTGCCAAATGACCGTCTAGAAAAACTCACAAATGTTAGTTGGTTATTATGTAGACTTGTCGGGACCTTTACATTTTTATTACAAAGTCACCCTTAACACAACTGATTAGAGTGTATGAATGTTGATGTCCTACGATTTTTACAATGGATTATACATTGTAAGTGCAAATAGAAGCATCCGAGCTTCTGTATTTATCTATGCACTGATATCCACTGAAGTACAGTAGGTACTCTTTTTACCTGGTGACCTCAACTATATTTGTAATAGTATTGACGTCAAAGGTCAACGAAGCAAGTTTATTTTGTTGGGGTGAGCATTTAAACTCTGAATTACCATTGATTACAGAGCTTTTCGGACTCTACTAGGCTGGTAAGTCGTAAATAATAACTGTACAATGAAGGTCATTGTGTGTTTGTTTACTTTTACAAACCCCTTTTATGGGGTCCTCGTGAATTATGTTGTGGTAAGTGGCGTTAGTGTTTTAAGCTATACTGAAGTTTCTCACGGTCCGTGGCGTTTGCACACCTCATAACATACTTATACATTGTATTGTGCTAGATGTGGGTACCTACCGAAATTACAGCTAGTGGGCCTTAATTACTACCTTTCAACTTTATATTTCGCTTCAGTCAGCTTTGGTTTGGGTGTAATGAATTTTTTTTTAAACACTCAAAGTCATGAAATTTGGTTCCCATGACCATGATATTTCTTTAATGAGACGAATGAATTGGTAGACATTTTTGAAAATTAGTTAAGTAAAGGAAGGAAGGAAGTAAGTAAATTACCTGAATCTTCGGTAAAATAATTACTGAAAGGTAAAAGATATATAACTATCTGCACTCCGAACTCTAAACTGCACTTTATCTATCAAGGCCTCATTTCTCCCCTAGACATGAAAGAACACGCCACTGTTTCACACTATAATAACCTTATTCCCCGTCTATTTAAGACCTATTATAGTGTCAAGATTTTTCTCCAAGATGGCGGAATATTTGTTTGGCGTCTCGTGCGGTCGGCGAGGGTTGCACAGAAATAAATCAATTGAATGGGTGTTAAACTAATCCATGACACGCTCGTTTCATTCTGCTCGCTATAGGGCTTTTATTTAGGACTCTATTTGGTGGGAGGGGGGTGCAATAATTCTTTCCGGCACCGAAATTAGACGAGATGTTCTAGAGTGCGGGCATATACTTATGACTTGGTTTTCTAAATTAGGTAGGTACATTTGTGAAGTTATAGTAGCAATACCACTCGCTAACTGTGAAGTAAAACATCGTGAGGAAACCTAAGTGTCTGAGCTATTCATATACCTCAGCGCTTGAAATCGCCAATCCGCGGCGGGCACGCGTGGTGATTAAGCCCACACTCTCCCCCTGAGAGAAGGCCTGTGCCCTATAGTGAGACGTATATCTAAGGCTGCTTATGTTATGTATGTTCTAGAGATGTGAGCAATAGCGTCGGCCAGTAATATTCGACAACTGTCAACAAGGTAGCTACGATATCAATTCCTGTTATTTCAATATCCCACTTCAATCCCCATACATTTCAATATATTTTGTTAACATAACATAACATAACATAAACTCACGCCTGTATCCCAGAGGGGTAGGCAGAGACCAGGGACTGCCACTTGCTACGATCCTGACAGATCACTTTCGCTTCCTCAACACTCATTAGTCGTTGCATGCACGCACGCCGGTTTCGGGTACTTTTTATCTTGCCCTTTGTTAATACATCCTCTATTTGGTCAAAGTATGTCCGTCTGGGTCGTCCCTTACCGGCCCTTCCATCCACATTCGCTCGATATATTTGTTTTGTCAATCTTTCTTCCTTCATCCTCTCCACATGTCCAAACCAACGCAACATTCCTTTCTCAATTCTTGTCACTACATCCTCTTTCAGTCCACAACGTTCTCTAATCACACTATTGCGTATCCTGTCATTCAAAGTAACGCCAGACATACTTCTCAAGGACCTCATTTCTACTGCATTAATCCTACTTTCTTGCTTCTTTTGCCATACCCAAGTCTCGGTAGCATACATGCATATTTTGTTATTGAAATATAGGGAGTAGGTAGTAAACTATTTATTGAATATCTTCTTCTTACATGTAAAACAAAAAATGCTCATTGGGACAATGACATTAGTTGTAAGACAAATACATAATTACAAATAATACAAATGCTCATTACAACAATGGGATTTACAAATAATATAAAATTAAATGCCCATTACTACAATAATATTAGTTACAAGATTTTGTTGATTTCCGTCGATAAACTGTCAAAAAAACGTTTCACGAACTTAAATTTTCGTAAGCCCATTATTAAGTAATTTGAGTTCTGATTCACTTACTTGTCATTTTGTCGAAAAAGCCCGACCAAGGATTCTTCCGACAATATCACAAGTATTTTTTCAATACATTTTTAGGGTTTCTTACCCGAAGGGTACCAAACGGTACCCTATTACTCTGCCTCTGCTGTCTGTCTGTCTGTCCGTCCGTCCGTCCGACCTTTAAAGGGCTCTATCTTTGGAACAGTACGCCAGTTGAACTTTTCACAGAATATATATTATTACGGCGGCTTACCTCACAAATAATTAATTTTTAAAAATAAGTGGGGCTCCATACAACAAGCCTGTTTGTTTCGCCGTTTTTTTTTTGTTTATGATCTATCGTAAAAACGTTAAATACATACACGCATCAAACTTGGCGTGATTGTAGTACTTATTATATTAAATTTTAACGACAAAGCGCGAGTCGGACCAACTATAGTAGATTATGTACTAAGGGAATAAAACCATGTATTATGTCATGGGCGGCATATTGAACCCTGAGCGGAGCGAAGGACTCCGAGTTAACTCGCGAGCGCAGCGAGGGAGTTATATTTTAACTCCTGAGCGAAGCGAGGGAGTTATGTAGAGTCCTGAGTGAAGCGAGGGGTTCATACCGCCCGAGACTAAGACATGTTTTATTCCAGAGGTGAATACTCTACTTTTCACACCATCTGGGAGACAATAAAAAGACAGGGCTGCATAAGTTGAAAATATGTATTAAAACCTGAAATTAAATATAAAGTCCACACTCTTTTACGGCTTAGCAACTTAAATTGAATATAACTTTTAAATTCGTATTTGCAATTCGCGCCTTTTTTTCTTTTTTTTGTTGGTGTTTCGCGCGGTCACAGGACACAGTATTTCAGAAAAAAAAGAGGTGAGTTTCGAACAACAATTCGAATTTCGAATTGCAATGCGGGGCTTCTCCATAGTTTTCATGCGAATTTTGACATTCTAAATTCAAATCACTTTATTCCCTAGGGAAATTCTTCATTATTATTGCCCTCCAGAGACAAGGCCATGCTTTACGATGATATTTGACGGTACGTAATAAGGCATTGTCGAGCAGGAGGTGTGAAAAATAATTTACTAACTGCTCTATCAATATAAGTGAATATTAATTCTACCACCGGACGCGAGACGGCGTTATTTGGAGTTCAGAAACAAACTGGTGGTACGAAACCTTCGGCGCGCGAGTCCGAATCGCACTTGGCCGGTTTTTTATGTAGTTTTCCAGGCCGGTCCTTCTGCTTTGTAGAGTGGCGTTGTTTGTGTTAAATGAAGTGGACGTTGCGACATTCTTGGAGTTTGTAAAGCGCCAATTTAATAAAATTATGTACCTACCTTCTTAAATCCTGATATTTCTAAAAAGAGGTAGGTATTCAAAATCTGATAAAGAGCTCATAGAACTAAAGTTGCTGTAACACCGAATTGGGATGTTTTTAGAAATGCGCATTTTTCAACCCTAGCGATTTAACTCGAAAACATTTAGGTGCAAGTGCACCACTTTTTAAATGTCACTTAAGTCGCCATTTAAATTGACTTTTATATGAAGAATTTTACTTAAATGCTGTTAAAGCCACATGTATGAAAGTGGTGCAAGTCGGCCTTAGCGTGCGACCGCGATATTTGGCTCCAACATGCAGCGCTGGGGCGCGAAGTGCGGAACGGACAGACGGAACCCGGTATCGATCCGACGACCTATCCCAAACTGTAGACAAATGCGCTGCCATGGTTGGCACGCGCGGGACTTCGGAAATTCGCGGGAATCCGAAATTTGGATTGAATGGTACTGTACTGTTAGAACGGTCTGCGTGACACGTCTTTTAGACATTATTATTTCGAACTGGAATTGTAGGATAACCGGGCATAGAGATCTAGATGGCTGCGGAGTATGGTAGGAGACTGATTGGAGTTGAGGGCGTCGGACATAGCCCTGGAAAAGGTGAATGAAATTAAAACAAATACCTAAGACTTTGTTTCTCTAGCCCTTCAGTACTTAAGCTTCTTGGCTGGAAACTGATGTAACAAATTAATTTGCACTTTTATCGTTAGATAATTTCCAGCTCGCTTGATATTAGTATTGAGTTTGATAAAACAAGATGGCGCTCTCTATCAGGCTCGATATAAAGATCATGCTACTGGCTGGCTGGTTCCGTGAAAGAAAACAGTTGTTGCACTCAAGACGACTTAAGATGCGCATGCGCCAGACAAGTTTTTTTTTTTCATTTACAAGACGAAACTGCCATCAGTCATTTATCACACTTGATAAACGAGACATTTACAGGCTTTTTGCCAAGAAGGAAGCTTTCAAATGGCCAGTTTCAGAATTGAGAATTCCGCATAGTAGGTACCTAAATGGTTAACTGTAGCGCTGTTTCTTCGAATTTCTCAGAAATGAGTGTGACAGAACGTTACCTAAGTATTTACTTAGCGAAATTCTCAATTCAGAAACAAACCCAAAGCTTCGTACAATATTTGAATGAGAACCGAGACAAGTGTGATCTTACTCCAAATCACACAGATGTTAACATGCCAGCAATGTACTACAGCTCGATCGACGGTTGGATGGCCCTGTCCCAGGGCAAATAAACTTCGAAACTGACGTTTATTGCAGTGTTGCCATTATCGAAAATTGCTCGAAACGAGCGATTGTTTATTAGTTGTAAATTAACTTTTAACTGCCAATTTATTTTGTGTCAATGTCAGAATGCAATTTCTGAACCAAAATCAACGGGAATGTTTGATTTGCGTGTCTTTCCAATGACAGTTTTAATCAAAATCTAACCCCAATCACGTCTCCCACAATAACTTTCACAATTTACGCCTAACATAAATCTAATCATATTTTTATGACCCTACGACTATTAATTTTAAATATTGGGCTATACTTGTCTGCGTGTATTCATATCACCCTACGCTTATTAATTTTAAATATTGGGTTATACTTGTCTGCCTGTATTCATATAATAATTATAAAGTAAAAAAGAAACCATTTATTAACATTGCCACAAAAGCATACACATAAAAAATAACAGAATCTATATACCTAATCTATATATAATAAAAATTGTGACTGTTTTTGCCTTTTCCTTCGGACAAACACGTACATTGAAGTTTCTTATAACTACAATCGACAGCACATCATCAATTACATTCGTGCACTCTACCACTCAAGGACGTTATGGGAGACTTTTCAACAAAAATGTATGGGTCTATGTGCTGTCAACTGTACTTTACTTTTTTACTATATTTTTTATGTCGCCTTTATACGACTCACTGCAGTCTACAGGCCTCCTATCAGAGTGAGAGAGTATGGGCTCCATTACCACAATTCTAAAACTAAGGTATCACAATATTATTATTACTTTTATGTTTACCAAAAAATTTAAAAAAATAACTGGCAACCCTAGCGCCTTATCTTGGCGCACCCCGCAGTAATAAAAATACCCCCTGGTGCAAGACGACTGTTAGCATTAGTTTACGTTACATATCCGGCTGTTATCAACATTGCCCGCATGGCTCGGCTGGATTGCGACAAAACTACTACACAATCATTGTGGCAATCCACTTTCTACCTTATGTTTGGGGATCTAAGAGTTAGGAAATGTGTGTTGGCGAATAGAGCGCATAGTTGATACAAGCCATGTGAAGTTGAGCGCTGGATAATCTCAAGAGGAATGGGTCAGAAATGTGTACTTATAAAAACATTAAATTGCATTTCACCTACAACTTTTTTCAGCTATCTACTACTACTTCCTCCTACTTGGCCCTTGAAACCAACGTTTTTTGTAACAAATTTTACCATTACTTTTTTTAGGTTATGGGAAGTTTTGTATTAAATTTGAAAGTATACGTATGACGTAAACTAGCCAGTCGTCGAATCTTACTTACATGGCCAACAAGACCATTTTACTTAGAACTCTGACCTTTCCCCCAAAACCTTAGTATCGCCTTTATGTCAATACACCGGAAGGACAGGAGAGGATCTTCATTTCTGGCTACGCTAATACAAGTGCACCGTGAATGATAAAAAAGCCACCCTGTCTAGACAACGTCTGCTTTCCTACTTGACGCATGCGTAGAAGGCTTGGGATTTTATTTAACTAAATTAGAAAAAGCTAGATTAATATTCAGCCACGGCTGGCAACCCTATAATATATTGTGAGAAAAAAGTTTTCAACTTCAAGTGGTGAAACGAACGAGGTCGTCAAAGTTTGAAATTTAATAATACAGGCTCTCTTGATGACCATAAAAATTGTGATTGACGTCAGAGAGCGTGCGAAATATGCGCAGTCACATGGCTGGCTGGAAAGAAGAAGATAGTGGTTGTTCTACCAATAAAAAATGCCTTGTACGTCAGTTCGCGCCTGAAATATCCGATCCTAAACTCAAGCAGACAAGAGATAAAAGGCAGTTTACCTTGAATGTGCAAGTTTTGTAACTGAAGACCACAGTCCGCACTCGCCGATCCATGTAAGTTAGGATTACACAGTTGGCCGAATGCGTAAACTCCATAAAACCGGGTTTAACGACGATATAATAATAATTGCAAAGTGCAGAGATACGGTAGTAGTCAAGTGGGCATTATTTTCCATCGCCTGTAAGTACGAATACGTTCGTTCGTGTTTGTTCCATGGTCATCCAAATCAAACCCTTATAGTTTCGCCAATAATGTGCGTCAGTCTGTCTGCCCGCGGCTTAGCTCAGAGACGCTCAGTACCTACTAGAAAGCTGGAGTTTGGCATCGTTATGTAATATGTCGTAGCCATATCATAGAATTGACCATATCATGTGGTTAGCCATATCACGAAATGTGTCCTTTTCATGAAAAGGCCAAGTCAAACTGGCCGTATCATGAAATGGCTTAGCCAGATCAATGATCGACCTACGTTTGGCGATTTGAATAGCGAAATGCATGACTATTTCATGATGCGGCCAAACGTTAGCGGCCACATCGTAAAATACTTCCATTATCCACCGTTAGAGGCGCTGATGTGAGTTTGTTGTGTATTTCTACCATGGAGGCGACAGAAAATATTTCTAGTGACGGTAAAATTCCCGTAAATACTGTGCAAAATGAGGAAAGTAGGGCAGCAAAACGTTTGTACGACCATAAGCTACGTGAGTTTTATCAAAGCCACTCGAAAAAACGAACATAACGTGAAAAAACCCTGGACCGCCGAACGGATTTTGCAGGTTAGTATTTTGATATTCAAAAAGCATGATTTATCACTTTTCTTTTGAATTCAAAGTGATTACATAGGATTAACTTGTTGATGACCAAAATAACTCATATTGAATGAACACCGGTAACTTATTAGCGTATTTTTGTTTTTAGGTTATCCAACAAGTAAAGGAGGGTAGGGTGACCAAGCAGCCGGCGGATTATTACTACATGTCAAAGTATGACATGAAATCTTAATATTCAAGAAAAAAACCAATTCTGAACCAACTATCCGCATAGTACCAATGGAAAAATATTATGAAATTCTAACCGAAGTTCATAAAAATCTTGGACATGGTGGCCGAATAAAAATTATTAATTTCATTGGAAATAAGCTGCATATTATATACCAAAAAAGGCCATTGAGATATTCCTTGAAATGTGCTCCAAGAAAAGGAATTGTAACAAAGCCTATAATTTCCAAAGATTTTAATGTTCGAGCTGTGCTCGATGCCAATCGATGTTTGGGGATCAAGGATTTCAGAAATGCTCTTGCAAGCCAGCAAAAAACCAATGCCACACAAACAGATGTGCATGCTTAAAAAATAAATCACTCTGTACCTCAAAGTGCCACCAAAGTATGTATGTAATGACTGAGTACCTAACTACTTAAATGTTATTTTTTAATAATTGATATTTTTTATTATTGTAACTGAAGCGAAGTATTTCATGTTATTGTAAGATTTATTTCTTTTTTATAATGTTTATGTGAATTTGTTAATTGATAAGATTTGTTTATGATACTCTTCAACTTAATTTTGTGCCATTTTCTAAAGATCTCATTTTGTTGTAATCATTGTACCGCATTGTATTTTACAAGTGATAAAATATAAACTTTTGCTTCTTTTATTGGTATTTTATTCAACCTATAAGGTTCAAATGCACAAAAACACTAAATACGTTAGGCATGTTCAATCTATTTTTCAGCTCAATGCAGTAAATATGTCAAACTTAAATCAGGTTGGTGCATGGAAACGTCATGGGTACCCTACATTATGATATGGCAAAACGTAGATTGACATATTGTTAAACGTTGATACGGCCAGTTTGACTTGGCCTTTTCATGAAAAGGACACATTTCGTGATATGGCTAACCACATTATGATATGGCACAATCTACGATATGGCTACGACATATATTATATCAATGACGCCGGCTAAGCGGTAAAATAAAATGTTAATTTTTTTGCGTTAGGGCACCAACATTTTCTCGTTTACCGTTAGTTTGGGGATCCTCAAACGGAAACGGATTTTGGAAACGTGAAAAACTTCAGCGCAGTCATACATCAAGTTAAAAGTAAAACTATCACAGCTAAATAGTTTTACATGTTAACGAGTAATAGTCGTACAAATGTCTCCAGGCAGAAAATTATACATATTAATTTCATTTTTCGTAATTAATTTCGTGATTTTTTTTACCCCTCCCTCGTCCTTGTTGCTCACATTTGTGAGACCCCCTCCCCCCCTCGCCCTCCCTAGTGTGACTTCACAATATTAGCAATTTTACATTTGATCTAGAAATTATTAATTGATTAAAACAGCAGTTCCGAAATAAGTAAGTGCGGAATTTTGGAAAATAATAAAATATTTTTTATTTTCTTTATTTATATTTGAAGCGAATACGGAACTAAATATTATGTGAATACTAAAAGCGTCTACCTGTTGCCGTTATTAATATCGAGGAAAAACAGCAAAAAAAAATTACCTTTTGTTGTATGGGAGCCCTCCTAAATATTTATTTTATTCTGTTTTTAGTATTTGTTGTTATAGCGGCAACAGAAATACATCATCTGTGAAAATTTCAACTGCCTAGCTATCACGGTTCATGAGCCTGGTGACTGACTGACAGACTGACAGACCGACAGATAGACTTACAGTGAAGTCTTAGTAATAGGGTCCCGTTTGGCACCCTTCAGGTATGGAACCCTAAACATCATAACTTTTTTACAGATCTTTTTTTCAAAAAGTATCAAAGTCAGTACAATCTCTCCATCATGATAGTTATTTTTAGGACTCACGACCGAGAACCTTGATCACGGACTTGGGACTAGATAACTTTTATGCCATCGGCCGTTTTTGGCGTTAATGCTGTCTAGCCGTTTCAACCGTACGTAGGTACGTCTGTCGTTTAGCCGAGAGTATGCAGTTCGCGTGGCAATAACTCGTAGCGGTTTCGTACAAAAGGCTGACAGTCTGAATTCGACTCTGCGCCTTTATGATAAGGTCGGTCGGTTGCTGTGCCCGATAAGCTTCGAAGCCACAATCATAAATGACCATTTCAAAAGCATCTTGTGTGTGAGAAGGTGGTAAATATTTTATATTTATTTAACTTTTATTCACTTGCCTACAATGGCCCAATTATAAACTAATCTTAGAAAACTAACAATAAAAGAAGGAAAATCTAATTTTCTACCGCACTGGATAAGAAATAAGTAATTTTCCCCATCCAGTGCTGCAGAAAAAAAAACATGCGACAACCTTTACCTCATCCTTTACGATTGGTTGATCTAAGAAATATAGTATTTTCGAAGCTATTACCTCTAAAAATATAGTAGATGGCAAAATAATGGTTAAAAAATAGTAAAATATAAGCGGCAGTCGTGCCGCGCGATTCGCGGACTTAGACTTGAAGAGCGAGCTTTAGAAAAACATTAAGGTTGGCTTTCGCTTTACGCAAAATATAGTAGTTTCGCCTACTATATATATTTTTTTGAAATATAGCTTTTGAGCCCCTAATATAGTAGGATACACTATTAAACCTATATAGTAGGGTTGGCAACCCTAACCGTAACGTAACCAACGTAACTGAGTAGAGTGCTCGAATGTAAGGGTTGTTATACTGTCGACTGTAACTACTTCACCGTATTTATTAGGTAAGTATATAACACCCCAATTATATCATACTAGCTTTTGCCCGCGACTTCGACCGTATGGAATGAGTAATTTCTGGGATGAAAAGTATCATAAGTGCTTTCCCGGGACTCAAACTATCTCCATACCAAATTTCATCTAAATCCGTTCAGCCGTTATTGCGTGATTGAGTAACAGACATCCAAACATATATACATATACTTACACATACATACATACAACCAGTGCTAAAACTTATCTACCTCCTACAAGCTGATCAAACAGCTATTGCGCCATGCTATTGGAGTAATGATAGGAGCATGGATTATCTAATAGAATTCTTTCAATAGCACCCGACACATTACAACAAAATTACAAGAAGCTGGTTACAGCTTCACCTTCATAAAATAAGCGTTCGATTTACTTAGCAGCAGCAACGGGTTGGATGCATACAGCCTGACAACTACTACCCTTATGGGGAAATGTTGCGCAAACCCGTCCCATCGGTCCACCGAGCACCAATATTGCCTTGAGAAATCCATTATCGTGATTCCTGAGATCGGGCATTGAAAACTGAAATATTTAATGGTTTGCTTGGACAGATATAAACCCGTGTTAGGTGTTGTTCAGGCATATCAGGAAAAGTATTTTTTTTTTTCAAGACATCGAAATTCAGGCAGTCAGCACACCATACTATGAGTAAATAAGTATTGTTTAAAACTTTTTAACACTTACCAAAAAAGTCTTCCCAAGTCATAGAATGATCTGAGTCAGCGTTCGCACCGTCCATCTTCGAACACACAACACAAATAAGTTACGCCAGCTAACTTTGTTAGATTACATCTTCGTTATTTATTGTATTATTGAAAGAACTTAAAACCACCGTGATGTTACAAAAACTGCGAACAATTGTTGACAAACAAAAACATCGCGTTCGATTTCGCGCTGGTGAGCAAACGAAACGCACGACCTCTCCCTCTGTTGCCTGCTCGGGAATGTTTTTTTTCTTACTTCCATTTTGTCAAACAAAACGGAACGTAACACCCACACATTTGCAAGCACACTAACCTACGATAGTGCGTAGGCCAAGATAACACCGGCGAGTATTCACGTTATTTACTTATTTTTACTACCCAACTGGATGGACATTGTGTTTTCCACAAAATTCATTACTTATCTTAATTTTTCAATTATTCCTTAACTTACCAGGCAATCCTTTTAATTTCCAATTGTTTTTTTTTCTCGTAAAAATGTTATTCAGACTATTATTTTAATGCAGTCCATATGCGTTCCACTGTAGGTCACAGGCCTTCTCTCAGAGAGAGAGCACGGACTAAATAACCACGCGTGTATCATGGCAAAAGGAAAACTTCGTACAAAATCTATTGAAAATTACTTTGATTACTTACCCACTTTTATATAATGATTTGCCTGAGGACCTATTGAGAAAACCTACGACAAAAGAAAAGTTTAAAAATTTTTAAAGAAACACTACTTAAATAAGGTTAAGCCATGTTCGTACGGAAGTATATTAAATTAGCATATGGCTTTAAATGTAAACTTAGAGAGCAATGTACCAACAAACTGTATTCACAGTTTGGTAATATTAAAGATATTGTTTTTATAACCTGTGAATAAATAAACTAAGAAAAAAAAATTAAGTTGTTAGTTCAGTAAAGCATATAAAAAAACCCCTCTTTCTACAAAATCCTACACTGTGCGGGAAGCGACAGGCACTTGGCCGGTTTTTTATTTAGGTGCATGTTGTGGAGTAGAAAATACACCGGCTCACGCACACCCTAGCAAAACCGAGTGTTGCCAGATAAGACTTGAAATTATCGCCACATTTCACAATCAAAACAAATTTAAAGCTATAGCTTTGTCAAATTGTTACTACGCTGATGTGATATAATGCTGTTTTGGAGATTGATGTTAAAAAATAATCAGTTTTTCAATACAAAAAATCCCAAATAAAACTCAACGGTTTTGTGGTGTTGTCAAAAAAACCTTTCACCACCAATCGAACGACAGCATTTTCGTGACGTCACCACTTATTTCATCGATCTCACAACATGGCGAACGTTGTAATCAGTTGTTGTAGGTGATTTTGTACGATTTACCTTGAATTACAGTGGAAATTTTATGTACCTGTGGCTATAAGTGATCCAAAAGTGCATAGCAACATTTTCAACAACTACGATTCCTGTACACCAAGGATCTTCACGGTGAGACAAATCTCTTTCAATAGACTTCACATAACTTTATTACCTATTGCAATAATCGGATAAAACAGTCACATTGTCCTCCACGCTGCCCGTAATTGAATAAAACACATGTAGAAACCCTCTGGTAGCCGCATAACCCTTTCAATGTATTCACGCAGGTTGTCGAGAAACGTAGTTCGGATCAATGTACTTTTGATTGATTGACTCACGGTCAACATGCCAAGACGAGCGCCGGAGGTGATGGCCCTTGCTGAGCCTCCCAGGAAGAAGTCCAAGGCCTTATTGGAGGACCCGCCGAGCCTTGAAGTCAGTTTCTTTGACGAGGCTCTGCCGCCCGGTATTGTCTTCACCGACGTACAACAGACGAAGTGGCGCATTGGAAAGCCTATAGGTAAGGTACTTACCTAAACTCCTGTATCCCGGAGGGGTAGGCAGAGACGTGGACCCTGTTTCATACAGCTACAATCAGCCATAAACTGACAATACCAGTCATTTTTGCCTACACATCCAATTTTGAAGCCAGGTGGTGCGAAATTGACTGAATAATTGGAAATTCATTACTTAATTGTAGCTTTATGAAGCAGGGCCCAAGATGTGCCACTTTCCAAATTCCTGACAAACTTCTTTAGCTTCATCAACCTTCATTACATGCCACATGCATCTTCACCACTAATACCGCTTCGTGAGATACTGGTATTTTCTTATTCTTTCTCATACTTCTATTCTGTTTGTGAAATACTGTGAAGCTTTTTTTAAAGGGTGGGTACAAACACAAGCATGCAGATTGGAAGCATGATTTCAAGTGTTAAATGTGTTAATAAATTAGTAAAAGAAGTCATGCCTGGGAGTGATTGAGGGCAAAATTTGCTACTAATCTTTGGTTTCTTGCTACTAATCTTTGGTTTCACTAAGCTCCCAACATTATGAGTGGTCCTCAGTTGTCTGAATAACCCCTATATCTCACTATATTGTAGATTCCTGACCAAATAGAAAAAAAACTGATACTTATTTTTTATATAAACCTGTGAATTTTGTTTTATAATTTTGAATATGTACATATTAGTTAATGTTACCTCAGAAATGCTATTGGTACTCAAGTGTTTTGAGTTTGTTATACTGGATGATACATCAATCAAAATAAAACTTGCTATACGAGAAAGATATTCATTGTTACATGCCTAGTCCTTATAAGTTATGAGTAAAATAGACAGACAGTACTTCAGTCTTTACTAGGTACTTAAACAAAGAGAGAAAACTGGTTTTTAAAAACTGGATTCTCTACTTGAACCTGCTGGAAATTAATGACAAGTACATCAGTGGGTTTTGTTTAATCACTGCTACCTTGTTGATTTACCTGATGTTTTAATTTTACATCACACACCTCAATGCTAAAATAACCCGCAGACACTCAGTCCATCAGGAAGAAATCACTATTGGGATGCATCTCAATAAGCTTGAATCAAATGTGCAGGTGGACTGCAATGGAAATCTGTTTTGTAAACCATATTTCCTTTCTGGGTCATGGTATAATGGCCTAAAAAAGACTTTGTCTTTGCATAGACATATTTCGGGTCGAATTGTTAGGGGATGTGGGATGTGACTTAGAATTCTTTAGACTTTTTTTAATCAAATTACAAATAAAAAAAAAACCTTTAGGTGGACATACTTCAACCAAATAGGGGATGTATTACTGAATTGTATTAATAAATAATTACAACAAAAATTCACAAACAGCGATTTCATTTTGTTAACTTATTCTTGCATTTTCTTACCAGGTCGTGGCAGTTTCGGGCGCATATACCTGGCTTCAGACGATATAGAAAAGGAAGTGACCAAGCAGAATGCAAGATATGTGGTCAAAATTGAGCCACATACCAATGGACCCCTGTTCGTTGAGATACACTGCCTTATACGTACTGCGCAGGCTTCTAAAGGTAATGTCAATAATTAATCTTCATTCTAGAAAGACAAAATAGAACAGGCCTTTCTATTCTAGGCTATTTTACTTAATAAATTACTCCCATATTTTTTCAAATTGTATCCACTGTATTCTCTGTCCTTTCTTCTCTCTTCTTTTAAGTGCATTATATGTGCTAGTTAGAAGTTCTACAACTAAACCTACGAAACTGAATTTGTAGGCCTACACACCATCATCCTCGCACATGTACAGTAACTCACTCTACAAATTCATAAACTTTCCTAATGGTACGAAATAATTAATAACTATTTAATATCAATAAATAATTTGTATTTTAGTCAATGTTTTATACTTTGTCAAGATAGTAACTGTTCCAATGCCTGGGATTTTGTGTTTCTGTTATGTCCTATTAATTTCAATACATAATAACTTTCACAATATTCCTCAACAGATATCTCCAAATGAGTGTTCTTGCATTGACTGCTTCGAAGCAAAAATTTGAACCAAGGCCAATAATTTAATGGTCTGTTCTTACTGTGCAATTATACTCACAGTATTTATTTTGTAAGTGTTAGTAATCTCCCTAACTCATGAATAAAGCTACCAAGAGTCCAAGTTTCTTCCTCACCACCCAATCTCCATCACTACTTTCCAGTGTCTTGTCACATCACTGGAGAAATTTAAGTTTTCATCTTTTACAGTAAACGGCTGGCGACAACACAAAAGACTGAAGCACTTTGGCATGCCCTGCTACATTGCCAGCGGATCCTTTACCGACGAAAACTCTGGAGAAAAGTACCGCTTCTTGGTCCTACCGCGCTTCGACATTGACTTGCAGAAAATCGTCGCGCGAACCAGAGTTTTAGACTTGAGAAATGTCCTAGTACTAGCTATACAGATTCTCGACGTCTTGGAGTATCTGCACGGCCAGGGATACACGCATTCGGATATAAAAAGTTCAAATTTAATGTTAGGATTTGATGGCACCAAGGTCGGCAAGTTTCCTATATTGAAACCGCCTCCTTCATTCCAGAAGGAGACAAAAGAATTGGCAGTGTTGGCAGGGAAACATAGGAAGGCCAAAAGTGGAAGGGGACGGTCTACAAACTACTATGATGATGAGGATTTCATATTAAAAGACCACAAATCTGGCTTCAACAGTCCACTGGACGATGAAACAGACAAAAAACTGGCCGGCGTCAAACATAAGTTGCGTAAAATCCTCTCGGACGATGATAGCAAGACATACAGACATCATGCTTTCAACCTGAGACAGATTTCAAACTATGTCAACTATGAGGACTTAAACAGCTCAGTTTGCTCAGACCAGTCATACCAAAAGCTCCTAGACAACTTTGAAAGCAAACGTCTGGCTTTCACTTCAAATGACAGCTATGATCAAAAGAGAACCTTCAAAGTACCAGAAACAAACCCGGATGAGAATTATAAAGAGGCTGTGCTATCACAGTCAACAGGACAGATTTATCTGCTGGATTACGGTTTGGCTTCCAAGTTTTTGGATGCAAATGGGAATCACAAGGACTTTGGAATGGATGCTCGGAAAGCTCATGATGGAACACTGGAATACAGCTCCAGAGACTCCCATATCGGGGCGCATTCCCGTCGCTCGGACCTTGAAACCCTCGGGTATAACCTCTTGGATTGGTTAACTGGGACTTTGCCATGGAAGACCACCGAAATGCTGACCGAACCTGACTTGGTGCATGCGCTGAAGAAAAACTTCATGAGCGATGTGAAATCCCTCTTGAAAACCTGCTTCAAGACTGAATTCTACCCACAATTCTTGGAGAAATACCTTGAATATGTCACCAGTCTTGATTTTACAGAGAAACCAGACTATGATTACTGCAGAAGCATTTTCAGGAATGAGTTGGCAAAGAATGGTTACCTGGATAAAGAACTGTCACTGAACTTCTCTGAGCCTCCAATGTCACCCATGAATCGCAAACTCTGCTACTCCAAGCGTTTCGGCAGAAAGAACACACCAGCCGATTTCATAACCAAAAGTGGAGTTAAGAAAACCTATGAGAGAGAAAATATCTGCTCCCTAGAAAACGACTTGAAGTTGGAGCTGCTAAAGCAAACGCTGAACTCGTCCAGCGATGGTATCAGAAAACCATGCTCCACGCGAAACTTCTTTATATCTGACGCAGATTTGGTGGCGCGACTGAAAAAGTCACTTATGCCGCACGACGTACTCGGCAAGAAGCTGTCGCCGAAAAACCTGCGGTCGAACAAGAGAAAGATACAAAAGAAAAAAGGAAAGAAGACACATAGGAGCAGTAGCATTGGGAAGTTTGGTAACTTTATGGGGTCAGCTCGTCAGTTCACGTGGGCAGAGATCCTAGCTGGTAACCCGGAGCACATTATCCGCAAGGAAAGGAACACAGCTGCTACAAGCAGCGATGACGACGATGAAGACACCTGCAAGTACAGAATTAGAAAGCTCTCGGACCCGTCGTCAGATAATAGCAACACAGATGCAAATCTACAGTCCCCGTTGCTACAGAAAGACTATCTCAACGACATGAACCCTACCTATGCGATGAAGGAAGTGATTGCGAATATGAAAAAGAAATTATCTGGCAAACCAATCAAAGAAGAAGATGACCTATCAGCCTTTGAGGGCTACACTCCAGCAATGGTGAAATTGTACAAAATTAAAGAGAAGAGGGAAGCAAGGGAGAAGCAAGAATTAGCGAAACAAACTGCAAAAACAGCGACTGAAGAGAAAAAGTCTAGATGTACTAGAGCTAAAATCACAAAGACTGCAAATGCTAAACCGAAACCAAGAACAACCAGACAGACTGTCCAACTGCCTGAAGTGAAGGTAGTTGTGACGAAAATTCACGGTAGCAAGGAAAAATCCACAGCGAAGGAAGTCACAGAAGCGGGTGTAGTAAAAGCTAAGAGTAACACTAGACAAGTAAGAACAAAAACAAACAATAGTAAGAGAATGGCTAAAACTGTCGTTAAGGAGGTGAAGATTGTGGAGTGTCCAAAATCGAGATCGAAAAGTACAAGTAAGTGTTTTGATAGCATATTTTTGTTTTTTGATGTTATGAGGTTTCTCAATTCACGTTCAATGAGTTAAGTGACTGTCATACAGGTGCTTTTTCCGTATTTTTGAATCGTTCGCCTGAAGTGTTGCCAGTACAATTTGAAGTATTGTATTTTATCCATTCCACGCAGAAATTAAAAAAAACCGGAAACTACCGTAACAGAAACGGAACGTAAAACTGTTTTATTGGCTGTTTAAAAAATCTTTGTCTTTTGTTACAAACAGAACACTACTGTCATTTTGGTTTGTGTTTGTTCTAACGAAAATGTCGAAACAAAAAATTAATTCCACACAAAAACACAAACTGCTGGATTTGCTTTCAAACACTACGCACAAAGATGCTCAAAATGCAACTATACAAGGGACCTAGCTTAGTATGCACGGTGTTACATAAAATCTTCGTGCTTGGAAGCTAGAAATAGCAATATCATCAACATAGGTAATAAAAACCTTAATTTCAATTGGCAAATCTGATAGCCGTCTACTCGGGACCATTAAAGGTCTAAGAATCTCAATAAAATTTTTGGCAAGCTCTTTCGACAATCTATAGTTAGACACGACTTTTCTGTTGGAGTCATCAAATGCATTGTATCGATTTTCTCTTGTTCCGTCAATCTCTTCATCATCACTATCCAAATATCCATTAAGGATTAGATATTCTTCCAAATTCAATTTGTAAACTGAGGATCACAATCTACAACAGTCAGCAGCAACAAAGAATCTATCTAATTATTGGTTATTTGGTAAAAGGTTGGGTTGACACTCAGAATGACAAACAGTACCAACACACATTTATCGTTTTTTGACAATTAGTCTACCGATCGCCATGCGAGACGAGTGGTAAGGACCATTCGTTGCAGTCGAGTGATTAAAAAATACGGTATTTCAGATGTCGAACGAAAATCAGTAGAAATCGAGCGCTCGACCCGATACGAGTGATTAAAAAATAGAGCTCCAGATTGGCGTAAAAGAGAAGAGGATTGTGTCCAACAGTGGGCTCTGTTTATGGGTTGATTAGATAGATAGACATACAAATTTAACTTCTGTGGCCTGTTTCATAGAACTACAATTCATGGTTTATTATGACAATTCATTGTACATTGCAAAGTCGATTAACCCTCAGACTAGCAAGTAGGAAAACTGATATGCAATCTACATCAAATAGTAATAATAAACTATGAATTGTAATTTTATGAAATGCGGCCCTGGATGTATAGAAAAGTTTGTAAACATTTTAGAAAGATATTAAAATAAGTTTTCCATTTCTAGAAGCAACACCATCCAAGCGAGCCCGTGAGACCGCCACCCCTGCTAACAGGAGACGTCTGAGAAGCAGTAAACGTCTCAAATAAAGTAATTTCCAAACCAACATCTACTAAATTCACTATAGTACATAATATAGTTGCGACGCCTAGAGAGTGAAAAGTTTTGCAACAATCAATTTTTTTTTACATTACAGAAGCAACAAACTCCTTGCTCCAAGCAATCTTTCCCAAAGGTTGCGACCTACTGGTATGTTGTGGGTGTTTATTGTAAAGGAAAAACTTCTTAGATAAAAACTTCAAATTGGAAGAAAGTCCTCCGATCTTATTTATAAAGATACGATTCCTCTAAACAGTGTTTTTCAATCTGTGGGGGCGCTCGGGGGGTCGCGGTCGCCAGGCAGGTAAAAGTAAATGTATGCAAAATTTGTAGTTAGTGTTGCCAATGGCAAAATTTACGAGCAGTGGTAGAATAAAAACAACGGTCGGGATTTGAGGGACTAAAGATTTTTTATTATTTTTTTCAAGGATGCTAAGTTTTGAGATACTGAAGTGAAAATGTCAATCCAATATCAAATGTCAGTGCTTTAAAATTTTGGCACATCATGATTTCTGTTTTTACGCATCTAATGAATTTCCCACCATCAATTTATAGAATTTTTAAGACATTTTTTATTTTTTGGAGCGTAAGTTCTTACAAAAATTCCACCGCCCATTTCATTTTTGGACATCATTATAAGGCCAGCGCCCTCAGAAATAAAAAAATAAGCCATCATTTATTTTTACCGCATTAAATTGACATCATCAATTTAGTAAATTTTCGGGCGTAGTAACACGCGCTTATAAGATATATCTTTTATGATAGAAGGAGCTGAGTTTTTATGAAAATACCGCCGTAAATTTAGTAAATTCTCCGGCTGGCTTACAAGACAGATCTTTTGTTTTTGAAGGCGCTGAGTTTTTACAGCACTGAATGAAATTGGAATCATAAATTTAGTAAATTTTCGAGCGCGCTTATAAGACAAATCTTTTCTAATCGCGGGCGCTGAGTTTCATGAAAATGCCTCCGTCAATTAAACCACCATAAATTCTTTACCTAGCTTTCAAGACAGAATATCTTTTCATTTTGAGGGCGCAGAGCTTACATGGAAATTTTTGGTCGCGCTTACGCGCATCTACAATACAGATATTTTGTTTTCGAAAAAAAATTACCTACGGAACTACATAAAATGCCATCAATAATTTAGATTTTCGGCCGCGCTGACATGCAAATGGGTTTGATCATATTTTATTTTTGATCAGGCATTTTACGTTGCAGCCTCGAAAGACTTAAAATAGGACTGGTCCCACTTTTTTTCATTTAAGTCCCAGTATTTAGTAGAAACGATATGGTAACACTTAGTTGTAGGTTCTAACTACCTACATCATCTTTGAAATTACTGACACTTTTAATATGGGCTTGGGGGGTCGCTAGTAATTTTTACTTGTAAAGGGTGTCGGGTCTTCAAAAAGATTGAAAAACACTGCTCTAAAACAATCCTCACTGCTTTTTAATGTGGTAACGGGAAAATGCTTACCACTGACTATTTATAAGGAAACTGAAGAGTGTTTTAAAGGAATCTTGATTTTAAATAACACCGTTCATCTTTATCGTTACTGAAATTATTTTCTGTAAACTCATTCTGAACGTATGTATGTGAGTTACAGTGAATAAATTAGAGGAATTAATTGATGGAAGACATCATTTTTCATTTCATAAAGTCTCGTCATGCAAGATCACGTTCCCTGGACCATGTCTAGTAGCGAGTTGCTACATAGAACCTGAATTTTCAGTTCAGACTGGGTTCTCCGACATTGCCCCTAAATCAGGTGTTTTAAAATACATTTTTCACTTCTCATGCTCTAAAAGTTCGTCTTTATGTCGTGCGTAGGCGACATAAAGTCGCTTTTTATGCTCTAGAGCATAAAGTAAAATCTTCGTCGAAGACCAATGCAATCGCTGCAACAGCCACACGAACATCTTTAACTTCATACAACAACCTCTTTATTTTATTTCGTTTCGTTCGTATTCTAAGACCAATGCCAGAAAAAACGATTACTTTAAATATTTCTCATTGCTCTAATGTAACTTTCAATTTTAATTAAATTAGCATTTACTATATTTACATGTTGCTGTTTCATTTCCTCGCAATCGAAGTGAAAAGTAGAGTGTACAACTCGTCCATAAAACCCATTTTACACTCGACTTTATATCTATCCTCGCTCGCAAGCTCGCTCGGATGGATAAACGTCTCGAGTAAAATGGTGCGTTTTATGCACTTGTTGTACAATCTACTATTACTCTCTAATGGTTAGTATTTAAAATCTGAAAAAAAATATTACCATTGAATTTTAAGTAGGGACTTAAAATTCAGTGATATTACTTTTCAATGTCCTATCTAGGTCCGTCGGTCATTATTCTTAAGATTTCTTATAGCAACAAACAAAAAATTGCGAAAATGAGTTAAAGCTATCACTACATATCAATATTATTAAACTCAGTTTTGGACAACAAAAAATAAACTAAAATTATGACGTCACTTAGTGACGTCGGTCGTCAAAGGATTAGTATTTATGTAACTTCAAAAATGCCTACTTTTCCCTCAACTATTCGCTCGCGGAGCGCAATAAGTCCCATGCAAATCCTTGCGCTCGGAGAACCCAGCCTTAAAATTGTATGTTTTAATGAGAAAATGCTGTAGCAGCAATTTGATGCCGCCTAATTTATCGGCATGTTAGGCACAGGGTTGGCCTCAAATGTGATTTTTTTTTTTAGATGGGTCGCGGGTCATTCATCTTTGGAAACCACTGCTCTAAAGGATTCAAAACCACTGCTCTAAAGGATTCAAAACCACTGCTCTAAAGGATTCACCAATTAGAAATGTTGTTCAATTCTAGTTTATCTGTAAAATATGTCGTCTCTTAAATTTACACCCTGTAATGTTAAGAATGCACTCATTGATTTTGGTTTCTTATTTTTTAGACCTTTAAAATTGAAGTCTAAAAATGATTTCCATATTACTGTGATTTTTGTTTTTTTATAAATTTTTTATTGCATCTCTTACACATTAAATTATTGTAATTTTTATTGCGAACTTGGTCATAGTTGTATCAGACAGGTAGGCCTTTCCGAAATTCCTCTGAAACTGAGCACACTGCGCCTTCCTTAATTAGGTCTTGCATTTAGTGAATTCGTACTAGATGAAGCCTGTTGCGTGAAGTTTACTTTTACCTAAATGTGTCCTGAACTAATCTTATATTGAATTATTGTAGAATCTAGTATGAATAAACAACATTTTGTTAATGAACAAGTGGTTTTACTTAATTAGTACGTATGTAACCGAAATTTCGTGACATAACGCATCGATTGATCCGAAGCCAGCGTATAAAGAATTTCCTATTGTCGTTTTAAAATCAAGACCGGAGAGTTCAGATTGTTGTTAAACAGGTTGCTTGACGATTTTGAAACGTATGTAATTTTTGACGTTCATGCCATAGAATAGAGTATAATATGCTGTTCATGTGACGTGCATTGCATGAGAAATGTTTTCAATTTTGTGAATTATTTGCGTGTATTTGGTAATTTAATAGTCCACTACAGTGTTAGTGACTAGTAATATTTCAGCTACGGTCACTGCCTGCACTGCACATGTTTCATGCAAATGACTGTTAGATAAAGTCGCGAATCTGTGATATGATAACCCCTAAACTTTGCTGAATAATTGAATCTATTTGTGTGTATTGCTAACTTTGTTATTGATCAAAAATGGAAAGCGGCAGTAAAAAGGTCATACGTGTGGGTTCAAGGAAAAGCGAGGTTTGTGATAATACATTTACTTATGTACCTACCAAATAAGATTATCAGATAAAACCAAGTAAGACATAATCTCTTTAAAAAACATCAAGCTAGTTGAAATTTTTAGAGAAAATGTGTTAGTAAGGTGGTTTGCTCAACAGATATAAAAAATACAACAATTATAGATAAATTAAAGACCTGGTCAGACTCCTCCAACAAAAAATCAAGCAAGTGAATCCGGAATTAAGCTAATAATAAAGATATACTCAAGGAATATGGAACATGATTTTAATACAGTGTTTTTGTATTGACAAAGTCTCCAGATCTCCTATTTGGATGTGAAATATTACACAATACAATGTTTTGCGCATTGAAAACTCAATTATTCTTAAAATGTAGCTCCTATAAGCTAATGAATATGTCTTGTGCATGATAAATTGATTGTTTTGTGTAGCACCTCATTACATACAAGTATCAAACATGATGTGTTTTTAGTGCAGTGTATTACTATAAGCAAAAATAATAATCAATTTATTATTATTGTTAAGTTTAAAAGTGTAATTCAAACTGCACATTACACATAATACAAACTATTAATATAAATTTTATGGAGCTAGGGAACCCTCTGTATGCAAGTCTGACTCACACTTGGCCAGTTTTTACAAACAAATCTGTTTCAATATTGATATTCTCAGTGGAATTGTATGTTTCAGTTGGCGCTTATTCAAACCAACTTTGTTATAGACAGTTTGAAAAAGATCTACCCTGACAAGGAATTCACTATTGGTAAGCGGTATTCCGTGTGGCACCGGATTAAGAATAGCGTCACTCCATTTCTTTCCGTGGATGTCGTAGAAGGCGACTAAGGAAATCAATTACCTGGAGACGGGCAGCAGCGTCTTACTCAGATTCCAACCGCATACTGCGATCGCCAACCCGCCTGCCAAGCGTGGCGATTATGGCAAAACCCGTCATGGTTATAAAAACCACGAAGGAGGCCTATGTCCTGCAGTGGCCGTTAAATGGCTGATGATGATGATGATGATGAAGCGGTATTTAGAAAATGTAATAATAATAATAACAAGTGGCTCATTCCATGGTGACAGTGTGACATTTTAACTTACATTTTTACCCATAATTCTTTTTGATTTCGATAATGTCTTACAATTTTACCACAGTATGATAGATTTGGATTATATTTAGTAAAATAGAAAGCAAATATTCACGCAATTTGTTTTATTAAAATTTGTCAATGATTTTAATCTCTGTGACGGGTGTGATGCTTAAGAAAACTAAATGAATTAACTAAACAAGCATGATTCACATTGATTCTGCTATGATGTATATGTTACAGTCATAGTGATTAAATAGCTATTATACATAATGACTGGTCATTATATATAAAAGCCAAATTCACTAGACAAAGTAATAAATTATTATGCTAACGTTTTATTTTGGCAAGTGTTATATAGCAAATAATTGTTTGATTAAATTTATATTTCGCATTTTGTTTGTTAGGTCAGTACACATAAGCAAAAATAGGTTCGAAGTTCCAGGATGGAGCGGAGCGCAGCGACGCTCCATCCTGAAACTTCGGGTGTTAGTTCTTTTTTTTTATATAAAAGCGAAAAAAAATATTTCACTAAAAAACTTAGTTTTGTGTCAAACTTAAACAAGGTTGGTGCATGGAAAAGTCATAGGTACCCTACATTATAATATGGCAAAACGTGGGATACCGCAGTTTTTGCCAAACGATACTTTTGACTGAATAATGCTTGTTAATTATCACTTTATCTAAACTGAGTAGACATTATATATAATGACTAGACAATATATATAATATCCAGATTTATTACTTTGGCTGTAACATATATATTTATTTATTTATTGGAGTAGTTAAGCAATTAGTGAATGAAAATTCTTCTATAATTTTTTCGAAACTATAATTCTTTTTGACTTAGGTATATTTGATATTATAGACATTACATCCAAAATTTAACTGTGACAGGTGTGACCGGAAATTGTGACAGGTGTGACAAGTACAGGTAAACATTAAAAATATTCAATTTTTATTTTTCAAAGATGATTTTATAAAGTTATCAGAAATCCTATCGCTTTTCACAACTAATAAAAGTGTAGGCAAGAGATCTAAAGTTAATGTCATAATGCAGTTTTTTTTTGCAGGTATTGTTTAAATTAGGAAACTTTGGTAATTATTATAGATAATAAAATGTATTCAATTTAACTTAGTGTGTATAAAAAATTACAAATTTAAAAAAAAATATAATATTGTAAGACTATTCGGGTAGCGATTACCGTGGAATGAACCGATTGTAACATTCGCAACATAATATAAGCAGTCTATATTATATTATGTCCCACAAATTATGTTTGCATGAAACAAATGAAGGCCTATTTTAAATGCCCCACAGCAGTGCACAGGACCATTATAAAAAAAACTTTTTCTTACATTAAGTTACATAAACTCACCCCTCTATCCCGCAGGGGTAGACAGAGACCAGGGTTTGCCACTTGCCGCGATCCTGACAGACCTCTTTTGCTTCATCAACATTCATTAGTTGTTGCATGCACGCACACCTCGACTGTCCCAAAAAGAAACACGAAAGAAAATGTAAGCGATTTTTTTTTTTTTTCAAAACCGAGATATTCCCGCTATTGGTTACTGGAACCAACTAGTGACCAATAGGGGTATTTCTCTGTTTTGAAAAAGAAATTCCGTTACTGTGTTTCTGTTTGGGACAACCGACCTGTTTCGGGTACTTTTTCTTTACTGTATACTGGGTGTTTTATTTTAATGCATGCTAATATATTTTAATGCATGCTAAATATATTTTGTTATTTAAGATTATTGACATATAAGGGCTATTTTTATTTTCATTTTCATATACTGGGTGTTTCCGAAAGGGTGTTTTCATTCGTCAATACAGCCAACATTAATTTCTGAAAACGACTGAAATATCTAAAGAATATCAGCTGTTCGAAAATCTAATTTGCTCTATCAAATGTTAATTTGTCCCAATAAAAGTCTTTCTTCTTCTTCTTCAAATAGCTGATGTATTTATCAACATTTTAGAGTTGTTCTAATAATAAAAGTTTTTTTTTATTGTTGAGTAGAATCCCTTTAAGTTTCACCAGACCCTTCTGGAACACCCCCTAAAATAGGCAAAAATCTCGTGAACCAACCTCCCCTTCCATATTCCAGTGAGCATGTCAACACTGGGAGACCGCATCCTGGACATATCCTTGCCAAAGATTGGGGAGAAGTCTCTCTTCACCAAAGACCTGGAAGATGCCCTGAGGAGTAACGCAGTGGACTTTGTAGTCCACTCTTTGAAGGATCTGCCTACCTCCCTGCCTGATGGCTTGGCTATAGGAGCTGTATTTGAAAGGTAATATGAGTCACAGTAATAATATGGACGAGATTAGCAGAGGACTATTGTTTTAAACTTGTTAGACAGTAGCATGCATTTCCAATCCATCAGCCTCACAATAAATAAAACAAAAATATAGAGGACTAATCTCTATGATATATCAGCCTACATTCGCCCACTCGTTTCACAAAATTCGAGTGATTTATTTTTAATATACATACTTATTTGAAACGCAATGTGGCCAAGATTTGGCGAAAAGAAATAAATAAATAAAGTTATTCTGTTCATACTAAATACATAAGCAGCCTATATACGTCCAACTGTAGGGCACAGGCCTTCTCTCAGAGAGAGAGTATGGGCTTAATCACCACGCGTGCCCCCCGCTGATTGGCGAACTCAAGCGCTGTGGTATGTGAATAGCTCAGACACTCAGGTTTCCTCACGATGTTTTCCTTCACAGTTAGCGAGTGGTATTGCTACTATAACTTCACGAATGTACATAACTTAGAAAACAAAGGTACATGCCCGCACTGGGAATCGAACCTGGGTCTCTCGCTTCCGAGTCCAATGTTAAATGCTAAATATTCTCAATCAATATCATTGGTATGGATTCTTGGTAAAGTAAAGACCCCAAAAAGACCAGGTCAATGCCAAGATGATGATTAAAAATACTGACCTTCATTTGTTTGCTCAGCTAATTAGACACCTAATTGTTAAAGGATATCAGTAATTGTTAACAGGATGTGTATTATTTTCAACATGCGTTTGCCCCACCTATGTATTTGATTATATAGTTACTCGTGTATGTTTATCATCATCATCATCATCAGCCATTTGACGCCCACTGCAGGATATAGGTCTCCCTCATGGTTTTCATAACCATGAGGGGTTTTGCCATAATCGCCACGCTTGGCAGGTGGGTTGGCGATCGCAGTAGATATATAGAATCTCAGGAAGACGCTGCTGCCCATCTCCTGGTAATTTATTTCCATAGTCGCCTTCTACGACATGCACGGGAGGAAATGGAGTGACGCTATTCTTAATCCGGCGCCACACGGTGTATTTTTATACCTGGTCTTAATACATAGGATATACTTCCTGAAATCATTACGAACATTTCTTCTTCTGGGAGAATAAACGACTAAAGGACATATTTAAATTCAAAATCGCACTTTTTTGCGTATTTTGGCAGAAATGCATTTAGTAAATGTAGTATACCTTCATAAGTAACCTATATACGTCCCACTGTAGGGCACAGGCCTTCTCTCAGAGAGAAAGTATGGGCATAATCACCACGCGTGCCCACCGCGGATTGGCGATTTCAAGCGCTGAGGTATGTGAATAGCTCAGACACCTAGGTTTCCTCACGATGTTTTCCTTCACCGTTAGCGAGTGGTATTGCTACTATAACTTCACAAATGTACATAACTTATAAAGAAAAGTCATAGGTACATGCCCGCACTGGGAATCGAACCTGGGTCTCCCGCTTCCGAGTCCAATGTTCTACCCACTCGGCTACCACAGGCTTGGCAGTATACCTACCAAACATTTTTTTACGTAGCCTCCTGTTGGGCAAATGCCTCCCTCCTCAAGTTTAACGGTCCTTGGGCATCCTCTACCACACCGGAAAAAAAACTTCTAATAATCTCAGGCTAGGGTTTTCATTTCTGAGATACCTACATACATGTTTATACTTTATTTCAGGGAAGATCCAAGAGATGCACTGGTCTTACGGGAAGAGTTTAAGGACAAGACTTTGGCGACATTGCCAGGGGGCGCTGTTGTAGGTGAGCTACAGAATGGGTCGGAACGTCTGCTCCCGTATTTCGCGCAATCCTGAATAGAAATCAGAAGTCATATTTCCACGTGAAGAATTTACGTTCTGTTTGTTGAGTGTCAATGTACAATTTACCCGCTGCCTTCGGGTCGAGTTTGTAGTGGAGAAAAAAAACATCACTCTCACTATTATTCTCAAATCGTATTAACCGCCAATCCGCGGTGGGCACGCGTGGTGATTAATCACCATAAGCTTAAGCCCATACTCTCTCCCTGAGAGAATGCCTGTGCCCTACAGTGGGACTTATATAGGCTGCTTATGTTTATGTATTAAGTATGTACATTAGTTGGTACGTATACCTACCTAACAAGATCCTATAAGTGCAATGCTTATGGACTATGTGATATCTCGGAAAATATCACTCCTACGTAAAAGTGGTGTATCAGAAAGTTGTAGGAAATGTGTCTATACTTAGAAAAGTAGAAAAACACCAATGTGGCCAGAAAAACACCAATGTGTTCGACGACCTCGTGGCGCAGCGGTAGTGCATCTGCATACCATGCGAGAGGTCCTGGGTTCGAATCCCGGCTGGGGACAAAAAAAAACTCCAGGTCTTGGATGTTTACATGTGTGTGATGTCGTTGTTTCTGGTTCCCACAACACAGGGTATCCTAGTGTGGGGCCAGACGCAATGTATGAGCTTGTATGTAAATGTTTATTTATTTATTTATTGAGTTTTAGGAAAACCATCGACTAAAAATAACATGATAAAAAGGTTTGTATTGTATTTATATTGTTTGTTTATACAAGGTGGGCCAAAAGAAGTCATCCGATGTTGTTTGGCTCTGTTTTTTTTCTAAACGAAAAACTTTGATTCTGTTTTTTGATTATGTTTATTTGAACCTTTAGAATTTTATTTGTCAAGTCGAGAAGATTATATCGGCCAAATGGGCGCCGTCACAATTGATTGCCATACGGGCTCGTTTTATGGCATTTTTCATCACTTCGGCGAGAACTTCGGGTGACAGATTCTCGCATTCGTGTCGAATGTTGTCCTTGAGGGCTTCCAGTCTCGGGCTTGTTCACGTAAACACGGGACTTCAAAAAACCCCACAAAAAAAGTCTGGAACGCTTAAATCGGGCGATCTTGCGGGCCATTGCAAATCGCCAAAACGAGAGATGAGGCGACCCGGGAACGCTGCCTTCAGAATATCGGTTGTGGCTCGCGCAGTGTGTGCCGATGCTCCGTCCTGTTGGAACCACATGTCACTCAATCCTAATTCGTCCACTTGCGGCAGAAAAAACTCGGTCAACATGGCCCTATAGCACGCACCGTCCACTGTTGTCGTTTGGCCAGCGGTATTCTCGAAAAAAGATGGCCCGATGGCATGGCGGCGATATTCTCGGCAGAACGGGCGCTCCGCGGCTGGCCACTCTTGGCAACGTCTCGTGGGGTCCCATACTCTTCAAGGTTGGTGGCCAAACGGCGCAGTGTTTGCGCAGTCGGTGTCGGACGGCCGGGGAATCGGCGACGGAATTCGCGCTGCGCCAACACCACAGACGAATTGTTACGCAAAAAAATAGACACGATTATTCCGCGTTCTTGGGGAGTGTATCGCTCCATGGCTTGTTCACTTGTATTCTGCATCTGTCTAGTCCACAAATGTCAAAACAAATTTGACATTGGCGGCCACTTGCAAAAATGAGAGCATCTTCCAATTGGGTGATTTCTTTTGGCCCACCTTGTATATATTTATATGGACAGCACCCGTTCACGAGCAAAGTGCAGGAGTCAGCCATCGCCCGGTCTCAAACATATTAGAGGGAGATAAAGGAACAATTCCAATCGTCTAACCTTAGATTGACGTGTCATGCTTCTATGCGTAGATCTGTCAAATTCCATACTAATTGCTACCACAAACATCAGGATTTGGTGCACATAATTAGGTCTAAGAACCTGGGTTCAGATGAAAGTTGCATTTGATCCCGAGCGAGGGACATTTGAAATACGTAAATGCCGGGCTCAGACGTTCCCTCAAAAAATGTAATACATTTGAACCGGATTCCACACAACACAATCACTTATAACTCAAATCCCCAAACTTTCCGTAAGTATTTACCTACCTACAATCAGTATATACAAGTCCAGTGAGATGTCATCTGTCTAGCACGGATTACAACTTCCTTATGTAAATGTTTCTTTCGTGTTGTACAATAAAGTAATTACTTCATCATCATCATCATCAACCCATTATGTCCCCACCGAGGGGCACGGGTCTCTTCCCTGCGGAAGGTATAGGCCATACTCCACCACGGGGGCCAAGTCCGGATTGGTGGAGGCTTGTAGACTAGTGGCTCGTCTACTGTCAGAAGTTGTCAAGCCGCCCTAAGGCCTCTGACTTGGCTTAACGACTGCCATCTATCGACGGCAGCCGGCACCAACAGATTAACGTGCCTTGCGAAGCACGGAACCGCTCGGAAAAATGCCACTAGCGTTAGGCATAGACGGCGACCCATCCATGCACTGAACGCGCCCTGTGTTGCTTAACCTTCGTGATCGTTTAAGATCACTCAGGCGGCCGGGGCTACGAGCGACGAGCGATGTAATTACTTACATATTAAGATTAGTTTCACTCAGGTTTGAGGACTACCAACTTGATAAACATTATTATTGCTTCCTGTATTTTATCTATTTCTATCAACGGTTTGTTTATATGTAGGCCAAAGCTGGATGAAATCAAATACAACTTAGAAATAGAATCGATAGGTACCGACACACGATAATCAATAAGCGACAATGTAAATATAAATACTCTTTTCTACGCTTCATTCCCGCTGAACAGTGGATACGAATCGTAAGGTGGAAATTAATAGAGAGGTTTCCGTCTCGGCCTAAGTGTAAGTGACATTAATTATGTAACAGACATTGAAATGAAATGAGTTTGTTTACATGAGATGTCCTACATATGGTAAGATAAGTATTTGGCTCTACACATTTCACCCTTAAAGGCATGCATTATACTCTAACTCAGATTACATGTCAAAATTACTTAAATCATATT
Source organism: Yponomeuta malinellus (assembly GCA_947308005.1). Classification (NCBI taxonomy): domain Eukaryota; kingdom Metazoa; phylum Arthropoda; class Insecta; order Lepidoptera; family Yponomeutidae; genus Yponomeuta; species Yponomeuta malinellus. Next base: position 5,095,741 of record OX371020.1, on the reverse strand, counting down.
TACAAATCATAACGTACCTTACGTAGGTGTATATGCAACCAAATACTATTTACATTATTGTTTTATCATATTTTTTATAATATTAATATGTTTTAGAGAAAGAAACTCGCCCACAGTGTAGTAACATACCTACATCTTATAGCCACTTGTGCAAGGCAAACGTTTTGTTTTGTCTCTGGAACCTTACTACAAATTTTTATATGCGTTTCCCCATAGCTTAAATGCATACCTCAAAACTGAAGCCACATAACCGTGGTATGTGTAGGTACATCAGAAGTTTTTTTCAGTCAGTCATTTTTAAAGAGCCTTAAAAATGTGTCCTTTTCTATTTCCTCATTTAATTACCCCGTGTAGGTATGCGAATGACCAGAGACCGGAAAAGATGGCGAGGGTGGCTTGACGGTGAAGAGGCCTATACCCAGAATTGGTTGATGATGATGATGATATAACTATACAGCCCATGAAAGACGGCCTGTTGTGCATAGGCCTCTTCACCGTCCCGCCAACCTCGCCGGTTCCCTGCTAATCTCGTCCATTGTCCTCCTGCCTTCTTAATGTCACCGACCCCTTGGGCATGCGGCCTACCCACCGAACGACGGCTAGTTCATAATTATGATTAACCCCAGGAACGTCCTCCCTCCGCCGCACCGCACAGCTGCACGGGTCCTTCCCCCACCTGAAGGTGGTGGACGTGAGGGGTAACCTCAACACCAGGCTGAGGAAACTGGACGCGCCGGACGGAGAATACGCAGCTCTTCTGCTGGCCAAGAGCGGCTTGAGCCGGATGGGCTGGGACGCGAGGATCAACAGGGTGGGTTCATTTTTTAGTCCAGCGATTGCTATATTGGGTTCCGCGGAACCTAAGGGCTCCGTGGAAAAGACATTGGGGTTTCACGAATCACATTTGTTACTGAATCTTTGGTTTGTTTAAGGCCGTCAGCGCAAAAGTGGCCTAACCCACAATTTTTCATATTCGTAATTATCTACTTCAATTTATTTTAAACATTAATAATTTTTTATGCAAAACCGGCCTATCCCTAGTTTCACCCATGGATAACAGATGGCGTTGCAGACATTATTTTTGCACGTACTGTTTTTGCCTACGAAGCAGACTATGTACTCAACACAGATTGTTCTGTGGTATTCAATTTAAATTCATGAAAATGTATAGCTCATTATCTCCATAGTAACTATGACTTGGGCCACTTTTGCGCTGACGCCTCATTTTTATTGTTAAATAATTTCTTTAAACGGGGGGTGTAAAGTAAAAAAATATTTATTGCCACCAACAATAAAGGGCAAGATCGAATGTGATCAAATTCGGCGATTGTGCAGGCAGCTACTAATGAATCATGATGAAGCGACAGACCGGGGCAAGGCACTCCACTTCTTCGTTACTTTTATATCTGTCACTCACACTCTACTTCTCCAGTATGTTACGTTACTTTTGTATATGGCACTCAATTACATCGCATCCGTCCATTGCTGGACATAGGTCCGTTCATTGCTGGCATTCTTTCCTGTGCAGTACCTTTGTAGGTACACACTTCGCCGTGCCAAACTACTAAACCTGTAAGTGCGCAGCGAACTAAAGAAGGTTTGGAATCCCCTGCTTTAGAAAATGAATCCCAAGATACTTACTAACCGTCCGTCCCAGGTGCTACCGTGCTCAGAGATGATGTACGCAGTGGGGCAGGGCGCACTTGCTGTGGAATGCCGCTCCGACGACGCAGCTCTACTGACGATGCTGACGCCCTTCAGCCACGCTGAGACGTACTGCCGAGTGCTAGCCGAGCGTGCCTTTTTGAAGACTCTAGGTGAGCGCGTTGGGATGCCTTGTAATAATACAAATCATGCCAATTTATTATTTGTGAAACATGCGTGTACATAAAAGTTTCAGCGTGCTAAAGGCCTTATACATCTCTGTTACATGATTTATTCATCGTCGAGTGCAACTCCTACCTCTACTACAAGGTGATTTTGAATTCGTTAGCAAAATTTTACGTGGCTAGGAACATTTTGTCTACTATACACCGCTGGTTAAGAGTATCAAGCCGGCAATCTTCGTGGCTTCGAATCTGGGAAAACATCAATAGGTCGTCCACTTTTAAGAGACTATGTTATGGATATTGTTAACTAGATCATTGATTAAAATCGTAAAATAGAGTGGACCATTTATTGAGGTACATCAGAGAAAACAGACATTAGCTGCGATTAATCCCTCTTTAAGCCTAACTACGATTTGACCAACTGCAGCACGTTACCGTGGAGCCCGAATGCTTGCATTTTCTGCACATGATTTGGTGATTAACCTTTTCAAATGCTTTCGACTGCTGAAATCCTTTTATATTGCATCTACCTACTTGAAGTCGGTTTCGTTTAACGATTTCAAAATAAAATTAGAGTATTCACGGAGATTCGATGTTGCTGACTTGCCTTTAAAAAAGCCTTGTTGTCGCGGCACGATTTGTTTGTCTACAGGGACGTATAAAGCATCATAGAAAAAACCATGTTCTATTTTCTCAGCTAAATATGTGAGTGGTTGACCAAAAATGGACCTGGAGGGATTGGATTTTTTTTTTATTTGTGTTTTTTAATCTGTGGTATTTTAGCTTTGTTTCGGTCTAACCAGAATATTTTTAGGTGCCGTAGTTATTTTTTTATAATTTTTTTTTTGTGAGCCGAGGCAGTTTTGGAAACCTGTTTTACAAGAAACTTCAAACGCGATTTTCTCGAAATCAATTATTTTCCCCTTAAGGTCCCTTTTTGGTCAACCACTCACATATTTTTTCATCCGGCAGGCGGCGGCTGCAGCGCGCCCGTCGGGGTGTCCACAACACTCAAACCCTTCGAAACCGAGTTCAAACTTTCTATATCCGGCGCAGTTTGGAGTCTCGACGGCACTAAGAAGATTCACCACAAAATGGAGCACCAGTTCGCACAGATCAAGAGAACCTCCAAGCACAAACTTAGTCCCACAGAGGACAGCGATCATAAAAAAGTCAAGATCGATTCAGGCAACGGTTCAGAAGGTTCTAATCATGTCAATCCCATAGAAGAGCTCAATAGGAAAATCAGTGAGAATCAGTCTAGTTGTGAAGACACTAGAACTCAAGAAGAGATAGAACTTCTAATGAAGGTCCATGTGTTTTGTGGTATGACAGACAACTGTAACGTACCAATGGATGTTATAGTAAAGTGTGAGAGTATAGGCAAAGAATTGGCGAACGTATTGATAGAGAAAGGAGCTTTAGAAGTTATGAAGGTGACTCAGGATTATATTAGGAGTTCTGCTGGGCAGAAGTCTTGATATTACAGTATATTTATATTATTATTCGGTGCTATATTGACTCGAACAGAGAGCTTTCTGTGGAAAATATATAGGTAGTTTATGCAGCCTAGATCAAATCAAAATATATGTGATATGTCATGTCTACATAGAAATCATTGCGAATCTGATCAATACAAAAAACATTGAATACGAAACTAAACTAGTTTCGGGTCTGTGTTATACAGGATTACACATGGATTATAAAAAGAACTACTCACCTAAATCAGTTCACGTGTCTAGAAGTTGAACCCTGAAAACAGGTCAATCTGTTTCGTTTGGCCGGTCATGTACAAACAGCGTTCTTACAAGTATTCACGACTGCCAAAACTGTCCTTTTACATATATCGCACACCCGGAGAAACAACGACGGAATGTGAAAAATGGGCTAAGTATAGTAGTTATATTATATTGTTTTTGTTGCATGGTTGCACTAACCCGTGCTGAGGACATTTTTAGCCTCTAAATAGGTTTTTAAAGTATAGTAGTTAACCGACACAATTGAATTTATATTAATTCCAGTCAAACGACGCTTTATACATTATTAAATATACTGATTCATTCTACTGACATGATTATGTTCACTGTATTTTGAGGGGACATTCTAACAATGATTTAGAAACATATTGTACTAGTATTGAAAAAAAAAAAATACGCGTGAAAACATTTTTTACCCACAATTACTTCACTTAAGCACAAACAAACAATATCAGGACGAAAAGTAATAAAAAACAAAAAAGCGTCTGGTGGTCGGCACCGGACATATTGTTTTTTTAATTGTTCGGACGACAGACTCGTAAGCATTAAGGTAACATATTGGAAACCATTTTTTAACGTTATGGTACTTCCTACCACTTCGAATTTGGATTCAGTTTGGAGCCAAAGGTTGAAAATCACGAATATGTTAAACCATTACCTACTGATAAATCATCAACAATACAATGAAAACAACATTCTCTAAAATATTGCTCAGGATTTCAAAATGACTGTAGTTTCTGTGAAACCATTGTCAAAATGTTCTATTTGCAAAAATAGTACATTGTTCACCGAGAGGAGAAAGTGACCGATTACCGTAGAGGGTGTCGTTTGAAGCCCGAGCCGTAGGCGAGTAGTATAAAAAATATTACTTCGTTGTTATTCCGGGTAAGCGATATGTTAGATGATTTATATAAGGTCTAGGGGCAACTTCTAGCTACACTAGATAGCCGAAGTGACCACTTAGACGCTGTAGTGCCTGAGACATATTTTTAAATGGCTTGCCCAGTACCTATATCATCATCAGCTTAGAAAATAAAACGGGAAAGTAAATACATGTACTTACTTAAGTTTTTAAAGCGCCAAAATGCAGACTGGTAGGTTTTGTTGGATCACCGGACCGCGTTTCATGAAACTACATTCATAGTTTATTATAACATTCTGTTAAATGTGAAACTAACAGCTTTGACGTTCATTTAGTAAACATTTTGTTTTTATAGTGAAAAAATTAAAAATTCGATGTAAATTGCATAGCAGTCTTTGTTTGTTTACTTCTTAGTTTGTGGGTAAATTGGCTTTGCAATGTACATCGAATTGTCAAAGTAAACCATGAATTTTATTGTAGTTTTATGAAATATGAACCTGCCATAGCTATCTTCTGATTTTATCAAGGCGTTGTAGTTATTATTGTGACTGTTTAAGCATTGTTTTCGGAATGTATTCAAGTTCTTCCATATTTTGCCTTTCGCAATGTAGCTCGAATTCAAGTTTTATTTCGCAAAGAGATTCGATTTAGGAGACAATTTTACATGAATATTATGAACAATTATGTTATATTGTATTGTTGCTAAGTTAGTAGTTAAACATTATTTAGAGGGGTCACTATTGGTTATGACAGTGTTTAAGTTTTATTTGTTAAATAAATCTGTCAATGACGTGGGAATACAGTCTTATTTTTAGTTAGGTACACAATTGCAGAAGAGCCATAGGTATTCAACAAGGCTCCACGAAAAGTCACATATTTTGTGCACTTTATGTCCAAGACTTGAGTTTTCATGTACCATGCATCTTTGTATATTTTTCAAAGAATCTGAAAAAGCGATAAAAGAGTAACAAAAGACACGGACTGTTTTGTACAATACTTTTATTTCACAATAAAATCTCAATCAAAACTCACAAGCATACTCAACCAGTTCTGTGAACTCAAAACAAAACTAAAACTAACAATAACTACTAACTCCCACAATTGCGCCAAAAATGCCTACAAAAGTATGCAGACTGACGACTGACAAAAGGAATTCGAAACTAATCAATACAGCTATAACATGGTCACAATATCTGTGCACCTAACTCGATGACGTAACGTCAGCGCTCTGGTACAGTGTGCAAAATCAACCAAATTATGAAGACGCGTATCGGCAACGTAGGCGCTAACCGTACTGATGCGACGGGGCGAGCGCGGCTTGGTGAAGGGAGAGGCAAGAAGGCAATCGAGTCGCATTCCACACAGGTGCAGATATAGTAACTGTATTATGCGTTCAAACATACATCGCAAACAGCTTGCGTCCACGTCAGTGTCGTAGCTAAGGTCCCGAGCACCCATCTCTAAATTCCGTGCACCAAATCCTGACGTGTTCCATCAAATCATTTTCCGTTTGTTTACTTAGGCACTACTGGTTGTGCTATGGGAGACTTCTCTCCCGTATATCTTAATTACCAAAGAATTAAGTCAATCCACTTGGAATCCTTCAGGATTTGGTGCGCGATTAGGCGGCAGGGCAAGATTTGAATTTGCGACCCCAAATATTTTGCATGAGCCATTGAATGCATAAAGCATCTAATATTTTATGTACATCATTTTTTCTCTTAAAAATAAGGTTATTATTCGTACTGCAGTGGCCCGCAGGCTGCTTAGCCCCCAGCTACGACGCTGGTGCGCGCAATCATGTTATTTTACTTTTAAGTCAATGGAAACGCGCTTGTTTTCATTTACGCCCGACGCGTAATTTGTTTGAAGTTTGAGCGCAACTTCCCGCTTCGTGGGAATCCCTTAACAATTCACAAACCGCACCTTGATTTCCTTAACGTCACTAAACGAAATACACACATCTTCAGCGAAGATGTCATTCTTCAGTTAAAACTCATGCGTTCCGCGAGAAAGTACCTAACGACACAATGCCATCTAGGGGGTTTTTAGTCAACTATTCAAACCAGTGTCTTCAGCAAACATAGGCCCGAGATTGTAGGTTAGATGGCGGTACTTACCTCCATTTTGATTTTTGTTTAGTGACGTTAAGGAAATCAAGGTGCGACGCTATTGCAACAATTTGGAGCAAAATGGCGGTACGGTTCAGAGTGCAATTTTTGTCATAGCCCATGTCCATTTGAGACAATTTGCCCGAAAACTCACGGGAATATTCTCAACAATCGCGGGAAAGTACTTTGGCTTGATTACATACATCCGTTGGCGAGAATTACAATTATACCAATATTCCAGCTACACAAATTAACGTTGATGTATAAAAAGTAGGCACTATATTATTGTAAAAACGATAGCTCAAAGCACAAAATGGCCATAAGTTAAATGTAAAAGTTAAAATAAATACAACATTAGTCTAAAAAGATACGTTTTATGAGTGAAACGTTTGAGCTATCGTATTTCTCTCGAAAATTGTTACGTGATGATGCATTTGTTTAAACATTGTAAGCAATATTAAGGTTAAAAATACGCATCTAACATAACTATTTTCCATTCATTCAAAGTTTATTCTGCTGTTGTCACTGTTATTTTGATTTTTCAGCAACTCCATTTGAATTATGTGGACTACTGTAAACAATTTGTGGATTTATTGCAACAAAAAACATACCTCTCGTATGTCGATGTGTCGAAAAAAAAAAAACTTCGAAATTTCCCAATTCGAATTCAACATTATTATTTAACGGTAACGCCTAACTCTCTCATGTTGAAAAATAAAACTGGTATTATTACGCGCATATCATCGTTAATCGCTTTAATTCCATATTAAAGCCATTTCGATGACCGCGCGTAGTATACTGATGGATGCCTCACTCTATAGGTAATTGAAAAACGAAAATCATAATTGGTGTCCCTGTTCCACCTGAAACATCTGTTCAGGGCGTGAAGTTATCATTTAGGAAGACTAACAGCTAAACAAAATTGCGATGCACTATATTAATAATTACTATACACGATATTGAGCCTTAGTGAGCTCGCTGGAACGAAGATCAGAGACAGATTGCTAGAAGCGGCTGGATAAGGACAGCCGAGGACAGAAAGCGGCGCGCCGCTCGCCTTATGTCCAGCAGTGAATGAATATGAGATGAATTAGGTTGGAAGCCTCAAATATAAATAGGCTTTTTGAATTATTTTGTTATCTGCAATCAGTCCTATGACTATGAGCAGATGTGTTCCTTGAGAAGTCACATGTAGAGTGTGCCCTACAGTGAGGGCATCTACTCGTTTATGTAGCCTAGAGATAGAGGCGCTCCTGCAGCTCTAATATGTGATGATAGAAATAGGTGAGATAAAACGCAGACAGTGAGTGTAGATATAAAAAACTAACAAACCCTATGAGCAAGGCATCGATTCTATCTTTTAACTCGTTACTAAAGCAGCATAGTTCCTCTTGGTGTCTCTCCGAACCTCAGCAGTAGGCAGAACATGGTGACCTCCGGGATCTACTCAACATCTTCCTCTTGGAGTACATTTCCGGAGCCCTTCATGGAAGCCCGGAGACGCTCAGACACCTCGGGGAGCTTCTTCAGGAGTAGGTGGAAGATCGGCGCAGGCATCGTTTGTTGAAGAACCTGGAGTATTACGAAAATATTGTTAGTCTCGGCGGAATACCACAATACGGGACTGTTTATTTACTGTTTTTAATTACATGCCAAACATGGAGGTAGAGGTTGTAGGAAAATCGTCGAGGGCAGAAAGAAGTGGCGTGTTTTGCCCTATGCCTATCAGTAAGACACAAGAACATACCCCGAGCAACTGCTGGGTCTGTCCGCAAACAGCCACAGCCTGTCCAAGGTGCTCCACGCCCGCCTCCAGATCCCCAGCCGCTAGCAACTCCTCGCCAAGCTGGATCTGAAACCAAGCAGCAGTACTCTCACGGAATGAACGAATTGTACATACAACTATGCTGAATTCTAAGTATGGTTATAAGCTTAGTATGTCCCTACAAACTGCTGTTCAAAGGCGAACGCGCACATAAGCGGGTCAAGCAGCGCGTAGTACGAACCGAACTTCAGAATTTTTGTATGAAACCTTATGGAACCTCGCCCACCACCACGCGCCGCGTTGGGCGAATTTGGAATGAAAAAATTTTGAAGGCTCCCAATGACTTCTGTGCGGACGACTCGTTTGCTGGATAGATGTGCATTCTCCTTAAAAGTTTAGTACCATACCTGCTGCAGGAAGAATCGCTGCATGGCTTCATGATCAGACATGTCCGGGAGCACCGTTGTATTGGACACATTCTGTTTCACCTGCCGACCTGAAAGACACAAATTACACGTGTAAATAGTGCACAAGTAAATTATTTCTTGTCTTGCAACCTTGATTGGTTAGAGTATTAACAAATCTATCCATTTAGCGCCAGATTAAGAATAGCGTCACTGCATTTCCTCCTGTGGATGTCGTAGAAGGCGACTAAGGAAATAAATTACCAGGAGACGGGCAGCAGCGTCTTCCTGAGATTCCAACCGCATACTCCGATCGCCAACCTGCCTGCCACACATGGCGATTATGGCAAATCCACTCGTGAGTTCATCATCCCGTTAGAGGAAGGCCTATGTCCTGCAGTGGGGGTCAAATGGCTGATGATGATGTTAATAAATAACACTGGACTAATAACCATCAAAACATGGATCCTATACAACGAGTCTAGCTTCCTCATTGTACAGTCATGATAATCAACCTGAATTTGAATAATATATTTCTTTAACATAAAAATTACCCACAGTAATATAGGTACAGGATGGGAATATTTGCTGTTTGTCAGCTGTTGATTGTACTTGTAATAATAACATAGGGTCCAACTGCTCATAGGTAGGTGGCACATTCAACAACAGACCTTCTAAATCTTTGTTGCAAAGTCACCTATAATGTAAGTGAGTGTGGTTTCACACATGATAAGGTTGATGTGCCATGATTGACGTACCAAAGAGACTATGGTAAAATTCATACTAAAATATTAGATAATCACTGGCATGGATATCTAATATTGGAGTATGAGTTTGAAAGTCACTCAATAATTGGCGAATTAACAAAACATTATTTTTGTGAATACACCAAATGCAACAAACATTGTAATGTGGATGGTCTCACTCTGATTTAGTTCAGTCCATTAGTGCATTCCGATTTCCGTCACCCAACTCGGCATACTTACTAAGAGACCCAGAGATACATATTGAACAATAATCAACCCTGATGCATAATAGTTAAGACCAGTGTGACATTGGCACAGTCATATTCAGGAAACATTGATTGCTAGAATACATGGCTTTTTTCAGCTCAATTTTTTGTGGCCCTTTTTCATTTATACTGAACTCCAACTTATGATCCTGCTTGCAATAAATTTGCTAGCTCTTTTGTTTGCAAAAACGTTTCTAAATGTGTAAACTGTAGACGCAGCCTTGAAATGAAAAAAATTTACTAAATAAATTGAGGAGCGTTTTCACAAAACGATACATTTGAAAAAGTTTTTTTTTTCAATAGAAGGTTTTATGTGTTTATTGCTCTATGGGTATGAAATTTTAATAAATGTAAGCGTATATTTTGTTGGTATTTTACTTCTTTAATGTTTACTTACTTATAAAATATAATAAGCTATATAACTTAAGGAAATAAGGAGATCACAAAACTACGAGTTTTTTCAAATTTGGTACATCTGCTGTTGAAGTCTTGGTTTGATAAAACCCCCATACAAATAGTTTATATTCCGAGCCATGTTATATTACAGGTTTTTCGTCATCGTAGTTTCGTCGAATATTGTCATCGTCACAACCAGAACCCTGGAGCACATCTGCATAAAATGCCTGAGCATCAGGGTCATCAGAAATGTCACAAAATTTTAGCAGAATTTCCATGTCTTCCTTCTTCTTTGATGAGATCATATGTATCGCTTATAGAAAATTCGTTAGTACTATCATGTTCAGCTATAGACAGTGTTCGAAACAGCAAAAAAAATCATTTGATTTTTTGTTTGTTGTATCGCTTTGTGAAAACGCTCCTCAATTATTATAATTAGGTCACCAAGATCTACCTTCTCAGGTGTCTAGAATTTACAGAAAGCTAGGATAGCATTTACTTAGGATTTAACACCCATCCTGCTGCCAATGACTATTTTTGTTTGGCCCACAAACGGCCGCCGCACCGATGTAAATAGTATCTAATACATAATATAGGTGTGGTCTACAAGTCTGGGATAGAAGAGTTGATCTTCACGCAAATATGATTTGGTTAAAAAAAAAAAAATTTGAACTGTTTATTTTATAAAGATGAACAATAACATGCCAGTATTAGTGAGTAGATTCAATTCTTCTGACCAAGTTCAAGTTACTGTTCCACCTACGATGTATCAGATACTACAAAATCAACTGAGTAATTACTTACCCACCTAGTCATACATCTCTGATTAAATGTATGACAAAAGTTTGACTATCTAGTCAATACTAAAACACACAATGGTATGAGTACAAAATTATAATGATAGAGGGTATAGGCATGACTGAGGAATGTCAGGGTTGTATTATATGGCACACAAGTCAATGTCAACAAAGTACACATACGTGACCGACCGGTTACACAACCGAATCACCATTTAGATTAACTGAACCAATTTCTTGATGCGTGAGGCACAAGGAAATCATTCAATAAATGCGAAAGTTATGACAAAATTATAGGTTACAACCACATCGTTTTGTAGTGTATGTTACGAAACGATAAGACTCGCAATTTCAACTTCATTTATATAAAAGGAGAAGACGTAAAAGGACTGTTTTAGTAGAAGAAATAGGTAAATTATGCGAAAAATCGAAGATACTCACGTTCCCGCAGCTTCTTTTTGAAAAGCGGATCCTTACGACGTTGTTGGTCAAAATACACACAGTAACCGAGGAACAGTGTTCCGGCTATTCCGACTGCAATTCCCAATGTGGTGCGAGTTATTTCCATGGTTTTTTACACAATTACTACGATTTATTCACTAAAATATCGGCTTGCTTTTGTTAGAAATATTCGTACTCCGCCATTTATTTTAGTAAAGAAATGACGTTGGTAGCACTGCACGAGTGTTGCTAGCAACTGAAATAATATCAGCGGTTCTGTACCGGTTTTTCCTTTCTGTCCTCAGCTTTGTTAGTAACCGGTTATCTTTTGATTGAGTGTGTAATGAGAAAGCGGAAAAAAACCGCCTACAAAAGTCTTCTTGGTGATTATCTATGGGTTTAGTGTTGCTACGTAAAAAAAATAATTTGTTGTACACATGACAAAAAATTTATTTTTATATTTTATTACGTGAATTATTACATATTTCTTCTTTCATGCCGAATGATCCTTGTAAGAAAAACGCTTGTGAGATTCAGAGATGTCTTGTTGGTAAGTTTTTGTCAGTAAAATTTATTTGGCTCGTGTTTTCCGACAACCGACGTGAATATAGTCGCCATCTTTACTTCATCTTTCAATCGCCTCCACGAATTCGCGGGCGTTTCGTCGCCGTTTTTTCAATGTTTTACTCAAATAAACCACTATTTGCCCGATAAAAGCTGCATAAAAACTTTCCAGAGTCTCGCGTAACAGTTCAGTGTGAAAATGAGTTTTTTCGGATTCGGACAAACAGCCGACATCGAGATTGTGTTCGATGATGCTGACAAGCGGAAGGTTGCCGAAGTGAAAACGGATGACGGGAAAAAGGAGAAGTTGCTGCTGTACTACGATGGGGAGACTGTCTCAGGCCGTGTGAACGTGACGCTGCGGAAACCGGGCTCCAAACTCGAACACCACGGGATCAAGGTCGAACTAATAGGTCAAATCGAGTTATTCTACGATAGAGGGAACCACCACGAATTCATCTCACTGGTGAAGGAGCTGGCTCGGCCGGGTGACCTGTTGCAGCACACGTCCTACCCCTTCGAGTTTGCTAACGTGGAGAAGCCCTACGAAGTCTACACAGGCTCCAATGTACGACTGAGATACTTTCTGCGCGCTACCATCGTGCGGCGGCTTACCGACATCGTCAAGGAGATAGACATAGCTGTTCACACGCTATGCAGCTATCCAGATGTCCTAAACTCCATAAAGATGGAGGTGGGCATTGAAGACTGCCTGCACATAGAGTTCGAGTACAATAAATCGAAATATCACCTAAAAGACGTGATTGTAGGCAAAATATATTTCCTACTGGTCCGCATTAAAATCAAACACATGGAAATATCTATAATCAAGAGAGAAACCACTGGTTCAGGGCCTAACACATTTACAGAGAATGAAACTGTTGCCAAGTATGAAATAATGGATGGAGCACCAGTGAGGGGTGAGAGCATTCCAATAAGAGTATTCCTAGCTGGTTATGATCTAACGCCAACAATGCGGGACATAAACAACAAGTTCTCTGTGCGATATTACCTAAATCTGGTCCTAATGGATACAGAAGACCGTCGCTACTTCAAACAGCAAGAAGTTACTCTATGGAGGAAGAGTGACAAGTCAAGATTGCCATTACACAACCCACATGTACCACAGACTCTCTCTCATCCTGCTAATCCCTCAATGAGGCAGCAGAGTCTATCCAGTGAAGAGAACTCTGCCCGGGCTACGTCCCCATCTGCCAACACTCACAATTCTCTGCCTCCCCGGTCTGTATCCCCACCGTCACCAGAAAATAGTGAAAAGCAAAATGGTCCGTCCCAAATGGAGCAGGAGAAAACTGAGGAGATCACTAACAAGCTTACCGATACACACATCGATAACAATGAAGAGGAGAGACCAGTTAAAGTAGAAAAATCAGTTGAAAAACCAATTGAAAAACCAGAAATCGTAGAGAAACCGCTCGTGGCTGATAAACCAGTGCTAACTGAAAAACCAGTGCTTGCTGAGAAGCCGGTGCTAGCTGAGAAGCCCCAGGTTGCCGATAAGCCCACGCTAAGCCGACCAGAGAGTGCCGAAGTGAGTCAAGGTAGCCAATAGCCCACATGCTCCTGTTCCGTTGACATAGTCACGGATGAAAACAGATGTGTGTTTTCATATTTGAAGACTATCATCTAAGTGTTTGGAAGTGGTACCCAGATAAAGTTGCATACAATTTGAAAGAAAATACACCAAGTTTTGAGGTTTGAAACCTTTCTGTACAGATCAAAATATAGTATTGTTGCCTAGTGAGTCAGAAAGTCTGACATACATATGATCATGTTAAGTTTCTATGGTACTGGATTGAGAATAGAGGAGTGAAAATGTTATAACTTTACAACCTAAGTAAAGTGGCTTCTAAAATCATACAGTCATTGTAATTAAGCTTTTAAAAATGTAACATTAACTGGAGATTCCAACATTCAACTTTTTAGTATTTTTAAGTAAATAATGCTTATCAAATTCATTAAAGCAATATAGGCGATGCGAAGAGCAATTTGTTATCTTAAAATAAGTTGTTGAGACTAAAATACATTGCTCTGTGATGTTGTATAATACCTAGGAGATAATGAATGAGCATATTTTATTGCAGTGTAAAATAACTATGCTGAAATATTACTTATTGGTATTCAGAGACTACAACTTCTGATCTATCGTTTTGTCCTACAATTTACAAACCTTTAGGGGCTGTAAAACTATCTAAGGTCTATTTAAGAGTAAGGCAAACGTGTAAAATAATTTGAGTCATGTATATTTGTATAGCAGAGAATGTTCAGCTTTGTTGATCGTTTCTATACAGGTGTAATAAATTACTATATGATAGGTCAGTCTTCATTATATAAAAGGGCATGGAAGTGTTTGCTTCAGCACTTGAGACAGCCTAGTAAAACTCATTATCTGTGGGATCACTCCATCACACTGCATGTCAAAGTAATCTCGCAAAAGATTGGTGTTAAATTATATAGCAAGTCCATAGGGCAAGAATACCACTAACACCTTGGAAAAAACCGGTTCCAGTGAATTGTAACTGATGACATTCTTTTGCTATCAAATCACAGTTATCTGAGCCCAAATGTGACAATTTGTTACGTACTCTACACTCTCACGCCAGAGTTACATGGTGGCATCAATCACTCTGTAGGTTTGCCCTAATTTAGTTACCAACAAGAGCGAATGCCGTGTAATTCACATGAAATCACACCACGTCTGTATTACGTCATACATAATCGTGTTAATCTGCGAACCTGATAGCCGGCGTTTCCCGCCATAACTCGCAACCAAGCTTAACTTTTAGGCGTCATTTAGCGTTATATAAAGCACAGACAATATGCGGCGGTGAAATCAATTGGTCCAATTGACGAAGTCTGAATGACACCAATTGGAACACAATATACCTGTACAGACAACACAGGATCGCACAGTGACTCACTCTAGACATAAGGAGCGACTCGAAGCTAATGCTAATGGAAAAAAATCAAAACATAACATAAACTCACGCCTGTATCCCGGTGGGGGTAGGCAGAGACCAGGGTCTGCCAATTGCCACGATCCAGACAGATCTATTTCGCTTCATCAACATTCATTAGTCGTTGCATGCACGCACGTCGGTTTCGGGTACTCTTTATCGTGCCCTTTGCTAATACATCGCCTATTTGGTCGAAATATGTCCGCCTGGGTCGTCCCTTACCGGCCCTTCCACCCAAATTCGCGCGATATATTCGTCAATATCTTCCTCCATCCTCTCGGTATGTCCAAACCAACGTAAAACACATTTCTCAATTAAAAAAAATCACGTCTTGTAAAATACTTTTGAACCTACAGCCGAAAACCTAGGGTCAATAACCTAGGACTAATCGATTTCCTCTAAAAACGGCAGTTTTGACGAAAATGCTTTCAAAGTTCTATGTTGTTAAGATTTTTATGATGTTCTCTTTTTGAAAAAACATAATTATTTGCAGAGCTTAGCGGTGACACTGAATTGGGTGACATGTAATTTCTCCAGCACATATTTAATGATCATACTGCACAACAAAAATGTTTACATAAATCTTTTTGTGTCGGCTATGTACATCATAATAGCAGTTTTGGAATCAAGGATGAAGGAAACTGTTACAATGAATTAAATAAAAATAGATAAGCTATTGATAAAAAATGTACATTACAGTGTCATATCTAACAGATAGGTAGGTTCTTCGTAAATTCTGTACCTATTTGAAGGTACAATACAATTTTAAATGCAATGTAGGAAAGCATACATGTTTATTGATGATGTGCATAGCATCATAATAGCCAGTTTTGGAATCAAGGATGAAGGAAACTGTTACAATGAATTAAATAAAAATAGATAAGCTATTGATAAAAAATGTACATTACATTGTCATATCTAACAGATAGGTAGGTTCTTCGCAAATTCTGTACCTATTTGAAGGTACAATACAATTTTAAATGCATTTTAGGAAAGCATAAATGTTTATTTTACGTGTTTTGTTCATAGTATTTTTTAACAAGTCGTGTAATCGTTAGAAATCATGGTCAATGAGGTAACTAAATATTGAAATATTAAACAGCTTTCATTCACTACGATAATACGTAGCATTAGCAAAATCAAAGAGTGACGAATCTATTTAAAAGACTTATGTCTGTAAAAAGTATACTGTAATAAAAAACACTGTAATTATGGAAATAAATATTATACTTTGTAATAAATTAGGTATTAAAATGAATTGTTTCGTCTTTCTGACTGTGGATGGCATGTTTTCCAAATGGTTTTATGTTAAAAATCTGACAAACGAACCAGTCTGTATCAGTTTGATTCAATGCCATCTGCCGTCGTCTGGAACGAATAAAATTATGTTTTATGTATATTAGGCGAAAGTCCATGTTGTGTAAACGATTATTCTGTTATTATTAGATTGTTTGGTTTTATTGAACTATTCGTTCGTATTGTATAAAATACTTACTTTTCTTTTTGTATTGAGATTAGGAGCGCATGTCGATTATATTATTATCATACCGTTAAATAAAATATATGTATAAATTGCTACATGTTTTGCATCTATAG
The DNA here is from genome assembly GCA_947308005.1 of Yponomeuta malinellus. Classification (NCBI taxonomy): domain Eukaryota; kingdom Metazoa; phylum Arthropoda; class Insecta; order Lepidoptera; family Yponomeutidae; genus Yponomeuta; species Yponomeuta malinellus. Next base: position 5,079,229 of record OX371020.1, on the reverse strand, counting down.
AAACCCGATGTTTTATGCCGACTTTACTTATCTATGTAGGAATTTCGTTTCATCCAGCTTTTGCCTGGGTGTAAAAAACTTTTTTGTGTTCCGTACCCGAAGGGTGCCAAACGGGACCTTTATGTCTATGAATATTGCTAAAACTTCACTGTCTGTCTGTCTGTCTGTCACCAGGCTGTATCTCATGAACCGTGATAGCTAGGCAGTTGACATTTTCACAGATGTATTTCTGTTGCCGCTACAAAAACAAATACTAAAAACAGACTCCAGTAAATGGTGGGCTCCCATACAACAAACGTTGTCTAAAGACAGCGCTCGCCATCTAGCGGCCATCTTCATAGCGCCGATGTCATGTCGTTAAAAGTCAATGTTAAACGCTTCTTGTTGGTTTCTTTTATTTTAAAATAATTTTGTATAGATAATGGTACGGAGGCTTGTAGACTAGTGGCTCGTCTACTGTCAGAAGTTGTCAAGCCGCCCTAAGGCCTCTGACTTGGCCAATCCGGACTTGGCCCCCGTGGTGGAGTATGGCCTATACCTTCCTCAGGGAAGAGACCCGCGCCCCTCGGTGGGGACATAATGGGTTGATGATGATGGTACGGAACCCTTCTGCGCGAGTCCGACTCGCATTTGGCCGGTTTTTATAATCCGTCTGTAATCCTGAATAGCAGTCCCGAAACTAAACTGACCGGTCAAGAAAGGGATTCATACTTCTTGATTAATTCAAGAAATATGAACCTCAATTGAGTGGATGTCCTGAGGAGGAGGTAATTAATAAACATTATTGCTGTACCCAAAGAGTATGTAATCACTACGTTATAAGAGTCGGCACTTGCTAACAACACGTTTTCAAAATTATGAACGTAGTTTGTACCAACCTAACAAAAAATAGTATAATACCAACATGAGAATGAAATTGCAAAACATTAGTGATGGACTGCTTATCGATATCGATAAAAAAAAATTCGAGACGTCTCTCCCCTTACCTCATTTTCATGCTTTGAAAATTAAAGTAGGCGATAAATCCCAACACAGTAGGTCAACTCAATTATTTCGAGTATGACATGGTGTGAATGGATTATCGCTTACTTTCATAATGAAAAAGGCATTTTTTTAAATCAAATAATTTATTTAGTATCAGGTGTAGAAAACAATGTCACCAATGCGTCACGTCGCTATCAAAACTTTGCACTTTGGTCGAATTTCAGATCTTTGGAGTCTGCAACAAAACAATAAGTCAAAAAATATATTATCTATACCACAAAATTGAGCAAAATAAAACAACATAAATCATTTCTGTTCTTGCTGTGTGGTGTTCGACGTTTAAAATTAAGTAGTTGTGATCAATTTTAGACAGCATGTAGAAATATCTGGCAGAAATCAATCGTCCAAAATATCGATAAAAAAAAGTACCACATGGGTACCGCACTACAACCGGCGTTAATTTAAATTTGTCAAAATCGTAAATTGTTCTAAATAATTCAGTTGTTTTATCCAAGCGCATTAAATAAATATCAAAATTTGCGTACATTTATTATGATAAACTTGCTAATTTTACCTGTTTGGCTCCAGTGGATATCTGGTTAAGAATATGCCAGACGTACATTAATTTCTGACTCTTCTAATGCCACAAATTTCACATTTCCTCAATGCTTTTCCTCCCATATTTCTTGTTTAATCACTTTTCACGCACTACACCTATTGCTAAAGTTAAAATAAATAAAATAATGCCACACAAAAACGACAAACGAACAAAATTACCGGCCATTTGCAAAATACGTAATACCAACATTACCAACATTAGATTTCACATATAACCCGACTTAATTTTAAATCATGATACATCTACGTGATTCACTGCGGAGTTAATGCCTTTTGTTTTAGCAGGATTATATTTTTTGTTTCAATGTTGGCACAAAGTACGTTCATAATATTTTTTGTATGGAGTGACGAGGGCCTGGCTGTACCTATTTTAACGATTTCTATCAACGGTTTGTTTAAGTAAGTATATGGAGACAAAAACTGAATTAAGTTTTTTTTTTTAATGGCAACTCGTATCGGTCCTGTCTTGGACGACTACTTCTGCCAATGACGAGTCAGTTATGGGAGTGACACAATTACTGTTGACCGGTTATTTGAACTTTAGCCGCAGGCCGGTGGGGAACCCAAAACCAAAGAACAAACACAAACATATACCAACACCACCAATTATTAGAATATTAGTGTCTAATAGCAGACTTTTACAGTTTAATATTGTTAGAACAAATAAATGAATCGTTATGAGAACCATGAGGGAGGCCTATGTCCTGCAGTGGGCGTCAAACGGCTGATGATGATGAAATAAATGAAGCCAAAGTTTTAACAAAGTACTACCTTTGTTAACATATTTTAGAACGGATTTAAACTCAGTAGGTCTTTGGACAAAAGGATGAATTAAGTATTCCTATTTTCATCACTAATGAAAATATCATATCAGTAGTAGAATTTCACTTTTCAAGGAGGTTCAATGAGTCAACATGTCTCAACAACATTACACATAACATCATAATATGACAGTTCGTACGTCCAATTGTCATAATAATTTTTTCATGAAACGTGGCCCTGGACTTTGTAGCGTACACTAGATAGGTGAAGTGACCACCCAGACGCTGTAGTGCCTGGGACATTTTAAGAGGGAGTAGGCTTATTATGATGATTTATATGTTAATCTTTTTTATGTAGCCTATATACGTCCCACTGCAGGGGCCAGGCTTTTTTTCAGAGAGAGAGAGTATGGCCTTAATCACCACGTGTGGCCGACGCGGATTGGCAAGTTCAAGCACTGAGGTATGTGAACATCTCACGATGTTTTCCTTCACAGCTATAAGCGAGTGCTAGTACAACGTACATAGCTTTGATAATGTAACTTATGGGTACCATGCCAGGATTCCCCTCGCATGTGCGGCGAGGGTTATAATGACGCGCCCCCACCGCTTTGACACATCTCTATCACTAGATAGATCAAATAGACAATATATTAGCACAATTGACTGCCACAACAGAGGTCGTAGGTTCGATTTCCATTGGATGCCGCCGTACCTGATTTATACAGATGGCCTCAGTCTAGGTGTATGTCCATGTTTGTGATGTCTTTGCCTGGTTACTTTCGCCATTTAAGGCTGGGTTCACCGACATAATCGCTAAATTAGGTATTTTAAAATACATTTTACTCTTTGATGGTTAGTATTTAAACACTGAAAAAAAATACCTTACAATTCAATGTCATATCTAGGGCCGTCGGTCATTATATTTAAGATTTTTCAAACTTTACAGTATCAAAAAAAATTCGCGAACATGAGTCTAAATTATTTTTATTTCAGCTGTACTGAGTTTTATAGATATAGAATAACTATCACTGAATGTGTTAGTGACTCTATTAATAGGATTTGTATTTCTGTAATTTCAAAAATGCCTACTTTTCCCCCAACTTTTCGCTCGCGCAGCGCAATAAGTTCCATACAAATCCGTGCGCTCAGAGAACCCAGCCTTACCCAGAATTATATTAACGCGACAATATCAGATTTGGATTTTGCCTCTATTTGGGTAGTCAACTAAGCAATAGCAGTGAAATGTCATCATTATCATCGGCCTACGCTTCTCCACTGCTGGACATAGGCCTCTCCTACAGCACGCCACTGAGCACGGTCCTCGGCTGCTCTCATTCAGCTCTTGCCAGCCGCCCTGCAAAGATCATCGCCACAGAGAATATAATCACTACGTTTTAATCATCGCTCTACCGAGTTTGAGGACGTCCTACACTACGTTTACTGATCCGCGGTCTCCACTCAAGAACTCCTCTACCCCATCGGTGAAATGTCACACCAATGGTATAACCCGCGCAAATTAAATAGGCATCGTGAAGAAGATTGCCTCGATTACATATATCATGGGAGTATATTTTGATTGATTGACTACCAATAAAGTAAATTAAAACATTTATTGCACAAACATAATGGTACATTTACAGTGATGACTTATTGTATCTTAAGGCTGGTTTACATTTGCTATAAATTCCGTGCTAGTTAGCACTGTTTTTTTAGCATGCTAGACTTAATTTGCTATGCTAGTTTCAACACAAGTTATGACAAGTTGTCTAAAAAAACGAAGAAAGTACACGCATCGCAAGTGGAAAATATGGAACCACTAATTAGTTTGCAAGTGGTTGAAATTTTATCATAGTTATTGGCTGTGTGTGACAAAATATTGTTTTTATAAGTTTCGCTGCACGAATCCCACAAGCAAGCATGTTTTTCGTATTCTGTTGGTATTCTGTTAACAATTTAAATGTCAAATCCCGTGTCCACTTCACTTGCGACGCCACTTTTATTAGATACTTTTTTAAAAGCACAGATAACGGTAAAAAATCTGACTTTCATGTCAGTCAGATTTTTTATAGTGCTAGTCGGACTCGCGCACGAAGGGTTCCGTACCATTATATTCAACCTCAGTGTCTGAGGTGTTCACATACCTCAGCGCTTGAAATTGCCAATCCGCGGTGGGCACGCGTGGTGATTAAGCCTATATTCTCTCTCTCTCTCTCTCTCTTTCTGTCTCTCTCTGAGAGAAAGTCTGTGCCCTGTAGTGGGACGTACATAGGTTGCATTATTATTACAATTATACAGCTAATCCTTTTACGTAACTGAACGCGATTACTTACTGATGAGCTCGTTAGCGAAGACAAGCTTGTTACGTAACGAATATCGCCCGCGCCATCGCCATTCCAACATACAAATAGATCTATCTCCCCGAAGCGTTCGAAAAGCTTCAGTCTCTCCTTTCACTGATGTACTGTACCTACAAAATCTCCATTATATACATAAATCCGAAAATCCGTTAAGGCTGGCTTGTCTAACCGTAAGTACCTCTAAAACAGGTGTTTTTTAAAATGCATTTTACTCTCCTATAGTTAGTATGAAAAATTTGAAAAAAATATGCTTTTCGGCCATTATTTTTATGATTTTGTAAACTTTACTGCATCAAAAAATATCGCGAACATGAATCTAAATTTTACAACTTAAACTTTCGTAAGCACTGCACATTTTATATATTGGTTTAACGGTAAGTAAAAAAGTGAAACCGTTAAACCCATTTATAAAATGAATCTAAATTATAACTAAATATGGTTTTATTTGAGCTATACTGAGTTTTGGATAAAAAAAATACCAAAATTATTATCACCGTATGTGTTAGTGAGTCAAAATTGCATTAATAATGAAGTGCATTTCTGTGATTTCAAAATGCCTACTTTTCCCTCAATTATTTTCGCTCGCGCAGTGCAACAAGTCCCATAGAATAGAAATCGTGCGCTCGGAGATACTTTGTCAATACGAACAACTTTTACTGTGGGCAAAAGTTTGAAACCACGAAAAAAAATTCAGCTTTTGCATACCTACTTAAGTTGTGGTAACTTCAGTATGGAATAATGGAACAGCTGAGAATTTCTGGTGCAATAAAGCGTATGGAATGTCTAATATTTTTTTTGAGATATAATGGCAGTTTGTTAATACCCTGTGAGTTATTTTTTGTATGCACTTTGGGCCCCCTGTCAACTGTTAACAGTAGATCAACAGATTTTTAGCTTACGGGAAACCGGGGGTTAAAAGGGTTTTCAGGTTTTTCTTTATTTTATTTATTAGGCACACAAAACAGACATTAGCCTTTCGTTTCCCTGGTTGTAATATTTCTTGAAATAAGTACTATCAAAGTCAAGAAATTGACAATAGAGGCCGAGTCTTGTTGAATTAATGATATGGATGAATGACCTCGGACGAGCAAGTAACTTGACAGACACTGCTTTGCGTATTTCAACAATAAAATAACCAATAAGTTACAAGGTCATAATATAACTCGTTATAAGTTATAGATATAATAAAAATGTAAACTACTTATTTGAAAAAAAAAAAAGTGTCTATCAACAACCATTTATTTATTTGTGAATCTAGAGTATAATAATCCACCGACTTCCGTTTGGGGTGGCAACTTCCTGTCTGAAGTAATGTAGACACCATGCCGACTTTTACATGAGTGTACTCTACTTACTGACGTGACGGGCGACTTTGCAACGAACATTGGTTGATCGGCTGTCGATAGCCTAAAATAACAATAATTTCCAATTGTAATTCCAAAATCTTGTACGATTCCAATCGTCCCACCATAAGCAGCCTATATACGTCCCACTGTAGGGCACAGGCCTTCTCTCAGGGAGAGAGTATGGGCTTAATCACCACCACGCGTGCCCACCGCGGATTGGCGATTTCAAGCGCTGAGGTATGTCAATAGCTCAGACACTCAAGTTTTCTCGCGATGTTTTCCTTCACGGTCAGCGAGTGGTATTGCTACTATGACTTCACAAATGTAGGTACATAACTTAGAAAACAAAGTCATAGGTACATGCCCGCACTGGAAATCGAACCTGGGTCTCTCGCTTCAGAGTCCAATGTTCTACCCACTAGGCTACACCGCTCTCTACCCACCGCGCTCCAATAGTTTAACTGGTCTAATTCCGTACTAATTGCTATCACAAAACGTCAGGGTTCTGACAGGTTAAGGTGCGAGTAATTATTTCCTCTAGTCCCAAATTATATCGATGGTCCCTGCGGTATGGTAACCAGGCAAGGACGCACGTCATACAGGAGGAAATACACCCAGACTGAGGAAATTGGTACTAAACAGACGACCGCCTCCAGTCCATCGAACCCGCGACCTCTGTTTTGGTATTCAAGCGTGTTAACCGCTACACCAACGAGGCAGCAAAAGGCCGAAGTATTTCTCAGCTGACATGTCGTTTTTTGCGAAGTACCTAGTTTACGTTGTATCATAACTGTTGCAAATATAAAGGTATACTTATAGATGGTATTTCGTTCATAATTAAGAAATGGAGTGCACAGAAACTTCGTATACCCAAAAGCGTCTCTTCCTAAAAAAAAAAAACATCAAAACGATATTTCCTATGCGCAAAAAGTTTTTCTTGGTAGGGGAAGTTAAATAAGACATTGTTTTTCGCATTGAAAACTAACGGTCTTATTCATAAAAATACATAAGCAGCCTTTGTAACGTCCCACTGTGTAGGGCACAGGCCTTCTCTCAGGGAGAGTATGGGCTTAATTACTACGCGTGCCCAGCGCTGAGGTATGTGAATAGCTCAGACACTCAGGTTTCCTCACGATGTTTTCCTTCACAGTTCGAGTGGTATTGCTACTATAACTTCACAAATGTCCATAACTTAGAAAACAAAGTCATAGGTACATGCCCGCAATAGGAATCGCATCTGGATCTCTCGCTTCCGAGTCCATGTTCTACCCACTAGGCTACCACCGCGGTGTCATAAAAAAACGATTCCTCTAAAACACTCCACAGAGGCAGCTTCAATAAATCTGTGGTTACGTTTTCCCCTTTACCACAGACTATTTTAACCGCCTCTGAGGAGTGTTTTAAGAATTCGTGTTTCTAGAAGCCGTAAGTTATTATTTTGTGTGATGTTCATGAAAAACACGTGCAGAAAATCTACTTAAACCAGAGGAGGGGCAGGCAGGGACGTGCCACAAATACTGGGTAGTACCAAGTAGTACGATGGCACGAGTCACGCGTTTTGTTCAAGAATCAAGAATCAAGAATATTTATTGTGAGCTTAGACATGGGTTACACATTTAGCAGTAACAGTTGCTATTAATTTCAAACAGAATCACCAAGTCTTACCTTAACAGGTGTACTCACATTCATCCATCCTTCACGGAGGTATTATTTTTTATATGGTGGAAAGAGTAACATGTCAGAATTATAACAACATTTTAAAATAAAAATCCTTAACTGTATGGCGCTGAAATGTCAGAATTTGACAATTTAATGTACTGGATGTTCAGTATGTTCATATTGTGATTCCTCAAAAAAAAAAAGTACTGGAATGTCGCGAGTTTTGACATTCGAAACGCGCGACTACTCGAAACGTACTACCCGTGCTGATATAACTCTGGGCATGCATAGACAGCCCATCTTTTCTTTCTGACAGGACACAGGTCTTCTCTCAGAAAGGGAATATGGGTAACTACGCAGATCGGCGTTTTCAAGCGCTGACGTAGTGAAAATTGACGTCATCCAATCACCCATCCGTTGTCTGTTAATCACGACCTTATCTTCGTCACCCAGTGGAAAATTACACAACAGAGGCGCAGTACATCCGCCACTCACGCACTGTAATATATCTCGCCCAATCAATGCACCTTAGTAACCGTTTTAACTCCTGAACTGCCCTCGCGGAATGGAACGTATAGGTGGCCCATACTAAGTTGGACACAGATCTGTGTCGCGGCAGACGAGTGGTTAATAAGAAACCAAGCCGCCGCCCCCCCCCCCCCCCCCCTTATTATAAATATTTATTTTATTCTGTTTTTAGTATTTGTTGGTATAGCGGCAACAGATCCGAACTACATCATCTGTGAAAATTTCAACTGCCTAGCTATCACGGTCCATGAGATACAGCCTGGTGACAGACAGACAGACGGACAGTGAAGTCTTATTAATAAGGTCCCGTTTGGGACCCTTCGGGTACGGAACCCTAAGAAGGATGTAGATGCATAAAAACGCTTCATCTAATATAAAAATCTCGTGTCACAGTGATCGAACTCCTCCGTTACAGCTTCTTCTGATTTTTTTGTGTAAGGTATTACATGCAAGTTGTGACGTCATAGCTTGAGTCCGATTTGTCGAATGACTTTTCGACAGGTCACATTACAAAATTAGTCGTAGAAAAAAAAATATCACGTTTATTTATCTTTTAATATTGCCTCTCCGTGTGGCGCCGGATTAAGAATAGCGTCACTCCATTTCCTACCGTGGATGTCGTAGAAGGCGACTAAGGAAATCAAATACCAGGAGACGGGCAGCAGCGTCTTCCTGAGAATCCAACCGCATACTGCGATCGCCAACCCGCCTGCCAAGCGTGGCGATTATGGCAAAACCCTTCATGGCTATGAAAACCACGAAGGAGGCCTATGTCCTGCAGTGGGCGTCAAATGGCTGATGATGATGATTGCCTCTCCGATTATATTGAAACATTTTTTGTGCAAGTTCTCCATTAGTAGGAAATTTGACAGTTCGAGGAGTGGAATAATTCAGGATTTGGTGGGCGTTATATATACCTAGGGGCAGTTCGGTAGTGTCGCCTCGGCGAGGGCTGTATCTGATCTACGTGTCGTGTGCATAGACAACGTTGAGTAGAGCAAAGGCGCCATTACCAAGATCCTCTTGACTCGCGCCGCTAGATGGCGCTAGGGCCGCGTAACACATCGCGCAGTTTGAGCTAAAAAACGCTTACTTATAGACGTTTCGCGTTAAACCAACGGCCGCGTAACCCGACACAGCCCCACCCGCTCTTTATTCGTAGATCGGGGCTGAATGACCTTTCCGTTTCCAGAGAACGACTTCCAGGAGATACGCTGCGCGCGAGTGTTCGAGAGTATGCGCCAGTGCTGCCTCAGATTCAAGCCACGATCGCTGGTCTGCGAAGGATACTCCCTAGAGCCTCGCGTCTTCTCGCCGGCCACTGACGATCCTCCGAAGCAGGTGAGAGTGTTGGCGTATACTGGCTTACCGCTAAAATAGGAAAGTGCTGAAAGACCCCAAGGGCGGGCGTTCAGAAATCAATTTGACGTGACGTAATTTTAAGCTGAATATTTACCCCCACCCTCCTTGGTGACAACTCAGTAACGTTCTTGACTCAAAACAAGGCTTTACCTAATAGGTGGCAGGACGGTGCGAATTGCTTATTTTGGCAAATGTTAGTCTACAGTATAGATAGTACAGTCGACAGCCGGTCAACTTTTCCATTTTTGTTGCAAAGTCGCCCGTGGGCACGTATAAAGGTCGATATGCTGTCCACTGGACGACTGGAAAGTCACGACTTTTACCATTTGAGCGCAATTTAACGCGCTACTCGCGTCGTTATGCTACCTGTTGGACGCCCCCTTTTTTACGTGGCCATGATTGTGTGCCACTGCTGAGCAAATGCCTCCTCTTTAGACTTCCACTTCACCTTGCCATTGGCTAATTTTTGCCGCCCATTTAAAATATAAAGGGGGGACGACACTACACAAAAAGTAGTTGGTTTGCTTAGGAGTACCTACTACTTTGACAATAATTGGAATCCTGAGAGCGCGATTTCTCTACGCACTTGTCCAGTTTGATGTCCGCGATCTTCAATTCACAACGCTTGTTCCCCCCTCGTTTTCAAATGTTTTAAATATTTCCCTTTCTGTCACCGTTCCAGAAGTGAGATGGACAGAGGCTACCGCCGCAGCCAGCCCCTAGGAAAGCGGAGTTGGATCTACAGATACCCGAAGACCTTTCAGATCACCTTCACCACACTGGGCCTCAGTATATTCTTCTCGAAGCCGATTTACGACATATTTCTCGCGCCACGCGAAGAGTTTGATTTCGAAGAGCCACCGACCACGTTGCTGTATACGGAGAGAAAGGGTAACTAACATGGAAGCCGTGAATAAAGCTAAGAAACGTTTCGCTAAGTATCCCTTAGTATTTGCCAAGTGTTCCAAGCAAGCGACGTTGTATGCACGCTGTGTGCTTCTAAAAGAGGACGTAAAGAAAGAAGAGTGCAGTAAAGAGTTCCAGGAATTTAAGTCTTGTCTGCAATCCGCAGCCAAAGACATGAAAACTAGACTGTAAAAATGGAGTCTTTGAAGCGTTTTCTTGACTCGTCGTACGTATGGCATTTGGTTGTAGGCGTCATCGTCAGGTTGGCGTTAATTTTCTATGCCGATTATCACGATGAAACGTACGACGTGCCTTATACAGATGTTGACTATAAGGTCTTCACAGACGCCGCTAGGCATGTCGTCAATGGCCAATCCCCCTATAAACGACACACTTACAGATACAGCCCTGTCATAGCGTATCTTATGACACCAAATATCTTACTCCATCCCAACTTCGGGAAATTTCTGTTCTCATTTTTTGACATATTAGTAGCTATAGCTGTGAAGTATCTTGTCGAGTGTCATATAAGGGGAATCCAAGATACAGGGTCTGTCTCAAAGATATCGAAGTACTGTTCCCTATTTTGGTTGTACAACCCTCTAAGTATTGCGATTTCAACCAGAGGCAACGCCGACTCTGTGCCGTGCTTTTTGATCGTACTATCGACGTTGTTCTTGCAGACTGAGGTTATCAGAGGTCTAGCAAAGTATGTTATTTCTGGTTTCCTGCTCGGCATATCTGTACATTTGCGACTATATCCATTGGCCTTCAGTTTTCCGATGTATTTGTCTCTTGGTGAGTATAGCATCACGAGGAACACTAGCATCAGAGACGGCCTTATATCTTTATTGCCGAACAGGAAACAGATTGTTCTGACGATAAGTTCCGTTGTTTCCTTGTTTTCAGTTACTTGGCTCATGTATCAACTTTACGGGTACGAGTTTCTTTTCGAGACTTACATCTATCACGCTATGCGGAAGGATACGCGCCACAACTTCTCAGTGCTCTTCTACTATCAGTATTTGACGGCCAACGAGATGGCCTTCGACGTGGTCAGACTTATCGGTCAGGTGTTCGAGTTCATAGTCCTATTTGCCTTGAGCCTAACATTTGGCTGCGAGGCGAGGACTATGCCTTTTGCGATGTTCTGCCAAGCACTGGTCTTGGTCGCCTACAACAGCGTTATGACTTCGCAGTACTTTGTCTGGTTTCTATCGTTGTTACCGCTGGTCGTCCACGACTTTAGAATGAGACCAAAGTTAGCTGTTCTCTTGGCAGTCACTTGGTTCTTCGCGCAAGGATTTTGGCTGTTCTACGCCTATTTCTTGGAGTTTTTGGGTCAGTGCGTCTTCTTCTACATATGGGTGGCTGGAATTATGTTCTTCTGCACCAACGTTTATGTATTGGGGACACTTATTAAAAGCTATAACCCTGGGTTCGCGTTCGGGTATTCCGACCAAGTTCCAGTTAAAAGTAAATTTAATTAAATGTTTATCTTTTAGTTTGTAGATTTTAGTTAGGTACTTAGTTTTAGAAAAGAGAGTGATATAAACATTGTGTTATTTTATTGTTTCGTGAATAAAATGGCTTTGCATTTATGTAACTGGTTTTTATTTAACAACTCAAACTCCACAACTAATAATCTATTTCGATCCACGGAACTACGCGTAAAAACAAAATAAAATGCATCCATTCACAATAGTTACTTAAACAAAGCCTTGTAGGTACGCGCTATAATTAATGTCAACCAATATAACCTTCAATACGCTTTGGAGAATGAAATCACACAGTAGGTCTTCTGACGACAAGTGAATGCATGCTAAGCATATCGTTTGATTTCAGCAGATTCGAACCATTTTCAGTGTCTATAAGTCTATAGGTATTCACACCACAAATTATTGCTTGACACGCTGCACTTTCCTTTCCTTGCAGACGTGGTGGAGTAAACAAGCGTTATATCGCAATCTTGTCTGATAGCGCCTAACGAGAACCTTTATCTCGCATTCACCTTACACTGCTAACATACCACGCGATGTATGTAATTCTTATTGCTTCACTTCTCGTCAAAAGGTCTATAAGTTCTGGTCAATCGGTCCGTGTTTTTGCACAAAATTAGCAACCTGTGTTATCATTAATATTCACGTGCAGTCGACAAATCAACTTTTATATTTCAGTTGTAGCCCGTAAGGTATCCGAGTGCACTAGGGTTAAGGTTGATGTGCTGTCGACTGTAACGTGCCATGTACATATACGGTGCCGGGCATATTGGCAATATTACCAAACACGAATATAACACCAACCGAGGCCTGCACCCATGCTAGATCAGCGGGCTCCTTTCGTGTATTGTTAGTATTAATAGCGAGCGCTAGCGCGCTTTTGTTGCTGTTGAAAGAAAGAAACCATTTATAATTTATTGACTGTTGCACTCGTGCTTGGGCATATTGGCAATATGGCCGGGCACCATAAGAAATAAACTCAATAAAATACATTTGGCATTACCTTGCAGTACATATGGAATGGGATGGGACAATCGCTGCATTGAGCCCACCTATACAGAGTAGCTAAGTTTCTGAAATAACATTGGACCGCCGATTTCACAAACGTCGAAACTGACCGATTTCGAAGCCCCATTTGGAGTTCTGAACTCCAGTGTCTAATCGCGTCCAATTTCATTGATGGAATTTCACTTGGCGTATTATGATGTACCTACAACGAAAGCACGGTTTTAAATTATAACTATGTTACACTACAAAGCGGCGAGGTTACTTTTTCTCAGGCATGTTCATGTTGGTTAGGTCTTCCTCCCCCTGAGACATATTGGACAGTTTCTTGCCGATGCGCTCGTGGACGTCTAAATACTTAGCCACACAGCGGTCCAAGCAGACAGACTCGCCTTTTCCTGAAAAACAATTAGAATAGTTAAAAAGCGTAAAACAATCGGTCGGCGCCTGAGAAGTCGTGGGTATGACCATCGTTCCGGGGCATACCTGATGCAAAGGATTTCCCTGGCGGTGCAGCGGGGGAACGCTGCTAGCGTCATGGGAACTTTTGGGTCAGGCGTGTCCCGGGGCGGTATATTTAATTAGTTTAATTTAATTTTTAGTTTACTCTTTAATTACAAAATTTATGTGTGTAATATTTAGTTAAGTTATTAAAATGTAACAACCCTAAAACTTGTGGAATGCAATAAAGATTTTACAGCCGAAGACGAAGAAGGAGAAAAGACATTATACAAGACATAGGAAACGAAAAAAAAGTGAAAAGGCAAAACACGAGACAAAAAACTATAAGAAAGGGACACTAGTCCAGCCAAAATAGATAATTGAGTTTGCATTAATTTCCGGCAAGCTGGATTTCTGTGTAGGTCTTAAATGCGTCATTACAAATGCTATGTCAAAAGTTGTGGTCAAGCCCGCCTGTGCGTTGTTTTTTATCCGAGGTCAAAGGTCACATTTTCACATTTTGCGTATATCTCTGAAACGGTGTGAGTACCAGAAAAATGGATGTGTAAAAGTTTGTATCATAAAATTTTCTACAAAAAAGGTATCGATCGACACTTTTTTTACGAAGCGCCGTTAACGAGTTATCACGATTTCAGACTGCAGGAAAGTCGTATTTACATATGCACACATTACCGCACCCCTTCTGAGGTAGTGTAGTCCCTTCCTATTTTCAAAGAACTGGTAAAGTCTCAATATCTCGCTGAAAACCTGTGATGCTGTGCTATGATTCTCTATATAGTAACCATAGTAAGTCTTATCTGTTTATATGTGAAATTTATGTATTAGTATATTACAATTATATATATGTTTGTATAGTATATATTTGTATTCTATGGTTAGTTTAAGTATTTTATTAAATACGTATGAATATTAGAAGTAAGTCAGTTAGTTTATGTACATTTTCTTTCCATATAATTTCATGTACACCTACCTACCTACTCTCTTCATCTTTCAGTTCTATCCATCCTAAGGTTGTCTGGAAGATGCAAAACTTAGACATGTAAGCCTTTTAATGTATTTTGTTTTCTGGTGTGTACAATAAAGTGTTCTAATCTAATCTAGTGTACTCGGCGCTGTTTGTGGTTCCGTAGTCAACACGGAACCCTCGTAGTTTCGCCATATCCGTCCGTCAGTCGGTCTGTCTGTCCGCGGACTCTCCGGCAGATTCGGCTGCCAAACCAAATTGACCCTGGCTACGTTTAACACAAGGTATTTTGAGAGAAAACGCGCGATTTGAAGAGCTCCTCCAAGAGCTAGAGAATATCACCTGGGACATCTTAGGGCTCTCAGAGGTGAGACACCAAGGTGAAGACCTCGTAAGGCTCTCCTCTGAAGAACTATTTTACTACAAATGAGAAGATGATTCAACGTCCGCGGCCTATCTCAGACTATTAGTACTAGAAAGCTTAAAGCCAAAAATATACATATTAATCACGCCGACAAAATGGTGAAACAAAATCATACAAAAAGAAAATTGGGATAAGTACCTCCCCTACACATATATTAGGGACCTTTTTTTTTTCTCGTGTATCCCATAGTGTATGCTTCCAACCGGTCTTTTTGGAAATCCATGGAGGAGGCCTATGTCCAGCAGTGGACTTCTTGTGGCTGAATGATGATGATGATGATCCCATAGTGTGGGGTATCGTTGGATTGGTCGTTTATAAATATAGTAGATGGAGAAAAACTATCTTTTGATTCAAAAATCCGTTTGCGAAATATAAAGTAAAGCGCAAACTTTTGTTGGAGTAGAAATCACGATAAATCAAGAGCGGTGCTCCATAGGGAAAAAAAATTGATACCTTTTATGTAGAAAATTTTACTATGTTTATACAAACTTGGTTCATCTATTTTCTCACAATGACAAAATGTTAGATTGTGCGAGCGAGACAGCACGCCTGACGTAACAGCAGCGTTATGACCAACGCGTCGAACTATGGCATCAGCTCTGTATTACATACAACAGAAGGCCAACCGTTTGTTTAGCAAGTTTGCCAAACGTCTTAACTTAAGATCTTACCTAGCTCGGCCTGGTGGTATTTGACGGGGATACATTTGCGATGGCACGCGCCCACTAGTCGGTTGTACATGTCTGACATCATTTCTATCTCCAAGTCTTGCACCAGCTGCATTTTTGCCGGGTCCAGCATTTGGGCTGCCATTTTGGGTTTTTTTAGGTTCCTTTTTATATATAACTTTTTACAAATAACTACTGCTTTTTCGTCAGTTTGACTGTGTCAACGCTGTGGATAGAAAACAAAATGGCAGATGTAATAGTAATGGAAGACACCAAACAGAGACCTGCATTTGTCAATAAATTGATCAGTAAATCGCACCTTACAATAATAATAACTCCTACACAACACAATCACTTGTCCTGGTATGGTAACCAGGTGAACCCTATGCTATGGTAACCAGGCAATGACATCACATAAAATGTAATGTATGTATTTAATATAATAGAGGCAAGATAAGAGCAGCAAATACTAATTGAGTTCTGTGTTTGCATTTTGAAAGTGTGTTGCCAGTGATGACTTACAGATGTGAGGCCTGGTACCTCGCTATGGGCCTCATAAGAAGGCTCAACGTCGCTGAACAAGCAATAGAGAGAGCTATGTTAGAAGCGTGATGGAATCAGGAATAAGGAGATCGGCTCCTGCGGAACCGAATTACTAATATAGCTCGAGGAATTGTTCAGCTGAAGTGGCAGCGAGCGGGGCACATAGCTCGGAGAACTGAATTTTTTAAAAGGTACCTCCAATAATTTCACAGCTTTCTGTATGAGTCAGGGTACTCTCCTTCGTTAGATCTGCGCATGCGTTCCCTCGATCTCATGTTCTCAAGGCGACGAGCATTTATGGTGTTCCGTGATACCACCAGCAAGCTGAGACTGATTACTGTTATTCCGAGCCTAAAATCACACAACCAATATTATATGACCTATTTTTAGCACAACTACTTAATCACTCACAACAGGTAAAGATCTATTCTCAGTAGGCAAGTGGTTTCCATTGAGCCCACCTTTGTCTTAGGTATAGATCTGCTGTGGGACACTTGTGGATCAGTTATAATTTTAAAATAGAAATACAGAATAGATCTATTTCAGCATGAGTGAGTGACTCTAAAGACTATTATGTTAGTTTAATAGTTAATTTAAAAACAGTACTTGCCGCTCACTCACACAATACGTCTATGTTGTTTAAGCTATAGGAAAATAGTTGTGCAGTTACTTTCTTTAATTCACCATGAAACTTACTTAGGAATCCTTTAATTTTGTCTTTAATAATGCCTATTGACTGGCCTGAAGTAGGTAATGGTAAGAATGATGAAAATTCTTTCATCATTGGTCAATGTCTTATATCCTTACGCCTTACAAAATTACGAAATATTTATTGGGACAGCAGAAATGCCTAGTGCGTACCTATTTGCTTAATTTACTTAAAAGTAAATAGGTGTCCTTATTTAATTTAATCCGTTTTACACTGCCTAACCTATAAACCATAGAAAAAATTGTGATAGAAATTGTTCCTGCGTCCAAAGACAATAATCAAAATGTTTCAATTTTGTACTCACTCACCAGGAAAGTGTAATTTTACCGAATTTTCCAAGCGGCATACTATTTTCTAACAAAATTTTAGAAATCCGCTCGAAAGATTTTGAGGTTAGATCACAGATTCAATCAAAGAGTAGTAGAGTAATCAAAAGGGAGATTCGATGTCTGTGCTCATTGCTATAGTTTAAATTTTTTTTCGATTATATGCCAGAAAAATCAAAACACCGGAAGTCGTCGCAATCTCTATACTCGCTGGCTAAATGCTGCAGTCTCATGCTGTGGATAACACCCACAGATTAGGCTGATCATGACTAGCATGAAAAAAGAAAAACGTCAAAAAAGCAAAACAAACGTGCGCAAGACGCAAAGACGCTCTAGCTCTAGTTGTGTTCGGAGACCACTGTTTCTTATCAATAAAATCTATTAAAATGCCAAAAGCAACGAAACTGCACGCCAAGGGCAAAGCCAACTCCATACAGAAGCCATGCAGGATTGAAGACAACGTCTCAGATGGCACAGACCCGGAAGAAACCGCGCGACAATTCCAGCTTGAACTATGCTGGTGCATCCAACAGCTTGAGCGAACTTTGATGGAGAAGAAGGGAACCGAAAAACAATGTAAGTAGGCAATGAATACGCCCCTAACGTGATTACTTTACTCGTACATAAACCCCAAAAACATCATATGACCATTTAAAATAAGTACGAGAAAGAAAACTTCCGTTTATGTTGCAAATGTGGTAAATACCCGTTTGATTAGTTTTAATAACTCAGATGCGTGGGTTTCGTTGACTTAGCAGATGATTTTCCTACTGTAAATACTGAAATTACTACAAATACTCTTATTTGATGTAATAATGTGTAACCCTAATAACAAATGTTGATGAATGAGTTCTGTGGGGATCGTGGCAAAGGGCCCTAATCTCTGCCTACCCCTCACTGATACAGGCCGCCACACAGTAACTTTAAATTTAACCCAAACCAGTTGTATTCGAGTCTTCTGCTACAACCCCTTCTGTACAAATGTCAGTTGCTAGTGGTCAAGGAAAACATGATGAGGAAACCTGAGTGTCTGATGTGTTGGCCCACCCGTGCCCCCTCTCCCTATCTGTGCCAATACCTCACTGCTTGCTACATACAATGGCCCAAGTTTGAGGCTGAATGCGCAAATCTCAGGCATAAGGTTTCAGTGAGTTTTTTTTGTGTTTCATAGGTAGGTATGTAAATTGTAAAATTCCTTCACTAACAATATAAATAGAAAAACCGGCCAAGTGCGAGTCGGAAGATAGATTAGGTACATTGAGAACAGTGCCATCTATAGAAATCAACAAGAAGTGTTGACATTTAAGGACATGACATCGGCACTGTGAAGGTCACAGAACAGAGAAAATAAGTTAGAATTGCCCTAGCGCGTATTTTGTACGGGAACCGCTGTCGCCGCTTTACCCCCACCGTTCTTTACTACTACTAATGTAAGCAATACGTACGCAGGCTTGTACATGTGTGCGTGAGTCGGAGGCCGCGAAAGCAAGCTTTGCAATTGGCCAATGCAGTTCACACCAACCCAACTTTTGATGTGTGCGTGCGCCTGTACGTACAAGCAAAGCAATAGGGATTGACAAAAAGTTAAAAGATATCGATATTATTAACTTTGTTTGGCGAAGCTTGTTGCGAATGAATATAATTTTAAAATTTTGATATTTTGTATGTAATTATTGATTGTTGCATTAACTGGTGTGTCTCTACTCTTCTTTAGCGCTTAATTCTATAAGATTAGGTTTCATCATTTACTTATGGCAATTTTATTGTAAATACTTGTGGCAAGTGTGTCAGAAGTGGTTAAATGGGGAACTCGCCTCAAACTCAGACCGCAAAAGTCATAAAACAAAATTTCGGCGTATTGTAGGTCTCAGAATGTGCAAAAAAAATTACATTTTAACGTCTGCCTATTTATTTTTTTTTATTTTTTTTTTGTTATGTTTATTTCATGTTGTGTTATTTCGCTTTGTGTGTGTGACTGTAGTTGCAAATAAATGTATTTATAATAAAAAATGAAAGGGAAAAAATCCGAAATCCGTAAATTAGTAGTTACAAAAAAAAAAAAATCTTGGAAACTAGATTCCTGCAATGGACGTGCTATTTACATACCTACAAGTCTGTACTGAACCCTCGGTGCGCGATATTGACTCGCACTTAGCCGGTTTCTAAGAGCAATGAAATATTCCGTAATAACAAAGTTGAACAATATCGACACCACAACAAACTGACCCAACACTATCGATAAGTTATTCCTTTCGCTACTCTTTTTGGGGAGTACCACGGAATATTGTGAAGTCAATCGTTCACGCAGACACACATGCTTTGCATTGCTCTTCGCGTACATAATACGTTGGCGCAGCAATTATTTGCGTACAACACCGGCAATGTATACTTCATCTTACGATATTTTTCACTATTGCTGGAAAACATACTGTCTTCAATATTTTCGATCAAATCACTCAAAATAAAGGTTTAATTTACGTACCGATGAAAAAAAATCCTACATTAGTCTGACTAGCGTCTCTGCTTCGAGCTCTGCAGGTGATAATTGCGCACGATGGCATTTTTACCCTTTTTTTAACAGTTTTTCTTCAGTAACATGCTCGGTAAGACTACGCGGCCGACTTTGTAAAATATGATCATTTGTACACGTTCGTCGCACGCGCGCCCCGCCCACATGCACTTTCTACCTTATTCCTGTGTTCTGTGGTGAAGGTTACATAAATGGCGAGCGCTGTCTTTAGACAATGTTTGTTGTGTGGGAGCCTCCCTTAAATATTTATTTTATTCTGTTTTTAGTATTTTTTGTTATAGCGGCAGCAGAAATACATCAACTGTAAAAATTTTAACTGCCTAGCTATCACGGTTCATGAGATACAGCCTGGTGACAGACAGACAGATGGTGGAGTCTTAGTAAAAGGGTCCCTTATCCCTTTGGGTACGGAACCCTAAAAACTAACCACTACTGACTCTGTTGGGCATGTTTTTATTCCATAATCACACTTGACCCTTTGTGTTACAGTGCAAGAAGCGTGGAAGGTGTTAACAGTGCTAAAAAATAACACACAACCGATCGTGCGCAAGAGACAGCTGATGCGGACGCACTTCGGCGATTATCGCGCCAAGATGGCTGCTGAGGAGAAGAAACTGGTTAAAAGTAAGTTGCTTAAAAATCAAATAAGTAAAGAGTGTGATTGGTTCTTTAGGTAAGTATTTAAAATTTCACAAATTGGTACAAAAAAACCCGTAGTATTGGAGAGGTCTGCTCTGGTCGCCTATACGATAGATAGATAGATAAATAATTTATTTTGCGATCGCGACTGCTTGGACAAATGAATGACTGTCGCCACCATATTTGGCATATCTATTCTCTATGAGATACAGATTATTTTGGTGTCAAAACATTGCTTTGGAATGAAATTATGTATAGTTGCGAAGCGAAAATGTGTGAGGTGGCTGATATTTGGCACTGTTGCTGTTTATTATATTTCTCCTGATCATTTTTATTAACATTTCAGTGGCAAGCAAAATCAAGATATCGGAGAGTCCTGTTCAGCCGAAGGCTACATTCCTGAGGAAATCAGCATTCCTAAGTACTGGTGACAGTTCATTCAGGTTTGACTTCAAATTGGCACCCGACCAAGAAGATAACGGTAACACTGCAGTAAAAGAAGTAACTTCTACAAGTCAAACCATAGAAAAAAGCGCAACTGACTCTGCAAACAATGAAAAAAAGTTCAAATTTTCGTTTTCAGACACCGGTTTTAAATTCAATTTCAATAATCCTGAAGATTCATAGTGTAGTTAGAGGTTTAAATAGTTTGTTGCTTAATGATAAATTAAAGTTAAGGTTAAAGGAGAATGATCAATTTACTATAGGAGTTAGTCTATTTTTGCGTCTTCTTGCGCTTTGATGAAACTAACGGTAAACTATAAGAAATTAGCTCTGGATTATTCAGGAAAAATATGAAAATATTAGATGGGAGTTTCGAGAAATCTTAATTTTGAGCCCATGAGACAAGACTATCCTAAGCTCACAATGGCGGTTTATTTTAGTTATTTGTTCCACATATTGTTCATACATCATCTTAATCATCATCATTTCAGCCATTGGACGTCCACTGCTGGACAAAAGCCTCCCCCAACGATTTCCAGAAGGGCTGGTTGGATTTGTCATACACATAGTCATTTTAACAATAAACTACACTAATTAAACAGTATAAAATCAACTGGAATCAATTTGCAAAAATAAAAGCGTAATAAAACCGCTTGTTTGAATTCCCGCCAAAAACTCCCCGTTTGCAGTTTGCACTTTCGCATTTTATGTATGTACACGATTTGCAATTTTTGCAATAATGTAATCTAATCTGTGTTTGTAATCTGTATTGACTGACTGAAGTTTTTTAGTTATACAATCAATACAGATATTTTTTAATTATTACTTTTAAACCCCTGATTCTTTTAATTTATCAAATAGAACTATGAAATCATTTTTCAAAAGAAAATTTTGAGGTATAAATGCTTAAAGCGCAACATAGACTGGTTTTGATCATTCTCCTTTAAAAATATAAATCAGTTTTTATTTTGCTGCTTGTATTTATAGGTATATATTTATTAAATATTCTCTGTAACATTTTTATTCATCATCATCATCATCAGCCATTTGACGCCCACTGCAGGACATAGGCCTCCCTTATGGTTTTCCTAACCATGAGGGGTTTTGCCATAATCGCCACGCTTCGCAGGCGGGTTGGCGATCGCAGTATGTAGTTGGGAGTCTCAGGAAGACGCTGCTGCCCGTCTCCTGGTAATGTATTTCCTTGGTCGCCTTCTACGACATCCACGGGAGGAAATGGAGTGACGCTATTCTTAATTCGGCGCCACACGGAAACATTTTTATTGTAAGAGAGTAATGTAACTGGATGGAGTATACACATAAATCTTGATCACTCTTAAAAACCACCTTCAAAACTGAGTATAAAGTACTTAAAAAAGATGTGTAAGTTCTACCTTCCTATGTTTAGGAAAGAAATATACTAATATCCGGTTTCATTAACAATAAAATGTTATCGACTTATGTGCAAATACTATTTACGCATCAACACTCGAACCGAGTGACCTATTTTAGCTACTAAGATTCTACTTGTATTGTGTTTACAGGCGATCTTAGCACACTCTTAAAACCGGCCAAGTGCGAGTCGGGCCACGCGCAATGTAGGGTTCCGTAGAAAGAGGGATTTTTTATCTGCTTTACAGAACTAACAACTTCATCGAAGTCATTTTAAATGGATTTTGTACGAAATTTTACTTTTATAAGTCGGTTGCCTTTACTCGTTAACTAGTAAAGCCTACTTAGCCGTGATACTTTTCCTTTCAAGTTCATTATATGTGCTACTACCCTGAAATTTTTCACGTTTCTACAATTAACCATTTAGCCAGGAGGGGGGGGGGACACCCTACTCGGACTAAAATTTGCGCTTTAAAGCTTAATATTTCGCAAACGGAACCCTAAATCGAAAAACCTCCAACACCCACAATATTTTTCAACGACCAATCCAACGATACCTCACATGATGGGGTAGACGAGAAAAAAAAATCATGCTACTTTTCATTTCCAACATTTTATTGTTTAACTTTGTCGGCGTGATAATGTATACACACACCAAATTACAGCTTTCTAGTACCACCGGTCTTTGCGCTAGGCCGCGGACGAACAGGCAGACAGACGGAATTGGCGAAATTATAATTGTCCAATTACGGAACCCTAAAAAAGCGGCCGATTTTACTAATCTACTAAATAATACAGTTTATGAAAATGAAACCATGTGTACACATATTAGGCAAGCAAGCAAATTGAAAAAATAATTACTTATTTCAACAGTCGGTGTATCTTAGCAGCGCTATGGAACTAATGGTACCTATTGTTTTTATTTAATCTAAACAATGCTTTTTAATTGATTTTTCAACATGAGCCAAACTTAAGGCCTCATACGCACTGTCCGGTTAGCCGCACTGCGGTTGGCCGTCCGGCTGGCCGCTGTATGCAGTTGCAATTGCGGCTTACCGGGGGGTGGCTGGCCGTAAACGCAACCGGAACATGCGTATAGACACCGTCGTGGTTTGCGGATTGATCGAGCCATTTCGTATTCCAGATTGTTGGCCTGAACTTCAATAATAAACCGTTCTGCATCGAAATCTATAGCTGAGAATTATGTTATCAGTCGCGAGCGTCGGTAATGTTGGTATAAGTGCGCCTTCAATGACGAGCAACCGCAAACTAGCAAACCGCAGTGTATCCGCGTAGTGCGTATAGCGACCGTCCGGCTTGCCGTCAGTCGGGCCTCGGGCCGCAGCGCTCCGAGCGACCGCAGCGGTTGGCCGGCAGCCGCATCGCAGTGCGAATAGATAATAGGGTTTACATAGAATTTTGGACTTCCGTTTAGCCGGACGGGCAGCCACATTGCGGCTAACCGGATAGTGCGTAGGAGCCCTAACATAGAAAGAATCGTGCATTATATGGATAGAATATACATATACTGTTTTAAAAAAATCTCCCTCCTAATCACGCCCCTATTTGAGAAACACCGTATTCGGTTCTCATCGGGACGGGGGACGCGGAATGTGATAGAATTCTTCGGGCTTTAGTATAGTCAAATTAACAAATAATAAAAAAAAAATGCAAATACCGCGACTATTGTGATTTCTTTAAAAAATATATATTTAAGTAAAATAATAAAACTTAATCAAACAATTTTTTTACATGGACAACGTTTTCGCCTCACGACAGATTATGAGCGTCTTCAGCATCCTCTGCGTATGCGCTATGATATCGTCAGTTTCACTCTTCGTCGTATGGCCCCGAGGAAGATTCTCAGCCAGAAGGTGAGATTTAAAAATTGTTTATCTTACGACTACCTACCTACCAACAGCAGAGTTTGCATTTTCAATGAACAGAATTGTATGGGACACATTTTGGGACACGTCTAGTACTGATACTAGACTCAGACTTAGACAGTGATATATGAAAGCGCTTCGACAATTACACATCTCCGGCTGGCTAATACCTGAAGAATGACAAAATCCCCCGTGCTGAACAAGGCGATAGCCAGTGTGCTGACAGAATCGTGCAGGTTCACAGTCAGGCAGGGCGAAGCAAGACAAGCTAGGCCACGCTCTAGCGGCAATCGGAGTGGCTATGAACCATCTGGAAGGGTTAACCAGCGAAGACAAGATCTCGCCAAAAGCTATCCTAGCTCTGGCCGACGCAGCAAAACTTTTGCAGACCTGCACGTGGATTACACCAAGGCGAGACGCAACTTCATCATGGTCGTGGTCTCTACTCGAGAACTTGTAATTAAACCAGCCCAAAACCGGCAAGCGTTCACGCAGAGACTTGTGAGAATCGGGGCAAGTGGCAAACCCTGGTCTCTCACTCACTCCCACTCCTCCAGCTCGAATAGACTCTAGCGGATTAAGGAAAAAAAGTGTAATCTGATAGACTGCTGTTTGGGTACTGAACCCTGGTTTGGGTCTCCGAGGCGTGAACGTTCGCGATCAAGCGTGGGGGGCGTCGCGAACCGCACCGAGCACATCGTCTCGGTAGTTTTTGTAGTTGAGAGCCGAGAGCATGACTTGCCCTATGGCCACCATGGCATGACCCAATAGTTTTTGCTTCCCCTGCAACCTTGAATCTCGATCCTTGCAAGAGTTTGGTAATCTGTTCAAACGAGGGGCCTGTAATCGGGCGAACGCCGCCGTCAGCCCGTATGGCGTATTTCTTTGATAACTTGCGTATGTCTTCGCTCTTGACGGCGTACGGTATGATGCTTTGGACTTCGTAATTTTCGTGTGTCAGCTTTGACTCCGTTATTATGTAGGCTCATATCATGTGGCTGAATCGGTCACCTGCCACTAATTAAACATTCATCATAATAATCATCATTCAGCCACAAGAAGTCCACTGCTGGACATAGGCCTCCTCCATGGATTTCCAAAAAGACCGGTTGGAAGCGTCTTGCATCCAGCGTCTTCCTGCCACTTGGATGAGGTCACCTGTCCATCTTGTGGCTGGTCGTCCTACGGCGTGCTTGCCGATATGTGGTCTCCATTCCAGAACTTTTCGGCCCCGTCGGCCATCAGTTCTGCGTGCTATGTGCCTCGCCGACTGCCACTTCAACTTACTTATCCGCTGGGCTATGTCGACGACTTTCGTTCGTCTACGGATCTCATCATTTCTGATTCGATCTCGTAGAGAAATTCCAATCATAGCCCTTTCCATAGCTCGTTGCGTGACCTTGAGCCTTATTATGAGGCCCATAGTGAGAGACCACGTTTCAGTGCCATAAGTCATCACTGGTAACACACACTAGGTGTATCATTTTGTCTTGAGCGATTGAGGTATATTAGACGAAAAGACTTTTCTAATTAAACATTAACTCACCATAATTAGTGTTAACTGGGAATACACTATGGATATGATACAAATGAAACTCATTTTGTTGGCAGAGTTTTTCCTAAGCTTAAGTTTTGAGGCTGCAATCCTGTTATTTTTTGCATACCTATCTTACATATAAGTAAGAAATTGGGTTTCACATAAACGCTAGTGTTTTTATTTTATTTTATAGTTTGCAATAACAATAACAAACAAGGCGCGTCGGTAGTTACTGTCGATCGATAAATTTCAATCGAATTTGGATTCTTCACGAAAAAGGATCCAAAGTATAAAGAAGCGGATTAACAGATTAAAATGAATACCTATGTTATAAATTAATATGACTGGAATTTCGAGCAAAAAGGAGCTTAGAGCACTCTTTTTCCTACTTTATTCCCGTTCATAATCCCAGCCCTTTGCAGGCTTGGCTATCCGAGAACGACACAAGTTGTCGTAGTATCCTTTCGCTGGATGCTCCACGTTATCTTTGGCTATCAATTTGGCGCATTCCAGGTCCTTCTCCTCCTTGCCTCTGATGTAACTGATGGCCACAGGGTAGTTTGCTTCACGGCTCGAGCAGTCGGCCCAGGTTGAGACCCCAATAACCATCTCCTGGCCGGAAGATCGGTCATAGAAGACTAGGGGGGCTCCTGTGACTTTGATGTACTGTCCGCATTTAACTAGAGCTTCCTCGAGCTCTTTGTCAGTGCAAGGGTGAAAACCCCATTGATTGTACGTGCCATTGTATCTGCTTCGAATATCGTATCGCTTATTGACCATATTGTGGTCGAGTACAACGTCCAGCTCTACAGTGCCTTCGTCTGGCATTATCACCTGTTGGTCAATTTCAGAGATGACAGAAAATATTCTTATTATTTTACCCGGCGTTCACTATTTTAACCACTTTCGGACCCCCAGTCCCTTTTACGTAGGACAAAAACTTATTTCAACCCCATTGGTATATGAAACGCTCGCCTGGAGAGTTAGGCAGAGACCAGGGTTTGTCACTTGCCTCCGAGATACAAAGAGTTTATGTATTCATATTCATATTAATTTATTGCAGTCATGTTGTACATAGGATGGTATCATTACATTATACGTCCCGCTTTAGGGCACAGGCCTTCTTTCAGAGAGAGAGACACTTTATTGCACACGAGTAATTTACAGATATAAGGTTCTTAATATCTAGTAAGATAAGATTATTCTTTATTGCGCACAAGAAGCGAGACATAAAATATGAAACAATGTTCTAGTATAGGTTCGTACATTACTTTTTCATGTACGTAGGTATATGAAAATGTAATGGGTACTTTTTCGGAACCCTCCCACCCCATTTTGTCTTACGAAGTGGGGAGGGGTCCAGAAGTGGTTCAAATTGTCTCAACTGCCGCTAAGAAAATGATAATGTGCATGTACGTACGAGAGTCATCACTTTCATCATGGCTAGACCTTGCTTATTTTTATAATCAGCAAGTCTGAAACCAAATAAGATACTCAGAGGCAATGGAAGTTGACTTCGGTGGAGTTTATTGTAGCTCTTGCAGTTGGTAGGTAGCACAGGCAAATTTGGACCTACAGTAAAGTGCACAAAAAAGATTCTCCGCGATCTTAACACTACCTCCCGCTGTGTAAGGATATCCGAGGACAGAAGGAAGTGTTGCCTCGGGAGAGGGCTATGTCCAGCACTGAACGAATACGGGCTGATTCATTGTAAAAAAAAAACTGGAATAAAAAATAACTAACAACCGGGCAATAAGCAGGCGGGACCAACCTAGTTATAACATTGTTGAATTTGGGTCCCGCCTGCTAAAAGTTAATGCTCTTTATTCCAGTTTTTTATTTTGGTCTTTTTAGGGATTTTTTGTTCTTTGTTGAATTTATGCCAATTCCATGTAGCCTACTTGACACTCACAAATACGAGGAATCGATTGAGATCTTATTTATCAAAATCTAACCATTGGTTAAGAAGTTATGAGGGAACATAGAATCGGACATACGAGCCAAACACATTACCCTCCTCTTGGGCTCCGCCGCAGTCGGGTAAAAAGGGAGATATTTTTTACTCTGGACTTACTTCAAAGCCGGCCCCTTGTAGTATGCCACCGTGATCCACTGACCATCGCTCGTGGTCCCAGTGATGATAAAGCCATCGCTCTCGTGGTACGGCGGACCGCGGGTAGTTAGAATCGCCTTGATTTTAACATAATCATTGTGGTAGTCCAACCCCGCCCAACCGATCGTCAGTCTGAAAAAAACGAGTGTCAAATTGAACTTCGACATTCTTCAACTTCGACAAGACACTAGTTCGACTATTACAATGCCTAGACAGAACACACGTTCGACAAGACATTAGTTCGACAAAACAATAGTTTGACAACACACAGCTTCGAAAGGTTACTCCTTCGACACAACTCTTCTCAGACAATGCACATATTCGGCAGACTACTACTTTGACAAAGCATACGTTCGACAAAATACAGATTTATAAACTGTTTAAACAATATTATTTGTAGGTACTGTATACAGCCCATTGTCACATTGGTACTCTGCTAAAGGTGATTGCCTGTCAGAATTATTAGGTACAGGAAATTCCACAAACACTACATTTTAACAAACAGACATTTTAAGGGTGCTTTAATTTATTTATTTTTACTTTCGAGTCGTTGTTTCTATTTAGAATCATTGGCAGAAAAGTGTTTTACTCGTGTTCTTTAAATTTAATTATGCTTTAAAATGACTTCGTGCGAGATTCCATAAATAAAGTGTTATCTATCTATCTATGTAAATCCACATGCACATATACCAGATTCCGAAAAAATCAGGGTACGAAACTTACATATGAAACTCAAAGATAAAGCGCGATCCAGCATGGATTCTTCTATACAAATAACAGTGCAACGAAGATATTCTGTCGACTAGTGCGCCGTATATGCCCAATAAAAATTCGATGCCGGGAATGACTAATAGAACTAGAAATCGGGAGCTACCGAAACTTCCTACCAAGTTGGAAGACTTACGAATCCCAGAAGAGTATCAAACATTTAATGTCAAACAGTTCATCATTGGTCACTACGATTTTGGCGGTGACATTGTTCTTGTTTTTAGTACGGAAGTCAGTTTGAGACTGCTTAATAATAGGGGTTAAAGTATGAAATTGCCGTTTTATTGCAATAGGTTCTTTGAATTGACATAGAATCTTCATGGTTTGAGGTTTTCGAATGAAACTTTTTTCAAATGGTTTCTATGATGTTCTTTTTTTAAAAAATGTGAAACATTTGAATATCGACTTTCAATTGTTTTTGTTATTCAATTTAGACAAGAAAGATGGATACTGCGAACCTATTGCAATAAAACGGCAATTTCATACTTTAACTCCTAATATTTCTGACTTCTGGGTTATGTACGGAACATTTAGATGCTGCCCACTATTGTTATATCAAATGTATACTATACATGGCAGATTTGGGCCTAAAAGCAGTAAAAATGTAATTCTTCCACTTGTATATGGATTTAGTAATAAAAAAATTAAAACAGCTATATCTTTTTCTTAGAAATTGTATAACGTTATGCATATAACAATTTCGACATAAAATTAAAGCCACAAGTTATAATACCTGATTTTGAAAAGGCCGTTATAAATGCTAGTAAGCGTGTGTTTCCCGATAGAAAGCATAAATGCTGTATATTTCAAAATACAAAATATTACATTATACAAAATATTTGGCGTCACATTGAGGGGGGCTGAACTGGCTAAAAAATACATTAGTGACAGTGACTTTGCCCATAAATTAAAACACATATCAGCTCTGCCATATCTGCCAGCGTCAGAAATTCCTCTTGCCTTCGAAGAAATTAAGGACAAAATATTGCCGATGGATGCTAAATCAGTAAGCAATTCGTTTTTGAAAACTTATGTCGAGGGAAGCTACAAAAAAAAGGAAATTAAGTTCAGCCCACTGAAAGTTACTTACAATAAAGTACCACCAACTTATCCGCCAGAATTGTGGTCGGTTGCACATTCGATTGAATGTGGAATTCCTTCCACACATAACTCTATAGAAAGTTCGCACATGAGGTTGAATACTTCGAAAATTGAAAAAAAAATTTTTAAACTTTGATTGAAGTCAAGAAAGAAATGAAAAGCACTGAAAATTAAGTACAGAGAATCATCGCTCACATAGAAAAACCAGGATGAAAGCATCAATTAAAGCACAACGAAAGATTGCGAAAACACATTTCTAAAAAATGATCAAGAATACGTAAATATTTATTAAAATTAAGAGAGGTTTAATCAAGACATTTTGTTGGTATTAAAAATTAACTATGTATATTAATATGATGTTTGCTTTAATGACCTGAAATTATAAAGTGTACTTAATATAATGCAAATTGTGTTTTTATTTTGGCATCAAAATTGATTAGTTCGGTCAAATGCAGCTAAATCTACACTTCCAGTCTAAACGGGACACCGACACAAATTTTAGGTACATAGGTATACGATGACTTTACAGTGCACGTCATGCCCTATATTTTGTCGAATGTATGCTTTGTCGAAGTAGTAGTCTGCCGAATATGTGCATTGCCGGAAAAGAGTTCTGTCGAAGTTGGCTCTTTCGAAGCTGTGTGTCGTCGAACTATTGTTTTGTCGAAGTAATCGCTTTGTCGAAGTTGGAGAATGTCAAAGTTCAATATGACACTCGCGCTGTAAAAAATATGACCCCACCCATACTCATCTCTTTAGTGTTGAAAGATAATCGCTTCTTGATCAATCAGACGAAAATCTAGGAGGTGGATATAAACACCCGTCGTGCAGAATAAACGTCTATGGCGATCACCAACCCGACTGCCTAGAATGGTGATAACGGGCAACCCCCTTCAAGAAGCTGGATGCTTCTATCAGTGAGAGAACCAATTCTTGTTTTCTTCTGAACGAGACGGTGATGTTGCTTTCGTAGGCTAGAAAGGTGAACCTGGCAGGATCGCCCTGTAGTGTTGGGATACCTGTTGTAGATTCTTAGTTCTTTTAGTGACGTTCTGAATATTACTGGGTGAAAAGAGAGTATAGGTAGGTACATAATGTTGTTACCTACATAGTACCTATACTCATATTACGAACGTGTGAGTGAGGTGTCACAGGAGACGTAAGACCATCGGTGTTAAATAATTATAAAAACACGATTCCTTAAAAGACTCCTCAGAGGCAGTTTCAATCACGTTTCAATAGTCTGTGGTAAAGGGAAAGACGTAACCTCAGATTATTTAAACTGCCTCTGGAGTGTTTTAGGGGAATCGTGTTTTTTAAATAACAACATACCTAAGCATCATCTTAGCTTAGCACCCCGTCGCGAGTAGTCTAGCTCAGAGGCGGGTTTTCCGCCCATGGTCAAGGGTGCGATTCGTCTAAATACGTTTTCTTACCAAAGGCTCGTTTACATCGGATTTATAACGATATATCTGAATATCAGTAAAGACAATATTACGAAAGTGAAATCCCCGAATACTTGTTAAAATTTTGGCCTTTGGCGGAATTGCCGTGCAAAGACACTTAACAAGACGGGTGTTTTGACGAAACGCACTTTTTACAAACGTAATTTGACCAAAGGCACCTTTGGAAGAAAGGATATTCTGACGAATCGCACTTGACTAACGTAGGTAATTCGACCAAAGGCACCTGTGACCAACAGGGTAAGTATTTTGACGAATCGCACCCTTGACATTAGGCGGAAAACCCTCAGAGGCCAGTTTGCTCACCCGATGAGGCACCGAGAGGCGGTGTAGAACAATTTCGGATGGATGCAGGAGGCGATGCACAGCGTGATATGAGCTGACTCCAGATGTGGCACCACGCGCGCCATCCACGGCCGAGGCTTCCGTACCGGGAGGTCAGGGCTGCTCTGTTCGCACATCATGGGGTATACTGAAGAAGAAGTGGCGTAGGTACCTTTTTTGACCATAACACACAGTGCCATCAACCTATGACGACCTCGTGGCGCAGCGGTAGTGCATCTGCATACCATGCGATGGGTCCCGGGTTCGAATCCCGGCTGGGGACAAAAACAAAACCCCCAGGTCTTGGATGTGTACATGTTTGTGATGTCGTTATTTCTGGTTCCCACGACACAGGGTATCCTAGTGTGGGGCTAGAAGCAATGTATGTAAATGTTTATGTACCTAATATTATAAATTGTTATAAAATTGTTAAAGTGTTTGCGCGTTAGTTCGTACAAGGAACGGATCCTGACACCGGCGCATCGGACCATGGCTTTCCGTGGTAGTTTCAGGTTTGCGGCGTCCAAGTGTTGGAACGACATTCCCCCTCCAATCCGTGAAGCGTCCAGTGGATGTGCTTTTGGGCGCAAGCTTAAAGCATATTTGCTGGAGCATCAGAAACCGCCACTCCCTTCCCTTCCAACCTCTCGCCACAAAAACAGACACGAGCCTGTAATCGCATGGTAGGGCCAGGCAATATTGTATATATCTATATATTTTTATTTATTTTTCTTTAATTAAGTATACCTATATATGTATATATATTTATGTACATATAAATTTAATTATATTCATAATTTTAAACATGCTTTAAGCTGGCTATATACCTTTATTCATTTGTGTATGATTTTATTTGAGTATATCGTAGTTTATTCAGTGACTTAATAAAAACAATTTAAGTATATGTTTCATACTGTATACATAATACGTATCCTATTGTATATAATTACTATTCTGTATTACATAGTATTATACTATATATAGTATTGCTCACGGTTGTACCACACCGCGGTATGTGACGCTCGCGGGGAAACTCCTGGCACTGACTGAAAATCAGCGCTGAAGGCTTGACCCTCAGCATACTGCTGAGTCAGTTGCCGTTTATAGCAGCAGTGACACGCCGTGACCGTTCGTTTTCCTTTCTTTTTTATAACATTTCGGTTGAAATATTTTCTTTGTTGTTTTTTTGTTTTGTTATTGTGGCGTGTGCACTGTTTTTATAATAAATGTTTTTTCTTCTTCTTTCTAGGTTAACTTTAATTGAACAAAGTGTATTTTGCATACAAGGCTAAAATGTGGCCGTTTAACATTGTTATATCTGGTGTTATGGTTTAAAAATAAAACAGAAGGCTTTTGTCCGCAGTGGACGTGTATGTGTGAGGGCTTCGTCACGTAGTCAATATGCTCTCGGGAAATCTCGCGGTATTTCGAGCTATATTTAAATTAGGCGCGCAGCGTTTAGTGCTTTTTACTCGCCTCCGTGTGGCGCCGGATTAAGAATGGCGTCACTCCATTTCATTCCGTGGATGTCGTAGAAGGCGACTAAGGAATTCAATTACCAGGAGACGGGCAGCAGCGTCTTGCTGAGATTCCAACCGCATACTGCGGTCGCCAACCCGCCTGCCAAGCGTGGCGTTTATGGCAAAACCCCTCATGGTTATGAAAACCACGAAGGAGGCCTATGTCCTGCAGTGGACGTCAAATGGCTGCTGATGATGATGATGATGAACTCACAGGTGGCACGGCACATATACCGGGACGCCACTTGATTGTAAACCGACAGTTTTTTATACTTTTTTTGTAATTGGGTCACTATTCCAATTTTTTTTAAACTTTCTGCTTGCAAAAAATATTTTTAACTATATTTATGAATGACTACGTGAAAACTAGATGGGGGGGGGGTCTTGGCATATACTACGGGTGGTCACCGAGGGGGAGGGAGGTAAAAAAAGTGTAAAAAAAATGGGTCACTTAGTGTGGGTACGTTCCCTTAGGTAAAAAGGCATCCATTCGTTCTGATTTGATGAAGCGCAGGATCATGGCAACTGGCACACTGACTCTACATTACCCTTCCGGTGTGAGTTTATGTAGGTATATATGTTACTTACAGCATTGGACGTTACCACACCAGACGACCACGCAGCATGCAAAAACCAGCAGCCTCATTTTCACCATTACTTTTCAATTAGATTGCATTGGGTAAATAAAGTACACGCTCTGAACAGTATTGTTCAATCACTGAAGTGGTAGGTGTATTTACTGAAACATAAGTACACTCAGCGCACGTCGTCCTTACATGCGCGCGTTATAATCACGAGCCTTCATCGAAAATTTATGTCGAATGTACTTCGAAGTTGTGAAATGGTCGTAAACATACATATTGCTAGGGATTTATTAACTTTATTTTTATACAGTGCGTGGCGTACAGAATGGCCATCCTGAAAACCGTATCTTCGATTTCTCGATATAATTTGAGCTAAGTTTTGTACTTATTTTTTTAGGGTTCCGTACCGGAAAGATGCCAAACGGGACCCTTTTACTAAGACTTTACTGTCCGTCTGTCTGTCTGTCACCAGGCTGTATCTCATGAACCGTGATAGCTAGGCAGTTGAAATGATGTATTTCTGTTGCCGCTATAACAAGAAATACTAAAAGCAGAATAAAATAAATATTTAAAGGAGGCTCCCATACAACAAACGTTGTCTAAAGATAGCGCTCGCCATCTAGCGCCTTCACAGCGCCAATGTCATATCGTTAAATGTCAATGTTAAACGTTTCTTGTTGGTTTCTATAGATGGCGCTGTTCTCAAATTAGATCTTTGTCTAATGTTGAATGGCTGATGATGATGATCATTCAGAGTAATGTATGAACAAAACTGCAATAACGGTGGACAGTTATGGATTGGGCAGGCAGGCTATCCATTTCTTACGCCACTGTATATAATGTACTCTATCTATCTAAGTAAACGACCTAATCGGTCTATCAATCTATCGAAGCGGTGGTAGCCTAGTGGGTTACATTGGACTCGGAAGAGAAACCCAGGTTCGATTCCCAGTGCGAGCATGTACCTATGACTTTGTTTTGTAAGTCATGTACATTTTGTGAAGTTATAGTAGCAATACCACTCGCTAAAGGTGAAGGAAAACATCGTGAGATAACCTGAGTGTCTGAGTTATTTATATATTTGGGGTTATTTAGTTCATTTATTCTGAGTTATTTAGTTATTTGTACAGTGGAGCGAATATAGGCTGCTTATGTATGTATCTATCTAACTCCGTAGAGGTATTCCATTTTATAGTTTCAGAGCGGCTTATAAATCCAAGCATTATTATCAGATATTTTATTGTTTGAATTAGGTACATTGAACATATTTACTTACATAATAGACATTACTTTTTACGTTTTATCTTTAAAGTAACAATCTCCCATATACAAAGTCTTACATCGTCCATACTGCCCAACGTACACTATAAAATAATACGAATAGATAAATAATAAATCGATTAAAAGTAATATAATTTGCCCATGATGTTCATGTCCCAGTATCTGTGAGGCATGTTTCTACCAAAACTTATTTTTATTTATATCAAAAGAAATGCTTTTAACATTCTCATGAATCGGATTTACTTACTACCTATACATAACAGGTTGACTTCAATTTTATTTACGTCATTTTTTCGATTCCCAACTGGGAGTCTAGCAACCTTTATTGCATCAAAAAATGTCTGAGTTTCAAAACCATTTGTTATCCCCTATCAACTGGGTTCTTGGATTTCTACCGCGTTTAAATTGTTGGGCCTTTTTCCAAAGCCGTAAAGTTCAAATTATGATGCCCGATCAATAACTGTACAGAAGGGTTTAAATATTGCTGAATTCTACTCCAATTTTATCTGCGATTGTGTCCAAGGGAGATACTGGGACGAAAATACTTAGGACTAACCCGGGGAAACGTATGGACCCCTTGTATTTTAATATAAAATTAACTAAACGATCTCATATTTATCTGCGTGCAGAACGATCTCCTCAGAGTAGGGCACCGGAGACCCATCGTCGTTCTGTGACACCTGTGGAACAAATACAACAATATGTAGACCCTAATTTGCCTCAGTCACATAAGGAAATTTTGCTATAATACAGACTGGGAAGTGGGAACTAACAAACTCGATCGACCCTTAATCTACTAAATTAAATCTCAAAGTGGAAGGTACAAAAAGGGCGGGATAAATGATTTGCTTATTCAGAGACTGTAGTTGTGATAAATTGAAATAAACGGCCCTACATTACAATTAATTTGTATTAAAAAAAAATACTAAATCGCGCTTTTGTTTTTGGAAAGTTCTGGGCAATATAATTTTGACATATATTGAGTTAATTTGTATAAGGAATGTTAGGTCTAATTCCTATCACAAGTAAATTGGGTAGAGCGATTTATTTTGTACAGTTATTGTATCATGAGGGTTTTACGTCCAGCGATCTGCATGGCGCGAAACAAACAAAAAAAAAGTCATCTGCCAAGATGACAAGAGAAGGCAGCGTTGCCACTGAGCAGGGTTGTTACGAATATTCGCATTCGCATTCGCTTATGCGAATGATTCGCATCATTTTAAACATTCGTGTTCGCGACATAGATTATTTTACCATGTTACTATTGTGGCAACCTTGTTTTACATTCTGATGTTGTCACTATTGAAATGTGAGTTCGTGCCTTGCCGCTCCCGCACGCGGTTTGTTTGATTATATAATATAGTCTCAAATATAGAAAAACTCGGTTTTAATTAATTATCAGCCCTTAAAAATACAGTCCGTTAAACTAAATGTGTGCTACAATTCGCATTCGCATAAATCGATGCGAATGTTTTGCGAATGCGAATGTATACAAGTCGTGTCGCATCGCGTCTCCCGCCGCGATGCGCCGCCGCCGCCCGGTCGGCGGCCGCGCGTCTCTTGTTGGTCCTTTCGCGCAGGCGTGGTAACGTATATTATAATAATAGAAATAATGTTTCCATTTAAATAGTGTTTCCATTTGGTATCATAATGATACTATCATTATTATTATTACCCCTAATTAAGAAACGAATAAAACTATTAAATATGTTGACTTAAGGTGTTTTAGTGCTATTTCTCACTCAACATTCGCATTCGCATTCGCACATTCGCATCCCTAACATTCGCATTCGCATTCGCGAATGTGAAAAATACGACATTCGTAACATCCCTGCTACTGAGTACAAATTAATTCTACCATAGCCAATGTTAACATTGAGTTTTTGTTCCAATATTACAATACACTGTAAAACGAAAAAGAATTATACTTTACAAGCTGTTGCCCGCGACTTCGTTCGCGTGGTAATTATGATGTGTATTTTTCCGGGATGAAAAATAGCCTTTGTGCTAATCCAGACTATAATCTATCTCTGTGCAAAATTTCATCCGGATCCGTTCAGCCGATTTTGCGTGAAATAGTAACAAACATCCAAACTTTCGCGTTTATAATATTAGTAAGGATTGCACACAAGACATTTAACAGGACACAAAGGCCAGCTTATCTCTGTAAGAGATTTCTTCTAGCAAACCTTAGGGTATAGGAGAAGCAGTAGAAAAACGAAAAATAAAATAAACTACATGGTCACGCCAATTCTATTTATCTTTTTTTTTTTTCTAACGTCTAGGGCACTTTCTGGCAACACCCGCTACTGTCAGTAGATTTCCCTACCCCCGTCCCTTTTCCCCGCACTCACCTCACCGTTTTAAAAAAAAAAAGAACAAATAACAGTCGAAAGTGAATGCTTCTTGAGTAAACACGTTTTGAAATAACTGCCGCGCCCGCGCCGCTGAAACTTATGTGCATTGGATCCGACCCGCTGCCGCTGAACCGCCTCCATCGCTATCGAAGACTTCTGGTGAGTGCTTTCCATCCTCATTCTCTGTGGCATCTCTCTGTTTCCCATCTCCCAGCCGCAGAGTGGTCCTTCATTTGTAATCTGCTGATGGTCAGCGCGTGCATTGCCAGAAAGAAATACCTACATTTATAATATCTACAACCGCTACACTATTTGATGGTCCTTCGAGCCGGATTTGCTTGTAATAACCTTAAACCGCGTTTTTCCTGGCTTATTTCGGGTCCAAACATCTTATTTCTCTATATTTTCATAATTTCGACCGTTTCATAACCTACCGCCATACTTTTTCTTACGCTGTACAAAAACTAACCTAACTAAATCGCGAATTGTATCCGCCCCGCCCGCTATATTTATGCCGCTTCCTTTCTATTTAATCGTGAAATATGATTAGTGCCTCATTTGGTAACTTCTGCCACGATTTCTAAAGTCTAACCTATAAGAAATATCATTGCTACACCTAAAACGCTTCCTCCAAAATGGAATCAAAAATCATTGTGTTGAAGGCGAAAAACGACGCCATTTTGAAGCGCGTTGCTCGTTTGTTCGAATCAATGAATCGCGTTTCGACATCCGCAGATCTTCGGTCAACTGAGAATTTTATGGCTGAAACCGAAACATTGGCCGTCATTCGCAACGAATTCATTTCCAATCTCGATTCCATAAATGAGTATTCATTACAGTCAGTAAAAGATTTTACTCCTGACTTCGAAATATTAAACAGTTTCGAAGAAACTTACACACGCATTGAAAGAACTAGATCGCTTATCATTCAACGTTCCGCGGCCCGTACTACGTCACGTCCGGATGCTAAAGGTGCAAGCACACCGACGCCGACCCCCGCACTCCCGCAAATTAAATTGCCGGCGATTGAAATTCCTTCCTTCGACGGAAAAGTGGACAACTGGCCGGTGTTTTACGAATGTTTTAAGGCTAATGTACACTCTAACGCCGCATTGACCGATGCCCAACGAGTTCATTATTTAATGGGCAAACTTTCTGGATCTGCTTTAAAATTAACAGCGGGAATAATCCCTTCCGGGGAAAATTACCCGACAATCTGGGACAGTCTGGTACAAAAATACCAGGATAAACGAGCGTTAGGAGCGCATTATATGGCGCTTATCCTAAATATGAAACCAGCCGCAAATAACTCCGCTTCTTTAAACTCTTACGTAGAGTCATTTCACGCCGCTGTATCTGCTCTGGAGCAGTTAAAGATTGAAGATCTAAAAGATTTTATCTTTCTTACTATTGCTATGCGCAAGATAGACGCAACAACCGCTCAGTCATTTGAAATGCTTTTTAGGGAAAAAGAAATTCCTTCCTATAAGGATTTCATTAATTTCGTAAAAGGTCAGGTTAAAATATTAGACCGCACCGCTGCCGCAGTTACTCCCCGCAACACCCAAGTGTATTCGCACCCTAACAATGCACCGACGAAACCAACCTTCCGCGCGCAAACTTCGCAGAGCTTCGTCACCCGCTCAAATAACAATAACCACGCTTGTGCTGTGTGTAATACTGAAACATCACACCAACTATATTTTTGCGCTGCTTTCAAGGCCATGACACCTAAGGTCCGCTTGGATCTTATTAAATCTAAACACGGGTGTGTTAATTGCCTCAGCCTAACACATACCGCCGCCCAATGCAACTCGGCTTATTCTTGCAAAACATGTAATAAGCGGCACCATTCCATGTTGCATCTGGATTATAACAACAGCAGCAAGCAGCCGCAATACACAACGGCAGCACGTCCGGCTTTACGTGACGTTGCCAGGCCGTCACCGCAGCCGCAGGATCAGTCGCGTTCATACACACCAGCAGATGTTCGCGCGCGCGCCGCGCCGCCGCCGCCGCCGGCCGCCACCAATGCCGCGCCCGCCCCCGCACACTCCCCCGGTTCCCCGCATGTCGTGTCGCTATGCGCGCGTGAAGGCGAAACCGCGTCGAGGCAAGTCGACGTGGCAACAAGGCAAACTACCGTGCTTTTATCTACTGCTAGGGTGGAGGTAACAAATAATAATAAACAAAATGTTTCTCTTCGTTGTCTCCTCGACAATGCTTCGCAAAACAATATCATAACTTCGGCGTGTTGTGAACGACTGAATTTAAAACCTATTCAACTCGCTAATTCATTTATCAAAGGCATTGGGTCCGCTTCACAAGCTGTTAGTGGCTACGTTCAGCTGCAAATTTCCGCGAAAAATAATGAAAGTTCATTTACCATAACGGCTTTAGTTCTGGACGCGATTACAGAACGCATGCCTTGCGACTTTGTTGATACGAGTGTAGTTCAACACCTAGGCAATTTACCGCTCGCCGATCCACTGTGGCATGTACCGGGTGAGATCGAGCTGTTGCTAGGCGCACAGCTGTTTCCTTTCTTGATATTGGGTGGCCGAGTTATTGCCCCGCCCGCACCGCCGGCGATTGAAACCGTTTTTGGTTACGTTTTCATGGGAGAGGTTCCGGTTATTCGAGACCCTTCTGGTTCAGATTCGTGTCCCGCATCTTTTATTTCCGCTACGTTCTTTACTTGCACGAATGGAGTTAACTGCGAATCCCAACTCGACGGAACCCTGCGCAAATTCTGGGAATTAGAGGAAATCCCACAGAAAAGGTTCTTCAGTCCGGAAGAAATCGAGTGTGAGGGAATTTATTCTACTACGGTGTCACGTGACCCGAGTACCGGCCGCTATTGTACCGCGTTACCCTTCTGCCGCAATCCAAGCGAATTAGGCGATTCGCGCTGCGTAGCGCAACGCCGCTTACTATCTCTTGAAAGAAAGCTTCAAGAACCCGCATTACGCACCGATTATAACAACGTTATACAAGACTACATAGACAATGATTATTTAACTGAGGTTGAACCCTCTGACGCCGACTATGGCAAGGGTTACTTCATACCGCATCACGCCGTCATCAGAAATGACAAACAAACCTCGAAGGTTCGCGTAGTTTTGGACGCAAGTGCCAAGTGTCACAATGGCGTGTCACTTAATGACACGTTACATACAGGGCCTAATTTACAAGCCGATATTTTAATCCTCCTTTTGAATTTCCGATTATTTCCAATCGCGCTCACCGCGGACATTAAACAAATGTATCTCAGAATAGCCCTGCGCGAAGAACATCAAAAATACCAAAAGATTTTATTCCGCTTTGATCCTTTACAACCAATAAAGGAATTTAAATTTAAACGCGTTGCCTTTGGGCTGAAATGTAGCCCTTTCCTCGCGATGCGCACCGTGCGGCAGCTCGCCGCCGATGAACAGCACCGCTTTCCTCGCGCCGCGCAAGTCGCCACTCGCGAACTTTATATGGACGATTTAACTACGTCTACCCTCACTCAAGAGGAAGCTGGAACGCTATCCGCTGAGTTAATCGATTTGTTCAAGGCTGGTGGATTTAACCTAACGAAATGGGCAAGCAATTCTCCACAAGTGCTCGAAACAGTTCCGCAGTCAAACCGCGCCGCTATCGAATTCGACGAAGCAAATTTAAAAATACTAGGCCTTAAATGGCTTCCCGCTCTAGACGTATTCACTTTTTCAACGTCTCCTGTGGACGAACAGTGTACCAAACGAACGATTCTCTCGACGATCGCGCGATTGTGGGACGTCCTTGGCTTCGCCGCTCCGGTAGTCCTCTTTGCCAAGCTCCTTATAAAAGAGTTATGGGCTCAATGCATTGGTTGGGATGAACCCCCGCCGGCTGATGTTGTCACTGCATTCGATAATTTCAAGGAACAACTTCCCGCGCTGTCTAACTTGCAGATACCTCGACACTTAGGTGTAGGTATAGATAGCACGACTAATATAGTCGCCTTTGCCGATGCGAGTCTCCGAGCTTACGGCTGCGTGGTATACTTACACGTGGTAGACTCTTCCGGCAACGTAAGTGTCACTATGGTGTGCGCTAAGTCTAAGGTCGCGCCGGCCAAGGTCGTTTCCCTCGCCAGGTTGGAATTATGCGCTGCGGTCCTTATGTCCAAGCTAGTTAAACTTGTGCACGAGACCTACAGTGCTCGCACCCCCATAAATAATATATGCGCTTTCTCGGACTCTACGATTGCATTGTCGTGGATTAACTCTTCGCCACATAGATGGAACATCTTTGTGAGCAACCGCGTGGCTATGTGCCAAGAAAATCTTGACCCAAGGCATTTTTATCATGTAAATGGAGCTGAGAATCCAAGTGACTGTCTCTCTAGAGGTCTCTTACCTGAACAACTGGTGTCTCATGAGCTATGGTGGCACGGCCCCGAATGGCTCAAACGTCCAGTGACTGAGTGGCCAATCGCTCCGTTCACTACCGCGAATAAAGTAGAAGAACTTCCTGAATATAAAAGTAAAACACTTACCTGTACCGCTGCCGCTCCGCCTACGCCTGGGATTCTGTACGACCTGGCGTCAAAGTTCTCCTCCTGGAATAGAATACTACGCATTATAGTACGCGTCCTTATGTTCGGAAAGATCATACCGCGCTCTGACCGCATTTCATCTTCTCAGTTAAACACGGCTGAGACTTACTTAATCCGCGAAGTTCAAAGAGTTCACTTTGAACAGCTGATCCGTGATCTAAAGAATGCAAAATTACCTTGCGTTTCGCTTCGAAAACTCGATCCTTTTATTGATGAGTCCGGTATTATTAGAATAGGAGGTAGGCTGTCCAATAGCAACTTGCCTTTCGAGGCCAAATATCCCGCGTTGTT
This sequence comes from Yponomeuta malinellus, assembly GCA_947308005.1. NCBI lineage: Eukaryota > Metazoa > Arthropoda > Insecta > Lepidoptera > Yponomeutidae > Yponomeuta > Yponomeuta malinellus. The sequence continues at coordinate 5,037,290 of OX371020.1, read as the reverse complement.
ACCCAAGCATGATCACGTGACTCATCTACTTGTTGACTATTATCACCGATTGCACTGTCATACCGGTTCTAACTTACTTAGCTCTTTGATTAGACAAAGATTTTGGATCTTATCTGCCCGCAGCGTTATTAGACAACGCGTACATTCTTGTAACTATTGTTTCAAAACCGCGCCTTCCCACTCTTGCCAAAAAATGGCCGACTTACCTTCCTATAGGGTTAAGGAAACTAAAGCATTCGTACATACAGGCATCGATTATGCCGGCCCGATAACAATAACACCTTGGAGACGTAGAGGTCAACGAACTCAGAAGGCATATATATGCCTATTTGTGTGCTTAATAACTAAAGCCGTTCATATTGAGCTAGCAACTGATTTATCATCTGACACTTTTGTCTCCGCATTCAAGCGATTCCTTTCCCGTAGGGGTCCAGTTTCTTGCCTTTACTCGGATAATGGCACTAATTTTGTTGGAGCCAAATCTCAACTTAGGGATCTGGTATCTAACCACCGCATTGAATGGAAAATGATTCCTCCCCGCGCTCCACATTTTGGAGGACTGTGGGAATCTAATATTAAGAGTATGAAAACTCACTTGTACCGCGTTATTGGAACTCAAATTCTTACTTATGAAGAAATGGCTACAGTTTTAGCTCAAATCGAGTCAATTTTAAACTCCCGCCCACTCTGTATATTGACAGCGGATCCATATCCTGAGCCGTTGACACCCGCTCATTTCATAATGGCTTCTCCATTAACTTATCTTCCGCTTGAGCCAATAAGCCTCTCCGAAGAACCCAAGAGTCTGCATCTTAGGAAACAGTTGCTTGACAAAATGGTTGTTGACTATTGGAAGAGGTGGCGTTTAGAATATCTTAACAATCTACAAGTGAGGCAGAAGTGGCTAACTGAAACTGATAATATTAAAATAAATACAGTGGTGCTCGTTCATCAAGATGATGTACCTCCACTACGCTGGCCTTTGGGCATAATTCAAGAAGTTTACCCGGGAAAAGATGGCAAAGTCAGGGTTGCGTTAGTAAAAACCGCTACGAATTCCTTTAAACGCCCAATAGTAAAACTTTGTCCTTTACCTACACAGTAAAAAAAAAAAAAAAAAAAAAAAACTAGTACAAAACCGCTTACTTTTTATGCAAACCGCTTAATCTTTATTCAAACCCATTTTTAAAATAATAATAATAATTCTGTTGAAAATACTTAGTATTTCTCAAGGCCGGGGAGAGTGGTCACGCCAATTCTATTTATCTTTTTTTTTTTTCTAACGTCTAGGGCACTTTCTGGCAACACCCGCTACTGTCAGTAGATTTCCCTACCCCCGTCCCTTTTCCCCGCACTCACCTCACCGTTTTAAAAAAAAAAGAACAAATAACAGTCGAAAGTGAATGCTTCTTGAGTAAACACGTTTTGAAATAACTGCCGCGCCCGCGCCGCTGAAACTTATGTGCATTGGATCCGACCCGCTGCCGCTGAACCGCCTCCATCGCTATCGAAGACTTCTGGTGAGTGCTTTCCATCCTCATTCTCTGTGGCATCTCTCTGTTTCCCATCTCCCAGCCGCAGAGTGGTCCTTCATTTGTAATCTGCTGATGGTCAGCGCGTGCATTGCCAGAAAGAAATACCTACATTTATAATATCTACAACCGCTACACTACTACAAAAGGCCTACCTATATAACTATCTATTTACACAAAATCAAAAAAAAAAAATCAAGAACTACATAAACTAGATATCAGAATAAAAATACATACTTAAATATAAATAAATAATATATTATATATAAATATATAGGTGAATGTTATTACAGGGATAGATAATGCTCTTTCAACCTCTTCTTGAAGGTGCCAATAGTGGGACTAGCGCATATGTTCTGTGGCAGTGCGTTCCACAGCCTAATCGACTGGACCGTGAAGGAGTCACCGTAAGCTCCAGTACTGTGAGCAGGAATTTTAAGAAGATCTTTTTGGTCTTTCTCCAGAGAACAGGTTCTCCCAGGTATGCGGGAGATGAGGGATGATTAAGGGTTTTGTATAATAATGAGATTATAATGTGCATTCCGGCGAAAACGAATTGGGAGCCATTTGAACTCTTGTCGGAAACTAGACACATGATCAAATTTGCGTAATCCGTACATGAAGCGGATACCCAAATTTTGTAGACGTTCGAAAGAGGTTCAAAGGAATGAGTCCTTCAATGAAAGTCCTTCTGTCTAAGTACAAGTATGTCGTACATACCATGGCACTAAGTCCGCCACATTGTACGGTTATTTTAAGTACAATAAAAGTATTAATTAATAAATAAATACCTGTCGCGTTGAGAGAAGGGCGTAGCTCGTGGCGCACGACCAAGTTACAGTAAGCGGGAAGAAATCATTGGGCACCGCCGGCGTTACTCTGTAGAAATAAACGCCGAAATCTGGGTGTTTTGAAAGCCGCGGTTACGTAGTTGGTCACTAAAAATGCCATCTATTTAGACTATTACTTTTAAGTAAGTATTAAGTAAATATAGACGTAATATATAAAAAAATTACGTGCTGAGAAATCTTGTTCAAAAAAATTCGCGAATAGTCTCTCCGTCTATTAGAACAATGACCCGCGGACCCGCGGCGCGCTTCTCTGGCTGGCTATTTATGGTTCACATAGGATGAGAATGTGTCGAGATATTTTTGGAAAATGCATTTTTTTTAAAACAAACTAGCGTATTCGATAGCTTATGTTAACGCACGTCCTTTTTTCTACGGCTTTCAAACCACATATAGTTCATGGTGTATAGCGGCGATAGCATGGTCGGTAGGTCGCTTGCCTTAAACTTGAGAGCGCGTGGGTTCGAACCCGGCCGGCATGTACAGTGCTTGTTTTCTAAGTTACGAACATTTTTAGATTTGCAACCTCAGCACTTGAAATTGCCAATCCGCGGTGGGCACGCGTGGTGATTAAGCCCGTACTCGTTCTCTGAGAGAAGGCCTGTGCCTTACAGTGGTCTTCTACAGGCTGCATTTTTATCATTAAAAATAGAAAATAAAATAAGACAGATCACACCGAAGCTCAACATAGCTAATTTGCCAAAAACCTTCGCTAAACTCCTTGTGGTACGAGTTGGTTTTAGCGTTGCCAGATAGTTATTTTCTACCAAAGCGGGATTCGAAGCATTTTACCCCAAATGGGTGATTTTCATCATCATCATCATCAACCCATTATGTCCCCACCGAGGGGCACGGGCCTCTTCCCTGAGGAAGGTATAGGCCATACTCCACCACGGGGGCCAAGTCCGGATTGGTGGAGGCTTGTAGACTAGTGGCTCGTCTACTGTCAGAAGTTGTCAAGCCGCCCTAAGGCCTCTGACTTGGCTTAACGACTGCCATCTATCGACGGCAGCCGGCACCAACAGCTTAACGTGCCTTGCGAAGCACGGAACCGCTCGGCAAAATGGGTGATTTTATCCGACACTTTTCTTTTTACCTTTAAACTAATGTCTGATTGATTTCTAGACAGCCTCGTTGGTCGAGGGGTAACACACTTGACTACCAGGCTCGCGCACGAGGCCGTACTTGATTTGTACGAATGACCTCAGTCTGGGTGTATTTCTATGTTTGAGATGTCCTTGCCTGGTTACCATAGCACAGGTGTCCTAGTTTGTGACCATAACAGGTGATTGTGTTGTGTCGAAAAAGTTATATTAGTTAAGTTATTCGCTGTCGACTGTACTTTAAAATTAATTTTATTGTTACCTAGTACTAGTTTTAAAAAACATTAAAAGAGTGCGATTAATTCGCCAACAAACTACTACTAAATAATTTATAAAATTTAAAACTCTGCGATACAAACGGAAGTCAACAAATAAAAGAATTCAAAACTGATTGAAGGCTAGTATTAAAACTCACGTCAGCTCAAGAGTGCCGGTCTTAGTCTGCGCGTCCACCTGAGGTATACTCCAGAGCAGAGTGCGGCCTTTTTGCGTGTAGTTACCCTCCCATTGGTGCACTACTAGTGAGCTGTTGCCAGAACTGTGAAGATAAATAGTATTATTAGCACATTACTTATGTACATGATCGGTAGGGGGCGCGTCTTTCAAATGAATAGGCGTTCAATAGAGTGATATTAGCACGACAATGGCTGTAATTTGACGCTGATTCAACTAAGTCTATGTGTTGTAAATGTGATCAAATAGTATAACCCGCGCAAATCCCGGAGATAATCGCCAGAGACGAAGGAGATAGAATCGCGCGAGGCACCGAGTTAAGGTGCACGAGTTATACAATTGGAATGCGATCGGTTAGTTGTCTACAGTGTCAATAAAATACCCAATGTCATTTAATATCACTGCATTAAGCAACTAAGTATGTATTTAGTAGACCGTGCCCCGGCATCATTTAAATTATAAATATTGATTGAACCTCGATTCACAAACCGTTCGCTTCACAAGCCACCCGATTGATAAGAGGCCCGGTTTACAAGTCTTCCAGTTCGCAAACCGTCCGGCACAAAACGGGTTCGACCGGTTTATCGGATGACATGTACGTTCGGTTCAAGACTTGCTCGGTCCGGTTCATAATCGATCCGGTTCCACAACCGTCTGGTTCGCAGCGGTACTCACGGCAGGGGGATGGCGATGACGACGTCTGTGAGCACCAGATGGTCTTGCTCTAGCTCGAACTCGATGTTGACGTCGCAGCCGCCACCGGACGCCTCGGAGGGCCAGCAGTTTACTGTGGGGCGACAGAATTATTTACACACTAGCTGTCCCGGCGAACTTCGTAACGCCACAGAATCCGTTTATACGATTCTTGCACAACGCCATCTAGTTTTAAAATACAACGTTCGCTCGCACAACACCATCTATTTTAAACTTAAAATAAATATTATTTTAAGTTTAAAATAGATAGCATTCAGGTCTTTGTCTATCTGTACGCCAAGTTTCATGTAAATCCGTTCAGTTGTTATTGCGTGATTGAGTAACAAACATCCAAACATCTTCACAAACTTTCACATTTTATAATATTAGTAGGATAAGGTATCATAGAAAGTATTGAAATTGAAAAACGTTTATTCCGATACCACAACACACATAAAATCTTACAAATAATAAAACGCGAAAATTGCTTCTGTTACTGAGTAAAGAAGCGGATCGCCGAACCCTGGTCTCAAATGCGACAGGTTCGAAAGGGTTCGAATCCACTTATTATGCCATATTCATCATCTACGAGCCGTTTGTACGATGATATCAACAGTGGAAGCGCAAGTATAGATATCGCATAGACGTCTTTGGTTGCTGTTAATCTCGTTTTAAGACCTGGGTCGACAGTTATATTATATATCTCTTCACTAACAATTTAGATTGATTTTTAAGCTTGTTATTTATACTATCCTACATGGTTTAGCTAAAGAATTAAGTTTTGTAATTTTAAACACTACAATCGTCGCATGTTTTGGCTTTTTTGTGGCGTTAATAAATGAAATAAAAATATAGAAACGTATTTTACAGCGAATATCGTTAGCGTTAGGTCCCCTGGCGTTACCATAGAGGGGCGCCAGTTTGGTGTCCGGCAAACGAAGATGCCAGTCTCCACTTAAAGCCGCCCACGATACTTTATAGAGAACGGCCACTGCGGCTACTTACCGGACAGGGGCGCCGGTTTGGCGTCCGGCGACGGGGGCGCCAGCCGCCACTTGAGCACTCTCACGTCGCTGTTCAGCGGGAACGGCCACAATGGCTTCTTACCGGAGAGGGGCGCCAGTTTGACTTCTGGCTACTGGGGCGCCAGCCGCCACTTAGGGAACTCCCACGTCGCTGTTGAGCGGGTACGGTCCCTGCGACTACTTACCGGAGAGGGGCGCCAGTTTGGCGTCCGGTGACTGGGGCGCCAGTCGCCACTTGAGTACGCCTACGTCACTATTCAGTGGGAAGGGCCGCTGCGGTTGCTTCAGGGCGATCAGCCCTTGGGTGCGGAAAGCTTCCTTATCCACGTTGGGGTGGGTCTGAAAACCGAGATATGCTTTGTCACCATATAACTGCTACACTAACGGTCTTATAATATATAAAACACATGATTCCTTAACCCCTGAACTGCACTCGCGGAATGGAACGTATAGGTGGCCCATACTAAGTTGGGCAGAGATCTGTGTCGCGGCAGACGAGTGTTTAAAGTACTCGATAAACATCGATTAAAATAGTCTGCGGTCGAGTTTTTACAGGGAAAAGACGTAACCACAGACTAAATAAACTGCATCTAAGGCGTGCTTTAGAGGAATCGTGTTTTTATAAATAAGGCCGTATGTGTTAAGGATAACTAACTAACTAACAACTTTTATTCTGAGTTTTATAATAGTCACAAAGACGTCGTGTAAAAGTATTGATAACGTTTACAGTTTTGGGGACAGAATTGTAAACGTTATCAATACTTTTATACAGAATTGTTAGTTGGGAAGTAAAGCAGATAGGAGTTTTGACCTAAACACTTAGGTACGGTGTTATTTATAAAAACGCAATTCTAAACAAGACTGTTACAATTTTGTTTACAAAAACACGTCTTAAAACACCCGTTGGTGTGTTTTAAATATTTTTTTTTTTTAAATAAATGTAGCGTATTTACGCTAGCGTATATGAGGAGTTTTCAGTGTATGTTTAATTACCTGCAGCTGCATATTCCTCGTGTCCTTGTTGTCAAGTTGAACGCGGATGCGTCCATATTGCTCGTTACTGATGCGCAGAGTCAGCAAACCTGACATCAGGACACAATAAATCAAATTAGGATGATAGACAGAGAAAACATTCTTTAGTAACATAACTTTTAGAATCCAATGGAAAAACTAAATACAATAAGATTTATTATTATTAGAAATTGCCAATCCGCGGTGGGCACGCGTGGTGACTAAGCCCACGCTATCTCTCTCTCTCTCTCTCTGAGAAAAGGACTGTGCTCTACAGTGGAACGTATTTGAATCGTGTGATTTTAAAACAACACAAGTCACATGTGTTTTTAAAATGACACTTTTCCATTTTTTTTTGTCCATTTACTAGGTGTAAATAATTTAATAAAAAAAATAGACAACCTATTGATTTACATTAGAAAAAAAATGTTGTTTATTCATACAGAAATTAACATAGTATGCTAAAATATTGCTGTTGTAGATATTAGTATTTGAATAAAACAGATTTTTCTATTTCCCGACAAGTTGTAATAAAAGGACATGTGTTGTTTTAAAATCACACGATTCATTTAGGCTGTATTATTTCTATGTTCTTTATGGTATAAATGTAATGTAACTCCTATCTAATTTTGAGGCATATTCCTCATTAGAATAATCGACATTGTCCTATATTGACAATAGTTACAAATGATACTTCATTTTAAGGTCAAGATTTTTAGAAGGTCAGTAAATATAGTGCTACCATTATGAATTTATAATATTCACTAATTTCTTGTATTTTTGTGACTAATTGGACTTTCTAACGTTCGTTTCACACGTGAATGAAAGTACCTTCAATATTTTAGAATGAAAATCGCCAAGATATTGACATCTCTGTATTCCGTAAAAAAAACAAATATATCTTTTACGTTTGCACAAATTAGGAGTTTAAAGAGTTCTTGTATCGAACCATGAGGATATCAGTAGAAACTGACAGCTGGCAGGATCTCCGTTGATGACGTACTTCCGGTTTCGTAGACTCGTTCTTTTTTCCACTTTAAAAATTAATTAAAGCAGCTCACATCGAAATATTCAGCCCATTTTCTCGATTTATTAAAATTAAAAACAGAACTTTTTTCTAGGACAATGCCCACTATAGCCTAGCTAGATAAATGTTCCCAATATCATTAGGAGTTAACGCACCAGATAACTCGAAGTTCTGAATGTCGCCGTCTCGACCAGCCGTCAGGTTCAGGCGCTCCTCAAACCTCAGGTGTACACTGCAATGTAAAACCTCCAATATATAAATAATTATTTGACGACAAATAAATTGGGAAGATTCTCGAGGAGGCCAGGAATCGACAGAAGAGGCTCTCTGAAGCTGAAGCGAAAAAGGTTTGCCTAACGTGTCTTGACTTATTACACTAAGGGCCGTAAGGCTACTGGATAAGTAAGTAAATAGACAAACACTTATCCATGGATAAACAACTATAGTGTTTATATTATATACTTCTCAGTGTGAAGGTCAAAGGATGCAGTGCTTGTTTCTAAATGTTTAACTGTGCTTGTATCTGTTTCTTCTCCTTCTAATAAAATAAATAGCTTATTGATAGGGTTGTCATTGTTAGTCATACAATTTATCTATGGATACTTCTGCAAATGTCACGGTGCAAGTTTTTTGGACTTATTCACTGGAGAGAGCTTACCCCTGGATAAACAGATAGTCACGGCTGTCAGATGACGTTGGCGCAAGCCATCTTAAGACGGTCACAGATGGTCACGATCGGTAAGCAGAGCAGCGATCTAAACAGTCAACGACATTACTAATACCGTCGGAAAGCAAGATAGGCAGAGGACCGAGGGTCGGCATGATCGCGTAGTGACCAGCAGTGGGCCCTTTTGAAGTGTGACATAGATGTAGGTACATAGATCGAAGATGTAACCAACGACCCGGTATGGCAAAAAAATTGAGCTATAAAACTGGGAAAACTTCAATCCTAGCTCATATTATATCATAGCATTAACAATTACAATCAGCTGCAACTCATTCTGCAAGGCTTTTGCCTTTGCCAGGGACGAAGAAGATCTGGCCGCAGAAAAACATCGTGGCTCCAAAATCTTGCAGAGAGGTTTAGCGCGAAAGGTGTAGCACGGGCGGGGCGGAGTAGCTACAATGATAGCCGACCTCCGATAGGAGACGGCATCAGAAGAAGACTTACTACTTCTGATTCGGCTTAGGAGCGGAAGCGACGGCGGTAGCGGGCGCAGTCTGCGGACTCACTGTCTCGCCTTCGCTACGTCGACACTAGGACTACTCGGCAAAAATACTATAGGTATCTCATTGATTTACAGTCAGACTTAGTCCTTCTGCCCCTATATTACGCGCACCAAATCCTCAGCGATTCCAATCGTCTAACCGTCAAATTAGTATGGAATTTACAGGCCACTGATTCGGATTAGGAGCGGAAGCGGCAGCGGAGGCGGTAGCGGGCTCACTGTTTCGGCCTCGCTGCTTGGATACTAGGTCGATTCGGCGATTATACTGTAGGTATCTTATTTGTTTACATTTAGACTTACTCCTGCTGATGCGGCGAAGGAGCGGCAGCGGCCCTCTGGGTATTGAATACACAGGTTGACTATTCATGGCTGGATAGATAGAAAAATTTATCGCTTACTCCTTCTGGTTCGGCTTGGGAGCGGAAGCGGCAGCGGCGGCGGAGGCGGGCGCGGGCTGCGGGCTCACTGTCTCGCCCTCGCTGCGAAGCCGCGACACAAAGGAGTCGGCGTCCGCTCCGCGGGACCCCAGTTTCATGGCCGACCGCGCCACGGGCCGGCTGTGGGCGGATAACGTTATTTTAATATATGCGTGGGTGCGGCGACCTAGCACGCACGTTTTGCATTATCAGCAGGGGTAGTACGATGGCGCTAGTCGCGCGTTATTACCGACTCAATAAAGGAGGAGGTTATCAATTCTTTTCAATTGCATGTATTTTTTTTTGTTTTGAATTTTTTTGCTATGTTCACGCATAAGTCCGTTAATTCTTAACCGATTTCGACAATTCTTTTTTTTTTTTTTTGTTCGGATATAACGTCCCATTGGTCCCATTTTAATTGGAGGAAGGTCTGATGAAGAATTTCAGAGATGGAGAACGGAACTCTTCAATGGACAGCAGGCCTAATGGGGCCCGTCCTTAAGTAATATCCGAATGTTTCAAGATAGGCAGAGGACCGAGGGCAAAACGCGCCAAAAAAATCACGTTTGTTGTACGGGAGCCCCCCTTAAATATTTATTTTATTCGGATTTTATTTGTTATTATAGCGGCAACAGAAATACATCATCTGTGAACATTTCAACTGTCTAACAATCACGGTTCACGAGATACAGCCTGGTGACAGACGGACGGACGGACGCACAGCGGAGCCTTAGCAATAGGGTCCCTTACCCTTTGGGTACGGAACCCTGAAAAACTTCGAAATCTGTGATTCTCGAATATAACATTTTATCATTAAAATGACGTCACACTCACTGTTCCCTTGCCGGAGTGGTAGGCACTTTGTCGGCGATGGGTTCAGAGGCGGCCGAAGTCACGGACGAGCTACCAAAACCACCGCTGCTGCCTGTGAACAGATTACAAATAAAGCATTACAGGGAATTATTATTATTAAATCCTTTATTGCATATAAAACAGAAAGTTTTGCACATAGGCAAGCTTAATGCTACTTAGCATTATCTACCAGCTAACCTAAGTTTTGATGAGAGCATTATCAGGTATTGCAACTTACTTAATATTAAATATACTTACTAATTATTATTCAGACCTAGATATATAAAATATAATAGGGGGGAGATATTACACAAATACAACATAATAATAAATAAATACTAGATACAATAAATAAATACATAAACCTAAAGATTTAGGAAAGATATTGTGAAATACTTATAATATAATAAATTAAGACAAATGCTGGAGATTTAGGTAGTGGCGATAGACTTTGGTTTTGAATATTTCAAGCGATGGGGCCTGTCGGATGTCTAGAGGCAAGCTATTCCAAAGGCGAATTGCTGTCACAGTGAAGGAGCCTGAATAACCAGCCGTATTATGCTCGGGGGTACGGAGGAATTTTAATTTCGCAAGATCTCGAATCTTCTCGAGCCATTCAATCTCGACCCCAGCATAGGTAGCCAAATGGCGCGAGTCACGCGTTTTGTGCCGCTAAAATGTCAGAATTTAACAATAAAATGTACTAAGAAAGCTCAAGGTCACGCAACGAGCTATGCAAAGGGCCATGCTCGGAATTTCTCAACGAGATCGAAACAGAAATTATGAGATCCGTAGACGAACGAAAGTCGTCGACATAGCCCAGCGGATCAGTAAGTTGAAGTGGCAGTGGGCGGGGCACATAGCACGCAGAACTGATGGCCGATGGGGCCGAAAAGTTCTGGAATGGAGACCACATATCGGCAAGCGCAGCGTAGGACGACCAGCCACAAGATGGACAGGTGACCTCATCCAAGTGGCAGGAAGACGCTGCATGCAAGACGCTTCCAACCGGACTTTTTGGAAATCCGTGGAGGAGGCCTATGTCCAGCAGTGGACTTCTTGTGGCTGAATGATGATGATGATGATGATGACAATAGAGTGTTCTAATGTAATCTAATCTTACCGAAGGACATCTGCGACCGTGGCCCGCCCCGCCTTGAGGCCTCCAACCTTTCCTTTTGCAGCTCCTTGGCGCGCTCGCGCATCCGGTTGGCCGCCTCGCGCTCTTGCGTCTACGCATGTATAATGCATGTAATGAATTTGTAACGAAATGTAAGATATATTAAGTTCTATTAATGAAAAATATATAGGTTAGATAAAGATGGACAGAAAGAAGTGGTGTGCCTTGGGGGAGGTGGAAGGAATGTCCAGCGGTGGATCGATTGATTATAAGCAGCTTATATACGTCCCACTGTAGGGCACAGGCCTTCTCTCAGAGAGAGAGGTGGGCTTAATCACCACGCGTGCCCACCGCGGATTGGCGATTTCAAGCGCTGAGGTATGTGAATAGCTCAGACCTCAGGTTTCCTCACGATGTTTTCCTTCACCGTTAGCGAGTGGTATTGCTACTATTACTTCACAAATGTACATAACTTACAAAACAAAGTCATAGGTACATGCCCGCACTGGGAATCGAACCTGGGTCTCCCGCTTCCGAGTCCAATGTTCTACCCACTAGGCTACCACCGCCGGATTGATTGATTACTAAGACAATATATTTTTTCTTGTTCTAGTCCTGGTAATAAGTAGAATGACAAATCTAGTCTGATTAGAGCCGTCAATGTAGGACCTTCAGAACTAATAAGTAAAAACTACTTTTTCAGTTTTCTATGTACTAACATACAGGGTGGATGACTAGAATCCCCTATTTTCAAATGTATTTTCAGATTATTTTATATAATAGAAATAATTTTCGGACCTATATGGGGATTTTGTGACACCATGTGCAGCTTGCTTTGGGGCTCTTTTTCAACTCACCTGTCTTACAGCTTGATAGATCTTCTCTTCGTGGGAGTCCATCTCGACAAACGAACGCACCTGCAGACAAAATATTCATAAAGGATTTTGGAGCTGGACCTTTCAAGAACGATGAGGTATTAAATTATTGGTGTGCAATATAGAGTTATCTGCCTATTTAGAGTGACAGAACATTTTCAATCTGTTTTTCCTTTCAGACTGGTAGGAAAAATTGATTCTCAGATAAACTAAGTGCTAACTGTAAAAAGAAAAAAAACCGGTAAAGTGCGAGTCGGACTCGCACATGAAGGGTTCCGTACCATTATCTATACCACATTAGAAACAAGGATCGACAAAAAACGGCAAAAAACCACTTTTGTTATATGGGAGACCTCTTAAATATTTATTTTATTTTAATTTAATCATATATTTTTGAAGCGAATATAGAACTACATATTATGTGAATATTTCAAGCGTCTACCTGTTGCCGTTATTAATATCGAGCAAAAAAATTACGTTTGTTGTATGGGAGTGTCCCTTAAATATTTCTTTAATCCTGTTCTTAGTATTTGCTGTTATAGCGGCAACAGCGATACATCATCTGTGAAAATTTCAACTGCCTAGCTATCACGGTTTATGAGATATAGCCTGGTGACATACAGACAGACAGTGAAGTCCTATAATAATAGGGTCCCGTGTGGCACCCTTCGGGTAAGGGAACCCTAAAAAACTGACTCCCACGATACAGGTTGCCCTAGTTAAGGAGCCAGGGATTAACAGTGTTAACTTAAAATATGTCTAGTAAACTGTAGTACATCTCTGCGAGTTATGGTCAATAAATTACTTATTATTTATTACTAATAGGGGTTAAAGTATGAAATTGCCGTTTTATTGCAATAGGTTCTTTGAATTGACATAGAATCTTCATGGTTTGGGGTTTTCGAATGAAACTTTTTTCAAATGGTTTCTATGATGTTCTTTTTTTAAAAAATGTGAAACATTTGAATATCGACTTTCAATTGTTTTTGTTATTCAATTTAGACAAGAAAGATGGATACTGCGAAAAGTCGAGTGATTTTTGAATACGAGTTCCGACGCGGAACTAACGCGGCAGAAACAGCCCGCAATATCAATGCTGCGTTTGGAGAGGGGTCTACTAATGAACGCACCGTGCGATTTTGGTTTAAACGCTTTCGTGATGGAAATTTCGACTCAAAGAACGAGCCACGAGGAAGACCGCCCACACAGGTGAATAACGATGAATTAAGAGAGATAGTGGAAGCCGACCCTAGTCAAACTACCCAGGAATTAGCGTTATGGTTTAACGTTACCTTACCCACAATATTGACTCACTTGCGTCAAATCAATAAAATAAAAAATACGAAAAATGGGTGCCTCATAATCACTCGAATTTTCGCAGTATCCATCTTTCTTGTCTAAATTAAATAACAAAAACAATTGAAAGTCGATATTCAAATGTTTCATATTTTTTAAAAAAAGAACATCATAGAAACCATTTGAAAAAAGTTTCATTCGAAAACCTCAAACCATGAAGATTCTATGTCAATTCAAAGAACCTATTGCAATAAAACGGCAATTTCATACTTTAACCCCTAATATTAACATTCTCCTTAATTCAAATACTGAAGATCTTCTGGGCAAAACCATCACCAGCGAAAAACTCGGGAGGATTACTGAACAAACACCGAAAGAAAAGGAAATAAAGATGCGAAAGTGGAGTTGGATAGGACATACAATGAGGAGATCTGATAACCACCCATCCAAAATTGCTCTAAAATGGTGCCCCGCTGAAATGAGAAAGAGAGGAAGTCCTAAAACCACCTGGAGATACTCAGTCGAGCAGGAAGCCACCATTATCAGGACAACTATGGATCTCTCGAATTAAAAGCGCAAAATCAGGCACTGTGGGTGTCCCTAATTAGGATAACCTGAATGATTACTGTTCTATGCTTCTCTTACCTGTGCCAAGTTGACACTCTCACGGTAGCCGAGAGCCACAATCTCATCGAAGGCAAACAGCAGGTTAAAGGCTTGGTTAAGTACCTCGGCTTCAGTCAGCTGAGTGCAATACTCGGGCACCTGATGGTGGAAAAATGGGCTCCGGTTTAGTTCTCGATTACATTTCCTTTCACTGTCAGCAAGTGGGAGTTTTAGTTAGACCTGAGATTTCCGCACTTAGCCATTGGCCGCACATAGTTGGGCCATTGTATGTAGCAAGCGCTAAGGTATGTAAATACCTTAGGCACTAGGGTTTCCTTACGACGTTTTCCTTCACCATTGGCAAGGAGTTATGCTACTATAACTTCTCAAATATAAGTAACTTAACAAAGTCATCGGTACATGCCGGGACTTGAACCTACCTCCCGAATGAGAATCCTGCGTTCTACCACTCCACTAATAAATGTACTATGTGTAATTAACTTCATCCAAATGCGTGCATAGGTACATGCCAGGATTAGAACCCAGGCAGGAGTTCAACAGACACACTACCATTTTGATACTATTTTTATGAAACTACCAAATGTTTGGTTCTGCTTAACACTCGATCCATTATGGTTTAGTTTACTTCTAGTTATTTCATACCACTCTGCTGAAAAGGCGGAGAGTTTCCAGGTCTTCGAGGATGTTGCTGGCCTTTGTGGTGATAAGTAGCATGTACAACTTGTCCAGTGGCTGGTACACATATCTGCAATCAGGTCCTTTAGTCAGTGTAACACTACTTGTCATTGCAAATACGACTGACAGCCCTATGGTGAGGCACTGGATCTCAGTTTATGTAAAATAAAATAATAAAATGTGTTTATTAACCTGCTTTAAGAAATAACTGTAATATTATTTATTATTACTAACACTATGGACTTGTTCCGAAATAAAAATCTTGAATTGAATCAATCCAACTCAATCAATTCTGGATTTTTTCATACTTAAACACACTAATCCCTGAATTTTCCAATTTTTTCAGGCAACTTTTTCTACTTTTATTTCTTTGATTGTACTGTAATGATAAATCGGAACAGTTTACAACCTGTTTTATTAATTTATTAGGATAAGGGCCAATTTTTCAATAGTCAGATAAAACTTAACTGGAGAATAAATTGCATGCTATCACTGTCTAAATCATACGACAAGACAGAGACAACATCAGTTTTATTCTCCAGTTAAGTTTTATCTGACTATTGAAAAATCCGGTCTAAGTAAAACATACTGGAAAAAAGTGTGCAAGTATGCAACAACTAATGAATTGATGAAGCAAAAAAGCGGTTTTGTCAGGATGATGGAAAGTAGCAAATCTATGCCTAGCTCTCCGGGATACAGGCGTGAGTTTGTGTATGCACGACATTAAGTCAGCATTACTGCAATTTCTGCAAGACAGAATGATGATAATACCTGACTGACTCAGTCTCGACGAACGTGTGCTGCCGGCCAGCTGTCATGAGCTTCGGGAAAGCAGCAAGGAGTCCTTCGATGCGCGCCTTCGTCATTTCCACGAATTGACGCGATACCAGAGCTGAAAACATGCGACAAACCAATCCGGTGAGTCAGTCATAGCAGCGAAATAGTATAATATTTTGCTTAAAGTGAACCTAGCATACCTTTTCCTGATTTCGTACAAACTGTAGCTGCTATGAGCACCTGGAAGTTGAGGAAAAAAGGTCTTTACTGTCTTGTGACTATTATGAAAATCGTAAACACAGGCCGCATGTATAACTTGGTAAACACACGCTATGGGCCAAATATACTGAAACTTTTGGCAGTCTTTAGCTGGAAGCCTTATAAATATTATAAAAGTATGATTTACCATTGTAAATTATTGGTTTGTTAGCAAATTTTCATAAAAATCCTGAAATTCACAGAAATCGTACAACACACGACAGATGACGTGTAGTGTAGTTAACAGAACACATATGTTTTTTTAAATCGGTCAAGCTAGCCAACATACCAGTGTTAATGTCAAACTTTCATCGTTTCATTTTGTTCTATGCAAAACACGGACGTCACTTTGTAACCGGTAAGTATCGACATTTTCTTATTGACAGCTGCATGCATGCAACCTCAGATTAGGGATGTATATTGGACATAAAAAATCGATTTTTTAATAATCTATTTATTCTGTTCTTTTAAAAATCGTTGAAAAAAAAATTTATTTCTCTAAGCAAAATAATCGATGTTTTTTACAAAAATTGATTTTTGTTACACAAAAACAAACTTCAGACAAAACAACAAACAAAAACAAAAACACTCAGGCATTGTTTAAGTAGAAAATACCCGGGTTACTTGAACTCTATCCAAGAATTACGATGTCAGCTTTAAAAAAAATCATCTAATAGAACGTTATTTACCAAAACCTCTGATCACATTATATATCTATTTTACGTGTAAACTTATATAAATACTGTATTTGCAGTAATCTCACATTTTTTATTGAGTTTTTGTAATTAAAATGAAACGTCAACGGCATTCTTAGGATGACTTAACTAAAACAAAGATATTGTAATTGTACTAGGTAAAACAATAGATTTTTTTTTTGCAAATTAATTTGCAAGAAACAGTGCTGCTTTACCAACATTTTATAACTGCACGGGGCGCCAAAAATCTAAGAAATTGCAAGTGATGGCTATCGAAAATACGCTCGTAATATATATAAATATCGATTTTTAAATAATTTTTTTTCTATTAATAAAATTGTCCAAAAAAAATCGATTTATCGGAAAAATATCTATTGTTTTTTCAATCCCTACCTCAGATTAATCTGAGCATGCAACTGTGATAAAAATCTGACGTTTGTCATCTTTCGTCAATGCACATTTCTGTGAATTATTTACTGATTGATTTCGAGACAATTATTTACATTTCCTTATAAAATTCGGCGACTAACCTCACAGTTCGATGGAGCTAATTATCTAAGTGCGTGGCTGACTTCTATGGAAACTAGTTTTATTTCATCATACACATCTGTTCAGTGTAAGTACGTTTTTCTATCACATGAATTGTATTCTTCTCCGATTTATCGCTATCGACGCAGTCTCAACGAGGCTCACTTATGTCGCTACTGAGGCATCATTGGAAAGGTCGACCTATTGATTTGCATACAATACGATCATATTTTCCATGTACCTACTCATACGCGTTATGAGGTCTGTGTTTTTATGATAGAGCCTTGCGGATTATTGGATTGCTTTTAACAACTATTAATATGACGTCTAAACGGTTTAAGAGAACTTGTGATTGTCTCTTTACAAGACTGATTGTGAGTGCCCATTTTTAAGTTATTAAGTGATGGACCGTTCTTCTCTTATCGATGCTGATGATGACTATAAGGTAACATACTGAGAGTATCACTCCATTTTATTTCATCACAGAATGTATTGTTAACCTTTAATGACTATGGAGCAACATTCTCATTTCTGATGTGCCATTCCTCGGAATTTTGGGAATATTCTCATAATATCTAGTTCCATATTTAAGAATACTGATGATATTTAAATACTTAGATGACAATCAATACTCAGATTTGGAGCACTATTAGTATCATGACAGTTTTATACATTCTTCATGTCGAGAGATAACCTGTCTCCCCTTTCAAGCAGGCCTATTTGTTTTATCACATCTACTGCCTTCAGACTGTAATTTTTCTTTGTAATCAAATCCCATGTAAGTGAAGTAAGAAACAGCCACTAACCTTGAGTTTATGTCGGATTACTATAAAAACAAAAGACTACAAAAGTCATTGATTTCTGCCAACTTGGACACCAGCCAAAGTAAAGTTTTATTACACACACATTCTGCTAAGAGTTGACTGAATTCGCTTAAAACTTTTATTGTTCACAAGACATATCCTTCAACATACCAAGTAATAAAGATTTGTCATGCTAACCAAAATACAAAAACCGTCTTCAAAACACTACAGTAGTGAAAAGTTAGCAATAATTTTAAAGAATACCTTTAAATTAGAAGTTCATATCGTCGTTCGGCACCCAAAACTGCAACCGTGACTTTTATAAAAAATTTTATAAACGTCACCTTCCTGGTTTAGGATGCCGAACGATGATATACATGTAGGTATTGTAGAAGTATAATTTGGAATGGGTGCACAAAATATATGTGCTGGTCATGAAACTGGGCACCGACCACAATTATACTTCTACAATACCTACATGTATACCTACATACTTCTACATGCATTGTATACTTTTACATGCATTGTATACTTCTACATACATACATAAACTCACACCGGTTTCCCAGAGGGGCAGATACCAGGCACTGCCACTTGCCACAATCTCGACAGATAACTTTCCCTTCCTCAACATAGGTACATTAGTCGTTGAATGCACGCACTCTGGTTTTGGATACTTTTTATCATGGCCTACATACATACTTCTAATATAAAGGTATTCTTTTAAATTATATGTAACTTTTTAATGCTGTAGTGTTTTGAAATCAGTTTTTCTTTTTTACTCAAAATTTTTTTTAATTTTTAGTGGGGAAGGGCAAAAAAATCAAGTCCCTTATAACCATAATTTACCCTACTACCTATTCTTTCCTTTAAAATTTTAACTTCTCAATTTCCATCTCCGAAAGTCTTCACCAGAACATCACCAAATAACCATCGGACTACTTTTATGCTATATTTTATTAAACATAATATGCATATTACTAAAGGATGGGCCTTGTTAGGCCTTATTTACTGCTGTTCATTGAAGAGTTCCGTTCTCAATCTCTGAAAGTCTCCATCAGATCTTCAGCAAATTAAAAGGGACCAATGGGACATTATATCTATTCAACCAAAAAAAGAATTGTCAAAATCGGTTAAGATTCGACAGAGTTATGAAGAAACATAGCTAAATATATACATAGCTAAATATAACGTGTTGAATTGAGAACCTCATTTTTTGAAGTTGGTTAAAAACTAGTTTCAATTTGTAAACTTGTATTATTTTAAGTGTTAACGAGAACTACAAATTTTAACACAAATTACGTACATAATTTTAGCAAAAGAATGTACTATTTGTGGAAAGACTGGAGCCTAAACTGGATCAAAAGATCAGTATCTTAGGTTTCCAGGCCTCCCGAAACTACAAAAGATTGGTATCATATTCGAAGCGTCACCAGCATAAGGTACACGGTATTATACCTTATTATAATATATGCATATTATGTAAGTAATTTGTATATGTGTTTTTCTAAGTTTATTTATTCAATACAACAGAAATACAAAGTCTGATGGGTTAGGTTAAATAACGTTATTCTATTATACTTCATGTTTATTAGGTTATTTGGCATAAATAGGTTTTTTACTATGGTTTGTGCTTTTCAGAATTTTTTTCTATGAACCCACTTGCAGATTGGGATGGCTACATTGGCAATAAAACTCACTTTTATTTTCTTACTGTTAAAACCTCAAGAATTTAGAATTTAGAAGTTTATCCGGTATAAAGTTAATAACCTCCAGAATGTCTCAGACTTCTCCAAGCACCAATTTAAATACTCACACAATAATAATTCGAATAATTTATCTCTTTGAGACGATACACGATAGGTAACAAGAGCGAGAGTGTCCGAGAATTGCGGCAAACAGCAGCTATAGCGAGAGTAGCGATGTAACGACTCGGTCTACCAACCCGGTTCAAACCGGTTTGAGTCACAAACCGTCCAAGTCGCTTTGGGCCGACGTCAAACCGATCTCAACGAGCTGAGTCGAGTGCACGCCGAGAGAGCGGTTTGTTGATATCGCTGACTCTCCCGCTCACGCTCATTGCGTCGCGGGGGTTGCGGGCTGCGGAGGGCGCGGCCCCGCGTGGGGCGATACGGTTTGCACCTTGCGTCGCGTCATCTTCAATCAATCCGAGTTGTGGTTGAGCAAGTGCAACGTGAGAATATTGTTTTTTTATTTTACCTGCCTCAAGGCTATGAAAAAGAAGTTCTCAGACCTGAAAAAGTCGATTTTAAATTGTAATTCGTTCTTGGTCTCCACCGAAAACTAAATTTTAATATACGTTTACGTATGAGTGGAATTTTACATTCGGGTATGATCGTCAAACCGATTCAGCGCCAGCGGGCGCGAGAGTCGTGCGGACCGCGGTGACACGGTTTACGTCGTCAAACCGAACGATAGTGCCAAATCGGTGCAAACCGCGATGCCTCAGCCCGCCCACGCCCGGGTGCGCCGAATCGGTTAAAGACGACGCAAACCGTGCCACTGCGGATCGCAGCATCGCATCAACTGTGTCATTCATTGCGGTTTGTAAATCGGTTTCAACCCGGTTTACATAGATTTTTGCGGTTCGGTTTGCGTGTACTATCAAACCGGATTAGATCAACCTGAGTTTCGAGATCGTTACATCGCTAAGCGAGAGGGCTGTTGCCCCGACAACGACTTCAGACCGACGGGGATGACACGACAGTATCAATTCAAAAACTAACCAAAAAACCAATCCCGGAAGAGGGGATTGTGTTGTTTGTTTCAAAAAATTCAAAATTATTTATTTCAATGTAAATAAAAAATTAAAAAGATAGGTACATGCATGGAAAAACTGAACAATTAAGATATTAAAAGTATTGTAGTGGATGTTAATTAGGAATAGAGTTTTGGGTCGCAGATATCAAAATAAGAGCGAGACAGCGCAGCATGTCCTGTTCTGTCTACTGCCCCCAGAAGGTGGTAAGGAAAACAGCCTTATAATTATGTAGAAAAAGGTTGCATACCACTCTACAGATATTGGATTGACTATTTTAATAAACCTTTGAAGAGTTACTGAGGAAAGAGGTTTTATATCCTACGAAACGGGCATTGTCCTAAATATTGACAGTAGTTACAAATTATACTTCATTTAAGGTTAATTTAATAAGGTTAGTAAATGTCATGGATGTAAATATAATGCTAAAATTATAAATTCATAATACCTATTTACTGTTTTCTTGTATTTTTGTGAGTAGGTGGGTGAGTAATTCGACTTTCTAACGCTCGATCCACACGCTCTTTTTGAAGTAGGTTTAATTACACCTCTATATTTCTTGAAAAAAAATACTCTTTTACGTTTGCACAGAGTCTTTTTAATTTTGTCTAGAAACCGATAGCTCGTGGGATCTCAGTTGATGACGTAGTTTCGTAGACTCTTTTTCTCGCTTTAAAAACTAATAAACTAAAGCAGCCCAAATCAAATTTTTAAGGTCAAGCTGTCAAAATTAACCATTTTCTCAAAAAATAAAATAAAAGCAGAACTTATTTTTTTAGGACAGCAATCAATATGCCCATTGTGTCACTGTTATCCATAGGTAGTTTACCCCCGTAAGTAACAGTTATGATATGTCCATTATTTGAGGGGTAAACTTGTATAGACAGTTTACCCCCCAATTAAAGCACATAATAAGTTGTTACTTGAGGCTATCACTATCCGTGTGGCGCCGGATTAAGAATAGCGTCACTCCATTTCCCTCCGTGGATGTCGTAGAAGTCGACTAAGGAAATACATTACCAGGAGACGGGCGTCTTCCTGAGATTCCAACCGCATACTGCGATCGCCAACCTGCCTGCCAAGCGTGGCGATTATGGCAAAACCCTTCATGGTTAGGAAAACCATGAAGGAGGCCTATGTCCTGCAGTGGGCGTCAAGTGGCTATGATGATGACTTGAGGGTAAACTTGTATAGGTAGTTTACCCCCCAAGTAACAGATATATTATACCCTTTACTCAGGGGGTAAAGTTGTCATATTATGACAGTCCACAGCGGCAAAGTATGGTAAGCTATGAGGAGATGTGACGCCTGGCCGCGCTCGCTCGACGGCTCGGACCGCCAGCCGCTGGTGCGTTCTCCGACTCTAGCGCAGGACGACTCCTGCCTCACACACAACTATGTAAGGCTCCAATTTAGCCACTTAGTTTACTTTGAGCACAGTATTTTCTGTAGTTAACACCATTTTCTAACGCATAATTGCTTGTACTGTTCTTTTTTACTTTACGTGCCCTCTGTTTCTCGTATACTAAAGTCTTGCATCATTTTTTAAGTGTGGCTTAAGTATTTCATTCAAATTCTTCATAGAAAATTCCCCCTTGTTTCTCGTTCGCTAATAATCTGTTATTCTACTGTGCACAGCTGTCAGATGTTTTTATTTATTTTATTTTAACCTTTATGCAATATGGCCAACTGAAAGCTGTTAACAGTATATTAACGGATTGCTAGCTCACGAGAAACCGGTGGTCGGCAATATTTATGAAGTGGTGCAAGTCGGCCTATATGTTAAACGAATTTTAACAGCTGTCCTTTGGTGCATACAAAAAAGACAATTCAGCATGTCATACAAAGTGCATACAAAAAAGGAAAACAGCTAACAGATTTCACCAGTAGATTAAAGGATTGTTAGTGTACGACAAACTGGGGGATGCATTTTGTTGTTTTGTAAAACTCTGAAAGAAAAGTATTTAGGACGCTTTGTAGCCTTTTAATTTTATAGTTGCAGTCTTGAAGTTCCAACTGTTTTCTTTGTTATGTACAGAAACAAATTGTGTGCACAGTCTTATTTTGTAGATTCATCAAGTTAGTTTCAATTTGAAGTTGTGTAGTTAGAATTGTTTCATTGTGAATCCAGATTTTGGCACTGCACTGCACAGTCATTTTTTTTCGTAGATCGACTATGATGTTGTAGCTAGAACTATTGTTTTATTCCATATCACATAGAAAGGGCAACTAGTCCCTTTACCACCACCGCCCATTTAAACTGTATTTGAGGAATTTTAACGACTCCTGTTTTTTTTTCTAATAAATGAGACTGTAGGTAAGTCGGAAAGAAAAATCTTTATTGTCATTATTTATACTTCTCCAACGAGACTAAAACATTTTTTGCAAGTTCTCCATTGGCCCATTCGGCTGGATTAAAATGTGTTATCTCGTAAATATGTAAATGAAACGACGCAACTCGACGCAGCCTCACATTCCCAACTCATTTGAACTGTTTGTGCGGTACTTCTCAGACGATGGACCGTCTTTTATCGTGCCCTGCGTGCCCCAACACCTGCACTCAGGAGGACCTACTGATTGCAAGTGATAGCGCAGTCAGTGACGCAAATTTCTGAGCCGCAACTGTTTAATAAAGACTTAAATAAAAAATAGTTTTGCCATCAACACGCTAAGAAGAAGACCATTCCCTACTCGAAAATCGATAAGCAGAGACACAAACTCATTTAATGGAGAAATTGCACTAAATAATGTTTTAATATGATCGGAGAGGCTATTTTAAATGATAAATAAACGTGGTTAATTTTTTTTCTCTGCGACATACTTTTCGTGTCGAAAAGTCACGTGGTACAAAAACGCGTCACACAAATCGGGCTCAAACTATGACGCCACAACTTGCATGTAACGCCTTATAATGTATGAAGCGTTTATCAATATTTGTATATAATATTTCCTAAAAACTCTCAAATGGAGTTTTAATGATTGTGGCCATAACTGTTTAAACTGCGATTGAGGTGTGTTTCAAGGAATCGTGTTTTATAAGTAAGAATATAATTGTTTTAGAACACGTGTATTACTCGTTGTTTAAAACAATGTTACAAACTATTTATATATTTTTAATAATGTTTGAAACACATGAAACTTCAAAACCGTTCAAATATAATTGTAAAAAATGGCAAGCAGTACAGTTACCTCTCAAAATAAAACCATCACGTAGTTGCCCGTCACGGTTTTCAAACAGCACTTCAGTCCAAAATGTGTTGAATTAATAGGAACATGATAACGCATAACGCAGGTTCATTGCTTAAATTAAAACTAACAAAAACATTAGCATTTCCAAAAAAAATACTTCTCTACAATGCTCTTTAAATGGAGTTGAAACTGTTTTAAAAAAAAGAATATCACTAAAACAAGATTTATGAAATAATCTCCTCAAACATGCAATACTTAATTTTTTTAAATAGCAGCGTAAATTTAATAAAAAAGTCACGGTTTTCCAACAGCACTTCAATCCAAAACGTGTAGAATTAATAGGAAAAGTGTGTAACATAAAAACGCTTATCAGGAATGTAAAGAGTCGCATAACGCAGGTTCATTGCTACGCCGATAACGCCGCCGAAGATTAACTCGGATTACAAACTCTGCATGCTGAGTGATATGCCGTAATGGTACACCAGGCCCGGATCGAGGGGGGGGCAAGCAGGGGCGCCCGCCCGGGCGGACACCTGAGGGGCGCAAAATTTACGTACGCGATCTTATTTTAATCCCTTAAATCAAGAGAAAAAATGGACCTTTGTTATTTTCTTTAAACACAATCAGTAGCCTTTTATACACGCACCTGGCCGTTTTTTAGGGTTCCGTACCCAAAGGGTAAAAGACTACGGACTATCACTAAGACTACATATCGACGGTTAAGATTCAATACCACCTAAATACAAAAACAAGATTTTACAGGAAATGAAAAAAACGTTTAATTTTTTAATTTTTGAACTGAACCATACCTTTTTTACTTGAAAAATATTATAAAATTATGCCGTATTTTCCCTTTATGTTGTTAAATCTTTATGTCTAGCCGTTTTCGAAATAATGTTAGTTAGGTGTTCATGGTATTAATTGAGAGAATAATATTTTAACTAATGTTAGATAGATGTTATTGGCGGAGGATAAATAATAAAAAAACTAAGTAGTTTTATTTATTATATTTACTTTATTATCATAAAATCTGAAAAAAAAAACATAATAAAACAGTTTCTTTAATCATTGGGTATTTGGTAACAAAAAAATAACTTCCAATATATTTTTCACGTAACAAAACAATCAATTCTATCGTATTTTTAAGCAATTACAGGCATTAAAATAGTACCTACGTAACCTTCATGGTACCTAAAACATAATACCGCAAGGAGGAAGTAACAAAAAAAATCTAAATCAACGCAACATGATAGTAAGCGAAATAAGATAAAAACAAAAACCAGGTACAACATTTTAAGTATGCGGCAATGTGTCATAGAAATGATGACAGTCCATTGGTAAGACTTCTTTCAACTCTTGAAGATGCTGAAATTTTGAAGCAGCAATAGGAATCATTTCAAAGCGTAAATTTGTGTAAACGACGTCCAAATTAAGTCTTCTTGGTCTTCGCGGAAAAACATTCCAATCGTCATAAAAATGTAACTTTACTTTGATAACTTCTTCTTGATCGTAAAGAATAGCTCAAATATCAGTCACTACAGGATCACCAGGTTTGCGCCCTGGTCTTATACTTTTATAGATCCAGGTATTTTCATCCGAATAATTTTTCACAGATGTGTGATCTATCTGAATCACTTCATACGGATTAGAGAGTCGAGCTTCTTTAGTAGCAGATACATAATCTGAAGGCAGATGAATTTCTCTATTCTTGAGTTTGCGTTCGATTGCGCTGTGAACCGAGTCACATTCCATTTATTTGTGTGTGACCACACTCAAAATATTTCTGAGTTATGGTTACTCTATGTTTGATGCTAAAATTAAGCAATGTACTGTGTACTTTAACAACATCCAAAAACGTTTAAATTACAAAATAAAAATAAAAGTTTTTATTTTTATGTAAATATCTTGAAAAATATTATGAAAACCATGGTTTTACTAAAGTTTTGACTGTTGCTAATAATAAACACACCAAGAAGATTTTTGCTGATGATGTATGTTGTGAATTACGCAACAATCAAGCCGCAATAAATTAGATTTCGTAAAAAAGCAAAATATTCAACTACCAGTATTTCGTTTTTTTACTACTTTTTAAGTAGGTACCTACTTTTTAAAGTAAAAACCATCCAAATTATACTTACAGCACTCAGTAAATGTTCCAATTATAACACTGAACACACATTAATATGAATAAACAGAATACAATTTTAGCAAAATTTTCAAATGATTACTGAGGAAAACGAAGTAATTGTGAAAAAAACTCGAACAAAGTGAGATATCCGAAGTGAGCGCGTCGGTCTTCAACTCATTGACTCGTTCTTTTAGGTATACTCACAACAAGCGCTCTAGGACCAGTCCGCTGCGACCAGCGCTGGAGTAAACACATCCTTCGCAATAGATAGGTATTTTTGGCAGACAATACTACGTCAATTTCACATAGACGATATTGTCATGGTTCAATAACTTTTTAAATATCGTCTTTTTGACCTAGGTGTTTTTTCCAGTGCATGCTACATTGAATTTTAAAGCGAACTGCATTAAAAAGTCAAAATCGCAAAAATGTCAGTTAGGTGGTATTGATTCTTAACCGTCGATATTACATATTACTAGGGATTTGTTAACTTTATTTTTATACAGTGCGTGGCGTACAAAATGGCCGTCCTGAAAACCGTATCTTCGATTTATCGATATAATTTGAGCTAAGTTTCGTACTTATTTTTTAGGGTTCCGTACCGGAAAGGTGCCAAACGGGACCCTATTACTAAGACTTTACTGTCCGTCTGTTTGTCTGTCACCAGGCTGTACCTCAAGAACTGTGATAGTTAGACGGTTGAAATTTTCACAGATGATGTATTTCTGTTGCCGCTATAACAACACATACTAAAAACAAAATAAAATAAATATTTAAAGGAGGCTCCCATACAACAAACGTGATTTTTTTGCCGTTTTTTGCTCGATATTAATAACGGCAACAGGTAGACGCTCGAAATATTCAAATTATTGTATAGATAGTGGCACAGAACCCTACGTGCGCGGGTCCCACTCGCAGTTGGCCGGTTTTTGTCTTAAAAATATGTGGTAGGCTCACCACAGAGCGTCCCGGTGGATTAAGGCGCAAATCCGGGGCTGTGGTACGCGGATGGCTTAGTAATACGCCCGGCTGTTTGCGAGGAAGCAAGGTGATAGTGTTTGACTCCAAAGGTCTATAAATAAAAAGGCAACATTCTAAAATAATCCTTAAACTTATAAAGTTAGAGGCTAATCAAGTCCGGCGACAACGCTCTCAGACACCATTTCATCGAACTATAATATAATTCATGGTTTACTATGGATGATCGTTCTATTAAACAGGGCCCATTCACCGAGTTTAACCCACAGATTAAAGTAGGAAGATTAGTTTTTTTTAGTTGATTTATTCACACGTTATAAAAACAAAATGTATATAATTTGATAGTGCCAAATTGTGAATACAGTTTGTGGGTACATTGCTCTCTTAATTTACATTTAAAGACTTGTGCTAAATTAATGTTCTTCCGTGCGAACAAGACTACCTTATTTAGGTACCTAGTGTTTCTTTAATAAATTTTTTAAACATTTCTTTTGTCATGTGTATCGATCCATAGGCTATGCCAATGTAAGTACATCGAATTGTCATCATAATAAATAAACTGTGATGAATGGTAGTTTTATGAAACGCGGCCTGCCGGGTACCGGGACGGTCTTAGCAACCAAAATGGGGTGGTTCGATTCCTATTGGAGGCCGCCGTTTGTACAAATTGGCCACGGTCTGGGTGTTTTTCCATGTGTCCAAATTCGAGTCTGTTACTTACGTGTTCCCACTGCTGGGTCACCAGCCTCCTATCTGAGTTTAAACATGTATAATTTAGCTAGTCCCGTTCCCCAATAGAAAATATTGCTAAGTTAATTTAGTTCTAAGAAATGTCACTAGATGGCGTTAGACGTCTTTTAAAACGCGGTATCGTTGCCTTTTACGTTCCCTTATATAGGAGTGACATGATCTAATAAACCGTCTTTGTTCGTGTGGTCAAGTGAGTTTCATTCTACATCCTCAAGCGACATCTGGTGCCGAAACCAGGGAGAAAAGGAAAAGAACTTGTAAAATCGTGAGTAAAGTGAACTAAAAGTGAAGTGAAAAAACTTAAGTGTTGAGTGAATTTAGAACTTAGCAAAATTTGAGAAGTGTTAAAAGACTTAGAATATTTGGTGAAATTTCTGGGACTTAGAGAAATTTGCGGAATTTCTTGAACTTAGAAAATTTTCAACTTCATCGACTTAGCCGATTTGAAGTTTCTGGGACTTGTAAAAATTTTCGACGTGTATATACTTAGTGTAATTGGTGGTGTTTTGTGGACTTAGTGTTTTGACGGCTTCATGAACTTAGCCGTTTACATTCTATGTTGGGTAGAACTTTATATGATACAGTAATGCAACTGATTGAGAACTGAACTTTACTATTGAGTCAAATATTTAATTCAACATCAAAATGGAGAACCTTATACTTCAAGAAAAGGAGTTAGAACAGCGTATTGTATCCGGTTACAGTAACTACAAAAAGTCACCCAGAGATAGAATCACAAGTGCATATATTGAAACAAGAATCGGAATTTTGGAAAATGCGTGGAAAGGATTTGTTGACAATCATTACAATTTGGTTGGAGCTATAGAAGTTGTCGAGCGATCCAAGTTTCCATACTTTACACAAGATCATTATAATTCCTGCGAGGAGACTTACATGGAATACAAAACCAAGTTAATGATGGATCTTAAAACCCGTAAAGGTGGTGATGCGTCTGGTGGTTCGTCATCGAATACTACCCCGAAAAACGAGTTAGCAAGTTGTGAAGTAAGACTACCTCAAATACAACTACCTAAATTCTCCGGCGGTTATGATGAATGGCAGACATTTCATGATATGTTTCAGTCACTAATCCACAAAAACGAAGGTTTAAGCGCAGTACAAAAACTGCATTATTTGAAAAGCAGTTTATTTGGAGAAGCTGAGAATTTACTGAAAAATCTTCCCACTACAGACACCAATTACGAAGAGGCCTGGAAACAGCTTAATGCGAGATATAGTAACAAGAGATATAACTGCAACGAGGTGATGAAGCGTCTGTTTTCGCAGAAGACTCTCAGCACAGAGTCAGCTAATGGGACCAAGCAGCTATTGGATACAACGTCAGCCTGTCTTAAGGCGTTCGAGAATTTGGCGATTGATACGAAATCTTGGGATGCAATCATCAATTATTTAATTGTGTCCAAACTTGATCAGGAGTCTCGCAAACTGTGGGAGCTTCAGGTGAGTCAAACAGAACCGAGTGACTTACCAACGTGGGACCAATTAAAGAAGTTTTTAGAGACAAGATTTCGCACACTGGAAATGATCGAAGGTGTAAAGCCGCCGCCCAAGGTATCTAACAGCACCAACCCGAAAACAACTGTAAAACAGAATAAATCATTTCATGCGTCTATTAATGAGGAGAAAAAGACTACTAGCGCTTGTGTGATGTGTGAGGGACAGCATTGGATTCATCAATGCAAGCAATTTAGCAAACTGACTGCAGAGCAAAGATCCGAGTTTGTACAATCAAAAAACCTGTGCTTTAATTGTTTAGCACCTTCACATTCTGTGAAAAGTTGTCGTCAATCAACGAGTTGTCGTCGATGTGGTAAGAGACACCATACTTTACTGCACTTTGAGAGAGTCAATCAAAACCCACCGGCTTCAACCAGTAACGAGAGAGAGACTGACCCACCACCGAGCAACGAGCCTGAGAAGAGAGTCGTAGCCCACTTCGCCCACGAGAGTCATCAAAACCATGTTCTGCTAGCGACGGCACTGGTTAAAGTTCAATCAGCGAGTGGCTACTCACAAACAGTTCGAGCATTAATAGATCAAGGATCCGAGGCTTCATTCGTGACCGAGTCAACAGCACAGTCTTTGGGTCTTAAGCGAGTTACTATTAATGGTGTTGTATCTGGAGTAGGTGAGGGTATTATGAGAACTAAAAACATTGTAACTTTTCAATTAGAGTCTATTCACAACCCTCAATTTTCTATTCCTGTCAATGCATATGTGTTAAAAAATCTAACTTCATTTCTTCCATCAAAAAACACACCCATCTTGGAATGGCCAGATATTGAGCATTTGGCACTGGCTGATCCAAATTACGGTTCACCTGGTAGGATTGATGTCATATTAGGTGTAGATGTTCACAGTGAGATTATATTACAGGGTCTTCTTAAGCATCCATCTCTGAGAGGTCCAATTGCACAAAATACACAATTGGGATGGATTTTGTCTGGTAGAGTGAGCGGAGAGTCAACTTCAGTGGAGAGAGGTGTGGTGAGTTTACACATCAGAGTTAAGGAGGATCAACTGCTGAAGCAATTTTGGGAGATTGAACGAGAACCAGATCAAATAGAGAAGAAGATGACCAAAGAGGAGATACGGTGTGAAGAAATTTATGAGGAGACAACAAAACGAGACGAAACAGGACGATACATTGTGAGACTTCCTTTTAAAGGACCACACCCTGAGTGCCTTCAGGGACAATCTAAAAGGATAGCGATGAGGAGATTCACTTATCTTGAGAGAAGGCTTATGAAAAATCCTAAGCTTCATGACGAGTATCAAAAGGTGATTGATGATTATATCACTCAACAGCATATGGTGGAGATTACAGATCCAGCACAAATATCTGACCCAGAAGTTGTTTACCTCCCACACCATGCTGTGGTGCGGGAAGACAAGGAGACGACTAAGGTCAGGGTCGTATTTGATGCATCGTGTAAGGGTGTAAACAATGTGTCACTAAATGACAACCTGCTTGTGGGTCCAAAACTGCAGCAGGATCTGCGCCATATTTTGATGAGATGGAGGTGTCATCCCATCTGTGTGGTGGCTGATTTAGTACAGATGTATCGCCAAGTTCGTGTACAAGAAAGCGATACAGAGTTCCAGAGAATTTTGTGGCGTTCAAATCCCAACGATCCCATCCAACATTTTCGTTTGTTGAGACTCACTTTTGGAACCGCTTGTGCGCCGTATTTGGCGGTGAAAAGTCTTCAGCAAGTGGCCAAAGATGAACAATCCAAATTTCCTTTAGCTTCAAATATCACCATAAATGATTTTTATATGGATGACGTGCTGACAGGGTGTGAGACATATGAGGAAGCTATAGAGATTTACGAGCAACTTCATTCGCTAATGAGAGCTGGTGGATTCTGTCTTCAAAAGTGGAGCAGCAATAGTGATGAGTTTTTGCAATACATTAAGACGGAAAATCAACGGTCAGAATCAGTCATTTTCAAATCAAACGACACGATCAAGGTGTTGGGAATCACTTGGAACAAAACAAAGGATAGTTTCGAATATTCTCTTCAGTTACCAGAGACACAAGAGAATGTCACAAAACGACAGGTGTTGTCAGAGATTGCCAGATTGTATGATCCTATGGGCTGGATCGCGCCAGTTATTTTCACAGGCAAAGTATTTATACAAAGGCTTTGGAAGTCTGGTTTAGAGTGGGATCAGACACTTACACCATACTTGAAGGCAGAGTGGTTTCAATTCAAAAGTGAGCTTCCAAGTGTGCAAAATATTATTGTTCCAAGGTGGTTACAAACTAAGAGAGACTGTCAGACTGAACTTCACGCTTTTGCAGATGCCTCACAAGATGGATATGCAGCTGCTGTCTATATAAAGGCTAAAGACGCAGAAGGCAAGATCACAGTCAATTTAGTTACAGCTAAAACCAAGGTAGCGCCGGTCGAGAAAGAAATCTCCATACCTCGCATGGAGTTGTGTGCAGCGCTGTTAGCAACTAAATTGGCATATGAAGTGTGTCAGATTTTGCACATCCCTAAGGAGAATGTTTCAATGTGGTCAGACAGCACTGTTGTTTTGGCATGGATTGGTGGAGAACCACATCGTTGGTCCACGTTTGTCAGTAATCGAGTCTCGGAGATACTAACTATGTTGGAAAGAGATCAGTGGAGCCACGTCGCTACAAATTAAAACCCAGCCGATTGTGCGTCACGAGGCCTTTCTGCTGCAGATTTAGTAACGCATGAGTTGTGGTGGCATGGCCCCATTTGGCTACAGTGTCACGATTATGACGTCATAAATTGTCAAGAGTTCACAACAAATGAGGAGGAGAGGCAGATCAAGGCCTTAACTACAACAGTAGACATAAAAGAGGATTTTATTTGGACTAGGTTCTCCAATTTGAACCGATTGTTGAGAGTGTTGTCATACTGTCGAAGAATACTGAAGACAAGTGAATTTAAAGCTAAGCCGATCACAGGAGAAGAGATGAATCAGATCCTTCAGATCTGTATTAAGGAAACACAGATGCTGTATTTCGCGGAGGAGATAAAATCTCTACAGTCACGTGGTCAGGTCCCCAAGAAAAGTCAGCTCCACACTCTTTGCCCGATTCTAGATGAGAACGGTGTTCTAAGAGTAGGTGGACGCATTCAAGAGGCTCAAGTGAAGTTCGACACAAAGCATCCTATAATTATGCCTGGTGAGTGTCATCTCACTAGTTTGATAGTTAAAGATGCTCACATGAGAACACTTCATGGGGGCCCCCAAATTATGTTGAATTTGTTAAGATCCAAATACTGGATCATACACGCCAGAAACCTGGCAAAGAAATGCTATCGGACTTGTGCAAAATGTGTGAGATATTCGCAACAAAACAACACTCAAATGATGGGCCGTTTACCGGCGGACAGAGTTAAACCTACGAGACCTTTCAAAATATCTGGAGTGGACTTTACAGGACATATTAACATACGATTTTCACCTGGACGAGGCTCTAAATCCTACAAAGGCTATATTTGCCTTTTCGTGTGCATGATATCGAAGGCAGTTCATTTAGAGGCGGTATCAGATTTGACCTCTCAAGGATTTATAGCCGCGTTCAGGAGATTTGTGTCGAGAAGAGGTCACTGTAAGACCCTTTACAGTGACAATGGCACTAACTTTGTTGGAGCTGATAAAGAGTTAAAGGAGATGTTTAATAGTGCCGTATCACAGCTTCCTGACGAAATCACTAACTTGCTTACTAACGAAGGAACAACTTGGAGTTTTATACCTCCCCATTCACCCAATTTCGGAGGTTTGTGGGAGGCAGGAGTTCGCTCGACCAAGACTCATTTGAAACGAGTTATAGGGGACTCTACACTTACATTTGAAGAGCTGGCGACGGTGCTAACGCAGGTTGAGGCGTGCCTAAACTCTCGTCCATTATCTTATCTGAGTGACAACCCAGACGATCCGTTGCCGTTGACGCCCGGCCACTTTTTAGTTGGTGAGCCTTTGATTCTAATTCCAGACGTGTATTATACAGAGAAAGGTGTGACTGGGCTTCAGAGATGGAAGCTTACACAGAAGATGGTGTGTGATTTTTGGAGGAAGTGGTCTGATGAATATTTAGTAACATTAAACCAACGTTATAAATGGACTACTAAGAAAACTGATTTCGATGTGAACGATATTGTCATTATAAAAGATCATAATTTACCCCCTGCTAAATGGCTGTTAGGTCGTATTGTAGAGAAACACCCTGGGAAAGATAACTTGACCAGAGTTGTCACTATCAAAACTAAAAATGGATTATGTAAGCGACCTTGTAATAAACTATGTATTTTGCCTAAAGAATAAGAGTTGTTTTCTATGAGTTAGTATGTATCCGTACTGATAATCTTTGCTAACATTGTTTGTTACGGTGGGCGGTAGTTAATAAGAGTTATTGTGTTCTTTTCTTTATTGTAGTCGTTTAAGTTGAGCTACTTTACTTTCCTATGTTTAAAAATTTGTTTGCGCTACATGTTCTGTGCATGATAGTTAAAGTCGAGAGTGAGAGTTTTTCTTTTATTTATATTAAGGAGAATAGTTTTAATTTTTTTTTGTTTTAACAGAGTTTATTAGAGTTTTACTGTTTGTTTGCTATTCACTCCTGTATTAAAGAACGAGGTTCTTTGGTGGGCGGGATGTCCAAATTCGAGTCTGTTACTTACGTGTTCCCACTGCTGGGTCACCAGCCTCCTATCTGAGTTTAAACATGTATAATTTAGCTAGTCCCGTTCCCCAATAGAAAATATTGCTAAGTTAATTTAGTTCTAAGAAATGTCACTAGATGGCGTTAGACGTCTTTTAAAACGCGGTATCGTTGCCTTTTACGTTCCCTTATATAGGAGTGACATGATCTAATAAACCGTCTTTGTTCGTGTGGTCAAGTGAGTTTCATTCTACATCCTCAAGCGACACCATGTTTGTGATGTCCTTGCCTGGATTACCACACCACAATGCATCCAATTTGGGACCAGGACAAGTGATTGGGATGTATGGAAATTCTTGATATCTCGGCTAATCTAACTACGGCAAAACAGACTGAAAACCAGCGCTGAGGGCCCACACCCTCAGCAAAATATATAATAATTTGCCATTGAAATGGAACATTTTTATTATTATAATTAATTTTTCTGTAAATAATTATTACCTATTTGTGTCCTGTCGTTAGTTATTTTGTGTGTGATTAATTTTGAATTATCTATTAATTAGTTTGTGTTCTTTCTAGCGTAATCGTAATGGCGCATATGTAATATCCATAATTTTAAAAAGTTATTAAAAGGGACGGGCTGAAAACCAGCGCCGTGACTACGCATCCAGTCTCGGCAATAAAGCTGAGCCCATTCCTTTTTACCACATTTGTGAACGAAACAATAACTATTATTTATTATTTTTGTGTGGTAAATAAAATATTTTCACTTTCACTTTCAAAATGCTGAGTCAGCTGCCTGTTGCAGCAACGGAAACACACCGCGACAAAACTGCATAAATTTGTATTTATATATTTTTTTCTGTTAATTTTGTTTCGGATTTGTTTAGTGTTTTGTGTGTGTGACTTTTGGTGCAATAAATGTTGCCCTTTCTTTCTTTCTATATATTTTTTTACATGAATATTTTTGATGAGGCTTCTCTTGCCTACGCCTACCACAAGCCCATTAGAAGTCCATCAAAATGTGCATGTGACAAATCTCGCGTCCCAACTCCTCCCTATAAACTAACAACGTTGACTTATTCAGTCCTCCGTTAACTAACTTCAATTAAAGGATATGTTGTTCGGTCAATGGGCAATTAAAACGAATGCATCGAGCTTCACGTAAGCTCTAAAGCTCGGTACGCACTTTGAGACTTACTCGATCGAGACTTCAAGCTTCGAGTAACTTCTTTAACAATAAAACTGAAACCGACTGATAACGGTAGAAGTAAAAGAGGAAATCCTCTCATAAATAGGCTTTAACTCCGTTTTTAATATGTTTTAGTGGGACCTACTTTTTATAAAGATGACTGTTACGGTCTTATTTATAAAAACACGATTCCTTAAAACACGCGATAAACGCCGATTAAACTAGACTGAGGTGGAGATTTTACAAGGAAAGATTTTAATAGATGTAAACACAGGTTAAATAAACTTTCTTTTGGAGTGCTTTAGAGGAATCGTGTTTTAAATAAGGCCGTAAGATTTTAAAATCAGTTAATTAGGGACCAAAGAATAGACCAAGTTTGAAGTCTTGTATCCATTTCTCCAGATCTTCCTTGAAATTGACACCTATGTTTAATTTGTTGCTGTGTCTGAGCTTCATTCAATAAAAATTACTTCGACTTTCGGCGAGCGTGAGTTATTTTTTTTTTGATTTGTTTGGTTTGCATTGGAAACAAAAAAAAATCGACAAGCCAGATTGGCTAGAATCGAGCGTTTGAGTCCAGCCCTCCATGACATTAGACGAAGCTCGGGAGCTCGATCGTACAAGCAAGTCTTAATGTGCGTGCCGACCTTTAAATAGTTATTTAAGATACACGTGCGGAAAGTAAGGTTTTATACGAATAAGTTTAATAACACGCAATAACGTTTAATAACGAATAACACGCATTCGGATAAAAACCTTTTACGCTCAAGTATCTTACAACATTTTTCAATGCATTTTGCGAGGAAATACAACAAAAAAATAAGTATAACAAAGAAAATTTATTATAAATACCAAATTAATTGTTGAAATTGAAAGTAATTTTTTTTTGACAGCAAAACCTCCTTGCATCTTTGTAATTTTTTAAATTTTATGACTTGCACCATGCACCACAGAGTCAAAAACTTAAAAAAATTACTTTATTTCACGCGTGAAATAAAGGATTTCAGTACTGTTTTATTTCACGCGTGAAATAAAGAGTCTGTTTCCGCAAAACACAAAAAAGAAAACTTTACGAGCAACTGCATTGAAATAGTAGATTGTACAACAAGTGCATAAAACGCACCATTTTACTCGAGACGTTTATCCATCCGAGCGAGCTTGCGAGCGAGGATAGATATAAAGTCGAGTGTAAAATGGGTTTTATGGACGAGTTGTACACTCTACTTTTCACTTCGATTGCGAGGAAATGAAACAGCAACATGTAAATATAGTAAATGCTAATTTAATTAAAATTGAAAGTTACATTAGAGCAATGAGAAATATTTAAAGTAATCGTTTTTCCTGGCATATTTAATGTTGTATTAGATTGTATTTGTGATGCGTGTGGCTGTTGCAGCGATTGCCTTGGTCTTCGACGAAGATTTTACTTTATGCTTTAGAGCATAAAAAGCGACTTTATGTCGCCTACGCACGACATAAAGACGAACTTTTAGAGCATGAGAAGTGAAAAAAAAATAATACATAAATGTTAATTCACTAACGCAAAGAGTCCTGAGGGGTCAGTTTAAAAAATATATACTCATAAAGTATACGAAAAGTAGCAGTAAAACCTTATCTTACCGACTACTACTGCTAATGGCTTCCGCCGTTAGATTTTTTATTTAAACCAGAAATGTATATGCCCTACGAAAGTGTTATTTTGAAAATCTTACCTGTATAAATACTACCATAAATAAATAAGTACTTAAGGCGGTAAAAAGTCTTGTGATCATTCAAGTGATTACTTTCCTAAGTTTCCTATGAGACTTCTGGTGATCTTTCGACCAATATTGTAGTGTGTGGCATGAGGTCTCCAGGGCGGCTTGTTCCGGCATAAAATACGAAATATCAGAACGTAAACTCAGTACTTTCCACACTCGCTTACACGAATGCATGGAAACTACATGCAAGGCATTAGTACAGTAGATATCACATCGACCTCAACATACGTGCATGCTACTCAGTTCTATTAAGGGGCTACAGTGTGCTGGAACTGGCTAGCAAACGTTTTTGAATCGCTTGTGACATCCTCTAGGAACATGGCAGACCGTTGAAATTAATATATGATATAATTTAACTCCTTGATTCCCTATTGGATGTTTGACAACTGTCATAACCTTACGCCTTCTATGAGTAAATATATTCCGTAAGAATGCTTAAAAAAAAGCTAAGAATTTATGTACCATTTTAAATGCGCAGTGGATTACGTTTAAGCTTATACAGTCTTACGGGCAATATCAAAATCTTGTATGTTAATGTTTAAAACTAACAGGAACAATAGTTACTCATTCAGAAAAAACGTTTTCATCAATTTATCACATTACGCCTTACGAGGAACGCCCAGCCTACTCGTTGCCTGTTGTCTGTGACCAGGCGCTCTTCGCATCACCATTGATTTCATTGTAACTTTTCATAAGCGATTTATCAATCATAAATCAACCTTCCAAAGTTCACCTCGAGCGCCATATAGTGAAATTTATTCAAAGTAGCAATTCTCATACAAAATTACCGATTGTAGGCCAAGGACGTGGGGCGAGGGACCGAAAAAGACGCCGCATCTTTCCAATTCACTTTCGTACAAAATGTACTGGGTCAAGTTTCATAAAACTATAATTTCGTAGTTTATTATGACAATTCGAAGTACACTGCGCAGCAGAGTCTATTTGTTAATCTGTGGGTTAATCGGCTTTGCAATGTACATCGAATTGTCATAGTCACAATGAATTGTAGTTCTATGAAACAGGCTCCTGAAGGGATGGGTCTTTTCCGCGCCCTCGCCCCACGTCCCATGTCCGAACAAAACAAAAAAATATAATATAGCTATTAGTCCAATCGGTGGAGACATTTTCGAGTGTTTGCAAGACCAACGCACGGCAACTGATTTTTGTAGTAGTGATCGAGCTTCAATCGTTAGAAAAACATACAATATAAAATCCCAATTCTTGTATTTTTTTATTTAAGTAAATAACTAAAAAAGAAAAGTAAAAAAGAAACCGATCATTTACTAGTATTCGAACCAAGAGCTCTCTGCCGTTCAAGTGACGCCTCTTCCCATCCGAGCTATTGTAACATTACCAACCTAAGCGAAACATCGTTTTATTATTTGTGCCTAAATCACGGTAAAAGTGAGGTTCATTAAAAATTAAACCTAACTACCTATGTATTATAATCCATTTATTGTCGCGATTAGGTCGGCCGCACGCGGCCAGACTTGTTGCTCGAGCCTTGTAGTCTCTAATTACTAGCATTTAAGGTTCATTTTAGTTTGATTGAGTTTTGTTTCACTCCTTGCGCTCGCACTTCGCCTCCTCGTTAGATTGTAGGGTACATAGGCGGTAAATAATGTGTTGGTAAATAATAATTTCGATTGGGGCGTTACGAATAATACTTGATTCATAACCTTTGAGTGAACCAAGCCGAATTATAGTACTTAGTATTTCCGCACCGCTCACTTCCGTAGCGACAGAAGAAGATAGCGCTATCGAACTCGGCTCGGTCGTTCCCATGCGGATATATAGAAAAATATTTTACATAGTTATATGAATTGTGTCAATAATGTTGTTTAGAACCTTTTCTAAACATACAAAACGAATCTGTGTAGATTTCGTCTCTGAATTTTTTTTCTATCTGCCTGACATGTTTTTCTGTTTTAAATAAAATAAAACGCTGTATATTTTTATCACGCATTTTATTGTACATGCGGAAGTATTGTTAGAAGAATCAATGGCGTAATGCTAAAAATTTTGTAGGAATTATAATTTATATACGTGTGTAGGTACTTGTTTTTAGTTTTTTTATTTTCTCGAAATTCCGCTGTATTGGGATAAGTTATCTACACTGCAATAATTATGCTCTTTACCTTCCCTACATGTAATATAAATCATACTTCCATGACATGTATAAGTTGATCCTATTCAATTGTTTTTGCTAGGGTTGGCACAAAATCCGGGTTTTTTTTATTCAAGATTTATTCGGTGCTCATTTTTAGGTACAACGTAATTTAAATATAATTTAACGCGCATAATATTTTTTGGGTTCCGTAATTATAATGACAACAAAAGAAAGTAGGTAATTTTTTGTACACGTAACAAAAAAAAACAACTGAAACCTTAACAAAAAGGAAAAGTGTAACAAAAAGTAACCAAATAGAAATAGAAGTACTGTATCACACAGTAGATTAAACAAAAATCTGCGTTCCTGGTTTACCGATATTACATATTTTTATTTAAGTGTCACAATGAATAGTGTAATGTATCTTGAAAATATTCGTCGGTGGGGAGTTCCAAAATTATAATAATAATAACGTCCACACAACGCAATCAAACTAGAATTCCCTGCACTATAGTATAGATAGTTTTTAACTATCAGCTTTAACGCCAAAAATCACTTAAATGCTGTATGTTTCCTGTGCTATTGGAATGAAATAATAGAAATGGTATGAATTACACTATTAATACGATTATCAACAGATTAATCTGTTATAATATAATATACCAATATAAGTTAAGACGAGGAGGCACTGTTGATTAATAATTATATTTATCAGTCTTTGTGCTGAAACAAGGATGCAGGCCAAATAAGCACTCAAATCCATTTGTAGCTCTTTTGCCAACATCCTTAGCAACGAAGTCTTTTTCCATTTTCATAATTTTTGTTTTATTTCTTTGGTCAATATCCATTTTGAAATGTTTTTTTTTCTTCTGTAAAAAATTTATTATTTTGCTTTTGTTCTTTAAATTTTTATAATTTTGTTTGTGTTATACCATAGAAAAAAAATTATCGAGTCAGATTTGCTCAATGGACTATTGGCCACACAGGCACGATAGCGATGACACATATTCACCCTTTTGAAACCGCTTTAGTGAATGCGCGTAGTGTAAAATAAAATAAAAAAATGCGTAAAGTCGATGATTTAAATTCAAAGATTTTGAGCCAAAATCTTAATCAAAGCTTCAAATTTATCAAAATTTCCACTATTTTAAAATGTTTATAAAAACCTCTGTATTTTTACACTATATTTTAAGTTTTCAGCAGCTTTTGTAAAGAAACCTCTCGAGTCATGGAAACACAAGAAGTCCACTGCTGGATATAGGCCTCCTCCATGCATTTCCAAAAAGACCAGTTGGAAGCGGATTTCATCCAGCGTCTTCCTGGCACTTGGATGAGGTCATCTGTCGGCTGGTCGTCCTACGCAGCGCTTGCCGATATGTGGTCTCCATTCGAGAACTTTTCGGCCCCATCGGCCATTAGTTCTGCTTGCTATGTGCCCCGCCCACTGTCACTTCAACTTAGTAATCCGCTGGGCTAAGGTGACTTTCGTTCCTCTACGAATCTCATCATTTCTGATTCGATATCGTAGAGAAAGCATAGGCCTTTCCATAGCTATTTGCGTGACCTTGAGCTTTCTTAGGAGGCCCATAGTGAGAGGCCACGTTTCAGTGCCTTAAGTCATCACTGGTTGTATAATTTTATCTTGAGTGATTGAGGTATATTAGACGAAAGGACTTTTCTAAGTTTCCCGAATGCTGCCCAGCCAATTTGGATTCGACCTCTTTCACAAAGTTGGACCGGCCTAGTTGGACTGTTTGTCCTGAGTAGACGTATTCGTCTACAACTTCGAGAGTCGAGTTCCCCAATGTTATTGGGGTGGGCACAAAACGAGCATTCGATATGACCTTCGTTTTGTCCATGTTCATTTCAAGGCCCACCCGTTGGGAAACTCGACTGAGGTCTTCGAGCATTATGCCGAGGTCTTCCATCGTTTCTGCCATGACTACTATATCGTCGGCAAATCGAAGGTGAGTGATGTACTCGCCATTGATATTGATGCCGCGTCCCTGACATTCCAGAAGATTGAAGGTATCTTACAGTCCGTTTGTGAACATTTTTGGAGAGATAACGTCTCCCTGTCTTACGCCCTTTTTCAATGGAATTGCCTCCGAATTCTGTTCCTGTACTCGGACCGACATAGTGGTTCTGTGGTCATAGTGGACTGTTGTACAAGCATTTCAGCACCTCGATATACCGATAGTCAATACGGCAACGCTGGAGAGACTCGAGCACTGTCCATAACTCGATCGAATCGAAGGCTTTCTCAAAGTCCACAAACGCAAAGCATAATGGCAAATTATACTCCTCAGTCTTCTGTATAATTTGCCGCAACGTGTGGATGTGGTCTAATGGTACTAAAGCCCTTTCGGAAACCGGCTTGTTCGGGAGGCTGGAAGTCATCAAACTTGCGTTCAATACATAGCGCAGAGTAGTCATCAGCGACCACAAAAACCTCCAATACTAATTTTCATAGAAAAACGGAGCCAGAGATAAAAATCAGAATTTTTAAATTTTTAGGAGCCAGCTTGAAATTTGACTTACGCCATTTTGTAAAAAGTAAGTTAACGTTGTCATCCAACCCAAGGTCTTATTCAACATTTGTTCGACAAGACTACCCCGTAATGTTACCGTTTTCTCAGGCTTTGACAAAAAAGCTGTAGAGACCGGATTTTCCAAGTCAGATTTTTCTTATCGGTTTGAGGGATCACCCTGTAAGGATGGAAAATTCCAAGTTTACACCATACGTGGAACTTGGAAATCTTTTAGCACCTGATAAGACCGAAATTAGAACAACCAAAAATTCAAGAATTTTCAATTCAATTCAATTCAATTCAAATATTTTTATTCATTGTAAAAACAGAATGTTTACTTAATGAACGTCAAAGTTGTTAGTTTCACAATTAATGGATTATGTGGAGAAGAAGCTAACAAAGAAACTCCACATTTATTCTTTTCAAAACACGTTTTAACTTAATTAACAGAGTTTTCAACTTAAAATATTAGTCATGAATGTGTTGAACACTAGTCACAATCGTCCTTTAAATAATATTAATCTACTGTTTAATGCCAAACATCTTTGTCTTCTAAATAATCCTTGATGTTATAATAAGCCTTTTTGCACAAAATGTGCTTAACACATTTTTTAAATCGCGTTGGAGGTAACTCTAATATATCTTGAGGAATTTTGTTGTAGAACCTTATACAGTGCCCCATAAAGGATGTGTTAACTTTTGCAAGTCTAAATAGTGGAAATGACAATTTATGTTTATTTCTAGTATTAACATTATGTTTCACACGTCTAGTTATTTTAGCATTCAAACGCTGTGTGACTATAAAGTTGATACCATATTAGTCCAGCCGCTAGACCAGCGGGGCCCGGTGGCAAAACCTGCATTAGGTGTTGGTTGAAAATTTAAGCAATTTTACTTTTCAATCGGCACTATTAAATTTGCCATAAAAATTAATTTACGTCACCGTCCTATCTAGGGTTTATGCAACGAGTTTATGTTGTTTTAAAAGACCACCCCTAAGTGTTACCATTATCCCAAGCCGTTGAAAAAAAAGAAACTCATGGAGACCAGCTTCTCCAAGTTTTCGATTTTCTCCGTCGGTTTTAGCAAAAAAACTAATCGTGTAGAAAATTTCAAGTTAGTAATATCAAAATGGGACAACAATTTTATCTAGGTGTTTTTCGCTGATCAACTTTATGTACCTATATACATTCTTCACGTCACACCGTGTACATAAAGTTGTTATATGCGATGTATATCATGTTACTATTTTAATTAATATCAATAATAACGGCACCAGGTATTTACATATTTTTTTCAAAATCAAATCAGATCCGGATTATAAATTACTATCTGAGAGCGTGACAACCCTAACGACGTAAAATCCGGATAACAATTAAAATGGTCGTAATTTCTACTTTCCATGGAATTGGCATTAGAAATATATTTTTTATTTCATATGGGGAAGTCGCTTCCTACGTTCCAATTCTGCCACTGAGTCCCGAAATACATCCATGTGAAATCAAAGTCAAATTCACTTTATTGAAAAAAGATAAGATGATTTTTTTTCACTTTTTGACATAAAAACCTGTTGTTGTGCAAAAACATGTACTATTTCATAAGTAGGTAGGTAAATAAATACGCACTTACTAAACATGTGATTTTTGTTTGAAAGCTATTCTTTCTACAAAGCATAGATAAGTTTTGAAGAGATGTACCTACCTTTATCTTTTTTGTTTGTAATGACGCATGCTATACAAGAAGGCATTAGATTGAAGTCTATTCAATCTACACGTATGCGGGCGGGCTGGCGAGCCGGCTAGAAAAGTAGAAACCGCTCGGCTCGCTCGACGCGTTCGAAATTCGGCTATATATGTGTGCGTTTGGCGGCGTGTGCTTACGCGAAGGGAATGAGACTGTGTGTGCGGCAGCGCGAGCGTCTTTCTATGGAGATTACTACTAGGAATTAATTCAGTCGTGTCATCTAGCGGCGAAATGTTGAAGTGCTGCACACCTGTGTCAAACGCTCAAGGTCATCGGCACAGGGAAAAATCTTAAAGCTGAC
This sequence comes from Yponomeuta malinellus, assembly GCA_947308005.1. NCBI lineage: Eukaryota > Metazoa > Arthropoda > Insecta > Lepidoptera > Yponomeutidae > Yponomeuta > Yponomeuta malinellus. The sequence continues at coordinate 4,993,814 of OX371020.1, read as the reverse complement.
TTCATAAATAAAACGTAAAAGTTAACCTGCTATTCTTTGTAAATCATTTAAAAAATCAACTCATCTCATGTTATGGGGGTAACCAAAACTAACTAGCACCCCCAATGAAAAAAGTCCTATATTTTATAATACGTTTGTGCAAGAAGTAAACATCGTAAATAGCAATCATGGTAATAGCTATTTTAAAACCAACAGCCTAGAACCTAACGGTCTTATTTATAAAAACACGATTCCTTAAAATACTCCGTCATTTCTTATGTAATGTCCTGTTATTTGTCTTGTGTGCAATAAAGTATAATACCTAGCTCCTTAGAGTAAATTTAAATAGTCTGTGGTAAAAGAAAAGGCGTAACCACAGATTACTTAAACTGCCTCTAAAGATTGTTTTAGAGGAATCGTGTTTCTATAAATAAGACCGTAGGACTTTCACCAAAAGCTGCCGTTTTTTAAATAAGTTCTAGGGCGTAGGTTCTAAAGATAGCTATTACTATTATTGCTTTTTGATTCTGACTTTTTCAAAAACGTATCATAAATGATATAATTTTTTTTAATTATGTAGCGGTGAAGTTAGTTCTAGCCTGTTTCTATAGCTGCACATTTACGGCTAGGTAGACTTGAACTGATATGAAAAAAATTCTTAAAATTCTTATAATTCTTTCTTATAATTTGCAGTTCTGCGAGTTTAAAGTAAACATTTTTGCCGAAAAAACGTGAAACATCTTAGCTCGTTAAAAACTTTAAAAAAATCTTTGCTACTGAGTTAACCTTCTGGTATTGGATATTCGGCGTACGTACCGTATATCGCGTGCCAGGACACTCTTATAATTGCCCCAATCAAAGGTGGACGTGCTTACAGAACTCTTGTGTGACGCTATAATGTGACCTCCAACTTTATTGTAGTGTTATTTTTACGGAAAGAAACGGTCGTAGTTTTCTTAGTACTTAGTGAAAAGCACTCGAAGTGTTGGTTCATTGTGGACGTACTTAGGGAATAAAAAACGAATGTTACTACTGGTCTTACGTGTGTAAAGAAATTGTTAGTAATTTTTTGTGAGTTACGGAAAGTACCCAGTCGACTAAAAGCAGTTGCACTTTTCTAGTACATAGTGTTGGGTATATTGTGAACGTAGTGAATAAAGTCTAACGAACGAATGTTACTGCTGGCTTTACGTGTGTAAAGAAATCTTTGGTTTTTTTTTTGTGGGTGGCTTATTAGACTCGTGGTGCAAAAATGTGTTGGAAACTTGTGTAAATGGCAATGTGAGGAACTTTTACAGCGCGAAAATGAAAAAAAAAATCTATATCTCGCAGAGGAAAAAGGTACCTTAATTAAATATATCAGTAAATTTTACTGATAGCTTTATTACCTATACAGGTTGTAATAAAACCTCTCCGAAAATGGGAATTTCTCCTCGTGAATCCCTTTTTAGGGTTCCGTACCCAAAGGGTAAGGGACCCTTTTACTAAGACTCCACTGTGTTTTTTTTGTCTGTCACCAGGCTGTATCTCATGAACCGTGATAGCGAGACAGTTGACATTTTCACAGTTAATGTATTTCTGTTGCCTAACGAAAAATACTAAAAACAGAATAAAATAAATATTTAAGGCTCCCATACAACAAACGTGATTTTTTTGCCGTTTTTTGCTCGATATTAATAACGGCAACATGTAGACGCTTGAAATATTCAAATGTTGTATAGATAATGGTACGGAACCCTTCGTGCGCGAGTCCCAATCGCACTTTGCCACTTTTTTTTTACTTCTACTATAAGTAAGTGGAAAATTTTGAAATCACGAAACAAATATCAACTTACATACATTGTAAAGTTGTAGATTTTAACTTTAATAGTGAACATCTGATATTTTTTTACTATTTTGACGGGTGGACCCTTCAAAATAGAGTTGTTCGTAATGATGATGCATTTTTCGGATAGACATCACCCTATAAATATGTTTTAAGGGCACGCTCTTCAAACAGTTCGTACAAGTAATTTGTTAAAGGGATACCTACTTGTTCGTTTGTGTAAATAAATCGAATCTGCACATAATTATGTCCACTTGCCACGATCGGATCCTTACAAACTTTTACCTCTCTGTTATACCCATAATGAAATGAGCATATAACAGTAAAGGAGCACCATGTATTTTAAAGCAAGGCGCTATCAAATTGTAGATCTAAGCTCCTAGCCTCAAGGTGAAGGTGACACCCTGTGCATAAGTAATACTGTTGGGGGCTAATTCTCGTGCCTCTCTGTTTCATAAAGCTACAATAATTAGTAGCCTTAGTAATAAGTAGGTATTTGTTACTTTCGCCCAACCGACCAATCGTGAAGCTAGATTGCGCGAAAGTTACTGTCAATTATTGTAATTTCATTGCTAATACGCTAGCTGACCCATCAAAATTTATTAAAACTATGTTTAACCTAATCATATCGATTTGAATTCATTAAAGTGGAAGTTGGCTGTAGAAATTCAATTTAAAAATCTTGTTTTTAATCTTTCATTTGAAACGCTGAAAACGCTATTCACCATGGTCGTGACGTCACTAAGTATGTAAAAATTTGCGTCGCCATGGCTACGCCCCAGAGCCTTACTACGTGTTTGCTTGCAAAATATGTGACGTCATGGCAGAGGTAATCTTAGGGCATCGTGTCATGGCTGACAGCGTTTTCATCTGGTCAGGAAAATTTGAATATAAAAAAAGTTTTGTGGTAGTTTTCTAAGCCTCACAATATTCAATATTTTTTTTACTGTGTAATAGAACAAATATTAACTACTTAACACCTATTTAGATAAGAGTTCAATAGCGTTTTGGAGGGTTGTGGAACAGGGCCCCAAGATCTGACAAGGCCGGAGGTATGCCACCTGCGGGACTGGTAGACCTTTACCCCCTCAAGCAAGCCTACACGTGGGCCATCCCGAGCCAACTCATCCAGTGTCTTTGTCAGTTGGGGGGCTGTCTGTGAAAGACGTACTGACTGGCCATCGAGGTGACCCACGTGCAGAACAGCTATAACGAGCACCGCGCTTCCACTCTACCATATGCGAAGGGCAGTTCAAATATAGACGGATACCTCTTAAAATGTTCTTAAAACACTTCAATTAGAGTTTGTCATTTAAAACTTTCAGGAATTGCGCTCTTTAAAAAATAACCCTGCAAACCCTAATCGCATAAATAACCCTATTCGCACATAAATAACGCTTACCATATTGTGACAACTCGCGTTTCTACCGCACGCTGTGTGCACTGTGCATGCAAATGTTCAATGAAGAACTTGCACTAACATAAGCATTTCATTTTTACTTTCAGAATCATTGGAACTCATTTTAATTATTTTATTAACAAAATAACAACGAACTCCGTTTTATCGACAATTTTTTTTTATTTTACAGTTTGTGCCGAAAGGTAAACGCATCTGTGGCTATACAGCCACGAGAACGCGATGTGTACGATAGATGAAAGTTCTTAATTCAAACAGCACACCGTTTCATACAACACTGCCGGCGCGCTCTTCGTTCCAAATTCAAAGAACGCGCCGGGAAGTGATTTTGGCTTTTCAGTCTACGTAAATACTTCGCGTGTTCTTTATTCAAAAGTAATGACAATATTTCCGCGTATGTTTAAGAAAAATATTTTTTCGGCTTTATTTTCTTAAGTTTCTATATATCTTCTATGGTATAAAAGCAATGTCACTCCATTCTAAGTATGCAAGTTCCCAATTGCGTGCCGTCGCAGATAGCGTGTCGAGAAGCAGGCTTTTCCTGTCGACGCGTGGGGAGGGAAGCACCAACGCTTTTGATTGCCTAGCTGTCAGGTTGCTTGGTTTTCCTCGATCGCTATTTGCACGTCTATTAATGTTCTATTTCCTGTTGAGAGGATTATGTAGGTACTGGCTGAGAGCAACGCGATCTAAACACGCCGCTGGCATTAGGCAATATAACTCCACCGAAACATGAATGCTAAAGGGTCTAAGTTTGATAGTAGGGAAATGCAAGACTGCCGGAATTGTAATGCGACATCAAAAAGGGCGGTTCTACTTAAATGCATAAAAAAAACTTGCACACAACACAGTCACTTGTCCTAGTCCCAAACTAGGGGTATCCCCTGTCCTAACCAGGCAAGGACATCGCAAACACAGAAATACATCCAAACTCAGGCCATTTACACAAATCAAGTACAACGGCCCCCAGTGGGAATCAAACCCACGACCTCTGTTACGCAGAGGACCGGTTTACGCAATAACATTGCAACCCACAAAAAGTAACTTACGAGAAAATGCTTTTTATATTTAACACTGTTTTTTGTTCAGACATTTAATATTTGTAATCACTATAATATTCAAAACAATGATAAACTAAAAAAAACCGGTCAAGTGCGAGCCGGACTCGCGCACGAAGGGTTCCGTACCATTATATATACAAAATTTCAATATTTCAAGCGTCTACCTCTTGCCGTTATTAATATCGAGCAAAAAACGGCAATAAAATCACCTTTGCTGCATGGGAGCTCCCCTTAAATATTTATTTTATTCTGTTTGTAGTATTTGTTGTTATAGCAGCAACAGAAATACATCATCTGTGAAAATTTCAACTGTCTAACTATCACGGTTCATGAGATACAGCCTGGTGACGGACGGACGGACAGACAGCGGAGTCTTAGTAATAGGATCCCTTGGGGTACGGAACCCCAAAAAGCGTTTTTCCCGAAAGTTACTTTTTGTGGGTTGGATTGTTTCTCCGTAACACGGTCCAGTTGATATCGCGCTTTCGAAGTTTCCCACATGGTAAAAGTTGTGTAAGTATAACTGTCGACTGTGCAGCAAGTGCGTCATAAGTTCTGCCAATTTCTCGACTCAGTGCACTAACGTTCTTGAATGAGGCAGGTGTATAATATCGGATCAGTCATGCTTTGCGTCGCAAAATGGTCCGAAGCCAACAATATTGTACTGCAGACTCCTGTTTGAGACTATTTCCTAACCGTCGTCGCCTAAGTTAAAATGCTAAACCTACTTGACCAGTCCCCCACTATACAGACTTATAGTCTAGTCTGGGGGTCGCCGGTAAACATTGTCGTTTTATTCTTAACACAAACCAATTTATTTTCAACCTTCTCATACCCTTTGTAACTTGTGTAAAGTGGTTTTTTAAAATAAATATTTTTATGTTTATGTTTTTATGTTTGAAAAATAAAAATTTATTTTGGACTAGACTTTCAAAGGGAGCGAGAATTAGTAGAAAAAATAATGCATTTACGTACATAAGCAGCCTATACTTACGTCTCACTGTAGGACACAGGCCTTCTCTCAGGGAGAGAGTATGGGCTTAATCCCCACGCGTGTCCACCGCGGTTTGGCGATTTCAAGCGCTGAGGTATGTGAATAGCTCAGACACTCAGGTTTCCTCACGATGTTTTCCTTCACAGTTAGCGAGTGGTATTGCTACTGTAACTTCACAAATGTACATAACTTAGAAAACAAAGTCATAGGTAATGTCCGCACTGGGAATCGAACCTGGGCCGAACAATGCATATGATGTTTAGACATTAACCTAAGTTTCTGGTGAAATATTCAAAACCTGAAACCTTGGTCTCTACACCTCACAAATTATATAAATCAAAACACTTTTACACGGATTTTAAACTCGTTATTCATAAACATAAAACCGTTAACTTGTAACGTTCATTAAGTCGCGGTTTCTGTGCTACTTTGAATAAAAAAAATTTATGTGATTTGTTTTTATTTTTTATGTGGCCTCAATTCTGTCCCTATGCTGGGCAATGGCCTCCCCTTTAACTCTCAACTCCTGCCTGTCCGTGGCGATGTTTCGCCAACCCGGTAGACAGGTCGTGAGGTAGTCCGCCATGTCCGCTTTGGTCGGCCACGCTTGCGATGTCCGTCGCGTGGAACCCAGTCAGTGGCTGTTTTTGCCCACTTACCTGGGTTCATACCGCTTACGTGACCACTTCACCGTAGCGGTTGCAACTAGGGTTGCCAACTACACTGTTAAAAACACTGTTTTTCACTACATTATACCTTTTACTGTTGAACTAAAATAAAGTATAAAAAATACTGTTTTCAGCATCAAAATGCGCTATAACGCTAGAAGTGCTAGACTTAGACGCTCATACAATTTTTTTTTTATTTAGTCAGAGGGCGCTCAGTGCGGCGCAGCCACAAACAAATCACAATAATTGGGTTTATTGTAATTTGTTTGTGGCTTGGAGACGGTAAATTAATAAGTTTCGCGAGAAGCTCTAAAAAAAAATCTATTAAAAACATTAAATAAATAAACACCTGTTCATTTTTCTAAAATACTGTTTAATATTCTTCTCATACCTATATATACTTTATTTCTTGTGAAAAAAAGTTTGCAACCCTAGTTGCAACTCCTTTCCGTTCCAGCAGATATTTAATAATGTTCCTTTAATTGGCAGTCCTGCGGTCTATGCTCCATGTTTCCCTCGTGCATGTCGCTGCTGTCGCGTCGCCAGGACGCGCCGCCGCGCCCCGGACAGGCCGCGGTCATCCTCAATGTCTACGACATGTACTGGACCAACTGGTGAGTGCTGAGACCCCTCAACGCACTTCTGAAGCGCGGTTCGAAAAATGAGTGAAGAGCACGGAAGAGGCTATCTGTTAAACCAATAAAAGTTACTTTGAACCTGTTTCGCAAAGTGTGTGCCGCGGCACATTGGTATATCGCGGACATCAGTTGGTGTGCCTCAGCAAATAGCAAGTTTTCACCGAAACAGCCATACGTCGCGCTTGATAGCACCTTAAATAAGATAAGATATTTGTTTATTTTATAAACACCTTTTGTACTGCTTACTAAATCGGTTGATTAGATATATAGACAGTGGTATACCTAATTTTGTAAGTGTACCTACCTTGAATACAAAAAGTCTGCGGAACACAGAAGACGTCTAACTAGTTCTATGCAAGAGTTCTAAATTGCACCACTTTCTTAAACGTTGTTTTTTATTTTATTTTATTTGGTGTACAAAACAGATCGCAACCATTACACGTTATAAAAGTAATAATATGACATGAGTACTAAGTTGTGATCTAAAGCATGCACACACAACATTCATCATCATCATCATCATCATCAGCCATTTGACGCCCACTGCAGGATATAGGCCTCCTTCGTGGTTTTCATAACCGCTTGGCAGGCGGGTTGGCGATCGCAGCATGCGGTTGGAATCTCCGGAAGACGCTGCTGCCCGTCTCCTAGTAATTTATTTCCTTAGTCGCCTTCTACGACATCCACGGAAGGAAATAGAAACAACATTGCCACGGGTAATTTGAGTATCTGAATAAAGTATAAAATTTTAGGGATAAGCATTTTTTATAAAACCATACAACTCGATGAAGTTTGTTTAAGTAAATGTTTCATTTAACTAAAATTCTTCATAAAAATGGGCCAAGTGTGTGTCGGGCGACGCGCAGTGCAGAATTCCGTAGAAAGAGAGTTTTTTATCTGCTTAGAACTAACAACTTCATCAAAGTAATTTTCAACGGATTTTGTACGAAGTTCTTCGTTTATCAATCGGTCGCCTATTCCTTAGCCGTGATAGTTTTCCTTTTAAGTTCGTTATGTGCAACTGCCCTGAATATTTTCACGTTTCTATAATCAACCGTTAATATGTATGTCTATGTCAAGTTTCAGCTTTTTAGTACTAATCGTCTATGAGCTAGGCCGCGGACAGACCTACAGACCGACGGAACCCTTCCTTGTCGACTATGGAACCCTAAAAACTACTGAAATGGCAACTCAAGTGGCGAATAATGCGTTATAGGATAGTAATTTAAACTCGTGTTTATTTGTTCTAACTCGTCTGCCGCGACACAGATCTGTGTCCAACTTAGTATGGGCCACCTATACGTTCCATTCCGCGAGGGCAGTTCAGGAGTTAAGAAACAAACAAAAGACTGAATTTGGAGATTTTTCCATTTTTTCTCCAAAACTATCTAGAATTTGAAACGGACAACTTGTTTAACTTGTAACTTACTGAACTCCTAATTCTTATTTGACCCGGCAGGTACACGGCCGGCGCTGGCCTCGGCGTGTTCCACAGCGGCGTGGAGGTACACGGCGCGGAGTGGGCGTACGGCGGCCACCCCTACGCCTTCACTGGGGTGTTCGAGATAGCGCCGCGGGACCACCGCGAGTTGGGCGAGCAGTTCCGGTTCCGGTGAGTGAACAGGATGTGTAGACAACAACACACAGATTACACCACACAACAAAGAAACTACAGACTACGGAACATGCAGATAACAGACTACACATGGAACACATTATATAGAATAGTGAGATCACAGCGCCGTTGGACGTACACGACGTGGAGTGAGCGTACGGGGTACACCTCTACGCCTTTACCGGGGTGTTAGAGATAGCGCCGCGGGACCACCGCGAGTTGGGCGAGCAGTTCCAGTTCTGGTGAGTAACTATACACCATATTGACGACCTCGTGGCGCAGCGGTAGTGCATCTGCATACCATGCGGGAGGTCCCGGGTTCGAATCCCGGCAGGGGACAAAAAAAAATCCCCAGGTCTTGGACGTTTACATGTTTGTGATGTCGTTGTTTCTGGTTTCCACGATACAGGGTATCCTAGTGTGCATGTGGGGCCAGAAGCAATGTATGTGCCTGTATGTAAATGTTTATGTTATATGTGATGTCCTCCACAACGATTTCGTCGACGGCGATTTCCTGAGAAAGGCTTATTTCAGACTCGAGCATGCACGTGTGATACAAGGACAGTAACTTCGCCCGCACATCGCCGGCCCGTTGTAGATACTCCCTTTCCCCGTGTGTCTGATGTCGACGAGACCGTTGTATTTCGGACCGTCCCTTACCCCCTGTGTCTTGCGTTGACATGCCTGTTGTATTGTATGTAGATAATCCCTTACCCCGTGTGTCAGATGTTGACGAGCCCGTTGTATTGCGAACGGTCCCTTACCGCGTGTGTCTGATGTTGACGTGCCCGTTGTATTGCGAACGGTCCCTTACCGCGTGTGTCTGATGTTGACGTGCCCGTTGTATTGCGGACAGTCCCTTACCCCGTGTGTCTGATGTTGACGTGCCCGTTGTATTGCGAACAGCCCCTTACCGCGTGTGTCCGGTGTTGCAGGCAGAGCGTGCACTTGGGGTACACGGACTTCAGCGAGGAGGAAGTGCGGCGGCTCGTCGCCGAGCTCGGCAAACAGTTTCGCGGTGACAGGTGACACTCGCACTGGGCATTAGGGAGTCATCAAAAGTCATAGACTGCATTAATTTTGAGTGGTTTGAGTGACATAGCAAAATGAACGTGCCTGACAATAGCTATCGAATGGTATTTTGTTTTTTTTTTAAACGCACATTTAAAAAATATCTCGTCACAAACTCGAATCTATTAGAACCATTAGTAGCCTGCCAGAGCGGTGCGTGCGTGCCGCGGGTCCGCGGATCATTGTTCTGTTAGACGGAGAGGCGGTACTAATTTTATTGCTCGCGCATTTTTTTAAACATGATTTCTCAACTCGAAACAAGATTTCTCAACAATATTTATTTCTTATTTACGTCTTTACTTAAAAGTAATAGTCTAAATAGATGCCATTTTAATTACTAATTACGTAACCGCGGCTTTCGAACCACCCAGAAAAAAGCGTGTACTAAACGTTTCTAATCGCGATCGTTTATTAGTTACAATTTATTTACCTTAAATTTGTATTCAATATGAGCATCGCGAGTCATTAAAACATAGTAGGGAGTCATAATGTGGGAGTTCCTTTTCATCCGCATCCCCGAAATCGATATTTAAAAATTCCTCCTCCTCATTTATTAAGAGGTTAAAGAGATGGTAACAATTACTAGTGTAATGTTGTTCTTTAAAAAAAATTAAGTTGTTTATTTTATTATTCCTTATCTCTCTCTTCCGCACCCTCATCTCATCAGCATCCACAAGATGTGTTAATATTAACTAAGTAAAAAATACAATGGCAATGTGGCGAACTTAATGCTATAAGCATTTTCTACCAATCAACCCCCGTGGTGGTGCAAGAAATCAACTGGTAGGCATATAAAATAGACGGATAAGACGATTTACTTCAACTGTTTCTAATAATTCCTCATCCTCACCCTATTTCTCATAACCACTTTCTCATCAATCCTGCTGGTAGTATGCCGGCACGAGTCACGCGTTTTGTGCGCTAAAATGTCAGAATTTGACAATTGTTCATGTAATGGAACGTCGCGATTTTTTACGTTTAAAACGCGCGACTCGCATCGTCTACTGCCTATGCTGGAGACTACCGCTAGACGGATAGTTGTTCAATAGAGTGGTTATGAAAGAAGGAAGGAAGGGAAGAAAGAAAGAAAGAAGTGAAGATAGAAGTGGGATGGAGATTTATATTTTTACGCGTTCTACCAATGTCGTAGCCTCCGATTAATCATTGTCCTACATAGAAGGATGACCATTCTTTGTAACACATAAGGTGTTAAGCATCAAACGGTGCCACTACAAGACAAAAAGATCTCGAAAAAAAATAAAAAATTTTTTACACGTAACATAAACTCACGCCTGTATCCCAGAGGGGTAAGCAGAGACCAGGGACTGCCACTTGCTACGATCCTGACAGATCACTTTTGCTTCCTCAACATTCATTAGTCGTTGCATGCACGCACGGTTTTAAGTTTAAGTTTTTTTTTTTAATATTTAATAACAATATTTAACAAAAAAAGATCAAAAACACCAAAACAAGACTTGTTGTAAATGACAAACTCTAATTGAGGTATTAACCCATACATAAAGGAAAGTAAGTAAATATCTATTTGGCAATTTTCTATTAACTTCTTATTTTAAAAAAATGTATTTACATCATGAAAGTTGGTGCAACTAACATTGACACATCTTTATGTAACCGTGTTATAACTACTTATAACTGACAACCTTGGTAACCACGTCATCGTAACGCTATAGAAACACAAAATACATACATCGTCTATCATCTTGGACTGATCAAATAATTGTTTCTTTTACAGATACCACCTTATGAACAACAACTGCAACCATTTTACCTCAGCATTCTGTCAGGTATGTTAATAAATAACTTCCACACAACACAATCACTTGTTCTGGTCCCAAACTAAGATACCCTGTGCTATGGTAATGTTGTAACTCCAACTTCACTGGACCCTAGAGTGTGCCAGGGATGCGATTAATTAACACAACACCATTAAATCACACTGGAAACTATTTATTAGATCTGATGAAATTAACAGATGCACTTAGTATCTAGGCAACAACAACACAGAGAGGGAGGGACGCAAGTTTATGTATAATCTGTGTTACCACAATCTCCCCACGATTATAATGGAAATACAGAATGTATTGACTTATCTATCTGCCTATATTAATTACCGTACCAAGTAAACCGTTAAAGTTTTACACATTATCTAAAGCTAACACATGTTATATTAATTAATATACAAAGAAATTATCTTACAAATCTTGAGAGCACTTAATCAACTGATTAGCATGCCTCTTGACCTTTCTACCTTCAACCTCGACTTCGTATGTCACACCAGGGGTTATAACTTTAGAAATCTTTCCGAATATCCATTTCTTTTGGTTTTTCCTATAGTCTCTAGTCATAGCTTTCTCCCCTTCCACAAACAGTATGTTTCTATTCCCTCCACCAATAACTAGTTTACAAAAATCTGGTTCTGGTCTTAATAAAGAAAACCTAGTTCTGAGTTCCCTGCCAAAAATCAATTTTGCTGGGGTCTCACCTGTTGCCCTGTGAACACTGTTACGATAGTCAAATAGAAAAAGATTTACAGCATACTGAATAGTATGACCACTTTCTACAATCTTTGTCACGTGACTTTTGAAAGATTGGACAAATCTTTCTGCGGCTCCGTTCGTCGCTGGGTGGTAAGGCGGCGTGAAACTCTGTTTAACCCCAGTCACTTTGCAAAACTCTCTAAACTCTTGGCTAGTAAACGTAGTACCATTGTCCGTTACCCCAGGTGCAAGGGAAAACCAAATCTTATATAAAGATCTTTGAAAACTGTAATAGTTTTTGAAGCAGTTATATTAGGCATCAGAAACGCTTCCGGCCACTTGGAAAAACTGTCTATGATAATTAAGAACATCTTCTCATTTAGTGGTCCAAGAAAATCGGCATGTAACCGTTGCCAGACTCTTTGTGCAGAAGGCCAAGGAGTCAAGTTGATTTTCTTGATGTCTATTTTGTAAGCAGATTATACATGCATTTGTCACTTCATCTATGTCTTTGTCTACCGATGGCCACCAAAAGAATGAGCGTGCAGTCTGTTTCATTCTGTTGGTGCCCAAGTGACTAATATGCAGGTCATTTAAAACAGTGTTTTCTAGTGATTTAGGAATCACTACCCTGTAGCCCCATAAGTGGCACCCCTTGTCCACTGACAACTCATTCCTACGATGATAGTAAGGTTTGAATTCCTCTTTTATGTTTGTTTCATTTGGCCAACCATCCAAACAATAACGCATTACTGTAGCCAATATGATGTCTTTCTTTGTTTCTTTTTGAATGTCTTTCCAGTTAACTGTCTCAAATTGGGACAGAGAAATAAAATGTATGTATCCGTAATCTTCTTTTTCCAAAAGTGGATGCGCAAAAGTACTATTGTCGTTTTGTGGATGTCGCGATAAATAGTCGGCCGGGTTAGCGTTGGTACTAATATGACGGACTGTGTAATCGAATCCAGACAAAAAGATAGCCCAATGCTGAAGTCTGCGACAAGCCATTTTGGGAATACCTTTGTGTGACCCAAAAATTCTGACAAGTGCTGCATTGTCGGTTTGTAATTCAAAGTGAATACCATAAATGTATTCATAAAACTTCGTAACCCCAAAAATTATTGCGTAAGCCTCTTTTTCAATAGTTGGATACCGGCACTGAGTGTCATTTAGCTTTTTGCTAGCGTAACACACAGGTTTGACAATGTTTTCCTTGTCTCGCACAGATAGCACTGCAGCCACGCCACAATCTGAAGCATCACAGCTCAGAATTATGGGTAGATTCGGGTCATAATGAGCCAAATTCTTTGAATTCGCCAATTGTTCTTTAATTGTATTGAAAGACAAGTTACATTCATTCGTCCACGCAAATTTATTGTTTTTAAGCGCATCAAAAAGTGGCTTTAACGTTGTAGACATACCTTGTAGATAACGACTGTAATAATTTATTTTTCCAAAAAAAGATGTAAGCATTTTTGTGTTTTCTGGACGGGGCACATTTAGTACAGATTCAACTGCTTTCTGATCAACCCTAACACCACTACGGTCTACCTATATTATGTATCCAAATACCGATATGCTAGTTTTGAAAAAATTGCACTTTGTCAATTTCAACTTTAGTCCAGACTCGGTAAGTCGTTATAGTACTTTCCTTAGCCTTAAGTAGGTCTCCTCCGGTTCTTTCCCAACTATAAAAACATTATCAATGTATACCGTCACACCTTTCAAGTCCGATAGACGCTGGAACATGAGTCTCTGGAAAGAACCGGGCCCAGTACTTACCCCGTGGGGTAGAAATAAGTATTTAAAAATACCAATCTCCGTCACTATAGTTGTCATCTTTTGCGATTCTGAATTTAGCGGTGCCTGCAGATAAGCCTCGCGTAAATCCAGTTCACAAAAGTAGGCTTTGCCCTGAAAATGTGCCAAAATATTATTAATTGTAGGCAGTGGAAAATGGTCTATTTTCAAATGAGGATTGAGGGTCACTTTATAATCCCCACACAGTCTAACAGTTCCGTCTTTTTTTAGTACTGGAACGACTGGTGTACCCCAGTCTGAATATTCAACTGGGTCAATCCGGTTTTCTGAAACTAAACGTTTAATTTCTTCATTCACTTTTTGTTTGAGAGCGAATGGAACACGAGCCGGCAAAAATTTTGGCTTAGTATCTCGTTTTAATTCTTAGGTAATGCAGTTATCTTTGAAATTACCCCAACCCGGACTAAAAACCTCCCTAAAATCTTTTTTTATTTGACCCTCGTACCATTCACATTTTTCTTGTTCAACTTTACAAGTATTCATTTGTTTTACTAACAGTGGCCACATGCCTAATTCACTCAACCAGTCTTTTCCTACTATTCTGGGCTGACCATCTTTCACCACAAACAAAGACAAGATGTGTTTCTTTGTGTTCACAATAACCTCTAAATTCTCCAGTATTCCTATCGGCTTTGAAATTGTTTGGTTAAAATTAGTAAAGGTTACATTTGATGGTTTTATTTCTAATTTGGGCAGTAACCTGTCCTTGTCGCTACCACACAATGTGGTGATGTCGGCCCCGGTGTCTACCTCGAATTTTAAATTATGGCCGTTAACACAGAGATCTAAATACATTGGTGGTATTGTTCTCAAACCATACACATTTTTAACTGTTATTTTAAATGCATGATACTCATCATTGTCACTATTCTCACTTTCACTTTCTAGCTTCAAACTTTTCAGGTCCTCTTCCACTTTTTGTTCTTCTTTAGATACAGTTTTTACCTGCTTTTACCAGGATTTTTCTTACAGACCCTAAAAATGTGTCCTTTCATGCCACATTCACTGCAGAAATTATCTTTCCGCGAGCATTCATTCTTGTTATGGCTTTCTTTGCCGCAGCAAAAACAACGCTGGTCTGTTTTGTTCGATGAATACTGCGGCTGCCTCCTTTTGTCATTAGACTTATTGCTACCTGTACTTATTTTCCTCTGAAAAGTGTACATTTCTACATCGGCTTGCTTCTTCTGTCCATGAGATATTCTATAAGCAATCTCAACTGTTTCCGCAATGCTTTTCAATTCAGTCAGTGACTTATCTCCTGCTTTCAGCAACTCAAATCTCACAACTTCGTCTTTGACTCCGTTTAATAATCTCTCTTTTATCTGGTCGTCCGTGTCAGTGAAGTTACAATTCTTTGATAACTTACGCAGTTCCAGGATGTATTCGTTAATACTCTCATTTGGTAGTTGGCTGCGATCTCTGAACTTTGCCCTTTGTAGCGTAGGGTTAATTTTGGGGTGATAGTGAGCCGTCAAGATGCAGCATACTTCACTGTATTTTAACTCCAGCGCTTTCCTCGGAGCACATAGGTTTGACAAAATCTCATACACACCTGGGCTAAGCTTTGTGAGTAAGAGCGGTAGTTTCTTATCCTCCGCCACCTCATTAAGCAGCATAAAACAGTTCAGCTGCTCCCCATAGCTCTCCCAGTTTCCACCATTGAAATTATCCAGGCTCGTAGCAAACATCTTTTGCACCGGGACCGCGTTAGGTTTACTCACAACTTGTTTTTTTATGAATTTCCTTACTTCTTGCCTCAAATTGTCCAAAGTGATTCCTTCCGCAACAGGCAATTGCAATTCATTGCCTGTAAATCCTCCTTACTACTTCCCTTGTTCAATTTTTTGTAAAAACGACTCCATTAATTACAAAATGCCGCGTTCTCGATTTCTCATTTGTTTTCTTTTACTTCTTTTTTTTAAGACAGTTTTTTTTGTAGCTTCACTTTTTTTTCTCGATTAAAATTAAACTTTATTCTCACTGGGCGGTTTTCTATATTTTTTTTAAGGTATCGGAACGCACCCTCTTCTTATCTGTGTCTTGCTTGTATAGGCGCAATCTAAAATGTTTACTTTCTACCGACGCATTTGATTATTTCAGTTCGAATTCAAAGTCCTCGTCGCCAATTTGTTGTAACTCCAACTTCACTGGACCCTAGAGTGTGCCAGGGATGCGATTAATTAACACAACACCATTAAATCACACTGGAAACTATTTGTTAGATCTGATGAAATTAACAGATGCACTTAGTATCTAGGCAACAACAACACAGAGAGGGAGGGACGCAAGTTTATGTATAATCTGTGTTACCACAGGTAACTAGGCAAGGACATCACAGACGTGGAAATACACCCAGACTGAGGGCAGCTCTGTACAAATCAAGTACGGGGGCCTCCAGTGGGAATCGAACCCGCGACCTGTTTTGGAAGTCGAACGTGTTAACAGCTAGACCAACCAGGCAGTGCGTGCTATAGGCGTGAGTTTACGTAATATAATATAATGCTGATCGATTTGGGTTCGCCTGTAATGACAGTGTATGCAATGATAATAAATAAATAAATAAATATAATTTTTCAGGAATCAAGAATATTTATTGTGTGCTTAGACGTGGTTTATACACTTAGCAGTCGCGGTAGTTTATTTCAGCTGCTACATTTTCCTCGATTCAAAGTCCCCTCTACAATTTGTCAATCGATCAAAATTCAAAATTCCCGTGGACATAAGGGATTCGCCGAGCAATCACATATTCTCAAATAAACTAAAAAAATATCTATGTGTAAAGGCTTACTATTCTGTTGAGGAATATCTGGACGAACAACCGAATTGACATTTATTTATTATCTATGATTATTAATATTTTAATTTTTGATTTATTTGATTGATTGATTTATTTAAATTTATTTGTTATGAGACTAATTTTTATTATTAAGCATCTGCTTAGATCTTGTATTACTTTTTTGACGATGTTGTTACCTAAACTGAATAAATGAATATGAATATCGTTAGAGGTAATTAACCTTAGACCATTTTGACATTGGCATCCATGGTTTCCCACGGTAGTATTTTTATCTATAGGAGTAATAAAAAGACGTTTGGGACCCGGGACCAGGGACAAGTAATTGTGTGGTCTGGAAGACATTAGTTATTAATTTTATAAGTACATAGATAGATAGAAACTTTATTGTTAGTACTACATTATACAGAAACCTTAAAATATGCACAAAAAGTGAAGCAGTATAGTAAAATTCCTGCGTAAAAACAATTAAGAATCAAATGGACAAATGACGTGCCAACTGTAATAATCTGTTTATTAAAACCCGGATTTACATAAGCAGCCTATATACGTCCCACTGTAGGGCACAGGCCTTCTCTCAGGAAGAGAGTATGGGCTTAATCACCACGCGTGCCCACCGCGGATTGGCGATTTCAATCTTTTTTTAAAATCTTTTTCATCCATTGCCTAGCCTAGCTAGGGATCGACTGACATCTAAAACAAAACGTAACGATTCCCTTCAAAGTATTCAAAATGTGACTAGACGGCTGCTATAAAGAGGAATCGTTACAGTACTATAGTATGTATACAAAAGGGCCATTTCTAGTAGTAACTAGCTGTCCCGGCGAACTTCGTACCGCCACAGAATCCGTTTATACTATTCTTGCACAACGCCATCTATTTTAAACTTAAAATAAATATTATCCCACGGGAATGCATTATCGGGATATCAAGTATCCTGTGTCTCAATTCAGATCTTTGTTTCTCTGTATGCCAAGTTTCATGTGATTCCGATCAGCCGTTATTGCGTGATTGAGTAACAAGCATTCAAACATCTTCACAAACTTTCACATTTATAATATTACTAGGTGTCCCGGCGAACTTCGTACCGCTACAGGATCCTTTTATACGATTCTTGCACAACGCCATCTATTTTTAAAACACAACGTTCGCTCGCACAACGCCATCTACTTTAAGCTTAAAATAAATATTATCCCACGGGAACGCATTACCGGGATATCAAGTATGCTATGTCTCAATTCAGGTCTTTGTCTATCTGCACGCCAAGTTTCATGTAAATGCGTTCAGCCGTTATTGCGTGATTGAATAACAAACATCTTCACAAACTTTCACATTTTATAATAGCAGTAGGGTTGTAGGGTGTAACTTGTAAGTCGTGACAAGGCTGTCTAACTCAAGCAAGTAATTTTAAAAATCTATTTACACGGGTTAGTGCATCAAAAATAATAGGGGTTAAAGTATGAAATTGCCGTTTTATTGCAATAGGTTCTTTGAATTGACATAGAATCTTCATGGTTTGAGGTTTTCGAATGAAAATTTTTTCAAATGGTTTCTATGAAGTTCTTTTTTTAAAAAATGTGAAACATTTGAATATCGAATATTGAATATCAACAAGGCAACACAAGTTTCAACACGCGTTTCTTTCTGCAGATCAGTCAAATCATGAGGCACCCATTTTTCGTATTTTTTTATTTTATTGATTTGACGCAAGTGAGTCAATATTGTGGGTAAGGTAACGTTAAACCATGCCGCTAATTCCTGGGTAGTTTGACTAGGGTCGGCTTCCACTATCTCTCTTAATTCATTGTTATTCACCTGTGTGGGCGGTCTTCCTCGTGGCTCGTTCTTTAAGTCGAAATTTCCATCACGAAAGCGTTTAAACCAAAATCGCACGGTGCGTTCATTAGTAGACCCCTCTCCAAACGCAGCATTGATATTGCGGGCTGTTTCTGCCCCGTTAGTTCCGCGTCGGAACTCGTATTCAAAATTCACTCGAATTTTCGCAGTATCCATCTTTCTTGTCTAAATTGAATAACAAAAACAATTGAAGGTCGATATTCAAATGTTTCACATTTTTTAAAAAAAGAACATCATAGAAACCATTTGAAAAAAGTTTCATTCGAAAACCTCAAACCATGAAGATTCTATGTCAATTCAAAGAACCTATTGCAATAAAACGGCAATTTCATACTTTAACCCCTAATAATATAATTAAGCAAGTTGACTGCCTCGTTGGTCTAGCCGTTAACGCTCTTAGCTACCAGAACAGAGGTCATGGCTTCGATTCGCACTGGGGGCCGCCGGACACTTGTACAAATGGCCTCAGTCTGGGTGTATTTTCATGTTTGTGATGTCCTTGTCTGGTTACCATAGCACAGGGTATCCTAGTTTGGGACCAGGGTCAAATGATTGTGTTGTGTGGAAATTATTTATTATTAAGTAATGTTTTGTCATAATCGCCACACTTGGCAGGCGGGTTGGCGATCGCAGTATGCGGTTGGAATCTCAGGAAGACGCTTCTGGCAAAACCTCTCAAACCTCTGTAAAAACTGCGAAGGAGGCCTATGTCCTGCAGTGGGCGTCAAATGGCTGATGATGATGATGATGAAGTAATGTTTGCATCGCAGGCGCTGTGCTCGCGAGACATCCCGGCGTGGGTGAACCGGCTGGCGTACGTCAGCTCCTGTGTCCCCTTTCTCCAGCGGTGCCTGCCCAAGTAAGTACACGTCTTACAATACGTTTCTTGTCTCCCCGTATATGATTGTCTGGAAGCTTTTACCATATTTCGATTTTTTTTAAGTTCTACATACATTTTAGAGCTAAAGCCTCTGTCTTTCGTAGTACCTCTACAACCTGTGTTCACCTTTAAATTCGCCATTCAACCGTTACTTAAGCGCTACAGGGGGGCGGGGGGGTCTTAGCTTTGCTTATTTTTGACGACAGGGGGGAAGGGCTTGTAATTTGTGATTACGTCAGCAGTACCTACCTATATAGGTATTCATTTTTTTTCTCTTTCTACAAAATGTTGTCGGTTTCGCTTTGAACACATATGGCGACCCTACTTGTCTGTGGTTGAAATTGAAACGCATTTTCAGGGATTCCCAAAAATAATAGATAAGAGCTTTGCTTACTTTTGCTGGCGAGGGGGGAGGAGGGAGCGGGGGTAAATAATCTGCTTACGTAATAAGTACTTGAACGGCCCCTTATGAGTGTATTCTATAATCCAAAATCAAAGTTGTTTGAATTGTGACAGTGTTTTAGCGGGAGGGCGTATGTAGGTATACAATTTGACATCTTGTCTAATCTAATGTTACCTGGCTCAGGGAGTGGCTGACCCCAGCGGCGCTGCAGCACTCGTTAGCCGCGCACTCGCGGTCCTCGTCGCCCATGACGCCCCAATAGCAGCGTGAGTACGCCACTTTAAGGGGCAAACATTTTTTTCCCCTTTTGCTAGAGGTGCTCGTATAGATTTATTTATTAAAATGCAGCCTACATACGTCACACTGTAGGGCACAGACATTCTCTCAGAGAGAGAGAGAGAGTAGGCTTGATCACCACGCGAGCCCACCGCGGATTAGCGATTGCAAGCGCTGAGGTATATAAACACCTCAGGGATTAAGGTTTCCTCACGATTTTTTTTGTGTTGCTACTACAAATTCTCAAATTTACGTAACTTACAAAAATGTCATTGGTACATGCGCCGGAGTACAAACCCACACAGTTATTGGGAATTTTTTTTTTTTTCTAATTTGTGTCAACGATCCCTAATGAAGACGTGACAAGGTGGCCAATGGGAATGGAGCTTGTCCAGCCCCGGCGTGAACGAATACCTTCCGTGAACGAATACCTTCCGTGAACGAAGACCAGGCGTTTTAAATATTATCTTTCTATTTCAGGTGTCACTCGCCATCGCAGCTGAAATGTGTTGTGCGAACTAAACCTAGATCTAACTATTGCCTAGTTAAGGATACATAATATTAGACATAACCTTGGCGCGTTGTCAAATAAACTCACCCCGAATGTGTGATCTGACGGTTAGCACGGGCACTGTACTTTTGGAGTGATCTAAAGTTTTAGAGGTCTTATTTGTGCGAACACTGGGAGTTGGACAGAATGTGTTTCTGATATACGTAGAAAAAAAGAGGTCCGTCCTTTTTTTGAGGTAAAGCCGTTGTTTCTACATTGTAAGTGTGATTGATAGATAAATGTACCTGCATACCTATGAACTACTCCCCTTAGTTTTAACTATTTAAAAACCTGTTTAGAGGCTAAAAATTCCATCCATGCCGGGACTTGAACCCGCGATCTCTGGCTAACAGTGCTAGCGCTCTCCCAACTGATCTAATGGGCAAGTTCAAGTACCGGCATGGGTGGAATTTTTAGCCTCTAAATAGGTTTTTAAAATTGTCCTCAGCACAGATTAGTGCAACAAAAAGAACTACTACAACTATTGATACGATACAGTCTACCCAAGAACTTTTCGTACACCTTTAATATAATACAATACGAATATAATAATTATAATGCTTGAATGGGGATGGCAACTCGGGAAACTGGCCTCTATGTAGTCAGCCAATCAGGACGCGGTATAAAAAATATGTTAATTTTTGTACACTACATTACACAAATCTGAAACAGATTAACGTTGCTATCTCCATTGAACTGTGCCATGACACTTTCGAATATAAACGAATATTTAATAATCAGTTTGACAATGCGCCAACATTAAAAACGTTAAAAATCTATTTTACGTCTAAGGATCGGAAATTAACCAAAATGTATTCTAGTGGTCCCCCGCATGTCTTAGAGTTGCGATGACCTGCAAAGGTAAATCTAGGTATATTGTTTTGATTTTTATTTTATTGTTAAAAGATGTACAAAACAGCATTACAATCAAATTATGATAGGGTATTCTGGACTTTATTTTAAGACTAAGATTCAAATTCGTGCTCAATAGTGCGATACGCTGCGCGTTGTCCGTTGCCTTTGTACGAAATCTTGTATAACATACCCTATGCTATCTCGCTTTTTGAAGAGATCTGGCGACCCAAGCCTTATTTACACAGATTCATTAGTTAAAGTTATTGTGACGCTAATAACCATCGCGGCACTAATGTCCGGTTTCTCTTACGTTAACGGCAGGGTAAAAGAATAGAAGGCATTAAGGTGCATCGAACTCTAATAATACTGAACCTTAGAATTCAGAATTTAGAGGTCAATTACATCGTGTTTTATAAAAGACATCGCGACTCTAAAACTGGACTGCTCTGTTCTAATGTGCCACTGTCCACTGTGTTTTCTAGTTCAAATGTGAACGAAACGTTGACGCGTTTTTATATTAGATATTTTTCCAAATTGGGAAGTTCTGTGAGTGTTTAAAAATATATTTTGTGGATATCGGAAACACGCTCAAAGTTCACCGAAGTTGTCGATGCGAGTGTTTTGGCAATTTTATTTAAGTTCGTCGAACGGAATATTTAATTAAGAAAAAAAAGTCTAAAACCATTTGTGAAATAAAAATTTAATCTTAGATGGACAAAATTATTTTCAGCTAAGGGAGGCTTCAGCCAATTCACATGATCGCACACACATTTCTGTGTTGACAGTATTTTATTTCCTCAGTTGTCCACTATCCAGAACTTTAATCTGTTATCCCCGAACCATCTATACGTTGCCCATTTACCTTAAAAGTAATAGTAACTTCAGTTTAATCATCCAAATGTTCACCGCTTTTGTTACTTGATGCTTCACACCTTATAAAAGGTCGAAGGCACTTTATGGCATTTTGCACTGTTGTCTTTAGAAACTAATTTCAAAAGTGAAACGTTTTCAGACAGTGACTGTATGTATAGTCGACAACACCCTTACCCTTTCATCATCATCATCATCAACCCATTATGTCCCCACCGAGGGGCACGGGTCTCTTCCCTGAGGAAGGTATAGGCCATACTCCACCACGGGGGCCAAGTCCATCGATAGATGGCAGTCGTTAAGCCAAGTCAGAGGCCTTAGGGCGGCTTGACAACTTCTGACAGTAGACGAGCCACTAGTCTACAAGCCTCCACCAATCCCTTACCCTTTACATAAGTGTAATCCGTTACGTTATAGAAAAGCTTGCAACAAAAATGTCCACTTTTTCTTTTCATTAAAATTAAGTTTGACTAATTTTTAACACTTGTTTAATCATTCTTCATCATATCATTTAGTGAAATCTGTAAACTGTTAAATATTTCACCTTCACCATGAAAATTAATATCCGTATAAGCATTTCGAGACAAGATTATGAATTTAATGTAGATAAATTAATATTGATTCGAACTCAATGGATTTAGTGAACTGTTTAGGTAAACCAAAGATTAACTTCGTGTCATACCGTCATTTCTTCCATTTAGCCCATAAATAAGGATTCTTTATTGTTGTTCAACAAAGGAGAGTATTAGGTATTTACCGTTTCTTTTCAAGGGCCATCTTATGTTTTCCCTAGCTAACATGACAATAACGATTACTATATTTAATATTACATTATTGGCCATATGACTTTGTAGTTTATTTTATTCCATAAAGGTAACGATAAAATAGGACAGTCTGAATTTTCTTAGGAGAAAATTGTAGTAAGAGTGGATAAAAACCACGTAATTTTCATAAAATGTGCATTTATTTTCTCTCTTCTTTTTGAATAAAGTATGTATTCTGCTTATTTACACACAAATCCAGCATATTGTTTTACTACTATGTAGGTACTGGGGATTAGTCGTGTAATTAACTTGAGTTTTATGAGTGACGTTGCCTATCATATTGTTTTTAAACTGTTTGTACTTTCGTAAACACTACACATTAACTTTATTTCGATATCACTTACTTGCATTTTTGTCGGATGAGCCCGACCAGAATTCGCTCTTATTCGAAGAGCTTAATCATGGCGAGCGGAGACTGAGCTCGAGTCGTCGGTTGCTCGTTTAGTGATTCCGGAACTAAGTTAATAGTATTTATACTTAATTATAAATATATGAAGTTTTGAATTGGGCATTTGAAAATTAGATTTTAGTTCGCGTCCAGAACATCCAGTGTATTAACCAAATGATTAGCCGTTTGTCCATCATGTAAAAAAAAATATCATGAATGGAATACAGAGGCATAACGCCGAACGAAATGTAACTATGTTTTCATAGGTTAACATACACTTTGTTAAATAATACTAATGATTATGTACTTGATAGTCTCTATTCGATGTGATTTGCGACGGTCGTTTCATCAAATAGCAGTTGTAAGAGTTTTTCACAAAATTGTCAATGGTTAAAGTATTGGCAATTAGTACAATTTTTGAACAAATAAAAACTCTTAAAAAAAGGAACCTGGTTTTTTTAGAAGAATTTAAACACCTCGAGTACTTATGTCATATATTTTATTTAAAATTAAATCATTTACATACACCAGAGCGATGATATCCAAAAACAAAGTTTCATACCCCACTTAACTAAACAAAGTTAACCTTTGTACAAAGAGAATGCTTAAGCACTTCATAATCGTCCATACAAAAGATCATACATTATTCTCTCGTCCATCATACATTTTTGTCACCGGCTTAACTTAGTGAAACTAGAGGATTTCTTATTTCTATTGAATCTAAATTTATAGTAGACCTACAAATTTAAAAGCTATCTTCGATTAAGTAAGATTTTGGGGTGCTTTTAAATAGGTTTTTATCCTTTCTGGACCATTAGCAAAAATACAGTAAAACTAAACACAACTACACACTATTGGTGACCACAAATAATATGTTTCACAAATTTATTTGTCGGTGAAACAGGTAGTTTCTTATCAGCTGATCAATTTACAAAGGAACTTAGTTAACGGTAGTAATATTAGAGAATCGCCGTACAGTGCAAGATAAAAAATATACTTGCAGCGTTCAATACTAGAACTGTAGCACGTTTTTGCTACTCTACTCTAGTAAATCTATGAGAAATCAAAAGATTAACTTTCCTGAAAATAGAAAGAACAATGGAGAACTTGCACAAACGTTTTTTTTAATAGAATAGTAGAGGACACGTTAAAAGATAAATAAACGTGGTATTTTTTTTCTCTGCGACTAATACTTTTTGTAATATAACCAGTCGAAAATTCAATATATTCACGTGGTACTAAAACGCGCCATACAAATCGACCATCGTTCCGGGGCATACCTGATGCAGAGGATTTCCCTGGCGGTGCAGCGGGGGAACGCTGCTAGCGTCATGGGAACTTTTGGATCAGGCGTGTCCCGGGGCGGTATATTTAATTAGTTTAATTTAATATTTAGTTTACTCCTTAGCAACAAAAAGTATGTGTGTAATCGACCTTAAGCTATAACGTCACTCCCTAACGTAACGTCTTATATGTATGAAAAGCGTTTATCAATATTTGAGTTATCTCGTCAAATAATGTTTCTATGCATGTACACCCTTATAAGAAAATGACAAAACGAAATGAATAAGTTCTATGTTATTAAAGTAACATTTTTTCGCATATTTTGTGACCCCGAAAACGCCGAAAAAAATATTTTTATTGTTTTATTTAAAAAAAAATCCTATGTTTTTATATAACTTCTATGTTATAAAAGCAATGTCACTCCAATCTAAGTTAGACACAAGTTCCCCATTCCCCCGTACGCTCTTTATCTAAACCTTATTACAGCAGAACAAAACATCAACCTGACATCTCATTTATTTTCCATGGACATTAATGATCCGCAGAGTCAAACGAAACCTGGTGCAAAAGTGACCTTATAAAAGCTCGAAGACACGAAAACCGGTGCAGTTATTGATACCGTTTTTACATAACAATATTTTGTTTATTTGAACCTCTATGAAAACAAATCGATTGAGTGTCCAGACTGCAAGGTTGCGGCCCTGTTTCATAACGCTTAGTAATAAACTGACAATTGTCAGTCTTATTCATTCAACCGATCGATTGGCGAAAACGACTGACTATTTTAAGTTTATTACTATCGTATAAGTTCATTACTAATTGTATAATGCTCGACAGATAACTTGAATACAAATCCGCGCAGTCGGGATTCGATTTCGAAGGACACGTAAGAGCATTTTTTTAAATTATTTGACTAAGTCCAAAGAACTCCCACACCCCGCGCCCCCACCAATGAGACCCGAAATACGTCCAGTAATATTAAAATTACCGTAATATTTTAGTAATATTAAAATTACCGTAATATTTTATGTTTGTGTTTCGCCTAGTACAATAAAGAATATTCTTATCTTACGTCCATGCGAAGTCATAATCGTTTTACTCAAGTTATTTGTCGGGCATGATAGCTACCCCTTATTACAGCACTCAGGCCCACCGTCGCGCATCGGGTTAGTCTATGGGAGTGTCCAGCCCACTGGTAGTGGTGCGGTTGCGTCGCGAGGTCATTATTTCTTGTCATCCTTGCCTTTGAGTGCGTTAGCGCCGGCGGCCGCCGCCGCGTTAGCACCGTAGCTCTGTGGGGAAGACGGTTGGGTTGGAACTTCGCGGGATCATGACAAAATCGGGTTCTCAAAGACCCGCTGCTAAATAGTACCAATGGGAAAAAACCGGCCAAGTGCGAGTCGGACACGCGCACGAAGGGTTCCGTACTATTATCTATTTAAAATTTGAATATTTCAATTGTCTACCTGTTTCCGTTTTAATATCGAGCAAATAACTGAAAAAAAATTACGTGTGTTTTATGGGAGCCCCTCGTAAATATTTATTTTGTTCTGTTTTTAGTATTTGTTGTTATAGCGGCAACAGAAATACATCATCTGTGAAAATTTGTCTAACTATCACAGTTCATTAGATACAGCCTGGTGACAGACGGACGGATAGACGGACAGTGGAGTCTTAGTAATAGGGTCCCTTACTCTTTGGGTACGGAACACTAAAAAGACGTTTTTCTCTCATCACGTCTAACTACCATGCCAGAGGTAGTGGGTTCTATTCCCACTAGCGCCGTACATTTGTACAGATGACCTCAGTCAGTCTGAGAAAAACTTTGGCCTTTGCATCTACGGAATGAGATTACTTATACGGCGTCCAGTGGCACCTTCTCTATGGGTGAAGGGACCACTCGGACCCTGCAGTGCCTGGGACATTGTTCCTGTGGACTAGGCCGACTAAGCTGCAATTTAAGGATGGATGCTGATCTTATAGGCTTGACGTAATGCCTCTCCATAATTCTCCCGTCACTGACCTGGTAATACTGCGCCCAAAGTTGCTGCTGCTGTTCGGGCGTAGTCGCCGCCTGAGCCTGGCCCGCCGCCCCTTGCTGGCCATATTGCTGCAAAAAAACATTTAGTTAGCTTACGGCAGGGTACACTAGCCAAGTGGAAATATCAATGTCTAAGGGGCCATTCAAGTATTACGTTGGCACTACGGGGGGGTGAGGTCTTTGCTCGACTACATGGGGGTCTGGATGGTGGTTACGTCAGCAGTAGGTTTTTTTTTACTTTTTCGGATTTTGTACAAACTTTTGTCGATTTTGCTTTGGACACATTGCACAATTACAACCCTACTTGTCTATGCTTGAAAACGAAACATAGTTTCAGGGATACTCAAAAGTAATGGATACGTTTAGGTACTCGCTTAGAACCGAGAAAGGAAATTACCGCGCGCTTTTCACTTGTCTCAATTTCTTCCGCCAATGTATTTTTTTGGTTCGGTAATATTATTTAAGATTATAATACATAATTGTACCTTACTCTATGTTTAATACCATGTCAACAAAATTTCCATTTTTATGTACAATAAAGTGTTCTCTATGAATAAAGTACATAGTCTAATCTATTAAAGCCACAATAAGCAAGTGCAGCCTCCCCTCACCTGCTGCCATCCCTGCTGCTGCTGCTGCCACTGCTGCCATTGGTACCACTGCTGCGGGGTATAGTTCCCCCACTGCCCCGCCTGCCCCGCCGCCGCCGCCTGGCCCGCTTGGCCCGCCTGGCCGGCCTGGCCCGCCTGGCCTGCCTGGCCCGTCTGGGCTGCCTGGCTCGCCTGGCCTTTGCCGGCTTGGCCTGGCGCGCCGGCCCCCCATTGGCCCCACTGGCC
This sequence comes from Yponomeuta malinellus, assembly GCA_947308005.1. Classification (NCBI taxonomy): domain Eukaryota; kingdom Metazoa; phylum Arthropoda; class Insecta; order Lepidoptera; family Yponomeutidae; genus Yponomeuta; species Yponomeuta malinellus. Next base: position 4,966,366 of record OX371020.1, on the reverse strand, counting down.
CCACTGAGGGTTGTTACCCCAGCCTGGAAGGGGGATTTCGTTGTTAATAAAAATCTTCCACTAAACACAAACACTTATCCTGGTCCTAAGCTAGGATACTCTGCGCTATGGTAATTGGGCAAGGGCGTCACAAACATGAAAATACACTCAGACTGAGGCCATTTTTACATATGGCCTCAGTCTGGGTGCACGGCGGCCCACAGTAGGAATCGAACCCACGACCCCAGGCATGGTATTCAGATGTGTACTGTAAGACCAACGAGGCAGTAGATCGTCTCTTCCTCTTCAACTTTACCCAATGCTATTAATTGTTAATATTATTATTATGTACTACGTTTGTTAGTATTATTACTATGATGTTTGTTACTCAATCACGACAGAATGGCTGAACGGATCTAGAATAAATTTGGCACCGCGATGGATTGTAGTCGTGAATAGCACATAGGCTATTTTTTGTCGGAAAATTACACAACAAATTTCAATGCGAACGAAGTTGCGGGCAACAGCGAGTAATGATTTTATAATACAAATTTAACACAACACAATGGTAACCCTGTGCTATGGTAACCAGGCAAAGCCATCACAAGCATGGAAAAAATGTTTTATTAAATGTTTAGATGGCCTCAGTCTGGGTGCTGAGGCCATTTGTACAAATCAAGTACCGCGGCCTCCAGTGGGCATCGAACCCACGACCTATGTTTTTATGTTTGCCATCTCACAGAATCAGATATTCACCGTCGCATTTGAATCGCTCAGTTTAAAGTACTTATAAACATTGTAAATTATGCGTCTTTCTCCACTATGAATGATTGATCCACTTTTATTCTTTTGAATAGGTGAGGTATTCATTTTCAAAACGTTGAACGAGTAACACGCGTTCAATACACAACCGCTTTGTTCGAAGGTCTGACTTCAACTGGTCACTGTGAACTCGACTTTATAATTTCTAGTATTCTGATTGGCCGGGGGCGTCGCTAAGCCGGCGGACAACGATGAGTCACTATTTTCTTAACGCGAATGGACTATAGTCGTATTATAAAATTATCATTCAAAGTAAATGCCTAAAGGGTGCTAAATAATTACTAAGCATTGTAATGTAAGAATCATTCTCTTCCTTACTTGTTACTGAAGAGACTAGCGAAGGGTAGTATAGTATATGAAAATATTACCTTGCTGGTTCTGACCCTGCTGCGGCCAATTGCCCCAGTTGCCCCAATTGCCCCAGCCCTGGTTGCCCCACTGCTGCTGGTTCTGTTGGTTGGGCGGGCCGTCCTGTGGAACATAACGGCGTTGTGAGCTAATACGCTTGCCACTAGTCAGATTAAAAATTTTGTGTTGTGGTAAGTTTTCTATCTTCTTAGCGTACCGATGCCAAACGATACACCATTTTTGTATGTAGCCTATATATGTCCCACTGTAGGGCACAGGAGTATGGGCTTGATTACTGCGCGTGCTTAAGCACTCAGGTTTCCTCACGATGTTTTCCTTTACAGTATTACTACTACAACTTCACAAATGTACGTAACTTAAAAAATAGTCATTGGTACATGCCGGGATTAGAACCCACGACCTTCCGAATGAAAAGCCGACGTTCTACCGCTCCGCTATCACCACTCTTATCGATTATTTAGAAAAATGCGCCAAAAAGCCTCTACCTTGTTATAGGGACGGGCGAATCTTCTAGAATCATTGTCGCCAATTGACCATTTTTCTCAACTAGCTCTCAGCACACAGGAGTCTCGCCTGTGATACTCGCATTCGACAATCGCTTGATTAATACGAGTTTTTGTCAAAACGTAAACAACCGCAGACGAGAATCGAATGGCGAGTTTTGGAAAATCGCTTACGATTATTCGCCGCTTCGCGTTCGAGAAACTCTCCTTGTGTAACTTCCGCTTTACAGATGGAGCCGAAATTGTCGATCAAGCCTCGTGATTCCACGTTTACGTCCCGGTACACAGGCACCGAGGCGCTGTGGTGAAACTTTGCGTTTACCTTGTTATGGAGCCGAACATATTAATCCAGCTGCGATACTGAATTAATATGTTCGGCCCCATCTGTACACTCGTGAGTTTACCTGTCTGTACACTTATGAGTTAACCATGTTATGGGGTTGAAGTTGTCGATCCAGCGAGATGCCACGGCACCATCGCTTCCCCCTGGTGGAGACTCGCGGCGGATGAATCTGTAGACTAGAGTTTACCTTGCTGTGGGGCCCCGGGCCGGTCCCGCCGTGCCCGCCGCGGGCGCCGGGCCCGCCGTGCCCGCCGCGGCCGGGTGGGCCTCGGTTTTGGCTCTGCGCCATCTGCCCGCCGCGCTGCCAGGACCCGGCGCCGGGCCCGCCGCCTGTGTGGGAGACGTTATTTATTGCTTTATTATACAAAATGTCGTCTGCGCGCTTTTCGGATAATTAGTGGTCTCATTTTATCGCTTGTGGCCTTTTTCAGATGGCCCTAATTACATTGGGAAAACTTGGGGAGTGGCAACCGTCACTGGAGGAGAACACCGCTTTTTAACGGCTCATCCCCGTTCTAGACACCACTTTTCTGGACGATTGGAGGAATTGGCAGATACGAGATATATCTTATGAAACGCTCCTTGGCGATATTACTGCTGAAACAGTGGATGTCCATTGCTGGGCAAAGGGGGTGGCATTACGCTACATATAACAATAACTACTTTTGAATAGCGTAGAGAACGAGGTGACCTAATCGAGATTTACAAAATCTCGAACATTTACTATAATGTACCGGACCTTGCTAAAATGCTACACAAAATGAAAAAAAATCTCTAAGAGGGCACTCGCTGAAATTGGCCAAGCAACCATGGACAAGCAATCCCAGGTAACACTTCTTGCCGAACCGTGTAATGAATATGTGGAATAAACTACCGGAGACAGTAAGTAGTGCTCCTTCAGTGAACTCATGTAAAAACACTTGATAAAGCATCAGCTTAAAATGCTTGTGTACTATGTGTACTAATGAATAACAATAACAATAAAGCGTCACCTTGTCCACCCGGGCCGGCCATCCCGGGCCCGCCCATGCCCGGTCCGCCGGGTCCGCCGGGTCCGCCGGGTCCGCCCGGGCCGCGCTTGTCGGGCGCGCCCTGCCGCGGGCGGTCGTTCCGGTAGCGGTCGCCGCCGCCGCCGCCGCCGCCGCGGTCGCCGCGGAAGCCGCCGTCTCGTCCGCCGCGACCGCCGCCGCCGCCGCCGCCGCCGCGGAAGCTGTTGTCGCGGCCGCCGAAGTCGCCGCCGCCGCGCCCGCCGAAGTCACCGCCGCCGCGATTGCTGGCGCGAGAGAGAATAAATAAATTAAATGTTTATTTTCGTGCCATAAACCATCTCTCGCTCTTCATGGACACTTTTTAATTTTTCTGTAAATGTTTTGTTTTATTCATGTGATTTTATGTGTGCAAGAAGTATAAAGTATAATTCACGTACTTTAATGTTTTGTAATTCGATAGAATGTAATTTGAGGATTTTATTTATTACTAGCTGACTCGGTAAACGTTGTTTTGCCATATTAATTAGTCTACGACTTATTGTCTAACCTACCAAATGTAGACAAAAAAAAATTATAAGAATCGGTGAAACCGTTTCAGAGGAGTTCGATCACGAACACTGTGACACGAGTTTTTTATAAATTTCAATAACCGATTTAAAAAAAAAAGTAGGACGTTCTCAATTCTACGCAATCTTTTTATTAAAATAAATTTATTAATATTGTTATGATTTATGTTTGCATTCCTAATCAATCATTTTATGCTATTCAATAATTTGTGTTGTTTTGTGTGTGTGTTTCAAACCGCAAATAAATTTGTTATGTATCTAATAGAACTTAACATATTTCACAGTTCGATTCAAATAAGTTAGGCTAGCATACAAGTGTTGCCTAAACTAGGTCACTTTAATTATTACTTTATTATAAACTATGGTTCTAGGTTACTTCAATTTTACGTTAGAAAGAGACATGACTGTATCATTTTCTCTTTACTTCCGTCTGTTCTACGAATGAAAAATCGCTCGTTTCTTTTCTCCCGTCCTTTGAATCCTAGGGAACATGGGGCCTCAATCACAGATTCCCCTTCTGACGTTAGTTTCCTAGCTGGCAGCTTCCAATTCAAATCAGCTAGTGCCGATCGACCTGGCCTCTTGGGCCTATCGCTAGTGTTGCTTCCTACACATTTACGCTCAGAAAAGGGACCAATCTATTACAGACTGTAATTTACAGTGGCCGCGTGAGTGGTGGTGAACTCGCTCGAATCGATTAGCACAATTGATAAACCCCCCTGGCACAATTTGTGTAGTATTTGGCACTACAGTTCCATCACCTTAAGAATGCCAATAACATTTCGTTTTGGGATTTTTAAGTATATCTAAAGTAAAAATAGGTTTTTAAACTACAACTTTCGTAAGCACTATTAGACAAAAAGTCAAAAGTGAATCCGGAATTAATCTAATAAAAATAGTTTGTATAATTTTAAATGTAAAGTAGATAAATGATAAAAGTTTTAAAATGACTGTGAGATTTTAAAACATCCGGGACACTGTTTAGAAATTCCTGAATTTGGGACAGCCACCGGCATTTTGTTGCAACCCCGTTGGACCCCAGGCATCTGGTAAGGGTAAGTGGGATGTATATAAGGTCCAACAAAAATTGGTAACGATATTATTGATACATTCCTTATGACTAGGAATGTTACGTCAGTTGGGACATATGGAGATGATATGTCCACACCGACGTAACACCAGCGAATGTTGATGAAAGGAACGGTAAGGGAGGTCCCAGGCGGGCTTACTTCGACAAAGAGAGGATGTATTAGCAAGTGGCAAGATAAAACGTAGGTACCTGAAACGTGCGGGCGAAAGAGATCTGTCCTGATCGTGGCAAGCGGCAGACCCTGGTCTCTGCCTACCCCGGGATACAGGCGCGAGTTGAGGTTATCTTACTTACATAACTATCAATCAAATTAAAATACCTGTTCCACCGGTCGTTGAACCGTGGCGGTGGCGGGCCGCCGGGCCCGCGGTCGCGGCCCGGGCCGCCGCCGCCGCCGCCGCCGAAGCGCCCGCCGCGACCGCCAGCGCCACCGCCACCACCGCCGCCGCCACCGCCCCAGCGCCCGCCGAAGCGGTCGTCTGTCGGACAAAAGCACTATTATTTTACGGTGTTCATTTATTTACCTAGTTATGTTATTTTATTGGGAACTACACATTAAAAATTTACACACATACATACAGAAACCCAACAAAAAGTTTTCACCGAGAGCACTGGGGAAGACTTGACCAGCAGTAAACAAACACTGGCTGATCACTGACAGACTGTATATCTCCCAACCCCCCATGGTCAGAATGTCTTTGGGGCGTTCATGAGGGAGGCTTACGTCCAGCAGTGGACGAATATTGGCTGGTGACTGACGGACTGTATATCTCCCGACCCCCCATGGTCAGCATGTCTTTGTGACAAGCTGCGGGAGAAGCCAATTTGGCTGGTGACTGACAGACGGCTTATCTCCTAACCCCCCCCCATGATCAGCATGTCTTTGTGGCGTTCCTGAGGGAGGGCAATGTCTAGCAGTGGAAGAACATTGGGCTGATCACTGACAGACTGTATATCTCCCAACCCCCAATGGTCATAGTGAACCCTTTGGGAGATTTTCACAACTCTCCGTGGTCAGCGCGCCTTTGTAGCGTTCCTGGGGAAGACTTAAGTCCAGCAGTGGACGAGAAACATAGAGTGACAGATAATTTTTCTCCCAACCCCCATTCACGTCTGTAGCGTGCCCTGAGAGAGGATGTCCAGCAGAGGACTGACTAAAAGACTGTATTTTTAAAGTTCCTCACCTTTCTCGCGGCTGAAGTCCCGGCCGCCGCGCCGGTCGTCCCGGCCGGGGTGACGCCGGTCGTTGGAGCGCTGCCGCTTGCCGCCCTGACCCTCGCGGGACTCCGACCTGCCGACGGATGGGAGCACCGGTTACTAACTGGTTAGGCCGTCTAGAGATGGTGTTAAATGGACTATACTGTTTATTATGTCCTATTTACTAGTTTAAATAAAGCTCAATTTTGGGGCTTTATACATAAGCAGCCTATATACGTCCCACTGTAGGGCACGGACCTTCTCTCAGGGAGAGAGTATGGGTTTAATCACCCCGCGTGCCCACCGCGGATTGGCGATTTCAAGCGCTGAGGTTTGCGAATAGCTCAGACACTCAGGTTTCCTCACGATGTTTTCCTTCACTGCTAGCGAGTGGTATTGCGCTACTATAATTTCACAAATATGTACATAACTTAGGAAACCAAGTCATAGGTACATGCCCGCACTGGGGATCGAACCTGGGTCTCTCGCTTCCCAGTACGATGTTCTACCCACTAGGCTACCACCGCTGTTGGGGCTTTGCCAACGAGAAAATGTAATGACAACGGGAAAGAATAAGAGAAGAATGCAGTGCACTTAAAATAGATGTGAAAATCTATGAGGGCGTAGATACTAACTCCATGAGATAACCTCGCTCGCTAGTGCGACGCTCTGAATGAGGATGTCCAAGGACAAATTTAAAATATATCGGAAACCTGAGTGTCTGCGGTGTTCCTATACCCCAGTGTTTTAAATCGCCAATCCGCGGTGACACGCGTGGTTAAGATTTAAAGTTGTTCCATTTTAAGGGCGCACGTAATTTTTTTAATGTTGAGGAAGCGAAAGTGATCTGTTAGGATCGTGGCAAGTGGCAGTCCCTGGTCTCTGCCTACCCCTCTGGGATACAGGCGTGAGTCTATGTATGTATATTTTTCCCGATTTTAAAGTTTTATTCATAGAAAAATTCGTTCGCAGTGTCGAGTAAAAACCCCCAGTTTTGGAAGTATAAGAGGGATTTTGTTACATTTTCTACAGGCTGCGCATGATATAGATTGGAAATCCGTGAGCTTAATACAAATAAGTATTATCTTCCAGGTAACCTTTGGTGATGGGGATAATGGATATGTTAATATTGTGTAATTTAATAAGAGTAATTTAAGATATGAAGAAACGGACCTCGAGAGAAATCAGGTGTGGTCTTAGGAGGTCCGAATCCATTTAACCTGTACCTATATTATGTGAACCTAAATAAAATAGTAAAATCTTTAAAATTACCTGTCACGGCGTTCCCGTTCCCGCACCACGCCTGCAGCCTTCGCCTCCTTATGAAACTCCTCCAGGACCTTCTTAGCTTCCTCCTCGTTCAGTTCCGCGTAGATCACCTCATCTAGCCACGCGCTCTTCTCCGGCAACGTGATGTTGGCTGTCAGGGAAAAAAACCCACCGATTAGATTCGCGAAACTGGTAGTTCCGTGTCGGCTGTGTGGGGGAACGGCGCCGGTCTAACCAACCTTTCATGTCCATGACGGCTCCGTCGGGGACCTCCTTTCCGTCGGATTCCTCGCGTTTCTTCTGCCGCTCCTCGTAGACCGAAGGCTCCGGTACGACAACGACAGCGACCCGACGGTAACCGTCGAACTCGCGCAACTTCCGCTTTTGCGCCGACGGGTATACGTTCGTCTAACGAGCAAAGCGACGGCATCGAAACCGAGGCGGAACGTGAGCGGGGGCGCGGCGACGGCGATGTGAAGCAAAACAGCACGGTTATAGGTGGGTACGAGCGCGGGCGTTACGCGCGCTTTGACGAGACCCAATGGAGATCCTACAGACGCTGCAATCATTTGGCAAAGGTTTTTTCGTTTAGATTCGCTTTCTGTTACACTGCCCCCTTTGGTTTTACTCACCGGACGTCGACACCTGTGTGTGGGAAGCTTAGTCTATTGGGAAGCAGTGTGTTCTTTTTGGGCTTGATGCAATTGTAATACAGAATATGTAACTACAGAGACTTAATTCTAATAAAACCATACCTTATGAATGCAGATGGTCGGTACATAAGATGGTCGTATGTGGAAGGTTCTAGAAAATTAATTAGTACACAGCCGTGTTGAACAGGCGTATAGTCATCGTGTATTCACTTCGCCAAACGGTCGTCTTCGATCCGATCTCGATTGTTCCTCATTAAAGCCGTAACTGCCCAACATGTCTTTGAAATCTCATTAAAATTCAACTTTTATTTAAGTTTCCTTGAAAATTTGAGTGATTTTACAAGAGACATGTAAAAAAGTCTCACCTGGTCCAGGATATAGTTTCTACGACGCGTCTGTGCGAACTCCAATAGTTTTAGCACGCATTTGGCGCATTTGGAGACCATCGCGTCCCACCGTCCCTCGTAGGTAGCTCGGAATGGCTTACAATCCACCTAGAGATGTCAAACTTGAGGGTAAAACACAGCAAACGTTGTCGGCAAGGACTTACGGCTATCTTAGCGCTAGGTGAGAATAAGTTATGCATGATACCAGGGATTGTCTCCTCGCTGAAGTGTGTTTGAATCCTCTTCGGTTGTCGTACTGTCCTCTGGTATCATATTTACTAAATGTCAGCCTGACTGCTAGAAGGTATAAAGATATGCGATCGGTTTTTGTCTAAACAAAAAGCCTCGCTCATAGTTTTGTTTGTACCCTGTTGAAAATACAGACGGACATTAGTATTCATGTTCAGTTGTTATAGTTCGATGTCGTTCAATACCTTAGAATAGCTGGAAAGGAACGTATTATTAGATTGGTTTATTGGTTTTGTGTGGTGTTATGTGTGCCTACCTAGTAAAAAGAATGAGGTATTTCTTGCAGTATTTAATTGTGGTTTAAAAATATTTGAGACTTCAGAAACCTTCGCGGATGACTTTTGCGTATCAACAGACCAGTGCCTAGAGTCTACTTAACGCGTTGTTCAATAGAATCCTAATAGCACAGCCATAACTGTTTTGACCCTGTTGGTAGTCAAATAGAAGCAATCGCATTGCAATGTCATTAAAATGGCATTAGTTATCAAATGAATCTCATATAACCCTTGCGAATTAAATAGGTAGCTCGCGCTAAGGAGTTCGCATTGCTCGAGTTATATATACTATGGGAATGCGATTGGTTCGTAGACTACAAAGTGTTAATACGATAGCCACTTTCATGCTAATATCACTCTATTGAAAACACTCGTCCCGCTGCTCATTTGACCTCATGCACATGGCCAAAACTCGTCCCCATGCTCATTTGACGTCATACACATGGCCAAAACTCGACACCCTGCTCATTTGACCTCATACACATGGTCAAAACTCGTCCCACTGCTCATTTGACGTCATACACATGGCCAAAATTCAACCCCCTGCTCATCTGACCTCACACACATGGCCAAAACTCGTCCCCCTGCTCATTTGAAGTCATACACATTGCCAAAACTTGACACCCTGCTCATTTGACGTCATACACACGGCCAAAACTCGTCCCCCTGCTTATCTGACCTCACACACATGGCCAAAACTCGTCCCCCTGCTCATTTGAAGTCATACACATTGCCAAAACTTGACACCCTGGTCATTTTTCCTCTGTATCCCTTTTGAGCAAAAATGATTTCTCATACATAATTTACTCACCAATATTTTCTCTCTGTGAAACGTAGCGTCTGTCAACTTCATCTTTACACGAAATACTTACATTTGCATTTTATCTGTTTTCCTTCCAGCTATGGAAAGATTAAATTTATTTTTATTGACGCACTTTTCAAACTGCCACTCTTTCTTTGAGCGATTTGAGCTGCGCAACAACGGCCATATTCGATCATCCTTTGACTCAAACTTTATTTAGATAATTCTAAATAAAGTTTGAGTACTTGAGCTACTAGAAAATAACTCCAAGACTTATAATCTCCTCTTTACCTGGAGTAAAATCGTGTTATTATTAGTAATTCTATGAACATTCTTAATGTTGTCGAAGTCAAACTGTAAATATAGTCTTATTTATAAAGACACGATTCCTTAAAACACTCCTCAAATGCAGTGTAAACGGTCATTTTCCTTACAATTTAAACTAGATTAATGCTATGGAAGAGCGGAGACACCTAGTACAGGCATTGTATGCTTAAAAGGTGACTCCAATTACTATGTACCGAAAAATAATGAAGATAAAGAATAAAGATAAAGAAAAAAAAAAAAAAAAAAAAAAAAAAATCTGAAGAGTGGAATCGCAGGAGTATTTTAATTTATGAATAAGACTGATAAACTCTTGACCTTCAAAGCAACCCTCCAATATTTCAGTAGACTCTCGAGAGGACTTGCGGGCGGCCACGGACTGGTGTGGCTGAGGTCCGGACGAATAACATTTCAATCGTTTATTGCTTCATGTGGTACATATGTGGTCTTAAAATAAATAGTATAATCCTCAACATGAGCCCTGTAAGGGCACTGCAACATAGTTAGTAGGAACTAATGTCTTACGTTTTTATAATAAAAATAATATTAGACGCATCTAATATGAGTAGGTAGGTAGTTGCCTAAAACTCAAACATTTGAACTGTTATGTACCAAAACACGACTCCTCTGACACTCCTAAGCGGCAGTTTAAATAATCTTTACACACAAAGAGTGTGACACAGACCATTTGAACTGCCTCTGAGGAGTATTTTAAGGAATCGCGTTTTTATAAATAAGACCGGAATACTTTGTCACCGACTCGATAAGAAGGGGAAGTAGACTCAAGGCCCTGGTCTCTGTATACCCGAGATACGAACTTGAGTTTATGTCTGTACGAAACTCTCTCAAACCGCGACGAAAATTGTAAAGTAAGTCCGTGTTTGGTGAGTCGTCGCTCGAGCGAGTCCACAATCTCACCTTCATTCGGTCGAAGAGCGCGCCGGTCGAGAGCACGTTGTATCGCTTCTCGGGATGCTTGGCTGTGTGTTCGCGCACCCAGTGGGTCTTGCCGGAGCCCGGCATGCCGACCATTAGGATAACCTGTCGGTGGGCGGCTGGTTAGAATGCATTCATCCAAAGATTGTCGGGAAAAGTTCGCTGTAAGCGATAATACTATTGAATATTTTTTATTTTTTATTTTATTTTATTGCTCAGAAGATATCGTGACTGCCATTGGTCTAGTGATTAACAAAGCCTGAGTACTAAACAGAGGTCGTGGTTTCGATTCCTATCGGAGGCCGCCGTACTTGACTCGTGCAAATGGCCTCCTATGGTGCAATTAACACAGCAAATCCCCCCCCCCCCCCCCCCCCCCCCCCACCCCCCCCCCCCCCCAGACAACACAATCACACATTCTAATGCTATTATGGATTTCCGCAAAGTAACGCCTGATTCCATACAATATCTGTGTGGAAGATATTATTATTTGTAACTAATTAGTTTTTCTGATTGCGCAAAAGTGATCTCCGTCTATCTATACCTTAAAACCATAAAACACTCAGTATCCAAATCTATCTATCTAATCAGCCCGTAAATAGAGCCCACCGTCGTCGGGCATAGGCCTCTTCTCCTTCACGGCAACCCACCTGATCGACGGCCGGTGGTCTGCCCACCGACCGTCGATCCGTTCTTGGCCAGCATTCGAAGGCTATGCACTATGTACAGCTATTGGTAGCTAATCTATTTGACCGATCAGCCCATAAACATAGCCCACTGTTGGGCATAGGCCTTTTCTCTTTCACGCCAACCCATCCGGTCCTTTGCTAATCTTGTCCAATATTTCCCAGCCGCATTAACAATGTCGTCTGCACATCAACCGTCGATCCGTTCTTGGCCACCAATCAATGGTTACCTTATTCCGCCGACAGCTAAGTTCGGTATGTAACGTGACCAAAAATCCGCGCATGTTCCGAAGTTTGCGATGAAATCGTAATCCATAATCGAAGTGCGAGGTTATCAATCCTGTAGGCGTGTGTTGATTACATATTTTACAACATCGACTCACTCACCTATCACTTCGTTTTCCGAGATCACTTCTGTGGGGCTCGCTCAGATGGCAGGCGTAGACATAGGTTTTGTATTTTCTCTCTCTCTCGTATCTAGATCGCAGAGTTCAGTAGCTATGGGAGCACGAGTGAATGTCAGAAAACTAGGTACCGCTTTAACTCGCTCGCACTCGGGTATAAAACTATTAACTTTAGTGTCAGAGAGAAGATACAATGATACATTCCTTTGACTTACTATAACATCAAGGATTATTTAGAAGACAAAGATGTTTGGCATTAAACAGTAGATTAATATTATTTAAAGGACGATTGTGACTAGTGTTCAACACATTTATGACTAATATTTTAAGTTGAAAACTCTGTTAATTAAGTTAAAACGTGTTTTGAAAAGAATAAATGTGGAGTTTCTTTGTTAGCTTCTTCTCCACATAATCAATTAATTGTAAAACTAACAACTTTGACGTTCATTAAGTAAACATTCTGTTTTTACAATGAATAAAAATATTTGAACTGAATTGAATTGACTCGTGAGATGAAGATAGATCTAGTCCTTAAAAGACTTAGTCAAAAGACTGTTAGATCCATACAAAAAAAAGGCTGACAGCTGTTAACAGATTGTTGGTGTAGGAGAAACCGGGGGTAAAAGTGGTAATGATATGAAGTGAGGTAAAAAAAAGATGTTACAGAGCTTTTAGGGAATATTTTAGTGAAATGCCTTCTTTACTTCAATCATACTTTAATAACTGTTTAGTTTACACATTAAATAATATCGAAGACTTATACACATATATACATAATTTTATATTTAAAACTAAGTTCTGCTAAAATAGCTTTAACATCGTATTCAGTCATCTCATTTCACTCACTAATCAAGTCACTACACACTAAACAATTGAATTGTAAACAGACCCTTAGTTGGTTATGCCAAAGTAAACAGAAAGTAAGTGAACCAAAAATTTAGTATCAAACTTATCAATATACTAAACGTATGCTAACTGTCAAGTTATAACTTATTTTAAGAGCGCCGAATAGCGTCAGATAACATCATACAGAATGGATTTTCGAGTATTTTACGATTGACAAATGAACCATATTTTGATTCATATTATGAATTGATTATTTTGAATCGATTGGCAAAACAATAATATTGAATAAACAATGATGCCACCCTTACCCGCTAATTATTTGTGAAAGTACTGTAATCAGAATTATGAAAAACAATAAAATTCTTCATCATAACATAGACAGATAAAACGTTAGTTTCAACAAACGTCAGGTCAGACTATACTATATGTACAACCACACCACATTTCTGGCACATGTACCTTTAAAGTACGTATTTATTTCTTTAAAACTAACTTAAGGACGAACTAAAACAAAAATTAGGTTCAATCCAATCAAGCGTTGGTAGGATTCACATGGTAATCTTTAAAGCAATCCAGACACAGCGCCACATCGCATTTGTGGCATTTGTACATCGACTTGCGGTTCCTCACGCCCTTTGTGAAGAAGCAATAGACGCAACGTTTACGCACGTGGTGGGTGGGGCGTGACGTCAAACGTATCTCCGACACTCTAACGGGCCAATGTTCGAACGCCTCACTAGTTCCGCGGGGGGCCAAGGAACAGCGCAATCTCTGCCGCGTACGAACAAGAGGCACCAGCGATATGTGTCTGTCAAGTATCAAGTTGACGAGGTCGCATCGACACGTCAGGTGGTCCGACTTGACCCGCGCCGAGGCCTCGACTAGAATCCGCGAGTTGAGAACGGAACAGTTGAGTAGACGCTTGAAAAGCTTTATGTACCACCGCGATTGACGCTTCCTTTCGACCTCGTAAGCTTCCAACATTTGGTCCTTGCGGTCCACCCCGCTCGTGTTTCTGTTGTAGTCGATGACGACCCGGGGCTTGGTCACGTCGCCTTTGCCTTGGTTGACTAGTCCGGTCTCGGCACCGTGGAACGTGGAAATGGTTAAGACCATTTTGCTATCTTGCCACGCGCAAATCGCTACGTCTCCGGAGTGGGCTCCTATGAGCTGACCCCTTTGGAGCTGAGCTGATGTTATTGAAGGCGGCGCGTGACGGCGACTGGCTAGCAGAGTTCCAGCGCAATCTGTCTTGTTGCGTTTTAAGTACCTCGCCAGTACCGGCGAGTTGAACCAGCTCTTCATGTAAACCGTGTATCCTTTCCCTAGAAGGGGACGCACGAGACTGGCTGCCAAAGAAGCGCTCTTTGACACCGACGGATCGTCCCCAGCGGTGGTCTCTTTTCCTGTGTACACTAGGAAAGACCACAGATAACCTGTGGAGCTCTCGCAAAGCTCGAAAGTCTTGATGCCGGACTTAGCTGGGTTACCGGAGGAGCACTGCTTGAATGCCAATTTGCCATTCCACGGCGTCAGACTTTCGTCCAACCAGACGTTTTGCGAAGGCACGTAGCTGGATCTAAATTTGCTGTTAAGGTGGTCGATAATAGGACTTAGGGCGTGCAGTTTTGAAGGATTGGCCAATTGAGGATCATCGCTATTAAAGCGGAGCGCTTGACAAATTTTACTGTAACGCTTGTATGTGAACATACGTCTGAAACATTCGGTTTTCAGCAGGGGATCAGTGGAGAAGCACGATTTTAGAGTTGGCATCTTTATGACGCCCATCATGATCCAGAAAGCGAAGAGTATTAAAATCTCGTGGGAATTCGTGGGGTACCATTCACTTTGAAATAGTTCTGACTGTATTGTCGTCGCGTACTTGTTGGTCTCTGTGACTATACGCTCGAGGATGTCATCGTCCCAGTACGACCGAAACGCGTCATATATCGACATACGTGGAGTCACAGGGCCCGTATACTTGGGGAGGAATGTTTCCTTCACCCCTTTAAAAGTCTCTATAGGATACCACTCGAATTTCTCCGCGCCTTCACCGAGCAGTGTAGATTCTTTGAATTCTTCGTAATCACTGTCATCACCGGAAGCTTCGTCCGAGTTACAGCACTGTTGTTTTGGGGATTGTCGTTCGCTCTTTACTCGCACTTTTTGACTGGTGCCTGGTGAACATGACGCGCGTATTTCGTCGACGTAAACTTGATCGAACGGAGTATCGGGAATAGTATGGTTTGAGGTGGACGCAGACTGAATCGCGCTGCGATCGCGCGCACCCCTAGGGCGTCCCCGCCCCATATCAACCGTCACTACCGGTGCAATATCAATCTCCTTCTTCACAGCACAGGAATCGTATTTTCTTGTTGGTTCATCGCTTTCTAACTTAACTTTCGATAAGTCCGGACTCATTGGCACATCACCTTCGCTGGCCCCATATTCGTCCTCATTCGCCTCCTGTTTCACGACACAAACACCAACAAAGACGGGCCGATGGGTTCTTCGCAATTCGACCACTGATTCGGATGTACTGCAAAGGAAGAATACAAGCCGTTAGTGTATTTTGGCGGTGATCTGTTAAGTCAGTCGAGTCATGAAAGGTATTGTGGTCATATCTGTGAAGAATTAGTGTCAGTTGACTTGAACTTATGCCCAAGGTCGAAGTAATCGCTCAGTCAGAGGTGCGCCAATACGTTAACGAACAGTGCATCTTTTTTTTATAAATCGATTTCAAAATGATAGTTTGCTCACTCATTCATTTCCGAAGAAGTTTGAAGAATCTTTTGAAGAATGGACCCGGGCTGTCGGTGCGGGCTATCGATGACTGACGAAGATTTTGGGACACCTTGGTCGATTTCAACCTGCAAAAAAGTAGTACTTAAAAGTGAAATTGCTCTACTAGCTAATCAAACCACACAAAGCAAAATCAAACAAAATGTGCCTCATTGAGTATCCAAAACAGGTTAGTAATGAAAATGAATGAAATTAACATATAAATGATATATTTTTAGACATGGTTAATGAAGAACGTTAAAAAAAAATTTTAATGTAAATAAATTTCCGACAATGTAAGGCAAAAATTGTCGTAAAAACGTTATAAAACTTTTTTCGTTCTTTACGTAAAAAAATCTGTAGCTTTTTCGATCGATCTTGTGTTTAAATCCTAAAGGAGACATTATCGGGTAACGTTAATGAATCAAGAATATGTAACGTGCCATCTTATTTATTTTTAAATGTTGACCAATAATTCAAACACATTTTTATCACGTTGTTCAGTAAGATGTAATGTAAGTTCTTCATATAAGTTCGTTTCAAAAACTATTATTGGCAGTTTTTCTATAACTTAGTAGCTGAAATTAATCACTAGTAAAATATGCAGATTTGTAGACCAAAATATTATTTTAAAAAGAACCGTAATCAGTCAGCGGCTGGATAGCCGAGGACTGAAAGAAGTGGCCTTGAGAGAGGCCTTTGTCCAACTTTGTGCGAATATGAGCTGATGATGGGATTGGAAAAGAACTTTTTGAACAATGTTTTCAACGACACTAATTAGAATGACAGTCCTGAGTAGTCAGGAAATACCGTAGTGTCTGGGACAGCTTCGGTTTGACCTGAGAAGATGAGTTTTATGGATTTGCTCTATTATTAAAAATGTCCAGAAACCGGTAAGCCTGCATGCAGCGAATAATGAATGTTGATGTAGCGAAAGTGGTTTATCAGGGTCGTGGCAAATGGCAAACCCTGGTCTCTGTCTACCCCTTCGGGATACAAGCGTGAGTTTATGTATATTCATAGGTATGTATGTGTGTGTACACTTTTTTGTGACATTAAATGTAAGCTATAAGCATCATGTAAGGTACAATATATATTAAACACGACTTACCTTCAGTACCCCCAAGTTTTCCAAGTTACAAATTCCACACTTGAGCCGAAAGTTCATTAAATGAGAACAGTTTTGTATTAAAAAAAGAAACATATTCAACGACATTTTTTGCCAACAGCGTCGAAGATTTAAAAATAAAGTACAACAAAAATAAGTGACAGAAGGTAGGTTTTACACCACCGACTGTGCAATGCGAACGCGACGGCGGAACGGACGCACTGAGTTCAGACGGTTCTGCTAAACATTATCAGTCTTATTTATAGAAAGTCAATCTCTCTAAAGTTAAGCCCGCTTTAAAGCCGGTTTATGAGAAAAAATCCTCTTATAAACCGGCTTTAACTACGTATTAGGAGTGTTTTAGTAGAATCTACTTTTTTATATATAATACTGTTAGTCTGCGGGAAATGTCTACTGAGATATCGGACTTTGTGAGGTTACCGGCTAATGTATGCCGGTTAATTGGCATTTAGCTGCCCATTTATTTATTCTGCCGACCAAAATAATTGTTGGCTGACCAAATCTGATCGCATTATCTGTGTGACTGTGATCCCAGCTCAATCAACTGTGAGTGAATCACTTGGCAGTCGCTGGCGGCGAGGGCCCACCGCTTATTCGGCGTTGTCAATAAACACGTTGTCGGGACGTTCGTATGACGAACTCTTCTTCTTAGCTCCTCGTCTACCGTTCCCCAGCTCGCCGGGCACGTGACTACCACTAGCCCGGCTTCGTAGGAAGCATGGCACCCTCTTCACCTTTATGACCGTGACCCCAGCTCCACCGGTCAGGTGACTAACCTCGGGCCGTACATGAAGCCGGGAAGATAAGATAAGAATAATCTTTATTGTATACCGGATTTTTTTTTACAGAAACAGCAATGACAAAAAAAAAGATACAATTGCTAATAGCAATTTCTTCCAGGCAACCTCATATCGGAGAATTTGCCGTAGGAGAAATAGACACGGCATAGAAATAGGCATGCGATTTTTCCACGGTGTACTTGTCTATTACCCCATCTCGCCATCATGGCACGAAGTCGGGAAGCATGGCACCTGCTTTACCTGTATAACCGTACCTCCAGCTCACCGGGCAGGTGACTAACCACACCCGTCTCCAGCTCAGCGTCGCAGAAAACCATTCAATTCATTTATGAATTAATTCATCGGGCCGTTCACTCACCTCGCAGTCGCTAGCGGCGGCGGGGCGTCGCGGGCCGGCCACCATTTGGGCGTCACAGATGAACACGTAGCCGGGAAGCATGACTCCTGCTTCGCCGTCTAACTCCTCGTCCACAGTGTACCTGTGTGAACGGGCAACTATCAATATAAAGGGTCGGGAGTGAAGTTTTTTCGGACAAAAAAAGAAAGTACATAACTGTCGAACACATGTCAAATTTGTCAGGATTTGTTAATTGCTTGTTCATCGCCAATCCGCGGTGGGCACGCGTGGTGATTAAGCCCATACTCTCTCCCTGAGAGAAGGCCTGTGCCCTACAGTGGGTCCTATATAGGCTGCTTATGTTATGTTAATTGCTTGTTCAGAGACAAATATTGCACACCGCGGGTTATAGTAGTGCGGAGTGGTGATAAAATGAAAGAAAAGGCCCTACCTTGGAGTTAATTTGTATCGAGAAATTATAGCATCCATTCGCGATTTTCTTCTTTACAGGTTCGCGATAAGAAAATCAATATTTACATACTGAAACCTGACATGTCCTGTCCAATTGACTTGTCCTCACAATTTTACATATTCCGTACGCATCTACTAATTATAGGAAGAACACCTATCTCGTTCAAGTAGGAATTTCAATATAATGTCAGATGACTATGACCTGGATTTGTTTAACACTAAACAGGCTGAGGCGAGGCGCGTGCTTGGTCAGTTGTTTTTTGACACATAGCTGTTGAACTGGGCGGAGCGTGGACTGAATCAATCTCATTTGATCAATTGCTGCTTTCTTGTTTCCCTTTCTTCATGTAATTATATTTGTATCTAAATGGTGGTTATCACCTGTGAACTGTTTGCGCTTTATCTAATTTACTTCTAATTGTGAAGACTTTTTTATTGGCTTAGTGTGTCCTAATTTTTCTATGTATTATATATAACCTTGCAATAGCTGTTAGTCTTCCTAGAAACTTAAATAAATAAATGTATAAACTCATTAACAAAGGAATGAATACTGCTTAAAACAGAACGAAAATTCTCCTAAGCCCAGTAACCCCTTTTATCTCCACTCACCTGATGATGAACTTGATCCTCTTGTCTAACACCAGACCGGCGTAGACTTGATCTTCAGTCACCTCGGGCACTGGGCCTTCTGTAACAAAACGCGACACCGAAATGTAGAAATGTCATATTTCAGCAGGTTTCTCTTTAGCTTGAACATCTCCTGCTGTCTTAAAGGGTCGTAGCACACATATCAACTCGGAATCGGATCGTAACCGTATCGCCTTTTACCTCGCCGCCAACCAGGCGTCAACCTTACGCAACCAGGCGGCACCAGTTCAAATTTAACCTAACAATTCAATCAAACACGCGCGTAACACGGCTGGAAGCTGCCTTGTGAACGACAGCCAATGACAGCACGCAACGCAGGCCGCGGGGCGTGGACGAGACGTAAGCGTGGGATACGGTGAGCGGTGGTAGCCTAGTGGGTAGAACATTGGAATCGGAAGCAAAAGCTAAGTTATGTACATTTGTGAAGTTATAGTAGCAATACCACTCGCTAACGGTGCAGGAAAACATCATGAGGAAACCTGAGTGTGAGCTATTCATATACCTCAGCGCTTGAAATGGCCAATCCGCGGTGGGCACACGTGGTGATTAAGTCCATACTAGCTCTCTTAGAGAAGGCCTGTGCCCTACAGTGGGACGTATATAGGCTGCTTACGACGCGTGGGAACTGCAAGTCGACCACGCACCGCACCGCGGTTCGCGAGCCTGACCCGAGGCGAGGCGATTACGTTACAATTCCGATTGGTATGCATTGCAGTAGAGTTTCATACAAATGATACTGAACGGCTCGAGTTGATACGGTGACGACCTTTAACCTGATTTTATCTGCTTAGCTGCAGCACGGCATAGGACGCCCACTAGCTCACTGGGCCGATGGTCTAAGACAGATTGCTGGCAGCGGCTGGATGACGATGGCCGAGGACAGAAAGAAGCCTGCTGCGGGGGAGGCCTATATCAAGCAGTGGACGAGTACGGGCTGATGGATTGATCTCCTTAGCTTGCTAGCCTAGTGTATGGGTGACGTAATTTTAAATTTTGATTTCCAGATGATAGACAGAATGAAAGAAAATAACAGAAATGGTGTAAGAAGATTTGCACCGTTACAAGTTTCTCCAAGGCAAAAACACTGTTTATCAGGCCAAACCCCATAACCAATCATGATCTATTTTTAGCCATCCCAGATTGAGAATCCAATCTAATTTCTAGTAGGTAGGTAAGCGCGTGCCAATAACTTATCCATGGATTGAAATTCTGTCAAAAGCGATCTATCGTTTAGGATGTCAGATCAGATTACGGGTAGGCCTCTGTTAGCAGATGACACGATAGGTCAGCTCTCGTACCAACTAACCCGGCTCTGTCTCTTTAGGTGTCCATGTTTCCTCAGATTTATCCCCATGCTCTTTGACTACTACACCTTCGCCTTCCTTAGCTTCAACTGCCTTATTCTCTTCAGCTTGGACATCTCACTTAGCTAAGCCCATTCTGTCAGTATACTTGCCTCGGTTTTCAAGCTCATCAACTCTGACAAAAAGCATATCAGGCTCAGGTTTTCTACCAACCCACCAACATGCGTGGCTCAGTCCTCTTAGGGGCCTCCTCTTCCTTAAGAGGAGATACTGACAGAATGGGCTTAAAGAATGGGAAACATAAGGAGGTTTGTCTCCATCCTCCTTAGCTGCGTCAGCTCCATCTTCCTTAGCTTCAGCTGGCTTAACCTGGTCCGTCTCCATCGACTCAGGTTTCACTTCAGCTTAAACATCTTCTGCTACCCTGACCAGCCTGATTCTTAGCTTGCCTCATTTTTCAGACCCATCAACTCCGACAAAAAGAATATCAGGATCAGGTTTTACTACAGTTACACTACCAACTAACCTGGCTCAGTCTCCTTAGGTGCCTCCTCTTCCTTGGGTTTTTCTCCATCAGCCTTGGCTGCCTCAGCTCCGTCTTCCTTAGCTTCAGCTGGCTTTTCCTGGTCCGTCTCCATCGGTTCAGGTTTCACTTCAGCTTTGGCTTCGTCTGATGGTTTCTCGCCGTTCATTTCCTGGAAATACCAAATGGGTTTAGGTTCGAAGTAATCGAACCTTTTCTTGCTGACCATCACAAAAAAAATCAAATGTTTATTGGGCAAAAATATAATTAACAATACAATTACAATAACACAATATCCAATTTCTTTTTGTATGTATTTGTTCCGTATTCTTGACAAAACTTTTAGTAGATATTGTAAGATGCATCTTTTTATAGGGTTCATGAACCGTGATAGCTAGGCAGTTGAAATTTGCACGGGTGATGTTGCCGCTATAACAACAAATACTGAACACAGAATAAAATAAATATTTTAGCCCCCTAAAATACCCTCCCATACAAAAAAAAAACATTTTTTGCACGAAATTAATAACGGCCACAGGTAGACGCTTGAAATCATCACAGAATTTTTAGTTGAATATTCACTTCTAAAATAAATATTTAAAATGTTTAAATAAATATTTACTTGCATATGTACAACAAACGTTATTTTTTTAGTTTTTTGCTCGATATTAATAACGGCAACACGCTTGAAATACTCAAATGTTGTACAGATAATGGTACGGAACCCTACGTGGGCGAGTCTCCAATAACTAAAGTAACTCTGAACCGCAAAACCAAATTACATTTGGGGTAGGTACAGTGATCCATTCCGGGTGGACTTAAACAGATCACAAACAGTATTGTACAATAATAAAATATTGAATACCTTTTCCTCGGCGTTCCCGCCCTCTCCCGCGTTCTTCTCTTCATCCTTGTCTTTATCTTCGTCCTTCTCTTTAACGCCGTTGCCCTGCTTGGCCGCCTCGCGCTCTTTGCGTTCCTTTTCTCTCTCCTGCAAACATTTTGAAATGATAAACTCTACATTTTCCCAATAAATATTCCAAAGGGCATTATCTACCTCTGACATAACTTTGAGCGTTATATTTGTATTATTAGCTATATCTATACATTTATTTTTTCAGGTATTTAGTTTATACAGTTTATTTGTTTTTGTTGCAAGTAGGTTACTTAGGATTTTGTAGTTTATTTTGTACATACATAGACCTCTTTTTTTACTGCTTCTCTGGCTCTCCAAGGTTTGCTGGAAGAAATCTCTTAATCAAAAAATCAAAATCATTTTTTTTTATTCAAAGTAGCACAGAAACTGCGACTTAATGAACGTTACAAGTTAAACTAGGTGTCCATTTCAAAATCTAGATCATTTTGGAGAAAAAATGGACAAAAAAACTCCAAACTTAGTCTTTTCAAGTCCTTAATTTACAGGATTTATATAAATGTTCTAAAACTCATGCATTGAACTGGCTTTAATTCCAGACATCATTGTCATCTAAATAATCTTTAATGTTATAGTAGCTTTTTTGGCACAAAGTGCGCTTCACACATTTTTTGAACCGCGTTTCTGGAAAGCTTATTATATCCTCAGGGATCTTATTGTAGAAACGTATACAATGCCCCATAAAGGATGTATTAACCTTTGCCAGCCTAAATTTTGGGAACGAAAGTTTATGTCTATTTCTAGTATTTACATTGTGTTGGCTACCTACAGTTTTAAAGTCACTGATATTTTTCCTAACATACATAATATTTTCATAGATATACTGACTAGCAACTGATAGGATGTTGGTCTCTGTGGTAGCTTGTAACTAGCATACATCAGTAAATACTCAAACAGCAATGTAATAAAATAGCTAACTTTCGCAGAAGGAAGGCGTTGCTGTCTGTCATACAGTTTTATAACTAGTACAGACATCATCGTTCTAATCCTATCATTAGTTAAATAAAATTACATTCTCTCCAACTATGCTAAAATAGGATAAGTAAATTGTTAAACTTTTCTGAATAAATCAATTCAATTCAATTCTCTTTAAAGAAATCTCTTAACGAATCTCTATTGCCTAGCTTATATATGAATCTGATCGCTCTCTTCTGCAGGACGAAGATGGTCTCAATGTCTGCAGCCCGACCCCAAAGTAGTATACCATAGGACATAATACTATGGAAGTAACTAAAATAAACAAGCCTAGCAGTTGCGACATCAGTTAGTTCCCGGATTCTTTTAACTGCGTATGCTGCAGAACTGAGCCTATTTGCCAATTTTCCTATATGAGGACCCCATTGAAGCTTTGAATCAATTGTGATACCCAGAAATACAGTTTCTTCTACAAGGTCTAGTTTATCATTCCCCAATATAACATTGCTGTCAACCATTTTGACATTTGGTAGTGTAAATTTTATACATTTTGTCTTTTTTGAATTTAATAATAAGTTATTAGAAGTAAACCAATATAGTACCTTAGATAGAGCATTATTTGTACCCGCAAGGTCATTTTCTTGTCTCTTAATCTTAAAAATAAGTGACGCGTCATCTGCAAACAATACTATCTCTGACATATTTTGAACCATTGAACGGCAAATCATTTACATATACGAGGAAAAGGAACGGCCCCAAAATAGATCCCTGTGGCACTCCCATCTTAACCTCCGACCCGGATGATTTAGTCCTTTTTATGTCAGCTTTTTGAACCCTCCCTTCTAAATATGATCTCATAAGTTTTAAGCTCCTCCCATTCACTCCGTAGTCTTTTAATTTTAAGAGAAGTGTTTTATGGTCTACGCAGTCAAATGCCTTCGACAAGTCACAGAAAACACCTATAGCATCCTTCCGATCCTCCCATGCACTAAATATATGTTTAACTAATGTGACACCAGCATCCGTCGTAGACCGCCCTTGCGTGAAACCGAATTGCTCACTATGAAAAAGTTGATAATTATTAAAGTGTGTAAGTAGTTGACCTAGAACTATTTTCTCGAATATTTTACTCAAAACGGGTAGAACCGAGACTGGTCTGAAATTTGTGGGATCTTGCCTGTCGCCGCTTTTAAATAAAGGAACGAGCCTACTATATTTCATTAGGTCAGGGAATGTACCCTCATCTAAACATTTGTTAAAGATTCTGGCCAAATGGGGTGCTAGGACATCGATTACTGAGCTAACTATTATTACTGACATACCCCACAGGTCTTCAGTTTTTTTAAGATTTAGCTTTTTAAACGCTTTATTCACGGTATGAGCTTCAATATAATCAAACGAAAAATCGTGATCGCAGGGAGGGACATTATCTTTCAAAATACTTTCTGCAAGATCAGGAGATGAATCTAAAGGAGCCGTAGTTATAATTGGAACATTTGTAAAGAATTGTTCAAAAGCCGCGGCAACGTCTTCATTTGACGTTATTAATTTATTATCTATCTTAAGCGAAAATTCGGGGTCCGCTGATTTGGATTTACCAGTTTCCTTATTTATTATATTCCAAATGGTTTTAGATTTATTAGACGATTACAGAGATAACATCGCCTTGGTACATGTTATCTTTTATGTAATGTCTTGTTAAACGTTTTGTGTGCAATAAAGTATAATAGCAATAATAAATCTGATCAGCAGACGAGAGTTAGTTGTGACATAAAAATCTCATGTCAGTGTTTGTTATAGAACCCCTCAGAAACGGCTTCACCAATTTTTATGAAATTTTTTGTGTATATTTGGTAAGTCTGAGAGTAGGTCGTAGGCTAATTAATATGGCAAAACAAAGTTTGCAGAGTCAGCTAGTACAAAACACAAATGGTTCTCTGGCAATGCACAGCCTAAACCAGCAGGCATAGAAGTATCAAATTTTGCATGGGTGTTATTTATAAATTATATCTAATATAAGAAACTCCGATGCAAATTATCTGTTTTATAGGACCACTCCTCATGAAGACTTTATTGCGAGCGTTTCATTCGTAAAAACTAACCTCCCGCTTTTTCCTCTGCTTCTCCTCTCGGTCCCTCTTCTCCTTATCCTTCCTCTCCTTCTCCTTTCGCGCTATCTCCGCCTTGAGCCGGTTGAACTCCTCCTCGCGCTGCTGTTTCTCTTCTAGAACTTTCTCGACAGGGATCTCGAGGCGTTTGCGCACGATCTTGGTCTTCGTCAGCATGTTGTATCTGGGGAGAAGTTTTGAGGTTATTTTAATGGATAAAATGTATCTTAGGATGTATATTATGGCTGATAGAAAGAATAGAAAAGAAAATAAAGAAAGATAGAAGAAAGTGCCGTGCCTTGGGGAGCCCTAGTTTTAGTCAGACCTGTGATTTCCGCACTTAACCTCATCGTTGGGCCATTGAATGTAGCCAGCGTTAAGGTATGTAAATACCTCAGACACCAGGTTTCCTCGCGATGTCTTCCTTCACCATTAGCATGTGGTATTGCTACTGCGAATCGCTCGTAGCCCCGGCTGCCTGAGTGATCTTAAACGATCACGAAGGTTAAGCAACACAGGGCGCGTTCAGCGCATGGATGGGTCGCCGTCTATGCCTAACGCTAGTGGCATTTTTCCGAGCGGTTCCGTGCTTCGCAAGGCACGTTAAGCTGTTGGTGCCGGCTGCCGTCGATAGATGGCAGTCGTTAAGCCAAGTCAGAGGCCTTAGGGCGGCTTGACAACTTCTGACAGTAGACGAGCCACTAGTCTACAAGCCTCCACCAATCCGGACTTGGCCCCCGTGGTGGAGTATGGCCTATACCTTCCTCAGGGAAGAGACCCGTGCCCCTTGGTGGGGACATAATGGGTTGATGATGATTGCTACTGCAACTTCACAAATGTACGTAACTTAGAAAAAAAAGTCATTGGTACAAGCCAAGATTCGAACCCATGACCTCCCGAATGAGAAGCCGGCGTTCCACCGCTCCGCTACCACCGCTCTTTGGGGAGCCCTACAGTAGAAGTATGTGAATCTAGAGGCGCGCCTCCTGCTAAAAAAATATTGTCGTTGCTAAGGGACAAAGAAGAAACACACTATTATTAACAAAAACTGATAATGAAAAGCCAAATGTATTTTAACGTGGTTCCCTAGTCCAACAAGGCCGGCATCAGGTGGCAGATTGTGACAGATTTTTCCAATATACTTTGGAGCAAAAAAATGCACACAACAATGTGATTCTGGATAAAGGGAACCAGTCTGAAATCTCACCACATAAAAAACTTACTAACAAACATCACATGATTTATGTACAACCCCTTACAGCAATGAGATAGTGTGAAAAGAGACATGAAACAACTCACTTGTCATTGCCAAAGTTGACTTTGTAGCAGCAATTTCTCGTGAGAATGTGCGGGAATAGAGCCTTGTCTCCGAGCTGCGCGCGATCTATTTCGAACGCCACACCTTGCTCCACTCCGTTCACCGTGTAGGAAATAGTGCACGGACTGGATTCCAAGTCCTGTGGGGAGAGTGTATTGTTCATTTTTATTTATTTATTTACATGAACCAACTGTTTTACATCCCTACGTGCTAAAAGCGTATATGACGTTTGTGTTTGTTTGCCTAAATTGTTTGCAATTTTAGGGCAACGAGAACAGGACGGTCAGTGGGAAGATCGGCAGTCCGATGGTCGCAAGATATAGTTGCGGATGGCAAGCGACTGTAAGGCGCAGAGCCACTGATCCGGGCACGGGCACGACGATAAAAGGCGTGGAGCGAAGCGAATTTGCTTAATTCCTTCCCCAGAACACATACTGCTGACTGCGAACTGACTTGGAATTGACTGCAATCGGGCGCAGGCGCCTAAATGGAGTGCTAGAGCACGTCCGACGAAAGGCCGTTGAGTGTGTTCAAATAATGACCTTATTACAGTGTGTTTGAATGAAATATAATGATGTCCGGGCCATGTCCCCGCCAGGCGCCAGATCAGTGAGCTCCGCGCCTAAGAGATGTTATTTGAGGGAATAGGCCCACACCCAGTAGTGGGCAGCTGTGGGCTGATGACGGTGATTTAGGGCCTAAACTGGCATCATTCTATTATCGTCACCGTTCCTATACAGGTGTTACATGATCACCATAAACATGCGCAAATGAGGGGTTCTACTCGACGATAATACAATAAGAGCAAGTTTTACTACGGGGAATCGAAATCGCGAAAATAAGTTACCACTTGCAAAACTAAGATTAGAGATGTGTTGTTGATACAAACAATAAATACAAACAATAAATACACGCAAAAAAGATAAAAATGTGTTTAAAAGTTTTGGAAACTTAGTTCTATTATTTTATTTAAAGCAGTCATGGCCCCATGGGTATTCTTTGTATATCTAGTGTTCGTAGTAATTAACAGTGTACTCATAAAACCATCATTGTCACACGCACAATTCTTTGTTCTATAATTACTGCTGTTACGTAAGCATGTTTGTGGCAATAAAACATTCATTCATTCATGAAGCACAGAGTATAAGGACAAAAGTCTCACCAAATAGACGCCGATAACGTCCTTCTCCTCTAGCTTCTTGCCGTAATCTTTGAACTCTCCGTTGGTGACCACGCGGCCGGTGTTCTCGAAGCCCCAGCTGAGATCACCGTCGCCTGTTGCGTGGGTAAATAGTAACAGTGAACAAATGAAAATCCTTGCACCAAAGAACAGTACTGTACAAGAGAGCTTACTCGTTAGTATTTTCTTTTGACCTTAGGTGATGATATCATCAAATTACTAAACGAAATGTAATACTAATGTAAGAAATATATCGAGCGATTTTGGCCCAGTAAGGGTAAACAGAACATTACAAAACTGCAATTAAAAATTATATTTTGATGAACAGATGAAAACGCTTTCCTCCTGTATTGTTTATCTCTGCCTTGAGTTTGCAACAAACACATAAGGCAATTTGAATTTTTACAAACTTAGTGTCGTCACAACCTTGGTGAATATCGTCTTGGGCGTTCCAAATTAAAGAATAAAAACAAGATTTTTAATTTAATTTCTACAGCCATCTCCTACATTTATGTATTCGACTCTATATAATATTTAGGTTATTTAGGCCAAGTACTACAGGAAATTAATTGTTTTTAAGTCAATTTTAATGTGACTCAACTAGTGTATTATTTTGCTTAGCAAACAATAGAAGGAAATATATATTTTTGTTTTTGTTGCACTAACCCGTGTTGAGGACAATTTTAAAAACCTATTTAGAGGCTAGTACGTAATACAGAGAAGTTTGTAAAGAGGCTCGAAATTTCGCTGATGCCTGCACTTGCCCATTAGCTCAGTTGGGAGAGCGCTGGTACGGTCAGCCAGAGGTCGCGGGTTCAAGTCCCGGCATGGGTGAAATTTTTAGCCTCTAAATAGGTTTTTAATAGAAGAAATTTTTGAGTTAGGTACAGACATAAAAATGCAATATTCTCTTTTTGGGCGATTGCGAAAGCAAGATACAAGTTATTTGGACTTTATTAGTACTTATGAATCATCCACGTGTACAATAATCTGAGGTAGTTTTATTTGTTCGCCGCTGATAGGAAGCATTTCATCCAGGTACTGTTATCCTAACTCATTTCGCACTTCGTCAGGGAACAGGAACCACTTACCCAAATGGAGCGTGGAGTCGTCAGTAGACCAACCGATCCTCAAGCCACTTGCAACATTATCCTCAGCCGTGGTGACTGCGGCGCCGACGCGGACCTGAGAATGGAGATCAAGGTTGGTACTCAAAAGGGTTATACTGCCTAATAATATGCGAACCACATTCGGTCGGAATCCTGACGTTTGCGATAGCAATAAGTATGGAATTTGACAATTAGATTAGATTAATACTCTTTATTGCACACCGTAGGTTATAAAGATAGGCCCTTAACCTATGACCCATAGACCCGTTTTACACCTCCACTCCGTTTACCCAACGTTTGCTGAAAGAAATCCCTCACAGGGATAAGCTCGCCTTTGCAAATGTCATTTCGTATTGTCATATTTCCTGTACTGTTTTTCGTGTGCAATAAAGTATTAATAAAGATACAATATGAAAAATCTTAAATATCTAAGTTACATAGACACAACTAAGCTAATCAAGTAGAATCGTTCAAGATTTTGTGCGCGTAGGTAATATAGGAGTTGGATCTGGTATATCGGAAATTCTTTACTGCACAACAAAGATAACACATCTATAATAAGATAAGATATCTAAGAACATCCTTTTAAATCACCTGTTATTTTTAGGCTCACTCTGTAACTTACTTAGTAAGAAGCAAATAAATGAATAAAGTATTAAGTATTATTAATTAAGATGTTTGCACAACTATATTTATAAGCGACCTTAATTTGTATTATCTTTTTGGAAATAAAAATAATTTACTTACTTACAAAGGCGAGCTTAATACTAATGAATGAGTATTTTCTTTCAGCTAGCCTTGGGTTATGTGAATGGTGAAAGGGGTAGGGCCAGGAAAGAGTTAATGCAAAAATTACATAGACTATTATTAATAAAATTCTTTATTGTACCAGAAAAAAATGTACAATAGGCGGGCTTAATACTAAATCGTATTCTATTCTAGCCAACAAAAGCTTAGCCATATGTGCAGCCTCCTTATGAATAGGTACAATGGCATGCGTTTCAGGAAGTTTAATGTAATCTTTGGCGGTCACTTTTACATGGGGGGGCGACAATGTTTACAGTCTGTCTTTTAGTCGAAAGACGAACGTGCGGGCAAGCTCGCACGATCCGCGATTTCGCGGGCGCGGGCAAAGGAAATCTTGGCAAAAGCAGCGTGTCAGGCTATCAGGACTAAATAATGGATTTTCTATTTTCGGGCCTGGCTTTCATAACTTTTTATTGTCATAAGCATTTGTGTAAAGTTGGTAAATTATAATAATTTGTGTCAGGGTTGATATGATTTAAATCGCGATTAAAATCAAGTGATTTAAAAACAAACAATGATTTAAATCAATACTTTTTTATTCGACCTTTTTTTACACGACCATAACAGCTAAAAAGTGTTAAGAGGCTTCCCCCGACATAAACTACAGACCGTTCACAGTTATTTTACCTCTAGCTATTAGATTGGCCCACCTGAGCATTGTGTTGCCATATTTAGCTTTATGATTTTCGACACAAAATATGAAAAAGCCTATGTAATAAGGTACTTTATAAGCATACCAAAACGGATCTCTTGTCTGCATTCATAGTGTTATAATATTCAAAGTTATAGTCATAATAAGTTTCTGATAACGGCACGGTTGATCGTGCTTAAAACTCTCAGTGAAGTGAGTATCAATCAATCTCGTACAATATCGTACGAGGATGGATGTGAGCTCGTACCTCATACCGGGACCTCTAAATCTCGTATTTGTACGAGAAACCTCGTACGGATGGCAACCCTGAGCCGAATAAGTGATTTTTTTCTCTGTGTACCAACATAACGAAAGGATAGAATGACATCTGTCAGAGGTAAAATAACTGTGAACGGTCTGTGCGGTACGCACGCACGTCACCAATGCTATGTTTACTTACACAGTTCGGGAATTCCATGAAATATAAAGTCTTCTTTTTGAAAAAATTAAGTTCGAACAAGTTACAAGACCAACAAAAACTTAACATCTGTGAATATAAGTGACTGTGACTGCGGTGACGTGACGTTATCATCCTTGTTCATATTTGTGAAGTATGACAAACATTAGTGTGCATTTAAAAAAAACTATGTAATTTCACCTTGTCTTGTAACGAATATTATCACTAAATGATGTCTATGTCTAACGGGTGTTGAAATTATAAACACCCTCATCTATCTATGTAATACCTTTAAACGAGCCATATTTGTATTAAGTTTAATTTTTAGAAAACGTGTTTTTATCCGTGTTTTCAGGCAATGAATAACTGCTACAATATAATTAGAATACTCAGTTGGGAAGTCGGGCGGTCCCGAAACCAGAAGTTCCCGGTTCGAGTTCAGTTCCGTTAAATATATTTTTTTTTAAAAACTCGATAAAAAAACAAACCGAGCAAAAATCGGTCATCCAGGTACTATTTAGTAATGAGACTAACCTCGTAGCAGACTTTCCCGGCCCGTACGCCGTGCGAGGCCCGAGAGCCACTCCAGGCGTAGCTGAAGGCGCCCTCGCACAGCGGCACCACTGACATCAGTTCCGGCAGCTCCAGGTATTGGTTCAGGTCGCTGTCGTCTGGAACGGGGTGGGTCGGTCAAGAGGGCGCCGCGACCGTTACTTGGACCGTGTTACGCGGAAACATTCCAATACGTAAACATCCACAGAACGTAACTTGATACGCTTTTTTATGCAGTAGATTGTTTTTTTCCATGTTGTCGTTCAGACGTGTTTAATGTTGTAATGATTAAAAATATAAAAAAAAAACTGAATCAAAAAAATAAATCTCATACATAAAAAACCATTTTTCTCGCAAATTACTACTGTGAAGCACGGTTTAATTGTCATAATAACAATATGATAACTTCCAAACAAAACAATCACTTGTCCTGGTCCCAAACCATGTTTGTGGTGTCCTTGCCTGGTAATCAGAAATGGTAAATACATCCAGACTGGGGCCAGAGTATGTATGTATTTCTAGTGAAAGAAATTCCGTTGCGCCCTCGACAGCCCTCCTGATCTTGCATGTGCAGGTCGACTTGCTGTAGAGTGAACTGGTCAATAACAAATTTAAACTCAAGTAGGGCGGCGTCCGACGTCGGACGAACGTCGACTCTATTGGTGACCATTGGCGAGACACCTGGCGCGGCGGGAAGATGGGAACCGGACGGCGGTTAGTGGGTGGACCAACAGCCCAATGGTCGGACGAGGTGGTCAGGTCGGCGGGGGCCCGTGGATGCGAATGGCAACAGACCGCGAAATTTGGCGTGGTAGGGAAAAGCCGTATACCCAGCGGTGGGCTGATGATGATGGCCTCCGGTTGGAATAGAACCCAGAATCTCTGTTTTGGTAATCAAGCGTTTTAATTGAAGACCAACGAGTTCTGGGAGGAACCGCAAAAAGTCTTCTGCAAATAAAGGTTTTCTTTCTTTTAAAAGGCATACTTACACCACGACAGAGTGATCTTGCTCTCGTCAATTTCTGGCTCATATTGCGCCTTCTCCAATGCTTCGTCTTTTTTAGTCTGAATCTTCATCTCGTCCTCCTAAAAAAATATCACTGATTGAATCCACCATGTGTTGTTCAATGAAGTAAATCATAAGTTCAGGGCCGAGATTGTTACTGCATTGTATTATTTCATTTGTTTCACTTCGTTTAATTTAAGTGCCATTGTGATTTTCTAACAGATCTTGACCAAAGGTAAATGGGACCTTTTGATCTTTTGAACAAAAAACCGGCCGTGTCAGGCCACGGGTAGTGTAGGTTTCCGTAGAAGCAGGACTTTATTACCTGCTTTACAGAACTAACAACTTCATCAAAGTAATTTTCAATACAATTTGTACCAAGTTTTCCGTTTATAAGTTGGTCGCCTATTACCCGTTAACTTTTAAAGCCTACTTAGCCATGATAGATTTATGTAGAGTATGCATAGACCGTAAATGAGTGGATACGGAAAGCCCTAGACCGAATCGAGTGGCATGCATCGGAAGAGTGGCATACTCGGCATTGGGTGGCTACTTGAAGAAGGATGTAAAGATCGATAGCACGTCGACTACACAAGCAGCATGTATCAAAAAGTATACCAAAAGTATATTCTGTTTCAAAACTACTGCATTCAACCAGGCATGCATAAAAAGCTGATGTTAGCTGTGTAGATGTTGCACGTAATGTATTCAAATATCACTCAAGAGAGGAAATATTCATGACTAGTCATCAATGGAATGATAAGCAATAATAATAACTTCCTCGCCACACATTCAATTGGCCTGGTCCCAAACTACTATACCCTGTACATGGCGACCAGGAAAGGACATAAAAAAAAACATGGTCATTCACCCAGAATAAGGCCATTTTAACAAATCAAGTACAGCATCCTCTAGTTGGAATCGAACCTGGATGGAATGGAATTGGAAGAGATTGTACTGTTTTGGTAGTCAAGTGTTATAAGATCTTTATATTAGGTCTTATTGTGTGCTCTGTTGGTGTATTCCCTCATTTTTGTTTCTTTTGTGATGTGTGTGTGAAATGTGCTTTACCTGCCGTGTAATGTTTATTTTGAAAATGTAGCTAAATTAAATATATATAAGCAGCCTATATACGTCCCACTATAGGGCTTAGACTTTCTCTCAGGGAGAGAGTATGTGCTTAATCACCACGCGTGCCCAGGTATGTGAATAGCTCAGACACTCAGGTTTCCTCACGATGTTTTCCTTCACCGTTAGTGAGTGGTTTTGCTACTATAACTTCACAAATGTACATAACTTAGAAAACAAAACCCAAGGTAAATGCCCCCACTGGGAATCGAACCTGGGTCTCTCGCTTCCGACTCCAATGGTCTACCGTCTAGGCTACCACCGCTCCTCCAATAGGTAAATAGTTCATCTATTTTTTGTGATCCCATTCGGGTGACTTCATCAAAGAATTAATGAGACAGAAGGTAGTTAATGAAAAAGCAGCTGCCAATGAGGACGGCGATCATGCTATGTAGGCGAGCGGGTAACTAAAAGGCCCAAGTAAAAAGAAAACATGGACAGAATACCGTAGGCGGCGTAAGGACCTCGTTGGTGATCGCGACCGACTGGTAGAAGTTGCTCCAGCGCTGTTTCTTCTCCTGCTTGCGCTTCAGTCGCTGGAACCTCACCGGGTCCTGGGGAAGATAAAAATGTGAAAACAACCATTCAGTCCATAATTTCTTATGGAATCGCATGCTAAAATACCAACTACTTTTGAGTTTATATAAAATAATAGTTTTGCAATTTCAATTTAAAAATTTGTCAAAATAATATTGGTATGTAACTTAATAATTTTGTGTCATTTTTGCCGCGGGTATTAAACTAACAGTTAATGCCTTCAAAAAGACGCCTGTCACCTCAGTCTACCGAGACCACAAGACTTGCAAAAGTACCTAAACGTCGGAATATTGTAAAATGAAAAAATAATCGAGTAAATACCCATGCAAATTCAGTTTTATTATGTCTAGTGCTCGTGTTAACCTTAGAAAATACTATACCAGCTACCTATAATAAGTATTTAGGGAATATTCGAAAACCCAATGATGGTGGTGAAGAAATCCGGGCTAGCGAGTGGGGGTGGTTAAGCCACACGTACCGTAGGTCAGATCAACTTGCAACCAGGCAGAGCCTCTCGTGATAACATCCGGGAAGGAGAAACAGGGGGCGTTCAAAAACCACCAGGGGCCTGTTTCATAAAAATACAATAATAATTCTTGGTTTACTATGACAATTCCATATACATTGCAAAGTAGTTTAACCCACAGATTAACAAGTAGCAAGACTCTGTTACGCAATGTGCATGGAATTGTCACAATAAACTATGAACTTTTTTTCTTTTTTTTTGTTGCACTAACCCGTGCTGAGGACAATTTTAAAAACCTATTCAGAGGCTAAAAATTCCACCCATGCCGGGACTTGAACCCGCGACCTCTGGCTCACCGTGCCAGCGCTCTCCCAACTGAGCTAATGGGCAAGTGCGAGCATCGATGAAATTGCGAGCCTCTTTACAAACTTCTCTGTATTACATACAGGCGCTGCCTGTATCTGGCCGAAGTGAATTACATCCCTTGCAGCCCCGAGTAACACACTTTGCAGTTAGGTTTTTACATTGGAATGATATCGCTATACCTGCACGGTGAGCCAGAGGTCGCGGGTTCAAGTCCCGGCATGGGTGGAAATTTTAGCCTCTAAATAGGTTTTTAAAACTATGAACTGTAGTTTTATGAAACGCGGCCCTGGCGCCAATCACCGACGTTACGGCGAAAACACTTGGGCTGGGACGTAAAGGCCTCGAAGTCGCCGCTCAAGACCGCAGCAAGTGGAGATCTTTTAAAGGGCCCCAAGTCTTTGATGTGGGACAACATGATATAAGTCAGTAAGGGCGCTTATAGACGGACGGCACGTTCGTAGCAAACGACAGTGCCAACTGCAGCCGTCGACGCGTCGGCGGCAGTCGCCGACAAGTCGGCGTCGAATATCCGCGTCGACGGCTGCAATTGGCACTGTCGTTCGCAACCGCTGTACCGCCCGTGCCGCCCGTGTATTAGCGCCCCAAGTAGTGACGATGGTGGTACCTTGCTCAGTTCCTCAAGCCGCTTGGCATCTTCTTCAGCCTGCAGTTTCTCCTTCTCCAGCCGCTCCTTCTCCTTCTCCACGAGGCGAGCGTTCATCTGCTCCCACTCCTCCTCTTCGGTTAACTCCTGTTTGCGCTACGAGATAATAAATAGCTTTTAAATATATGTATTGTTTTAAAATTTTACTATTAGACATAAAGCACTGCACATTTTATACACGAGCGGGGCCTCTCGCCCGCGCCCCCGCCCCCACCTCCCGCTACGGAGCTGTCGCATCCTCCATGATTAAGGCTTCCGGACGAGTTCGAAACTAGTCAGCTACCCCGACGTTAATAAAAGTGAAACCGTTAAACCAATATATAAATTGTAAGTTACAATTTTATTAGGATCCTCTATTTTAAAGTACATCCAAATGTTAGGTAATTTCTTAGATGACCACTTATTGCGACGTGCGAGTACGTATGTGAGAGGACAGTAGTCAGACCGAGACAGTTGTAAGGTACATAGAGAGAAAACGCCTGCAATCAGAGAAAATAATAAAATATTATTATTAAAAGCTCACCTTTGTACATGAATTTTTTTTATGTTACCTTTCCTGTATTGTGATTTTCGTGTGCAATAAAGTGTAATAATATTTATTTATTCATAATTTATTACCTCTCGCTCCCGCTCGTATTCCTCAAATTGGTGACTGGGGTCTTTAGCGTCGTCGCCAGACTTCCGTTGGGCTTCGTCCGTCTCCATCGGTTCAGCCGATGACGCTGTCGAAGCAAGGATAGACCTGACATTTCTTTACTCATACAATTATAAAGTCTAGAACCGCATTCAGAGCTTTTAAAGTGTGGGAACAAATTGGTTGCCGAATTGGAATGCTTAGCAGTCAGTTTTTGGTATCGCAAATAAACTTTTAATCTATCTATCACTTACTACAATTCGTTTAGGCATACATTCGTTACGTAAAAGTGTGCATATCGCCTCGCTCTGGAGCGGATTTTTGTTCGACGCTCTCTGTCTTTGCGTGGTATAGTATGTACACTCAATCGGACTATGTTCTTCGGTAAATATAATATGTATAACATGGTGATGTTATTGATAAATTAAACGTCATCGGAATCGCCTGGTGCTTATGTTCTAAGACCAAAAAAAGGTTTAAAATATGTTACTTACATTCATTCTCTTTTTTAGATTGGACAGGACTTCTGAAAATAAATAAATATAAATCAATAAAAGTCCAATATATCAGTATCACACACAACACTATCCAGACATACATTATTGGAATGCACTAATAACTAGCCTCTAATATCTACAATAGTACACATATTTAGCGAAGTATTTTATATAATGTAACTCTGATATCTCCAAATAAAAAACAGCTGTTAAGCCGGCACCACACTTCGTTTATGTGCTATGCGTTATGCGGCTTATTTGCCCGCATACAAGGGAGTGTGGATGATGTGTTCGTATGATATTTGCCATATTCGTGCGCATAACGCATAAGTGCGAATACGCCTACCTGCCGACCTGTCGGTTTTTTAGTACACATCAATGGATGCGAATAAGCCGCATACGCGTATAGACTGCCCACGCTTCGTTCGCTCATTTGCTCGCTTGCAACGGTCGTGACCCGACGTGTGCGGTGTTTTTGGTTGGTTGGTGCGAAATGGAGTGGAATAATGAAAGTTTTACGCTTTTTGGAGTTGTATAGAATGCAGCCTTGCATCTGGGACCCAAAAGATGGTGGCCATAGAATAAAAACTACAGCAGCTTTGTGCTTTTACAATAGGTATTTATTCACGTTCGTTGTTTGCGTACATGACAAATATTTGTGCGAATACGGCTCAGTCACATAACGCATAACACATAACGAAGTGTGGCTTTACATATCAAATATTTGTGCCCGTATGAAACAGTTTCTTTTTGCGCTTTTTTTCAGAATTGGTTTCAATTACCAAGGGAATTCAAATTATAGTAACTTGGAATTCCTTTAGTGATAGATTTTAAATAATAATTTACATTATATTACACAATTACCAAGGGAATTCAAGTTATGGTAACTTGGAATTCCTAGTGATAGATTTTAAACAATAATTTACATTATATTACACAAGCTATCACATGACATAAACTCACGCCTATATCCTGGAGAGTAGGCAGAGACCAGGGTTTGCCAATAAATGGTTTTGTAACTAAACTATAACACATATTACTCACTTCCTGTCCTCCAAATCGTCATCCTGGTCGTCGGTAGGCATGTCAGGCTCGTAAGCGTCAGAGCCGCCGGCCGCCGCCTCGGGCGCCTTCACCGGCTG
The DNA here is from genome assembly GCA_947308005.1 of Yponomeuta malinellus. Lineage (NCBI taxonomy): Eukaryota > Metazoa > Arthropoda > Insecta > Lepidoptera > Yponomeutidae > Yponomeuta > Yponomeuta malinellus. The sequence goes on along the minus strand of OX371020.1, from coordinate 4,929,234 downwards.
CGGAGCGGACACGGGCTCCGGCACTTCCGCCGGCTCCTACGGTGCAAACACTGCTTTTCAGGCCCCATATAAAGTTAACTGCGCGCAACTTCGAACAACTAATTCACATTGATTTCCTTGACCCAACAATTTTGATAAAATTAGTATAAAAACCTATTTAGAGCCTCTAAATAGATTTTTAAAATTGTCCTCGGCACGGGTTAGTGCAACAAAAGAATATAAAATTTGTATAGATACAAAAAGTGTACCGACGAGAAAAATATCTTAGCAAAAACGCATCCAAATGGTAACCTGATTTGAAATACCACAATTTTAACGATTTATCAAGCTCTTCAATACCTAATTGGTTGCTATTGGAAACATACTATCCAAAATGTACACAAAACAATGAGATGTTAGTAGATCTTACAATATTCCATGTTTCATTCAGAAAAACAATACCAATATGTAGCTAGGTAATCATAATTATATTAAAGAGTTGAACTCGTATTGGTCCTGCATCCTCCACACACATGACACACACCAGTCACGGGCAAGTTCCTTAACTGCCTGGTACATCACCACATCCACCTCTTTCCTTCTAAAATCTTCATAGGATTGTTGTGATATAACAAGCTTATGATCTTATACTGGACCCACAATTAACATGACAGGAACACATAAAACGTCTAAAATAAAAAATAACATCCCTCACAGAGGAGCGTTACGCAGAGTTGCAGGATGCTTTTCAAGACGAGTGCGATACACTATTTATAAGTCACTGATAAAACCATATTTAGGATAGGTATCTTATCGAAATCTTGGGGACAGCAGCTAAGGTACACTTACAAAACTTCAAAGAGCACAAAATAAACTTATCAAAGTTCTGTTTGGATATAACTATACCACTCCCACTGACAAAATTTACCAGGATACCAAAATAATGCTCATTCAAATCAAGAATTATTAGCATTACGTAAAACTTACACTGTTGTAACATTTCGTACATTTTGTAGCAAATCATATAAAACTTTAAACGTTCCGCAGTTAGTCGCAAATTTTACACTTTATAATACGTTATTTTAAGTCATTAGCAGTTTAGTCACTATTCTAGCCCATTTTAGTATCATTATCATGAAGTCGGTTAAAAACATCTATTATTGTACAGTCACTTACGATACCTTGGTAAAAGTATGAAACCAAGAAATCAATTTTGTTGTGTTTTAACTAGATTAATTTTTTTAAATTCAAATTGTTTATTGTTAACTGTATAAGATACTACTTAAATACCGTCGGCACTATTTAATCCCAGGAGCTACAAAAAACATTACGTCTGACGAAGTTTAAGAAATGCTAATAAATCAACCAAATATACACATTTATAACCTACACAAAATAATAACAAAATCGACACGTTCAAACCTTTCATTCACAAAAAAAACACACAAATACACTAGAAAAGCCCACAACGTGGAAACTATGTCACCAAAGAACCAATTATGGCAAGAGGAGCATAAAATTTGAGAGAACACAACTATACAATAAAGTACCAAAAAATATCAAAGAATCAGAAAAACTCAACATCTTCAACAAAAGTTTAGCAAAATACGTCCGCGAAAATATCGCTCACATAGTTTAGTCGATCCATTGAGATTGTAATTGTTTAACAGAATACGACCGCGTAAATAAGTTTAGCCGATAACTTTTGAGATCGCCTGCGTTTGGAGTGATTGTTTTGTATTCTACCTACACTACAAATTAATGTGTGCAACCGATATTTTACTGACCAATTACTACAACATACAACTACCTACATATACGGAACTATTGTCTACTGGAACCTTAATTTTAAATTGTTGTTATCTTATAAGCTCATGCATGTATTAACTAAATTAATTAGTCATTAATTCTCATTTCAAGCGAAAATCTGTATTGTTCTTATGAGAATAACGTCTTAAACCATAAACCATAGAGTCCTAGCCAACTCCTTTTGTTTCGAACAACCCCAGCACCAATCCTTTCTCCTTAAGCCTTTACATAAAAGTGTAAAGCCCCGAAGGAGGAAAGAAAAGGAACTATGATGCAAAACACTAATAGCCTAGTCCAGTGAGAACCCTTCATTGTGACTATTAGTAACCCAAGAACTTTTGGGATATGAGATTGAGTAATGAGAGTAAAAGATCTGTTAAAATAATAAAAGCATAATTTAAACGAATCAATACAAATCAAATGTTTTATTACACATTAAAGTTTGGGCTTTTGCTGAAAATCAGCTTCGGCCGTGGAGCATGTTCCCCAACGACTTTAGGCTGAGCATGAGGCCTTTTGCCTAGTTATTACGATTTTTCAGCAATTTACTTTATTCAATAAAGATTGGCAATAAAGACAATTTCACTTTAACTCAATGAAAACTAAAATAGCAATAAAGCAACATTAAATACGCGAAAGCAAGACAAAATTGGGGTAAATGAGGAAAGTTTAAATAAAAGTAGTTAAGTTTAGAATAAAATAAATTAAAAGAAAATAAAATAAATTTCACCTAAGTAAGATCAGTGGCCTAATTACGCGCACCAAAACCTGAGCGATTCCAATCGTCTAACTGTCAAATTCCATACTAATTTGACAGTTAGACGATTGGAATCGCTCAGGATTTGGTGAGCGTAATATAGGGGCAGATTATGGTAGCAAAATATTTAAAATAAATAAACTAATTGTTATACTGCAAAACACGTGAGTGTTATAGTATAACGTCCCCTACCAAAGGACGGTTAAGACAGACATTATTAGCCAACCAGATAGATAAGACTGGATAAAGATGAAGTGAGTGCAATACTCAATTATCTACTAGCCTATAGTGCTAATTATATCTACCCTGGATGTGGCCACCACTACGTTATACTGTTAATATAATTATTAATAAAAAATTATCAACACATCAGCTCATTAGTCAAATTTTCTGTCCAGCTTGACACTACAGCTGTCAAAATAGGTCCAGCCGTAAGGCTCCAATACATACACGCAAATAAAAATAACTAAACTACTTGACTGCGAAAGCAAAGGCAGTTTAGTTTAGTTATGCTTCCATCACACATAGAGACAGCGACAATTCGCTGCAGCGACAGGCATATCACACATAGCGAGTTCTACACGAGAATTTCGACTGTTAGTGGGCAGTCGCAGCGAGTAAAATTGAACATACTCAATTGTGAATCTACTCGCAGCGAATATGCTGTCACAAACAGCAAATACGCACGGCGAGTGATCTCCGCACTTAGCCTCATATTTGGGCGTATGTAGCAGAGCTGTGTGTCTCTTTCCAGAAAGCCAGCAGAGTTCCAATGTTCCTACAATTCCATATACATTACAAAGTCAATTAACCCACAGATTAACAAGTAAGAAGGCTGCTATGCAATGTACATCGATTTGTCATAGTCAACTACGAATTGTAATTTTATGAAACTCAGCCCAGTAGGGAACCTAGCTTTCCAACTGTCCGCAGTCCGGTAAAGATGAGACTAACCTTCAGTGGTTCTGGCTTCGCTTCGGGGTCTCGGGTCTTCGCCGGAGACTCGTGGGTCTTCGCCGGGGACTCGTGGGTCTTCGCTGCGAGCTCCGGCGTCGAGGCGCGCGACGAAGTCTCCTCGTTGTCACCCGAGCTCTCGTTGGAAGACCCCTTCTTGTCTTCTTCCTCGATTGGTACCGGCGGTTTCTCCAAGCGCGGGGCCTGTTGGAAATGATAAACATATATAACCTGTGGCCCGGAGAGGTAGGCGGAGACGTGGGTGGGGCATTTGCCACGATCCTGACAAACCACTTTTTTTTTTACACGTTTATTTATTCAAATCAAACTCAAATTCATTTCTTTTGAGGCCCGCCCGGTCGTTTAATCAACTCTGTAGTGTAAACAACAGCATCGATTTATTCTGCGACAGTATAAGTACCGTACGTAAATCTACTTTACCTCGGACTTCTGTAACTCTTTGCAATCAATTGCCTGAGCATCGAATATGGATTGACTGACCGTTACTTAATATATTCTTTGTTCTTTATTGTACACTATGAATTACATTTGAGACCGTGAATGTGTATTGAGTGTCTATTTATCTGCAAAGCAGTTTGTTGGCGAAGCGCTCTATCTCTCGCTTCATCTGTATTGATCTTATGAGAATAAACGCCATTAGCCTAAAACGGGGTTCGGTATAGCTGAAGGGTTCTTGGTGTAAATGATACGATAATAAAATGTAGAACTTCAATAACTGTGGTTTTATTTGGGTAAACTGTAGATAAGAGGTGGTAACCAGAAAACTTCGATCAAAACAAAGAAAAAATAGGAAAAAAACAATTTACAAGTAGATTGTCAGCGGTAATCTGTACTCAAAGAGTGAAGTAGTAATGAAATGTAGTGATTATTTTCTGTGTGATGAAAATCCGAAAGAAAACTAGAATGGGTGACATAATTTGAAATTTTGAGCTTATGATTAACAGAATCAAAGAAAATAATAGAAATGGTGTAAGAAGGTTTGTACCGTTACAAGTCATTAGTCTTTGAAGCACGCATGCAGCTTTTGGGTAGGTACTTTTGTGTAAGGCACACTTTGCGCCAAAAAGGCTGCAATAAATTTGAAGATTATTGAGATGAAAGTAAAGCCAGTTCAATGCATGAGTTATGTGTTTTAGAATAATATGTAAACTCTGTTAATTAAGGAACATACTTGGAGTTTTTTGTCTTTTTTTCTCCCGAATGATCTAGATTTTGAAATGGATAGGTACTTAGTTTTACTACTTTTACTTGTAATGTTCATTAAGTCAGCCTCTGTATTATTTTGAAAAAAAAAAAAAAAAAACTGATTTAGATTTTTTATCTTGCCCTTTGCTAATACACCACTATATGGTAGAAGGGATGTCCCTTACTGGCCCTTCCACTCACATTCGCTCGATATATTTATTTCCTCAATCTTTCTTCCTTCAACCTCTCCATAATTTATGTTATAACTAGCTGACCCGCCAAACCTTGTTTTGCCATATTAATTAGCCTACATTTTTACGTTTTGTGAGTTTTATGACAAAGAACGATGATTCGATAAAAATCTTTGTGATCGCTCGCCATCTTGCAATGCAAACGCAGGTTTATTTATTTGTTTTGTTTTCCACAAAGGTTATACCGCCTCATTCATCCTAAACTTTTTTTAAGTGTCAGAAATAAAAGGATTACACAGCCAACATAACAATACTAAGAAAATATAAACATCCGGTCACTTAGTTCCGAAACCACCTGAAACGTAAAGATTTGACCCCCATTTGTCTGGTGCTAAAAAAATCAAAATTAAAAACATTGTATTTTAAGAAATAAAAAACAATATTGAAACATTTTTTATATTTTATGCAAATATAAACTATGTGTGATTATTTGTGGTGTTGCAGTGTACCGAAATCTAAAGATAATGTTTTTTTGTCACAGAATCCTATTATGTTTCGGAACCCAACTATCAAGTTTTTTTTTTGTTAGCATTGTTATGTCGGTTACGTAGATTTTTTACTTGTGACGATTATTCCAAATAATTTCATAGTTCATGCAGTTCTTTTATCTTATTAAATATGTTTAATACTAATTTTAAAACATGATACAAATTTATTTGTATCGCATGTTATCAAGATAATTAACAGACATACTTAAATAAACTATATTCTCTTGCTCGCCAGTGAGAGGTTGCCATAACAACCGACTGACTCGGCTACTACCTGGGGCCTGTTTAATGAAACTAAAATTTATGTTTACAATGAATTTCTTATGTACATTTCAAATCAAAGCCGATTGATACAGATTACTAAATCAAACCTGCTATACAATGTACCTCGAATTGTCATAATAAACTACAAATTGCAGTGTTATGAAATTCGGCCCTGAAAGCTCAGAGGTCATCGAGCGTTGGTTTTTCTATAGTGTTGGATACAATTAACCAGTTTATGAAGATATTTAGTGTTTTTCTCGCCCCCTGTAGGACTTATGCGTGATGTTATATAGTCTTTATGTTACACGGGAATCTGAACTATAATCATAGCAAGTTTTATTAAATTCCCTTTAGTGGTTATGATACCTTGGCTGGTGTGGAGACGAGCCTGGAAGATGAGGAACGCCGACGGGTCCTCGCAGCGGGCCCGGCGCGCTTCGGCGTCCCCGTTTCGTCACCTTCCTCTGTGCTGGTGTCGAGGATAGAACTATCTGGCAGAGCTGCAGAGGAAAATATCTATTTATAATTGATACTATCTTGCAAGGAGAGTTGTAAGTTTTATGAAGTAAATAACGAAAAATAAATCATAACAATGCAGCCTAAATATGTCCCACTGCAGGGTACATCACCACGCGTGCCTACCGCGTGCATTTGCCCACCCGATGTATTTATAGTAATTTACTGTTGAAGTTAGACATTTCCCCAAATAATTAACTCAATTCCTAATCAGGTTAAATTTGACTAAATTACCACATTTTACTTTAACTTAATTATATAAATAATCCAGATGTCTTATTTATAAAAACACGATTCCTTAAAACATTAGATAAACGCTGATTAAAATAGTCTGTGGTGGAGATTTTACAAAGAAAAGGCCCAAATAATTAACTAAATTCCTAATCAGGTTAAATTTGACTAAATTACCACATTTTACTTTAACTTAATTATATAAATAATCCAGATGTCTTATTTATAAAAACACAATTCCTTAAAACATTAGATAAACGCTGATTAAAATAGTCTGTGGTGGAGATTTTACAAAGAAAAGGCAACCACATTAACACGAGGAATCGAGTTTTTATAAATAAGGCCGTAAATGTCTATGTAATGCACAAAATACCAGAAAAGACTGGCAAAGTTTTGGAGTAATAGAAGAAAGGTTATCTAAAGCGTAGCCTAATCTGTTCAGAATCTATTCCATGATTGGTGCGATAAACATCCTAATCCCTTCACAGCTCAATCTATTATTGAAGTAATCAATATAATGAAATACACAAAGATTGTTGACAACACAAATCTCTACTCTCTGCCCATGTATAATTCTAGTATACTGCCATGGTAATCTACCTTTATCAAACTGTTGATGTGAGCGAGGTAGATTAAGGCGACAGATTAAACTTGATTAAGTAAACATCGGAAGTTTATCATAAGCCGATTCATTGTTTAAACCTTAAGGTGAGGATACACGACGACACTGACACTCGACACAAATGTCGACACTAGTGTCGATTGCGTATACATAGTAAGCAATTTTTTGTGTCGACATTGGTGTATACATCTGCTGTCTACACGAGCAAATGCGACACTGACTGCAACTCAGTGTCGTAAATTCCCTCGCCATGAAACGACGTGCTGCTGCAGCGATTGTCGCAATGTGCCTTTCAATTAAAATGCATTGTGGTAAAAGAGATTGATAAGGGTTAAATATCGGTTTAAAAGAAGAGCACTTCATTCATTATTAAATCGTAAATTGTGCTATTTTCTATTTACTTCTAATGCAGTATTTAGTATTAGATTGTTCTGCCAAACTTTCCGCCACTGCTGACTTCGTTACTCGATTTTTATAATGAGGGTTAGCCATATTTCTGGCAGCAATATGAAATATGTAATATGAAATCAAAGATTTTTTTGCATTTCAAAAGGAGCACTTACGTAAATGTAATATAGAAGAAGTGAATATGGAAATGTTTGGAGAAATCCCGGTCCATGACGGCCTCTTTATCAGTCGATCCCTAGCTAGGCTTTTTGCAAATAATTAGAGATGGGCCGACTGTGACTTTGGCCGACTGGCCGACAGGCCGACCAGTCAGCTACAAATTAGCCGACATTGTTTTCGGGGGAGTTCGGGTGACCTCGGCAACGCTCGTGATCACGTCGCGACGTGATTTTTTGTTTATATATAATGTTTTAGTAGATAAGATCTTTCAGATTCCTAATCGAGACTTATAAATAAGACTGATTAAATTCGTTATGATTAAGCCTGAGAGCATAGAGGCCAGCTTAGATCTAGGGTTTGACTGTTGATTACTTTTATACGTATATAATTTTATGACTGATCTGATCTCGTAAGAAGAGTACTTATCTTAGAAGTGGAATATCTTTAATATCATCATCATCAACCCATTATGTCCCCACCGAGGGGCACGGGTCTCTTCCCTGAGGAAGGTATAGGCCATACTCCACCACGGGGGCCAAGTCCGGATTGGTGGAGGCTTGTAGACTAGTAGCTCGTCTACTGTCAGAAGTTGTCAAGCCGCCCTAAGGCCTCTGACTTGGCTTAACGACTTAATATGGTACAAACTAATAAACGATTACATAACAGTTAAAATAAATACGTATTTCAGTTACCCTAATCCGTCGGCAGTTTTGGCCGACTGTTCGCCGACCAGTCGCCGACTGCAAATATAGCCGACTAGTCGGCTTAACCGACTGGTCGGCGAACAGTCGGTGCATCCCTACAAATAATCTCTTTAATTTAAAGAACTCATTGCAACAGACACAGCCCATGGTAGTGACACACACACTAGACGAACCTCGGCTGCCGGGCGAGTGTGTGAGTGTGTACAAAAATTTCACGCAGGCTGGAATTTTGCAACATTCAAGCCAGACACTCCATGCCCTAACCCCACAGCAGCAACACCAAACACTGACACTACTCGTGCAACACGGTGTCGCGACGGTGGACACACGCAGACACTCTATGTATACACTGAGTGTCTAGTGTCGTCGTGTATCCTCACCATTACAATATAAAAGGCAATTACAAACCAATGCAAATATGTTTTGGAATTAACAAAAGGTTTGGAAGGAAGCAATAAAATGTTATTGGTAATAAACTTTTTTTTTACTTCACCGTGAAAGCCAATTTTAACTTCAAATTACTAGAGGTTGGATTCAAAGAGAGGTACCAGCTGGGTTGCAAAGATAGCACTCGTCAGAAATTCTTCCAAGTCTGTCCCAGTATTTGCTAATTTCTCCGCTTGAATTATCATTTCATTTAACTGTCAAACACATACATATTTTGACAGTTTTAATTGAAAATCCACCTGGTAGAAAGGTACAGAAAAAAGGAATGATAATATAGATGCTGGCTATCCTTAGGGTAGCCATAATTAAGAATTGAATTGAATTGAACATCTTGAACATAGGACTGTTTGGCAGACTAAAGGTGGCATTGGGAGGAAATGGAATTTTGGGACCATGTGATTGGTTGATAATTTGGTACCTGAACTCTTTCTTCCCCACATATACATTTTACTACATGATCCAAGGAATCTCTCATTGTACATTGTGTTACTGTTGGTAAGGTCCAGAACAAAGTACTTGTGGCATCGCTGGTTTGCAGTCTATTTTTGTCACACTGCCACAGCTCTTATAGCCTTCCAAGCGATAAGGTAACATAACAAACCATAAAAATCGTTTGTAATACCGTTTTAAGCCGTGGTAGGTAATCAGCAATGTTTATCTATTTATTTAGGAACACCAACAGGCTAGATGTTGTTGAGCGACTAATACTGAAACTGAAGAATGTGAACTCGCTGCGTACATTTTGATTTGCCCATGGTACCTACATCATAATTGCATAAACCCAATAGGCGCTACATTTCAATGATGTCATACAAGAACTATAATCATACCTACAATATCAAGCAATGACTGGGACTTCTGGTTTAAAGCGGAGTTGCGTGAATACACATCAGCTATAGCCTCGACACGTAGACGGCGCGTGAAATACTCAGAATAGGCTTTATTTTAAAACACGTGTTGTTTGCAAACGGAAACAATGTCGGAAAATAACCAATTCACTCTATTTGAGGTTACCAAATGTACAGCATCTCTTGAACCTACCTTGCTTAGTAAGAACGTAGGATTACCTTTGCCAGATTTAGCTTCAAGAGCTTTCTTCAAACGTTCGACCAAAGCCGGCTTGTTGCCTTTAGTATCTAAACCCAAGGCGCCAAGCTCTGACCGTAAATCCACAACTTTCATCTTAGCCGGATCCATTTTTGCGGTTTTGACACTTATTTAATCCAGAAAGAACAGTCCACTAACATTTAGAACATGAAACACAAATTATATCACTAAAATCATCACTTGAAGAAATTCTTTCGCTAACCAAAACGCGAAGATAAATCAATATGGCGGCACCGGAAACAAACACTCAATAATAAGATGGCGGCAAAATCCATAGACAATATAAGGCTCTTCCACACTTTTTTTAAATACTACCGGATTTCCTGTACTTTTTTTTTATACGAGTGGCCGACAAGCCATTTTGAAAGTTGATTCAAAGTCGATTGTTATTTGTTGCTTGGAAACTCATCATCAATACTTTTTTTAAGTAGGTACCTAGATATCCTCAGTTTTGTTGGTAAACAATAGCGTTCGCCAGTCATGATATTGTAACCATCTGATATTACCTTGAATCTCTTCAGCATAATGGCAAAACGAGAAAGTGAGTTTCCTTTGATATTTTTCTATAAAATAAAGTTCCTTTTCAATATTATTATGTCGCAAATGTAACCGGATGAACTGCTAAAACCAGTAGATGAATTGATTGATGATAAATGAATCAGTCTCCACTTTACAACAATGTTATCTTGTGTAACTTTGCAGTTGTCGCAGAAAACGAGTTGGAAGAGAAAATAATGGAGGCCTTTTTGGTATTTGACCATTCTGGAAAACAAGTGGTCGATGTTCGAGAAATTGGAACTATTTTGAGATCTCTGGGTAAAGTAGCATTTAGATAGAGATGGTTACGCTACGCGCCAAACCGCGCGTCTGCTACATACACGGCGTGTGCGGAAGGGAAAGTGCGACATGCGATATACTCGCTCCCCTTGCCGGGCTAAAGCCTGGCGTCCACTAAACTCGCCGATGAGTCGATGAATTTTTACTCTGCTATGAAACAGCTCCCATTAGTGACTCGCTGAACCTGAGCGCTGAACCGAATATTTCACGGAACAAATCCGATCCGATTTGGCTTGAGCCTGTACACCCGGCTAAGGCTTGACATGGCAGTGCACACGTTATCCTTGGTTGCTAAAGCCGCGTTGACACCGCCAGCTTGGACAAAGTTGCTTTGATTAAAGTACACTTGGATACTGTAGAGTAGTCAGTTTGCCCGTCGGGCGTATGCCGGATACTAGGCAAGATAAACTGGAATATTTCATTATATCCGGTCGCGCAGAATGGAAAACATTCAAAAGACGAGCATCTATGCGTACACCATAAGTGAAGCTACAGGAGGGGGCTTATTAGCGGTCATATGTCTGGTACATAATCGGACCAAAATGTCCCTCAGTCTTGAGGCTGCGACCAAAAAGAAGAAGAATAGTTATAAGTAATTGCATCTTTCAATTTTAACAATGTGAATAATTGAAATTTGTAATTGCAATTACTTTTTACCCAACACTACCAGTAGTGGTAAAATCTACTTTGTCCAAGCAAAATTATCTTGTCAACGGGGCTTAGTAATAAAAAACGCAACCAACCACACAAAAACATATTTATGTTTGTGAACGTAACGAAGAATTCTTTTCTTTGTTATATTCACAGTTGTTGCTTTAATATTGTAGCTGTTTGATGGCAGTTTAGAAATATATACGATTCTGCTTATAGGCTGCTGTCCAACTGAGGCCGAGATTCAAGAAGTAATAATGGCCACTGAAAACAAGGAGGCAACGGGCTCTATTCCTCTAAGTAATTTCCTGCCGTATATGTTCAACGTTATGATTGAACACAGGTTGGTTGGTGGATGTTACAGATCTTGCAATCTACGAGCGCGGGGCGCCCCCTTAGTTGTGCCTGTGACCAATCTGTATACGCGTCAATGTAGGTGTAGAGTGACCGTAGGTACCAAGAACGTTTTACCCAAACATCCTTGGACCGTACGTACGGCTCGCTCGCTACTGACCGCTCCATTGAGTATTGAGTATTTATTTGCTAAAGCATGGTAATTACAAATTATGTAGGTGGTAACTTAAAATTATGGCACAAGCATGCTCTACCCGTCAGGGTGCGCAAATATTATTTTTGTTTAAAAAAAAAAGTAATCACACTAACAAAAATATGTATTTACGATTACAACTACAAGTAAAGGCCACGCGCGCACGTAGTTTGCAAGATGTACTAGGGCCGGCGAACTAAAAAACAAGTGAAACTGGTATTATGTTATTGTTCTATACAACATAATTAATTCGTTTAATTAAGCAGTTTGCTTAATTTTTGAAAAAGACATGGATGTTCAACTCATTGATTCATGACAGCTCTACTTTAACGAAATTAAGATAATGAACCTCCTCAGTCCTAACCTTGAAAATAACAATTGAAGACCATTGTTATTTTCAAGGCCAGGACTGAGGAGGTTAATAAAAATGTTATAGAGTAATTTTATAATAGGTTTTTTACTGCCTCAAATATTTGTATTTTATTTTTATTTGGACTTAAGTGCTTTAGCCCGTCAACCCTAGATTTGGGTTTTTGTAAAAAAAAATTGGTCGGAATTAGCAAAACTTCTAAGTTCTAGCAGTAGCAGTTGATGATCAATCGCCGCACCGCGCGTCCGCTCCAATCGTTGCGCTTTTGCGAATGTACGACATGAATGTCTTTCTGAATAATAGAATCTAATGGAATTTATGGACTATCACTCTACCAAAGGCAATAAAAGCCAAGCCTCTGTAAAACGTTAATGGGCCGGTTTCTGAATTGAGAATTTCACTAAGTAAATACTTAAGTAGGTACCTAACGTTCTGTCACGCTCTTTTCTGAGTTTGAAAAGACAGCACAGCACTACAGTTAAGTATTTACTTAGCGAAATTCTCAATTCAGAAACTGACCCAATATCATTTACAACTGCTGTATCAGTCTTGATCGAACTGTGACTTTTATTGCCCATGGCAAAAAAGCATCAATAAATTCAAGTTTATTCTTTTTCTGAATTCAAAGTCATTCTGTTCGTGTGGGTGCGCTGCGCAGGGTCACTATATTGTACGGCCAATAATGCACATCCAAATAATTCATGTCCAAAGGACGCCAATTATTGGGGTGTGCATTATTGCCCGTACGTTATCGGGTCGCGCGTGCCTTATCAGAGTGTGCGTTATTGGGACGTGCGTTATAGCCTCCCCGTTGCGCACCGTCTTATGCAAGGCGGCGAACCTCCGCGCATTGCAGTCAAATCAAACAGTGCATTTTTCTAACGGTTTCAAACTTCAGCCCTTCTATCACGTAACTGTCCAATATACCGGGTTAATCGTCTAGTAATTAGCACCTCAGGAGAACATTAAATTCTTTTTCAAGGTTCTATCCAGCCAGTGCTGAAATGCTGCTGGCAGCATTTCGATATTTTGACAAAGAAGGCAAAGGTTATCTCACGAAGGAAACATTCACAAAACTCATGATGGAGGAGGGAGAGCCGTTCACTCAGGTTTGTATGCCTACATAGTTTTTATACTTCTTAATATTTTTCGATGTGTTTGGTACACACTGGAGCATTTTCCAACACGATTGATGTTACGAATAAAAAAATCTCCAATCACTGGTTAGTGGCGTAGCTTTGTGTGTGACTATAGGCCCCCGGGCAAAAAAATCGGGCTCATAGTAAAATTGTTAAAATACTTATGTAAGGTTTGCTGGCCAACAGCAATTAAAGCTGTTCTTACGTGGAGCATGCTACCTCGCTCGCACAATTTAATAATTTTAGTGACAGTAATAAAAATGAGTACCTACACTTTTGATAAATGTGGTCTGAGGATTTGATAGATAATAAAATTGCGAACATTCAAGGCATATTTTTCTTAACTGTACTAAAATCAAACCCTCAGACCCTATTTATCAAAAGTTAACGCGTATACTTTTACAATATTAAAAAAAAGTTTAAATTGTGCGAGCGAGACAGCGTAAAATCAGCCTTAATTAAGCTTGGGAGCCCCAGGGGACGGGCCTAGGCTTTACGCCACTGCAACTAGACTGGTATCCGTCATCGTGACATACGAATTTATTGAGAAAACCCTGCCAGCTGCCACTGATCGTCGTAGTAGTTTCCTGGCCTTAAGCCGCGATGATACGGTCAAAATTAGCTACAATGTAGGTACATTACCGCAGCGGCCAGCAAAAGAGGTATTGATGGCCGAACGTGGAAAGGTGGGCCGAGGCAAAGGTGAGTCACACATACGTGAGTCCATCAATGCCTAGTTGTGGCCAAGGCTTGTATATGATTTTTCTCAAATGATGCGCGGAAATTAAAACTTAGCCGCCGGCCGCTGCTCGCATGTAATTGGCCAGTACAGCAATTTCGATTTATCTCGAAGAAGGTTGTCGAAATAATGTTCAAAGCATGTTTGAGAAAAGTAGATTTGTCGACTACAACTTCGACGAAATGGATTTTGATCGAAGCTACTTGTCCAAGTACCTATACTTTGGTTGTGGAGATTCCGGAGTATACTAGACTCTATGAAATTCAGCAATATATTTGTTTCTAAACAAATCTACACTTGCTCCTATGGCACATGCTATAGTAACCCATAGGCCGCCTAAAAATTATTGCTTTCGTACAGTACGGTTGACAGCACATCAAGCTCAAGGTCACGCAACGAGCTATGGAAAGGGCTATGCTCGGAATTTCTCTACGAGATCGAATCAAAAATGATGAGATCCGTAGACGAACGAAAGTCGTCGACATAGCCCAGCGGATTAGTAAGTTGAAGTGGCAGTGGGCGGGGCACATAGCACGCAGAACTGATGGCCGATGGGGCCGAAAAGTTCTCGAATGGAGACCACAAGCGCAGCGTAGGACGACCAGCCACAAGATGGACAGATGACCTCATCCAAGTGGCAGGAAGACGCTGGATGCAGGCCGCTTCCAACCGGTCTTTTTGGAAATCCATGGAGGAGGCCTATGTCCAGCAGTGGACTTCTTGTGACTGAATGATGATGATTATCACCTTCATTACTTTAAAACGACACGCGCGCGCACACATAAATTCACTGAAACAGGTCGAGATCTCGCATGATGCAACGAAGCGCGCGGGTCGTCGGAACCTGTGACGTGTCAAGCGTATGGCGCCAGTTGGCGCCCGATTTTGGAACCTGTGCACAAAAATCGCCGATTTCGATATTTTTTGACACAATATATTGTTTTTGGTGTCTCTATAAAACTGCATACTTAGTTCAAAACTCTCCTCAAACGATCCTCATTATTGGATTTACAGGAGGAATTCGATGAAATGATGCAGACTGCTTTGGATCCTGTCACCGATACCATCACTTACGAATACTACATCAATCAGCTTATGGTGAGCGCTTTTAGACGTAGATTTTCGCTTTTTCCACAAGGTCTATCCACGCCACAACGAGCTAGTAAAATAAAACTTAAAATACTACATGTAATGCGATGGTAGCGGAACGGTAGAATGCCGGGAGGTTGTGGGTTCGAGTCCCGGCATGTTCCAATGACTTTGTTCTCTAAAGTTACGTACATTTCTAGAGTTGCAGTAGCAATACCATTCGCTAACTGTGAACGAAAACATCGTGAGGAAACCGAAAAGGTGTCCACATACCTCAGCGCTTGAAATTCTCAATCCGCGGTGGGCACCTCGCTCTAAGAGAAGGCCTGTGTCCTGCAGTGGGACGTAATAGGCTACATAAATTAAAAAAAATAGTTTTGATCATTTAACTTTTGCCAAACTTACCGGAGATTTAGTTGTAACGGCCAGTAGGAGACCCTTCAAAAAGCTTCTTCGGTCAGTCTTAATGAGGACTTCGATGAAACTTAGTGACCAGGGCCAGACATTGCAATTGAAATACAACTAGAAGTACTTACAACAATGTAAGGTACTTCTAGTTGTAGATACTAAAACTTCTCGACGGAGAAAAGCAGACTTCGAGTTTCAGCTTAATTGGTCGAGCTTGATGAGCATTTTGGTGAAAATCGGTGACCACAATCTGGTACTGGGATTGTAATATGGATATGGAATATTCTCAACTGACAATGTTACGGATATCTGTGTAATTTCCTTTTTTATGTACAATATAATGTTCTCTATCTATTACTTTTTTGAATTAGAATTATAATTTACGTTAACTTTTAGTAGAATAGTTAGGAGTGTTAAAATTTTTAATAAATCGACGACACTTTATTGTATACAAAAAAGGAAAACAAACATTGTAGTTTTTTTCCTTGTACTCTTACAATCAGACAAACTAAATTCCACGCGGGATTTTAGCCACAGGCACTGCTGGTAGACAAAAAAGATAAATACTAATTAGTAAATTAAAGATTTATTCAAGATACAAGATGACACTAAACAAAACAGCATTATAACGTAACTAGGTAATTAATCTTTCGCGGGTGTCGTCAGAACTATTGCAGAGTACAACTAAAAAATTTTCTTTGAAACAAATCTATTAAACAACTAAAAACACAGTCACAATACATCTAGTAAATAATCTATCGTAAGAATTTTTACTCTGACGAAAGCCCAATATTGAACAATCGAAACTATCCATACCTATCCCCTTTACAGTAAAATCTACAGTAAAAATGCCTTTTGAGGCAACTTAGATACACCACGGGCTGCATATATGGTCCTGTCTTATTTATTTGTTTTGTCTGTTGTGTATTTAGTTTTCTTTCTGTTGTTGTGCATACTGGTGCTTATCTGCTTATTTTGTTCCTGTGATGTGTCTAGTTGTTATATCGTCAAACCTATATCTAGGATCCAGCCGAGCATGTACAGAGTTTTTGTCTTGTTTCAGCAGACAAAATTCTAATTAAAATTGCTCTACAAAAGCCAATTATTGCGCCAAACGGCTAGCGCGTCTGGTCTTAATCCCTCCTGCGAGCCTTGTTGAAGCCCTGGTAGGTGTTTTAGCAACCTCACTTGCGTCTTTATCTTCCTGGGTGACCGGTGACTCTTCTGGGGCTTTCTCTTCACCATTGGCCATCTTCTCTGAAGCTTCAACATCGTTGACTTCTCTGGTCTCTTCAGTCACATTCTCATCAGTCGTTTCTGTAGCATCATTGTTTTCTTCGGCCTGTTCTTCTGTTACATCATTTCCGTCAGCTACGTTCTCTGGAACATTTTCATCTACTTGCACGGCGTCCGCTGACGAGTTGTCATCTTCGGACTTACCTATAGTGGAGAGTAGGTCGGTGATCTGTCCATCTATGTCGGAGTCGATAAGGCTCTTTTCGTCTTCAGCTGATTCCTTAGCTCCGGAGCTGTTGAGCGCTTCTGAGGTATCAGGCTCTTCTGTTTTTACTTGGGAGGTATCGGGCTCTTCGGTTTTGGCTTCGGAGGTATCAGGCTCTTCAGTTTTGACTTTTGTGGTGGAAGCCAAGTCGGTTTTGGCCTCAGTAGGTTTGGCCGGACCAGTTTTTGCGGCAGTCTTCGGAATCAATTTTGCAGCGCCATTGACGATCTTGAGAGGATTGTCGCGGTAGTTCTTGTTCTCTTTTATGATAAGCTGCATTTTGGCTGTAAACAAAAGAATTTAATAAGTTAGTTTGTTCATTTTCGTTAGTACAAAGTTTTCACAAAGAAATCGCAAGTATCAAAATGTTTTGCCCATGTCGTGTATAATGATTTTGTCCCGTTTTTACACCCATTACCAAAACAAAAATAAATATATGCGTCGACTAAAGAAACTCCTCTTTTCTTCGGTTAAAAAAGCGTTATGTTTCGCTGTGCGTGGAGAGCAAAACATAACGGTTTTACTCGCAAGGTGATTAAGACCATACTCTCACTCTCTTTGAGAAAAGGCCTGTGCCCTACAGTGGGACGTTTATAGCCTTTATTGAAAAATAACTGCTATACGTGCAAACACTCATGCTTCTCAATACCGGCCACACTTTCACTTACCCAATATAAGACCGTCCTCAGCGATGATTCTATCAGAGTCGTTCTTGTCGCTGAACCCAATATAGAGCACGTTGTGTACGCGCTTATGCTTTTTAATGCTGGCCGGGTTGAATTTGTTGAGGAATATCTGCAGACGCTCCTTGCGGGGTAATTGTGGTTCGCCGAGCAGCTGGGATGGGCGGAAACGAAAATAAGATAAAATAATAACTTCCACACAACACAATCACTTGCCCTAGGATACCCTGTGCCCTGTGGTAACCAGGCAAGGACATCACAAATATGGAAATACACCCAGACTGAAGCCATTTGTACAAACCCAGTGCGAGGCGTTCAATGAGAATCCATGGTTTGGTGGTCAATATAAATGATTTGTTGAATAATTATGTGATGGCAGCATATCGGCAGAATCCTTGAATCAGATGCGAGTTGTGGGTTCAAATCTTGTAGGCATGTTAATTCCGACTTGGATATCAATACACAAAAAAAGACTCACTAAGAGCATCTGCCCAAACACTGTTATGGAGTTTGACAGAAATAAAAATATAATTTTTTGTGTTTATCTCATTCAGTATCTTTAAAAGTCGAGTTACAAACACAAAATGGGCAAACAATAACCGTCGCCATGGAGTATTTCGTAAGCAGATTTATTACAATTAAAGCAAGCAAAGCTCTTACCCCCCATCCCATGCTTACGTAATAAATAGTCAGATTAGAGGACTTTAACGCAAGTAATATTTCTAACTTTCACATAATTCCGAACTTGGATTTGTCTATTTGAAACGACATGTCGCATATTTTGTAGAAAATCCGAAAAGTAAAAAATAAATACCTGTTGCTGACGCAAACTCCATACAGACCCCCAAACCCCCATGTCATCAAAAATAAGCAAAGCAAAGACCCGCGCCCCCTGTAGTGCTTACGTAATACTAAAATGGCCCCCATGTTTCTATAAAATTAGTTTAATTGTAATTTATTTCAATGCCCTGTTGTTTTTACAGGGTAGCTAATGCACAAATATTGTGTTAATATTTAACCAAATCTTACAAAAAAAACAATCCTGCCTCACCATGACATAATGCTCTGGCTTCTTGTTGCTGGTAGACTTCTGCACCTTGGCCGCTTGCTCAGCGATGAACTTCTGCGCCTTGGTATAGTTTATGTCCATATTCAACAGTTTCACCAAGTACTGCAAACAAGGAGTTTCTTGAAAGAGGCGGTAGTACGACCCAAACGCACCAATCAATTACAATCAGGCCTTATTAGTGCACTGCTGAACATCAGCCTGCCCTAAGAAACGTGATGTGTAGGCGATAACGTGAGGTTCGAAATATATGTCAGTGTGCTATGAGCTCTCTTTCACTTGTATCTTCGCCCCAACTTACATACCTAACAGTGGCGAAAATGCGTGCAGATAAAATAATACAGTATATGGAGTGGGTCACCTTTATACCCAGTTTCTGCCATAACGTACAAGACACAAGTCGACTTCAGCAATCGTCAGTCACTTATGTTTATCAGACGGAGCCCGGTTACTCCCGGCTGCGCAGAATATACTGATCTATATTATAATTGTTATTAACGAAGAACGATTTAATTTAAAGCAACGACAGTTCAAACGAAACATCTGAGTTACTTATTGTAGTCATAACTAAGACTGTAAGGGAGCAGAGAAGTAGAAAAAAAATCCGGCCAAGTGCGAGTCGGACACGCGCACGAAGAGTTTCGTACCATTATCTATGCAACATTAGACACAAAGATCGAGAAAAAACGTTTGTTCTATGGGGGCTCCCATAGATATTTATTTTATTTTAATTTAATTATTTATTTTTGAAGCGAATACAGAACTAAATATTCTGTGAATATTTCAAACGTCTACCTGGTGCCGTTATTGATATCGAGCAAAAAACGGCAAAAAAATTACGTTTGTTGTATGGGAGCCCCCTTAAATATTTATTTTATTCTGTTTTTTAGTATTTGTTGTTATAACGGCAACAGAAATACATCATCTGTGAAAATTTCAACTGCCTAGCTATCACGGTTCATGAGATACAGCCTGGTTACAGACCGACAGACAGACGGACAGTGAAGTCTTAGTAATAGGGTACCGTTTGGCACCCTTCGGGTACGGAACGTGTTTATTCAACCGCTACCAGTAATCTGCCTAAAAAAGAAGTTCTATAGAAGAAAGATTCATTGCTGCCACTCACTTAAGGAAGGGCCTTTAAGTTATGAGGTTGTTGGTGAGCACCAATGATATAAAAAACATTTCTTCCGCAGCGATTGGAATCAATGAAGATACCGAATTTTCTTCTTACCCAATCATGAGATGGACTCTTAATATTTCACTTAGAACTTTAATTTCACAGCTGTGACAAAATTAATAAACTGGTCTCTAAGATTTTAATAACACTTACGTTCTTAAAATTTGGTAGCACTTTCGGCAGCTCGCGCCTGATAAGTGCATTCATAAGCGTGGAATAGTACTCTTCTCGGTTTGCAGCTTCATTGGCCTCGACGCCGCCGTTTTCGGTGGTCTCGGCTCCATTTTGGGTGGCCTCGGCGCGGTTTTCTGTGGCCTCGGCTGCCTCTTCGGCTTCCATGGCCTCCGCATTCTCACTTTCGGGTTTTGCCTGGCTGGTGGGGCAAAGAAAAATATTTGTTTCCGTGTCTTTGCCGTAGGAAGTGCGAGGTATAATAGACATTTGACGTGTGCAGTTTACTTTGTAAAACAACTCATTCATGCATTCATTACATATATTGTTTCTTCTACATCTTAAAAGTTTATTAATAATAATACTCTCGTTCATTGTCATTCGCGAACACGAGTCGAAAGACCCGAGAGCTGCATGGGCAGCACGATGGCGCGAGTCGCGCTTTTAAACGGTTAAAGTGGTTCACTAATGTTTGACAAAAAACGTATGACAAATGATCTTTTTATATTCTTTATATAACACCTGCTCGTCAATGGCATATTATGTGTCATGCAAACTCAACTTAAAGCAAGTCATTTGTGTCCTATGGTCTAGCCGGGTCATTATAAATGTACTGAATTTCATAATCCCCTAGGGAATTATGACATTTGAATTTGGAATGCAATGAACATTGAATATACGAGCTCCTTGCAATCCATGACCAAACGTCAAAATTAGAATATAAACTTTTCATAGAGCCCTACACCAAGAAGAATTTATTCAAAATTAGAATGAAAACTTTTCATAGAGCCCTAAATCAAGGAGAATTCTTTTTAATTGTATATGTTTTATTGCCTCGCAGTGTTTATATAGAGTATGCATTTTGAGGATAAAGCAGTGTATTTGTCTCAGGCGTTTTTGAACCCCTCGGCCTTGGGATTCTCTGATTCCTCGCTTCGCTCGTGAGTTAACCCTAGGATCCCTCGTCCTTGGGGTTCAAAATATCGCCCGAGACATAATACACTGCTTTATCCCCTTAATGCATAATCTACTATCTTGCTGCACTAACCCGTGCTGATGACAATTGTATAAGCCTATTTAGAGGCTAAAAATTCCACCCATGCCGGGACTTGAACAGTCAGAGGTCGCGGGTTCAAGTCCCGGCGTGGGTGGAATTTTTAACCTCTAAATAGGTTTTTACAAATGATATTTTTTTCAAATAACGTTTTAAAAAATTTTCACTCGGCAAATAACTAATTTCCCAAACGTATCATTTTGTAAATGATCATTTGAAAAATACACATTTCGCAAATGACCACTTATTTCGTTTGTCAAATTCTCGATTTTACAAATTGTTAAGATATTGTTTCAACTATGTTTTACATAATGACGAACTTAGTTTGTGTACATTTGTGTAGTTTAACATTCCAGGACACCTCGCTCCGCTCCGCTTCGCTGGGTATATTTCTCTATTCGTCTTGGAGACCTTCAACTGTGTAGGAAGGATTTGCGCAAAATTTTGTCAAAAGTTGTTTATACCTTGCGTTGTTTTACCAATTCACGTGTATAATAAATAATTTATATGTCAAATTATGATTTATAAAAAAAAATTTTTTTGATAATTATTTATCAAATGAGTTATTTAAAGAAACAATACTTTGTATAAAGATCAATTTGAAAAGCATAATTTTGTTAATCGCTATTTGTCAGATGAAAATTTGTAAATTGTTTTTTGTCAAATGACAGGACACCGTTGGAAGTCGCGATTTTCCTGTACATTAATTGTCAAATTCTATCATTTTAAAAAAATGCGTGACTCGCGTCACCGTACTACCCATGCTGGAACGAAATGTGAACCGATGAGCTGAACACAGCAAATTATGAACTACTTAGAAGAATTACTTCTTTGAAGGAAATGGACTAAATCACTCTTTCCAATTCAATTAAGCGTATTTTTGGAGCACGACTAATAGACAAACGTTTTTTTTCGTGTAATGGCATCCAGCCGATGTCGACAAATTCTGCCAGTATCGTATCGGCATGAATTGGGCCAAAACTTCAGATACATAGTACAATACAAACCTGTCTTCAGTAGCTGGCACGTCAGTGGTTGGTGCGTCAGTGGTGGAGTTTTCATCTTTCTCAGTACCATTTTGGTCGCTGGCACATTCTGCGTTGCTTGTGTTTTCTTCAGTTTTCTTCGCCTCTTGCTCCTTCGATATCTGATCCACCTTCTGGACCAAATCTTGGATGGAGCCGGTGTCTTCCTCGTATGACTTTTCGATCTGTTGATTTTAGAAACAAAATTTTCAAAGCGGATCTTGCTTTGCCGTATCACACGGAGGGATAGGTACATTTTGGATGAACTAGGATCAGTGTTCTGAACTGCATAGACATTTCTTCTCTTTTATTGGGGGTTTTTGAATGTCTATAAAAGTTTACGATTAAGAATTAAATCGTAAACATTTTAGACAAATAAACGATTATTCACGGTTACAATTACAAAATATACATGGATTCAAAAATATACAGACAAATGGTATATTATATAAGTCTATAATTATAAATTTGTTCAGGAAAGACAAAGAAAACATACCCTTTTTAAAATCTCGTCTATTTTAGTTCCAATAACAATTTCCATGTTCTTCAGAAAGTATTGCTCAGGAGAATCTGAAAACATTTTGAATCCGTTAACACCTTTCATATCGTTTTTCTATCAATTTCTTATTGTTTTTAGTGTAAGAACAAATTTATTTATAATACAGTTTTATAGTGGACTCGTATCTTATTCAGATAGTTTCATGTGTTCAAAGAGACGTCTAGAGTAACACCCCGGGGCATTTCGAGCGTGTACTATCGCCAAACACGCCCGGCCAACGTTAGCGTTGGCCGTGGCTTCTGTTTGATGAGCAGCACAAGGAAAAAACACGTAACAGCTAGGGTGTTTCGTCAATAACAATACCTGCAGTGGTTATGTTCGTTAATAAAGGGTTGTTCTCCTGCTCAACCGCGCTCATCGACTCGCCCTTCTCCATGACTTCTTTCGCCTGAAACACTTTAGCGAGGCGGAAGACCTCCGCGTCGTCGTTACCGGGGTAAGCCTTCGCGTATTGCGCGGCGACGTTTTCCTTCGTGCCTAGCGCTTTATCGCGCATCGCCGCGCGTATGCGGTCGCGGAGCACTCGCTTCACGTTCCGGCTAAATTCGACCACATTCGCCTGATTGTTCGAGCGCTCCTTGAGACCTCGAAAGAGGTCTCCGAGCACGGCCTCCAAGCGGCCCTTCACTACGGGCGGGAAGGGCTCGTTAGCCTGGCTAACGACAAAGTCTAAGAACCGGACCTTAGGGTCGCTGGGCATCGGCCGACGCTTAGCCCACTTCTCCTCGGTCGGAGAGAACTTGGGAGCGAACTTATCGAATTTGGGGGAGGCTTGCGGGGCCGGCTTCGGCGCGAAAGTCTGCTTCGGCGCGGTCTGCTTCGGCGCGAAAGTCTGCTTCGGGTTTACGAAGCCCTTGACCCGCTTGGGGCCGGCAAAGTTAGCGGGCGGGTTGTAGGATTTGGGCGGAGGGTACTGCTGAGGCCTCTGGGCCTGGAAGGGGCGCGGCGCGGGCCGGGAGTCAAACTCCTGTTGGCGGAAGCGCTTAGCCGCGGGCTCTTGCCAGCTCGTCGCCTGCGGCCGCCGCGGGCTCTCGTACTGATCAACGTATTGGGGCTGACTGAACGCGCGGGGCGCGTTATACTCATTAATCCTCTGAAATGTACAATTTAACGTGTTTTAGTGGCGGGCTTCCAGTTTGTATCAGTCTGCGGCCTTTCGACAGTGTCGTGCAGGGGTCACCTTAGCCACTTTGGGTGGGGGAGGCGCCGTCTTGACGCTGCGTAGGCCGCCAGATAAGTCAATGTTTTGAACATTGATGATACAAGGAGGATGGTAGCTGTAGTCGGAAGTCAGCCCAACGAGTTGTGGTGATTACGACATCAAAATCTGTACCTTTACTTTGTAAAAATTACCTAAGCGAAATAATGAGTACATTAAGGACTAATTTAGCACGCCCAGTCGTGTGTTGGTCTAAAATGTTTTAATGTGATAATAATTTGCTAAGTTAATAAGTTTGCTTGGTTGCCTAGAAATGCTTGTGTCAAAGATTTTTTGTAAAAACATTTAGCGATAAACGTATAGAAGTCAAATTATCAAGTTATTGAAGTTGAGTAAAACAAATTACTTACCGGTGGTTGATCCCAGGGATTCTGTAACAATAAAAAACCATTAGAGCCGTGCCATAATTCAGGTACAATTCACAGGCCTAATAGGAGTTTTGAATTCTAAAAACCTGGTATAGTAGTAACTCAGATAAATTTTGTTTTTATGAGGACACTGAAAAAGAAAGTACATTGTTAACAGTTTTTTTTTATAAAAACGACTTCAAAAACAAATTTTCAATGACAATGATCGAAATATTAGTTAAAATTTAAGTCATTGTGTTATTTGAAAAAAGAGACGGTTTTGTTCATACCATGCCTCATCTGGCATAGCAAAACTAATGCATAATTTATTGATGTGTCACATCCATGTCACCTTATCACAACCATGTCATCAACAGTCACAGCCATGCTGAATGTCACAGCCATACATTTGCAAACCATTTTGTACCCCTTGCAAAGGTAATTCAGCGTGACCACATATACTGAAAATTACAATTTTGGATACACTTTCGAATTGCTTTAGTAAAAAATAAAAATAAAATACCTAAAATTTTTTCAAATTTTTCCGGCTTACTTAATAAGAAACACCCATATGGTATAGAGAATTGGTCCCAACAAAGAAGACATTTAACTCAGATCACTCTGTGGTACACCCGCTCTGATTTCGTAGAACTGTGACGTGGAGTGTATTAGTTTCACCTGGAACAGTCTTTCTGATAGATATATCAGAACAGGAACGTAAATGTGTGGGAGTACACTTTTGACTTTGCAAATGAGACCTTAGTGGCAAACTTTGTCACAGGCCTCCTGTATGTCTAGTATTCTTTGCATTCCAATGATTCTCTTATTTTTCCACACACTATGGGGACCTGCTCTATTGTTGAGTATTGCTGTCTGAATCCAAATGGTCCGGGATAACTTGTTTTGTTTTAGATTGGGTGCAATACGGTGGAGCATTGTTTTCGAAAATTGAGCAGGGCGCAGGGGGACGCCCTACCCTAACAATAATTTTCGCGTTGGTCTTCAAAAAATATTATACGAGTAGAATGGTCTTCCTAAACTTACAATATTTTTTAACGAACAATCCAACGATAGCCCATATTACGATATAGGCGAGGAAAAAATTGCATCCCTGGTACCCTAAAAAGAATTTGTTGACGATT
This sequence comes from Yponomeuta malinellus, assembly GCA_947308005.1. Lineage (NCBI taxonomy): Eukaryota > Metazoa > Arthropoda > Insecta > Lepidoptera > Yponomeutidae > Yponomeuta > Yponomeuta malinellus. Next base: position 4,903,605 of record OX371020.1, on the reverse strand, counting down.
TTATTCTACCGTTTTGTCGGCGTGAGTAATACCTATGTCTATGCCGAATTTCAGATTTGTAGATCTAATCGTTTGTGAGCTATGTCGTGGACAGACAGACAGATGAACGGACACGGCGAAACTATAAGGGTTCCTTGTCCACTACGGAAAACCCTAAAAAGGAGAAAAAACTCACAGGTCTGTTGAACCCTCCCTGGTACTGTTGGTTCTCCAGCATCTGCCGCTTGCGCCGCAGTAGCTCCAGCTCGCGGTCTAGGTCCTGGAAGGAAGACTGGACATGGTCACCTTCTTCATTCAAATGTATAAAAAAAATCGAAATCACCAGCTTCGGCACACAGTCATATTTTTTTTACATTTCTCTGTGCTTCTATAGAGATAGGATAGCCAAACATGAAAACAGACTCGCCTTTAGCTGTCTGGTGCCACTCCCCACAAGAAGCTTTGAGACTCCACACATGGGACGTAACACAATAACCTTCAGGTGCATAATGTCCCTTTCCCAAAATGTCCCTTCCCTAAGGTGTCCCTATACCAAAATGTCCCTCCCTTAAAATAAATGTTACCTATGCATATAAGGGCAAACCGAAAATGGTACGCCTGACACGGCCAATCTGAACATGCAAAAAAAACTGCTTATGGGCATAAGACAGAATGCAAGTTTAATTATGCCGGCTTATTAGGATACCCTGTGCCAATCTGTAGATTTGATAAAAAAAAATACTTTGCTGGCTTGTGAAGGGCGCAAGCAGACCAATGTTAAAAATATACATATTGGGAAGTAGATGGATGAGGATAGTGTATATTATATAAGAATATTGACTAACAGGGAAAGTGGACAATTCCAAAGGGGTAGAGGTCTATGGATGAATGTTTTGAGACACTGTAAGATATGGCGAAAAAAGTTGCAAATGTAGGTGATGACAATGAAAAGTATGATGCTAGGTATTTATTGGAAATACTCTTAGGTGCGAAACACACAGACAGGACGTGGGGCGAGGGTGCAGTAATATGTATAGAGTCACAGACCAGAATAACCACAGGCTACATCTATGGTCCTGTTTAATTTATTCGTTGTATTTAGTTTTATTTCTGTTGTTGTAGATATTATGTTACTTATCTGCTTATTTTGTTTCTGTGATGTGTCTTGTTCGTATAGATTAGATTAGAACACTTTATTTGTACACACCTATTTGTACACACCAGAAAACAAAATACATTAAAAGGCCTACATGTCTAAGTTTTGCCATATACAATTGGCGGTCTTATCGCTAAAAGCGTTCTCTTCCAGGCAACCTAATAAATGTCTTTCTTCTTCTTCAGAGCAAGGATTGTGGTCTGTGACTCTATACATATTACTATGCCCTCGCCCCATGTCCAATCTGTGTTTCGCACCTTAGATCAATAATTTGCATTCAAAAGATTGTCTTTTGGTGGTAGTCATTGAGACTCATAGAATTTATGTAGTTCAATGTAGGAGTGTAGTTGACTACAACCTCATTACACACTAGACAATGAAATTTTCTAGATAAATTTTGCCACTATTATAGATTAGCTATCAAAACAGCTTTGGTTAAACTGAAAATAATTAAATGAAAATAACTAGGTACATATAGTTGAAGGATGCACGTAGAAACTCAATGTGGTGATTCATTAGTTTAATTTGCGTTCTTGCGGTACCTACATCTAATCTAGGTACATACCGTTAGTTCTCGTCTCGCTATAATCGATTTTGAGCAAGCATTTCATGGTTACCTTTTGTGGAACTTGGCATGTTCTGATTATGTATGGTGTTAACTCGAGTTTTGGTGAAAGGTAAGAGCCGATTGTATTCTGAAAAAGGTAAATAAAAAATAGGATTTTTTGTCAATCTCACCTGTAAATTGTTGGACGGATTATTTAGCAGCGGGCCGCTACCACCGCCGTTTTTGATAAAATTACGCTTGAAATTTCTCTTCATGGTGCTGACTGGAACTCTCGCAAAACAAAATTATAAGGAAAAGAGCAGAATTCGTAAAGATTTCAGAGTAAAATCTAAATCGACGCCGACAGCAATCGATCACAAAATGGAGAATGGTTGCGTTCGCGTTCGAAAACCACGTTCTGTCACGATTACTTGTCATAAAATTATAAATAATGCTTTAGAAATACCTACCTAACGTAGGTATTTTATCTAAATAATTTCTCAATCAAGGACAAAAGAAGTAAGTAGGTAAGTAAGTACCTAACTGACAACAGTAATTTTGTTTATTTCTTTAACAAGTACGCCGGTCGTTAAAAATGGTATTTGAACGTTGTAAAACTGACATATTTTTCATACCATTTGTGGCAGATTTCTGCCATTTTGGCAGATTTGGCCCCAAAATTTTAGCTGTGGCAGCTAAATGCTGACGATTTACTAAAATGGCAGATTTTCGCAGTTTTGAAAGATTCCAAGTAACTTGTATTAGTTTTAATGTTCAATGAAGTCATTTTCAATCACCTTAAAATTATTTTTAATTTTCCATAAAGTATATTTTGGTACAAAATTATTTTACCAAACTGGCAACCTCTGATTCACGCCCAGAGTCCCCGCTTATTCAGTTTTTACACAGTTACGTCACGTGATTATGAACGACGGTAATAGATCTCTTCTAAGTTTGCCGCTGTCAATCGCTTCGTGTGAGAGAATATTCTCCCAATTAGATCTGGATAAAATCAATATAAGGAACAGGTTCATAAACATGATTTGTCGGCTATCATTACCACAAAAGAGGTGATAAAGGAACACGGAGACTGGATATCCTTTAAACCAATTAAAGATATGATTACCTACAAATGTTATTACAATCTATGTATATGGAAAATGAAAATTTTTAGTCCAATGTAGATACACTGTACTTATTGTATTGTAATTATCAATACAGATGTATCCCTCATCTCCTCTAAGATAGTCTGATGATGCCACAAATGACACGTAGATAGGCTATTAATTGACATACCTGCTTTCAAATAATACTGATCAAGTGCGAGTAGGACTTGTGTTGAAGGTTCTGCTCTATTCTGTTTTCGATAGGAATTTACATGTGGGGTTGACTCTATACCACATTCACATTCAATGTTCGACATGTGAACACCTTGCGTAGCTGGCAGGCTACATGGTTGAGTAACCGGGAAGTAAAAAAGTTTGGATTGTAAATTGGGTTTTCCCGGTCTGGATGTGAAAGTTTTTGATTGTGGTAGGTAGGTACTGATCTAATTAGTTTATTACTTTTCAAGCAGATGCTGTAGTTTTCAGTTCCATTAAGTTATTTCAATTTGATAACTTAAGGTATTTATTGTAAATTTTTGATTAAAGAATGTTGATTAAAGAATTTACATAATGTATTTGATTTTTTTCGTTTCCTTGAAGGTGATAATATGAAGGCATATTTTAGCGTCATGTTTGGCCCAGTGTGTTGCAGATTCTCCCCTTTTGAGATGGTCACACTGTGCCGCATGCCGCCAATAATAAATTCCAGTTCGCGCGAAACAAATGAAAATCGCCTGTCCCAATCCTGTTCCTTCTCCACCAGGTGGCTCCCAAGACCATCTACAACGTAGCCGACGCTCATGTAGCCGAGTTGAAAAGACTTGAAGATTTGGCGCCAAAGAAGAAACGAGCTTCTGAACTGTTGCGCTCGCACGCGGGTGCATAGGTGGTGAAGATAATTGATCATTCAATAGGCTGCGAATAAGACCCGACAGGCAATGCCAGTGGCAGTTTTACCTCCAATTTGGGTGAACAGTCATGTATATTACGCGAAGCACATCCTGAAAGATTCTTAATAATTGAGAGCTAACGTCAGGAATACTTTTAGACCTTTTTTTCTCTGTTTCAACAGTACTCCAACCATCCATCCATCTAGGTATAGTCAGTCCGCACCAGTGTTGCCAGATGAGGAAATTGAAATTACCGTGTTTCATGATCAAAATAACAGTGTTACTAACAAAAATACAGTAAATGTAAGAAAAAAATACAGTGTATTTTACAGCAGATTTTTGATAACAGAAATTTTGTGTTCTGCTACAAAAGCGGCCAACTTAATCTTTGATGCTTTGCATTTGTCATCATCGGACTGCCTAAACTTTTCAAATGCAGTGGCAATTGATGTTTGTGCTGGCGCAATTGCTGTAGTTTTTTTTTACATGCTTAGCGCCTTCACCATGCCTCTTTGTCGCCACTCTGTCAGCTATAATTTTTGCATCACATAGAACGCAAACTGCACGGTAAGGATCTTTCGGGTCACGTTGCAGCCAAGTTTTGAAACTATTATCTTTTAACCATTCATCTCTAAATTTTTGTCTGTAATGTAGCTTTTTTGGTTTTTTAGGAGTTGATGGTCCACTTTGGTTATTTTTATCACTGTCATCACTAGAAGAATTAGGCATTTTAATTTTTCAATTTCACAACTAAAGATGCCAAATACAGTAAAGTTGTAATGCTTTGTGTTCTTTGCGCGCGAAACGAACGAAACATTCAATTTATACTGCTAATTAAAATTTTGTTATAGGATTGAAAACTTACTTAGCACACGGTTGATATAATTTGGGCGGTTAATACTACGAAGTGTTTCTAGTCTATCACGGGGAATTCCACGGAGCGGCGCCGGTACTCATGCCGGCTAAATATTTTTCCAATAAGAACAAGGGTTGTGTGAGAGGAGGTGGATCGTGAGCGTTACTGTTTCGGTTGCGTTCCGTAATTTTCTTTTTTTTTCCCATAAGTTGCGTCTCAGTTTACATTAAAGAAACTCAATTTTTTGCTGTTGAAAAATTACAGTGTTCTACATACACTGTAATTTTGTTATTACAGTAAACAGTAGATGGTGTGAAAATACAGTAGATCTGCTGTAATTACAGTGTATCTGGCAACGCTGGTCCGCACAAATCTTATTGGCTATATTTTTTTTTTTTTTGTAAAGACGGTAAGCGATGTGCAAACGATCTGTGACTATGTTCACGTTACCGCCAAAAAGATGTGAGTGCGGACCTTCTTTTTGTGTTCTGTGGTGCGGACCAAAGACAGTTTCTGAGTGTTCAAATGTAACAAGAGATTAATCAAGATTAATTCAAAATACCGGCACGTGATTGGCTGAAATTAGCTTGACGTGAGATTAACATTTGATTGCTCTTCTAGAAACCGAGCGTAAGGGCCAATTTTTCAATAGTCAGATAATACTCAAGTGGAGAATAAATTGCACGCTATCACTGTCTAAATCATACGACAAGACATTGGCAACATCGGTTTTATTCTCCAGTTAAGTTTTAACTGACTATTGAAACATGTCTAGTCTAAATATTGCCTCTCGCTGACACAATATGGCAATAATAAAGGCAACATCGTATGAGCGAGATGCAAATAGTTCTCCAGTCCCTTTATCACAGAACACAACTACTAAAGCCCTTTATTTAATGAACAGTGTTTTAAAATGCAACTTTTTGTTCGTTTTTATTTCAGGTGGAGGATAACTATCTCGGAGCGGCAGAGCCACCAAAATAAAATACTTCAAATAAAAAATACTCATTCGATATTATATTTCGGGAATGTATGAACTAGATTTTCGTTCTAAATAACACAACTTTCACACAGTGCACTAAAAGAATGAATGATAATTAAATTTGTAATAAACAAAAAAGTATTTTTCTTTACTTACGAAAAAAGCAGTACATTGTTACTTTGGAAAGTAGCGATTACATTTATTTTCTTATCAGTAAAATTGTGACTCACAATAAGACATTATTTATAAAAAACATCACTCCTCAAACGCAGTTTACTTAAATAGTCTGTGGTAGTCTTTCCCTTTACTACAGATTATTTAAATTGCATTAAATAGGGAACTAATTATGATCAGAAAAATATTAGATCAGCAACAAACACCAGCAAAAGTTCTTCGATCAGCCACCGATTACTTTGGCCATCAGATTAAGTGAGCAACAAAACGTTATGCAAATTAAGGCGGTAACCACACTGAAGTGGCAGCGACGCGACGCGCAGTTTTAATAACAAGGCATTATAAACTATAATAATATGAACAACGTAATATGATTGTATTCTTTTTGTTGCACTAACCCGTGCTGAGGACAATTTTAAAAATTTCGCTGATGCCTGCACTTGCCCACTAGCTCAGCTGGGAGAGCGCTGGCACGATTAGCCAGAGGTCGCGGATTCAAGTGCCGGCATGGGTGGAATTTTTTGGCCTCTAACTAGGTTTTTAAAACATAATATGATGTAGAAACGCTTGATAGAAGGAACGCAGTGCGGCGCGGGGCCACGCGCGGCGGCGCCGGCCGGAGCAGTCTCGCGTGGGCGCGAGCAGCCACGCGGATTTTGATAGATGTTAATCTTGATAGTTTTTTTTTTAATACCGAATACATACAAAGATTGAATGATTTGACCCTAAGGCTCAATCCACACTGAATTGGCAGCGTTCGGAACGTCAGGAGAAACAAAGACAGAATTGAATTTTCGTCAGGAGAAACAAAGACAGAATTGAATTTTCGGTGATAGGACGCCAGATGGCGTCAATGTCGAGCGTCCTATTATCGAAAAGTTGGACAGGCAAGACTAGTCCTGCCGTCAGTGGCCACGTTTCAGCTGCGTAGGTCATAACTGGTAGGACGCACTGGTTGAAGGCCCTTGTCTTTAAGCTCCGAGGAATAACCGTGGAGAACCTGGCGCAGTTTTTCGAAGGCAGCCCTTCTCGCGGCCTCTTTCTCAAAGTTATCTCTGCCCAATTGGATAGTCTAATTAGAAATATACTAAGTAGAAATATTCTTGAATTCCACCTCACAGACGAAGACCAGCTCCGGGCCGGTATATATCGTGCGAAGATGAGTGGAAGCGCCGGTAAGGTACGTCCCAGGCGGACATACTTTGACCGAATAGGGGATGCAAAGGGTAAGATAAAAGTACCCGAAACCGACGTGCGTGCATGCAACGACTAATGAATGTTAATGAGGCGAAAGTGATCTGTCAGGATCGTGGCAAGTGGCAGTCCCTGGTCTCTGCCTACCCCTCTGGGATACAGGCGTGAACTTATGTATGTATGTACAATAAATTGGAAAAATTCGGACTTTGTGCTGCTCAAGTTAGTAATAGGTGCTCACAAGACTTTCATTGCCGACAAAAACGATGATGTTGGCAAAACCGTATTTTTATGCTGATCTTTTTAATTGTATCCACTTAAATGTGACAACACTATTTCTCGTCATCAGAACCCATGCATTCATCTAAAACTATGCCTCCCTCCAACATACTAAACAAATCTAGACTTTCGTCCTCCTCCATACTTTCATCCATTTTAGAACCGGAATCTTCATTGTATGAACCCTTATCTATTGCGGGCGACTTTTTAGAACTAGTCAGACTCAGAGTTTTTCTTCGTTCCAGGTTCTCAAGTCTTCGAAGCTCGTTGGGCTCTCGGGTGAAGTTATACATTGGCTCAAGCGATACTTTCATTCCACCTGGGAAAAGAGAATAAAACGTTTATATTACACTGAAGCGCCATACTTGATACTTATACCTCGGCGCTGGAAATTGCCAATCCATGTGGGCACTCGTGGTGATTAAGCCCATACTCTCTCCGTGAGAGAAGGCCTGTGCCCCTACAGTGGGACGTATACACGCTCATTTGAGGGTGGTTTGCAAGCCGCCGTTATGTAATTAGTAATTAAAAATGGCATCTATTTAGACTATTACTTTTAAGTATAGACGTAAATAAAAAAAATTGTTGAGAAATCTTGTTTAAAAAAATGCGCCAACAATTAGTACCGTCTCTCCGTCTAACAGAACAATGACCCGCGGACCCGCGGCACCCACACACCGCTCTCGCTGGCTACTAATGGTCCTAATAGATTCGAGTTTGGTTCAAGATATTGACGTGAGTGACTTATCGTCGTTCATATTGCAAAATGTCACATGTCAAAGAAATACGATTTTTGTCTTTTCGTCGAAATAGTATGAAAATTAGTAAATTAGAAATAGTATACACAGCCAATTAGAACGAGGATTAGGACGTCTCGCACGTGTGACAGAATAATTTGTTTATACAATTTCGATGAAAAAACAAAAATAGTTTTCTTTTTTACATGTGACATTTAGCAATATGAACGACGTTATGTTACAAACTGTGTAAAACTATAGCGCACCGTGTGCGATAAGGCCTAAATCCTCACCCAGTCTGGTCCTGTTCGCCGCGTACAATTTGTCAAAGTCTCGGAAGCATCCGATCTCGGCCATGAAGCTGGCCTTGTCACCGGTCACCCGCTGCGTCGACAGCACACGGTACTTGCGCTTAAAGGTCGCCAGCCATTTCGGCGACGGACGCTCCTCCAGGGTAACCTGCGATGATTAGGATTCTTTTTACCCGGTGGAGCTCAAAAGGAGGGTAATGTGTTTGGCTCGTATGTATGTATGTTAGTATGTCCGATTCTATGTTCCCTTATAACTCCTTAATGAATGGTCGGATTTTGACAAATAAGATCTCAATCAATTCGTCGTGTTTGCGCGAGTGTCGTAGGCTATATGGCTATAGTCAGCATAAGTCCAGCGAAAACGTGACTAAGACAAAAGTAAAAAACTTAAATTAAAAATAACCTACAACCCGACTGCTGAACATTAACTGCTAAGCAGTTAATGCAGTTTTTGTTCGTTTTGTATGTTTCGATGACGTACTTCTAGTTTCAAATTAAAATATTTTATTAATTACTAGCTGACCTGGGAAACGTCGTTTTGCATTAATTGAATTATTTAGCCTACGACCTATTCTCAGGCTAGCTAAATATAAATAAAAAAGTTCATAAAAATCGGTGAAGCCGTTTCGGAGGAGGTCGATATCAAATACTGTGACACGAGATTTTTATAATTTAGATAAAAATTACTGTCGAAAAATTACAATTAAATCGCCAACCCGCCTGCCAAGCGTGGCGATTATAGCAAAACCCCTCATGGTTAGGAAAACCATGAGGGAGGCCTATGTCCTGCAGTGGGCGTCAAATGGCTGATTAAACGGTCTTCTTTATAAAAATACGATTTCTTAACACTACTCAGAGGCAGTTTAAATAGTCTGTGGTAAAAGGAAAGACGTAACCACAGATTATTTAAACTGCTTCTGAGGAGTGTTCTAGAGAAATCGTATTTTTTTAGAGAAGACCAAAACTGTTTCCTTGATTAACGTCAAAGTTGTTAGTTTCAGAATTAATAGATTATCTGGAGAACAAACTGACAAACAAACTCCACATTTATTCGTAGAGTCGTAGATTATTCTTTTTCGCTTTAAGACTTAATTAAAGCAGCGCAAATCGAAATAACCGATCCAGCCTCTCAAAAGTACCTATTTTGTCAAAAAAAAAAAAAAAAAACAGAACTTTTTTTAATAATATATTAAACGGGTCTCACAGCGATTATTGATTAGGTAAAATCCGTATAATATATTACTATGTATGAGCATCGCGAGTTATAAAAAAATACTACAGGGTGACTTCTTTTATAAGACAATGCCTATTGTACTAATAGCATCTTTAATTTATGTACAATTCCTACAGTACCTTCATGCTCAGCTCGTTGTGGATATTCAGCAACCTCTGCTTCACACCTAACTCGAGAACCTGAAACAAACAATTACGTCTTATTAGATTTTGCCCGCGATATCGTCCGCATGGAATGAGTAATTTCCCGGACGAAAAGTGTACACGCGCGTACATATAACTACGATGGAATCAGTCGTGTAGCTGATGTCCTTACGGCCAGGGGCGTCATAAGGAGGGCTCTCAATAAAATGTGTGTGTTACCAACTACCAGACAACCAGCCCAGACAAGATCAAGCGACTACACCACCAGTTTTCTAAGTCAAGGCTATTAAAGATATTGAAAGCTGTGCTTTCAACGCCCCCGATGATGTACACGCGCCTACATATAACTACGTCCACTGACAGCCAAGACGGCTTGAAAACTGTTTATGTTTAGCCTTTTTGCTCGACATACGACCCGCACACCCCCACGCATTTGAGACGATGCATTTTAGAGACGCGCCCCCCGTGAGTTGGCGTGAAAGAGAAGAGGCCTATGCCCAACAGTGGGCTCCGTTTACGAGCTAATTAAATAGACAATCTGTTGCATCGACAAGTGGACTGTAGATTTTAGGGGAAAATGAATTACAATTCGATGACTCGGGTTGCACAAATCCGACAACAAAGCAAGGGAGTACGACTCACCTTTCCTCTGCAACAGCCGGCTTCTCACGTAGAATCGCAACTCCTGAACTGGTGAAGGCGTACGACGTCTTCCGAGACCCTGGCCAGGGTTGATAGGTTCTAGAGGGAAACTCTGTAACGCACGGCGTATACCGCGACTGTCGCACCGAGCTCTCGACAGATAACTGTTAGATTCAAAATCTTGAATACTTGTTCCGCTTGTGGCGCTAGTGTCGCTGCGCCTAATGTTCTTCTACCACCATCGCGGGTAATATCGCAAGAGGGCGGTAGTTCCGACTGAGCGTCGGTTAAATGGTCGCATCACATGATTTGATGTAGGAAATGTCCAACCACGAATACGGAACACACCCCCTACCGAAACCAGTGTGATGGTTTCTATTAAAAGGAAAACAAAAATCATAAAAATATTTAGTTCTATTTTTATGGGAAAGGCTGCTAATGGCCCTTAAAAAAAATTAAAATAGGAAAGTAATTAACCTAACTTAGAATGAATATTTATTTAATTTTAAATTAAAACTGGATATTTAAAGCAGGCTAATTAATGTATGGTAAAGGACAAAGTTTATTGACAGGTCTTTGTAATACACTTTTTTCTGTGCGTAGTGTTACACAGCGGACAAAACCGTCTGGACCTGGATGTACTTTTTCTACTTTTCCTAAAGGCCATTTACAAGTGGGGACATTATCAGTCTTTATGAGAACAATATCACCAATATTTATATTGGAAGAAGAAGTAAACCATTTTGCTCTTTGCTGTAACGTGTTTAAATATTCACTACTCCAACGTTTCCAAAACTGTTGCGAACACTTTTGTATGTACTGCCAACGTGACAGTCTGTTAGTGTTTATATCGTGAACATCATATTCAGCCAAAGCAGTTAAACTTCGACCAATTAAAAAATGTCCGGCCGTCAAAACATTAAAATCGTTAGGGTTGTCGCTAGCTGGCAGTGGGCACAGCGGTCGCGAATTAAGGATTGCCTCTGCCTTACAAAAAATGGTAGAAAGTTCCTCAAACGTTAAGGATTTTTCACCTACACTTCGTACTAAGTGATACTTAGCTGCCTTGATGCCAGCTTCCCATAGTCCACCCATATGGGGAGCACTAGGGACATTAAACTTCCAAACTAGCTGTCGTTTAGCGCAGCCATCCGAAATGTCACCTTGACAATCTCGCAAGAACCTTTGTACTTCTGTGATATGCTTACTCGCGGCGACAAAATTAGTACCACAGTCTGAATATAACGCAGAACACATGCCCCTACGCGCTACGAACCGGTCAAAGCACGCGAGAAAACAATCCGCGGAAAGCGAAGACAACACTTCTAAATGCACCGCTTTTGTTGAAAAACATACGAACAGCGCTAAGTACGCTTTCGAAACTTTAGCATTACGGCGTAAACTTTCTTTTATAAAGAAGGGACCACCGAGGTCCACTCCGACGTGATCAAATACTTTATTAGGCATCAAACGAGTGGCTGGCAGAGGAGCCATCTCCGGCTGAGATAATAAAGTCGGTTTGTTTTTAAAGCAAATGAGACATTTAGATAATACGGATCTAATGACGCTACGAGCGGACGGGATCCAATAATTTTCATTTATGATACTTTGTAAGGTACGCGGCCCTACATGTAAGTATTTTTCATGTAAATATTTAATTAAAAGTCTCGTAAAAGGACTATTCTTAGGAAGCAAACGCGGGTGTTTAGAGTTATAAGGAAGCTCCGAGTGGCCGATACGACCCCCTACCCTGAGAAAGCCGTCAGCATCAAGAAACGGAGACAATTTGCGCAAAGAAGGCACGAACTTTTTATTTTTAAGTAATTTAATTTCAGTTTCGAAATAGGCAGTTTGAACTAACTTTATTAAAGCATTTAAGGTCCGATTTAACTCAAGAGTAGTTAGTCTCACTGATTTAAATTTAAAATTACTTTTTTCACGAGCTAATTTTAAAATCCAAGTAAAAGTTCTTTGCATTTTAGAAAACGATGAGAATTTATTAAATATTCTTTCGCAAAGTTCCTGTTTAGTTTCCCCCGGTAAGCTATTATCTTGTAATAACAAGTTAACAGAAATTTTTAATTCCGGTAATTGAACGTCACTTTTATGAATAAAGACCGATATTGGCCAAGCGTTGTAGTCTTGATACATCCAATCGGCGCCCATCAACCACTGTTTACTACAGCTGACAAGTTGCGCTGGAGACGCTCCGCGAGAACCGATGTCAGCTAAGTTGTGCTCACTAGAAACGTGTCGCCAACAGTGAGGGGGTAAGATTTCAATTATTTGAGTCACACGGTGACTAACATAAGTTTTTAATTTATAAGGTTCGGTTTGGAGCCACGACAATACGATTGTCGAGTCCGACAAAGTTGTGATTTTAGTGATCTTAACTCTAGTGAAAGAATCACAAACAGATTTAATTAATTTACTAAGTAAGACAGCACCCATCAATTCCAATCGTGGGATTGTGATTTGTTTTATTGGCGCAACCTTAGATTTTGCAGTTACTAAACGCACTTTTACGTTATTTCTATTATCGCGACTGATAACATAAACACAGGCTGCGTAGCCGCGTAAAGAAGCGTCACTAAAGCCTACCAACTCACACTGCGTTTCTCCCGCGAGCAACATGTGGCGTTCAATACGAAGTTCGGCCAACAATGGAAGTTCCGAGATAAAATTTTGCCATCTATCTTTTAAATCGTCCGGCAACCGTTCATCCCAACCGATCCCTAATTTCCATAGCTCCTGCATGAGGGTCTTAGCTTCAAACGTGCATGGCGCGACAAAGCCCACGGGGTCATATATCGACGCGAGTAGTTTAAGTACCGAGCGCTTCGTGGAATCAGCATCGGCCATATTTATTACGAAACAAAAACTATCATTTGTCGGAAACCATTTCAATCCCAGAACCTTTAGGGTTCGATCTTTTTCATCACCAGAAAAACTTATAGAGCCTTCCCTATTCTCGATTGGAACGCGCTTAAGGAGATCCTCACTATTACTCATCCACTTTTTTAATGTTAACTTTGCGCTTTCAAAAATACCTATAAGCTGATCCTGTACTTCACAAGCCTCCTCGAAGGTAGAACATGAATAGATTCCATCATCCATGTACACCCCTTCTCGGAGTACCTGGGCGGCGAGTGGGAAACGTTCTCCCTCGTCAATTGCCAACTGAAGTAAAGTTCGAATAGCTAAAAACGGTGAGCAACTAAGACCGTAAGTTACGGTGTTCAATTCGTACAATTTAATAGGTTCGTTAGGTGATTCTCTAAATAAAATGTGCTGATAGCCCCTGTCACTTTTTCGTAACGAAATTGCGCGGTACATTTTACAAACGTCAGTTACTAGGCAAAACTCGAAAAGTCTAAAATTTAAAATTATCGCTGCTATATCGCGGTACAAACTCGGCCCTACTAGAAGTATATCATTCAAAGAAACGTTATTACTACTTTTCGCCGATCCGTCGAACACAACACGCAACGGAGTCGATGTGCTACTAGGCCGCAAAATACTATGATGTGGAATAATATACTTGCTAGGTTTATCACCTTTATAAAGCTCCATATGTCCGAGATTCTCATATTCGCGCATGAACTCGATGTATTTTTTCTGTAATTCCGGAGTGCGCGCGAGTTTGCGCTCAGTGTATAATAACCTACGTTCGGCTATCGCACGCGTCTCACCGAGCGGCGGGTGGCCAGGTGCGAACGGTAACGGCACGACATACCGCCCGTTCGATTCCCGGGTGTGTTCTTTCGCGAATATTTCTTCGGCTAATTTGTCCATAGGACTGACTAGAGGTGTGCACGGCACTTCCTCAATTTTCCAAAATGAACGTAACGTTTCATCTAACGACTGTTCTTCTTCGTAAGAAATAGATAAATGTAAATTTTGCGAAATATTATTTTCACGCGGGTATAATTTACCGCTTATAACGAACCCAAACACGGTTTCGATTACACTTGGAATGCTATCATTAATTATTAACGGTTTATCTTTAATGAGAAAAGGCACAATGTCATTTCCTAACAAAATATCAATTCGAGACCGGGTATAAAATAATGGATCCGCTAATTGAAACGATCGATATTTGTTAATTACGCTATCTGAAAATATAACATTTGGCATATCAGCTGATACCTTGGACACGATAACCAAATTAACGTCGAACGTCGGACCGTCAAAATCTCTCGGTTTTATCGTGCACGTAACCATGCCCTGATTTTTAATAAATCCACCGCCTAAGCCGTTAATAGTAAACGGACACTTCCTACGAGGTAAGCGTAATCTTTGAGCGCATTCGGTAGTTATAAATGAGCTCTGAGCTCCGGAATCAATAACCGCACGGCAGTCTTGATACCGTTCATCAATATCGCGAATATGCGTTATGGTAGTACCTAAAACTACACCATAATCCCGATTATCGATCGCTGTTTCGAGCGATTCCTGTATCGAATCACTCACGGAGTGAGACGAGACTAGCGCCTGGTGCGCGTGAGAAAGAGACGGCAGCGCGGACGAACAACTATTCGTAGCTACGGCTGGCACGGCCACCGATGCAAGTGTACGCCCCGAATCTTTATGTAAAAGATAATGATGTTGCAATAAACAAACACCGCAAGAAATTGTACTTTTACAGTCATTACATTTATGATCTGGTTTAAGACAATTTGTGCATAGATTTAACGAATGAACACGGTCCCTTCGTTGATCGACTGACAATTTACGAAATTGATCACATCGATAAATCATATGATTTTGTTTACAATGCGCACAAACTAAGTTAAAGTTCGCGTTGCGATTATTATTGTTGTTATTCTGCGCTCGCGTCGTCGTAGCTAACACAGATTTGAAAGAAGACGGTTTTTGAAAGTTGCTTTTGTGGGTAGTCTGATTAAAAGTTTTAACCGATGTTGGCGCAACAATAGAAGACGGGTTATTAAATGTACTATGTTCTAACACTTTAATCTGTTTATTAACGAAATTTATGAGTTCGGTAAAAGTAGGTATTGTTTGTTGGTCTCGACCTTCTTCAAATGATTTTCTAGTGTGAGGGTCAAGCCGTCGCAATGCTAAATGACAAAAAAGAAAATCGTCTAAGTTCGATATATTTAACGCTTGAATAGCTTTTAGCGAGTGATCGAATGTTTCTATGAATGATGCCAAGTTTAGAACAGTGTCTTTAGTAAGCGGCGGAAAGTTTAACATTCTATCAAGGTACCTACTTGCGAGTGTTCTATTGTCGTGATATTTATCTATCAGACTTTGCCAGACTAACGAATAATTAGCAGCCGTTATAGGTAACTTTTTCGCAATATTCAATGCCGAACCCTTTAAACAAGAAAGTAAATAATGAAATTTATCAATATTAGAAAAATTCCTATTATGAACTAACGATAAAAAAGTGTCATAAAACGTTATCCAATCTTCTATTTTACCATCGAATTCAAATAATGACAATTTAGGTAAGGCAGGGCTAACTAACTCCTGTTTTTCAACCGATTGGGAGTTATTCGAGTGCTTTTTTGCAACTAATTGACATTTAGTACACATTTCATCAAATGCTTCGAGTTCCCTCAACGACATTTTCTTTGCTGGATTTATTTGACTTTCAATTTCAAACAAATCAAAAATGACCGTTTCAAATTTCGTACGAACATTTTCTAATTCGGAGATTTGTAATAAAAATGAAGGCAATCGGTCTAAATGTTGATCAACCGTTCTGGAAACATCGAATAACTTTTGTAATTTAGTAAACAAGTACTCCTTTTTACAAGTTAAAGTAGTACGTTTCACTTCTAACGTTTTATCTTCTAACGCCATTTTGAATTCCAAATTGCAAATTGGTTTTTTATAAAGAAAAATTAAAGAAATAAAGAAATAATTAGGAACACTAATTCTTTAATCCGGCTCGAAGGACCAGAAATGTTGCATCGACAAGTGGACTGTAGATTTTAGGGGAAAATGAATTACAATTCGATGACTCGGGTTGCACAAATCCGACAACAAAGCGTACGACGTCTTCCGAGACCCTGGCCAGGGTTGATAGGTTCTAGAGGGAAACTCTGTAACGCACGGCGTATACCGCGACTGTCGCACCGAGCTCTCGACAGATAACTGTTAGATTCAAAATCTTGAATACTTGTTCCGCTTGTGGCGCTAGTGTCGCTGCGCCTAATGTTCTTCTACCACCATCGCGGGTAATATCGCAAGAGGGCGGTAGTTCCGACTGAGCGTCGGTTAAATGGTCGCATCACATGATTTGATGTAGGAAATGTCCAACCACGAATACGGAACACAATCCGTGTACTCACATTTCTAAGTTCGTCGCCTGCATCACTTCTGTAAGTTTCAATGGCCGCTTTCTCGGCGTCCGAAGTCGCGTCGTTGGGAAGGTTTTCCCATATCTAGAACAGAGGCAGTCATCAATTCAGATTGTATATTTTAGTCACGGCTTTTTATACTGAAGAAATCTCTCCTGCAAATCCTCCTAGAACACATACGGCGACTTTACAATAGAATAAAAGGGTTTTAATTATAATACGCTAATATTTTTGTGATAAGACAAAACAAAAAAAGGATGACAGAATAAAATAATAAGGTCTAATAAATTTCGATAATCAGCAATTTTTTTAAAGCATAAAATCCACACATCTTGATTATGTTTGACTACTTGACTGCCTCGTTGGTCTAGCGATATATCGTCCGATCACCATACCGATTCCCGCTTAGTACAGTTTCGACTTAGTACAGAGCCCCAACGACGTGTAAACTATAACTGCTGCTTATTGAATAAAGGTTTTATTATTATTAGCTGCTTTGTACAGAATGATGGTTCAGGCGGTTTTTGCTCACTAGACACCATGAACGTCAACACCACACAACAACCGTCACGAACGCCGTCCAAACGAGCACTGGCGAGCAAACCAACGGCCGATGGATCACCGCGAGCGTTATAGTCCGCATAAATCTTTTTGGCGGTAACGTGAACATAGTCACAGATCGTTTGCACATCGCTTACTGTCTTTACAGTGTATGTGTCGTAGCCATATCGTAGATTGTGCCATATCATGATGTGGTTAGCCATATCACGAAATGTGTCCTTTTCATGAAAAGGCCAAGTCAAACTGGCCGTATCATGAAATGGCTTAGCCAGATCAATGAGCGACCGACGTTTGACGATTTGAATAGCGAAATGCATGACTATTTCATGATGCGGCCAAACGTTAGCGGCCATATCGTAAAATACTTCCATTATCCACCATTAGAGGCGCTGATGTTAGTTTGTTGTATATTTCTACCATGGAGGCGACAGAAAATATTTCTAGTGACGGCAATATTCCCGTAAATACTGTGCAAAATGAGGAAAGTAGGGCAGTAATCTCATTTTGTTGTAATCATTGTACCGCATTGTATTTTACGAGTGATAAAATATAAACCCAAAACACTAAATACGTTAGGCATCTTCAATCTATTTTTCAGCTCAATGCAGTAAATATGTCAAACTTAAATCAGGTTGGTACATGGAAAAGTTATAGGTACCCTACATTATGATATGGCAAAACGTAGATTGCCATATCGTCAAACGTTGATGTTTAAACGATACGGCCAGTTTGACTTGGCCTTTTCATGAAAAGGACACATTTCGAGATATGGCTAACCACATCATGATATGGCACAATCTACGATATGGCTACGACATATGCATGAGTAATTGATTACTTTAGTAATTGACTAATAGTAATTTACTACGCATCACACTACGTCAATTACTCTCACATACACTGTAAACACAGTAAGCGATGTGCAAACGACCTGTGACTATGTTCACGTTACCGCCAAAAAGGTTTGAGCGGTCTATATATATTATGTAATGCTCGTAGTGCCGTCCACACACACGATTCGCGTTGCATTACTCTTTCGATTACATGTCACGTTACACGCGTCTGGAGCCGGCTTAACGCAAAACAAGTCATCCAAGTATCCTGTGCATTCTATTTTTTAACAATTTTTTTTTTTCTACAAGTAACTACATATATTCTGAATCAGGTCAAGGTGTAATAGATCCTACAATAAATTGAACCTTATCGCCTTGAAATAAAGTACAAAACCAATGAAAAAATCTTACTACCCACGCCTGATTGAGGGTTAAGAAAATACTAAAAATAAACAGATTTTAATATTAATACGACCTGGTCGACCGGGTCGAAATAAGACCATGATAACCAGGCAAGGGCGTTACAAACATGAAAATACACCCAGACTGAGGCCACTTGTACAAATGTACGGCGGCCCTCAGTGGGAATCGAACCCATGACCTCCGGTTTGGTAGCTAAGCGCCTTAACGGCTAGACCAAGAGAAAGTCAAATAACATACTCGTAATTATGCTATAGTAGCCGATGTGGATCGACACCTAGTGGACGCACCTGCTAACGTTGGTTTAGCTGTATGTATTTAATATTTATTTTGTTTACATGAGCAGCCTATATACGTCCCACGGTAGAGCACAGGCCTTAACTCAGGAGAGAGTATGGGCTGAATCACTACGCGTGCCCACCGCGGATTGGCGATTTCAAGCGCTGAGGTATGTGAATAGCTCAGACACTCAGGTTTCCTCATGATGTTTTCCTGCACCGTTAGCGAGTGGTATTGCTACTATAACTTCACAAATGTACATAACTTAGAAAACAAAGTCGTAGGTACATGCCCGCACTCGGTATCGAACCTGGGTCTCTCGTTTCCGAGTCCAATTTTCTACCCAATAGGCTAACACCGCTTTTCTTATTTATTGTTTGCTATTTACTAAAATAATAGTAAGGTCGTGTAAAATCAGCAAGTGCAGTCGAGAGTGCATCCACCCTCATTGTACGTACCTTTATCATGATCAGTTCCAATTCCTCAGCCATAGCCTGCGAGTACTCTGGCGTGAGCTTTCTCAGCGGTTTCGGCTCTTCTTTCTTCGCTCTCGCTGGCTTCGCCGAAGCTGGAAGTAAAAGTACCTTTTTTGTACATCATTATTCGATTTTCGGTTCGTTTTTGAAGTGAAAACTTCTTTAGGCGTACTTTGTCTGAACAGTGATCGAAACTGCACCGTCACGCTCGGGCCGCTGCGGCTGAACCGGGTATACTCGGCTCTAGTCGGTCGGTGACCCTTTTCTTACTCCTATCGTGTGGTCTTAAGCACACACTCTGTTTCTTAATTTACTGGCTGATTTTGCTCCAATTCGGCATCAAAGGTATTTGGGATCATAAAATTCAACTACGTTATCAGCTGATCGAAATTTCAAAATGGCGGCGCCAATATGGCCGTCCGAAAATTTCGCCGTCAGAAATATGTGCGTAATTTCCATTTTAAGTAGGTACAGTAAAGGGTTATCTATAGACATAGTAACGTTATTTGCAGAGGTATGTTAAAGGCTGCTCTTAGGTGAAGTATGCGGTCTCGCTCGCACAATTTAATTTCTTTTTAATAGTCAACTTTTGATGTGGTCTGACTGTTTGATGCATAATTAAATTACGGACATCTTAAACACATTTTTGTTTCCCTATACGTTGTTTTTAATAAAGAAAAATAGTTTCCAAAATTATTAATTATGCAATCAAAAACTTAGTACGGAATAGAAAAACAGCCTTGAATATCCACAATTTAATTATCCATTAAACCCTCAGACCACATTCATCAAAGGTATACTCTTTTAGTACAGTCACAAAAAAAATGTGCGAGCGAGACAGAATGCTCCATGTAAGAACAGCCTTAAGTAGCACAGAGCTTACATTCGATAGAAGGAAGGTTTCATGTGTTTTACCTTTTTCCATTGCATTTGCATCAACATTGGCTTCTGATTTAGTAGGAGTACTTTGGGCTAATGGGGTAGATTTTACCGCAGTCTTAGTTACCGGGGTAACTTTTTCTGTACTTTTCGCAGACGGGGTAATCTCATCTGTAGATTTAGCAGCAACTGGGGTAACATTGTCTGCTGTTTTGGCAGCGACTGGAGTAACATTTCCTGCAGTTTTAGCAGCGACTGGAGGATCCTTCTTTGCGGTTTTAGTGTCCGGGGTAACTGTATCTGCGATTTTAGTAGCTGGAGTAACTTTTTGAGCAGTTTTAGCTACAGGGGTAACTTTGTCTGCAGTTTTAGCTACTGGGATAACTTTTTCTGCAGGAGTTTTTGCAGCTGGGGTAACTTTAGTTGTAGTAACTTCTTTATTGTTAACAGTAGGTTGTGGAGTTTTTACTACAGCAGTTACTTTTTCTGACGGACTGCTATTGATTTGAGTCACAGATTTCACAGATATAGTCTTCGCAGGAGGCGTAGCTTTAACAGCTTTCGCATTTGAACTTTCAGTAGCTTTAGTTTGAGCGGTTTTAACAGGTGTAGGTTTGCCTTTCGCAGCAATATTGACAGGCGCTGGGGCCTTCTTGACAGCAGGAACCGCTTTGACAGGAGCTTTTTTCACTGGCGAAGGTTGAACAGTCGGTTTTTCGGGCGCGGTGCCGTATCTGACAGGTGGCGCGGAGATAGTAGCAGGATTGGGATTGACTTCCTTCTGCTTCAAAGACGAGTCTTGTCCGGCATCTGCAACAAAAGAGGATACCTGTTCAAGGGTCTTAATGAATAGGTAAGAAATATAACTTAACCATTATTTTTACTATGCTTATTAGTGAAATACTGAGCCTTTATGTCTATTGTAGACGCATAATGTCAATACTAGAAATAAACACAAATTATCATTTCCACGATTTAGACTTGCAAAAGTTAATAGGTACATCCTTTATGGGGCACTGTATAAGGTTCTACAGCAAGATTCCTCAAGATATATTAGAGTTACTTAATATATCTTGAGGAATCCTTTAAAAAATGTGTTAAGCACACTTTGTGCAAAAAAAAAGGCTTACTATAACATCAAGTATTATTAAGAAGACAAAGACGTTTGTCATTAAACAGTAGATTAATATCAATTACAGGACGATTGTGACTAGTGTTCAACACAGTCGTGACTAATATTTTAAGTTTTAAACTGTCCAATTAAGTTAAAACGTGTTTTGAAAAGAATAAATATGGAGTTTCTTTGTTAGCTTCTTCTCCACATAATCTATTAATTGTGAGACTAACAACTTTGATGTTCATTAAGTAAACATTCTGTTTTTATAACGAATAAAAATATTTGAATTGAATTGAATTGAACAGACAGTTATAACTCACACAGGATCCAGTAGTAATTTTTACTCAAACAATACCCAAATTATTGATAAGTTACCGGAGAAACTGCAACGCCTGGTCTGGCATGTGCTCGACGAAAGCGATGTACACGCCAAGCTGTAATGTTGCCTAAAGTTTGAGGGAAAAAGTAGATCAATACCCTTACATGAAGGATTATAGATCCAATTCACTTCGAAAGATACAACGCCGAAACATGCATGTGGTTTAACTTTTTCTTTATGCGTTTTCTGCCGCCCATGACTGTTACTTCTGAACAAAAGACTAGCAACAAAAAACTCTACTGTAACAGGAAAATCAGACCAAAATTTTATCGCAGACTAGAACTACACTGGCGCAATTTGCACCTAGCCAATGCTTGTTGCTTTAACCCTCAACTTAGTTACCTGAAATCTCCAAAAGTTTTTCCAAACTACAAACTCTAGTTGCCGACCCCAATGCACAAGAGTGACATGTGCTGAACAATCTGCAATCTGCTAACAATGTAAACTCACATCGGCTACGCAAGGATACTAATGTTGACCGCGGAAATCTGAAGAAATACAGTCAAAATATCGCGATTAAGAGCTCGGAGCGATTTACGCTTCGAGGGTCAATGTAAGGCCAACACCTGAAGTGATCTAATATATAAAAATCTTTTATCGAACTGCTTAGAAACGGCTTCACCGATTGTTTTGATTTTTTTTTTGTGTATTTGGGTCTAAGAATAGATCGTAGGCTAATTAATATGACAAAACAACGATGGCCGAGTCAGCTGGTAAAATACTCGTAATTATATTCTTCCTACGCTGTCGAAGTGTACGAGCCAAGCATCGAACGGCTACCTGCATTGTTGAGACTGAGTCCTTTCGGCACTGTCCGCTCCTTGATGAAGACTCCCAGTGGATCTTAAACTTCGGAAAAGCACGATAGAAGAGAAGTATGTAACTCATACCTCCGTCTCCACAAAGTTCGCTGGTAATGCTTACGGTAATGTGACCGTATAAATAGATGATAGAAATGAAAGCTTGTCTAAAAGTACGAATTGATCTTTCAAAATATATAGATAGATATGACAGAAAACATTACTTCGATCATCAAGTAATGATCCTCTTGGATTAGTTAAACCAAATAAATAGTACGTTCGTCGCGGCATACCTACAATGTATTCAAATCGGAGATTTTGCGCAGTTTCAAATATTCTAGTTCCATCCAGTCCCTGTCACGGGAAAAATATACCGACCGTTGTTACTTCTTCCAGAAATTCTGCCGGGAAAATGTCACGAGGTTGCATCGGAACACTATGATACGATTGCAATTTACCTAACCAGGTTTCTCGTGTTAGCACAGCAACCAAGCAGTGTATGCGTAGTTGATTTGAGTAGCTTGAGGCTAGTGACTACCGGCTCAAGCCAATACCCTCAAACAATAAATAAAATAGAAATTCATCAGCACCAACTCACACTAGGTGAACCAGAAATTATTGTATTTTGGAAGTTGCATCGGCCGATACGCTTTGAAGAAGACCAGTCCCTGGGGAATCTTCTGGAGAAAGTGGGAAACGAAAGTCATACTGAAATGAAAAGAGATCTACCACACGACACAATAATTTCTTCCAATTCGCGCACACAAACCTGGGGCGCTGCTATGCAACTGTACTATATGAGCTCGCCCCATAAACTAATCCGAAACGACAAATACCTACATATTTTGACACTTCGGAAACGTGAAAATGCATAAACCAATACAATGGACAATAAAGTAATAGAAGGTCAGGAAAGAATGCTAAGCAATATAGAAAAAAACACACAGAGCAATTCGTAAAAATGTACGTTTGCTTGCGGAAATAGAACCTACGACTTCTATGTTGGTAGAAAGCTACCAACGGGGCAGCCAACTTACCAGATGCCCCAGTCTCTTTCTGGATGAAAAATGCTTAAAAATTGCGAGCAAATGGAAGAAAAACACCGAACGCCCATCTCTGCCTTAGACAAAGGATTTTTCACTTGTTGGGTACAGGATGCAACTCAGACACGTTTCCCTTCACCGTTAACACTGTTGGAGACTGAGGAACCACTGGTATATCTAGACTAACACCGCTTCACCAACGCCCGTTTGTCCTTGACATTTCCCTATCTCAGTTTTAGATTACGTCTCACAAATAACCTGAAAGAAACAAATTTAGAAACTTACCAGATACTTATTTCTGATGCCAATCTTCAGAGTTTCATGATTTCCAGTGTTTGCGGCTTCTTGTGTTAGCAGCAAAACAGGCTTCAGTCGGCAATGATGTTCGTAAGCCCCTTTTAACGAGGAATGGATTATCTCGACTGCTTTTCTGAAAATCTGCAATGTCTGGAAAATACTTAAAACCAATTATTGAGAAAAGTCGTCAAAGCAAAGATTCATAATGCAAAATGATGGCGTATTTACGCCGTGGGTTTAGTTAATGGGCTGATGATATGATGATGATATTTTTCATACTCTGTAGAGAATACCTACCTGTAGCCAAGAGCATGTAGAGGAAGTATTTGCTATAAAAATGTATCCGGCCTTTGATCATATAACAATATCTTACCCGTTGTTATGTAGTCTTGTAACCGGAATTGGAGTTTGTGGATGCTAAACACTGAAATTTTAGTGATCTTTTGCTGCTGAAGGCGAGATTTCACTTTTCACTTTACCACTTTTCAAGGTAAATGAAATATGTGACTGACTGTCTGACGTCTCGAGCGAAATGGATGCATAATTTCCGAAAAAGTTGAAGATCCATTTCATGCAGAAACCTGGAGAAAAGAGCCATTTACTGTTAATCCTATACCTACTCACCAAAATAACGTGTTCTTCTTGTGAGCGTCTTTTCGTCCATTCTTTAACAGTTCATAGAGGATTATTTAATTAGCGGCGCTTGTACAAAGTTTTGGAATCAAAAACAAAACTACACACGGAAATAAAAGAAGCATTAAATCCGATTTACTTTAATAGAGCAATCAAACGAAACAATATAAGGTATGTCACATAACTAAATACGGTCCTTTTACCGGTTACTAACCTAATATTCCTAACAAACATAATGGCTGAAGCAAGTTCTCAGCCCTGATTAAGAAATACGAAATGTATTTAGGAACAACAAAAAATCCGAGTTATTGTCGTGCATTTTATCCTTCGCAAAAAATTACACTTATCCAATTCTCGAAGCACATCTTCGATTAGGCATGGAAGCGTCGCCAACTAATTTTGTTGGCTTCGCACTTTATATCGATGCTTCAACAAGACGACATAAAGATAAGACAGTAAGAGAACTATCACGCTTCAGTTCGAACACAAAGATTATTTTACTTTACTCGCTCAATTATAGTTGACCGAATAGATTCACTTAGTTCCCACGAGATGTATTATTAGTTATTAGGATAGATACGAGTCGCTTAGTCTAGCATGACCACGTCATCATCCTCATCACCGGAGGATAACTCCATATTAGCGACCTCGTGATTATCGTTCTTCTCGGATTTCAATCTCTTGATAAATTCCTTCACGTTGGTATAGCCGTGTTTGACCATCACCCTGTCATTCTGAAATTCAAGGCGGAAGTTCATCTTCATCAAAGTCTCAAACGACTCCAAATCCACTTCCATATACATTTTCCGGCGACCCCTTTCATCGTAGTACTTGTTCAACTTCCATTTATGGAAGTTTAGTCCCTTTGCACCCTTGTACTCAAACTTGAGTCTCTCAAATAGCTGTGGAGCGGGGGCGGTGGCGGGCAAGCTAACGTTTATCTTCAAGTATTGCGTTGTAGTCGCATCGTCACCAAGTACCACCACTTCATGCTTTTTCAGCTTGCCGATGTTAAGGCGGAGAAGCCAACGTTTGGAATCGTCATTCTCTGGGAGGATGCCGAAGTAGCCAGGCTGACAGAAGCCGTATTTCACGAAGTCCGTCTTGAGGTTCGTCGGGACCGATTGATGGTACTTGAATATTTTGTAAATGATCATGTTCTTAATTGCCTTGGCTTGATCCGCCGTGATTAGCTTGTTGCCTTTGAGGCAGATCTTCACGAGATTCGGGTCTTGAGGTAAGACCGGCATGGTACAGTTTTGGATGGCTTTGACGATCTCCACGGGATCTGTGAGGGTCTGCTCACGCAAGCCCGAGTCGTACGCGTCCTTATCGACGGCGACTGCCTTCAGAAACACGTTGACTTTCTGGAGTTCGTAGCTTAACATCATCTTAACCTTCTCCAAAGCCCTGGCGGAAGCCGGAGGCATATCGATGTAGAGCCTAGTCCCTTTGGAGTTGACGATCTTTTTGACCAACTTCCACTTGGAGATTTCGACGCCGGCCACGTGTCTGTTCTGTAACTCCAATTTTTTCAAGGGCTCGATGTGACAGGTGGAGTGTCCGGGCAGCCAAACGGCCGCCCTCTCGTACCACATCTGCTCTTTCGTGTACACCACGTAAGAGATTAGTCCGTGAAAATCGATTCGCAAGTCACAAAGCCAGTCCCTCGCTTTGGGGTCCTCTGTGTATACCTCGTATCTGTGAAGGCTTTGCATGCCTTTCAGCGTGAACTGTGGCGCCCAGCCGCCCACTGAGGTAGAAATGACTTCGAACATTTTCGACACCAAAAAGTCTTTCAATGCGTTCGACTCGTTTTTGGTTATCGGCTCGAAGTCATCCTTACAGAGGTATAGCGTGAACCCTTTGTCGTCGCGTTCCTCTGGAAGTTCGAACCTAGGATTCGACACGGGCGGTTTGACAAATTCCGGCGGTTGGTAGAGGCCGGAATTCGGCGGTAAGTGGTAGTAGGGTATGTCGAGAGGGATCTGAGGTGACGGCAGAGGATGCGGAACGGGGTACACTGTCAAAGGCGGAGGTATGTTGAGTTGAGGTGCCATGGAAAGAGACTGCGACATATTAGGCGCCGGGGCCATCTTCACCGTATTGAGGGGTGGCGTTGATTCCTTCGGCTGCCGCTGCATATCCCAGTCTGAAATGTTTTCAAAAAGAAATCGACACTAACTTGCAGCACAAGGCTATAATAATATGATGCCAAACAATCGTTTAATCGCACTGAATTTATTAACAGTTAAAGAGGGTTTATACTTACGCACTGGGCCGGCAGGAACATTATCTATAAGGAAACAAGAAGGAATTTTTGTTAACAGATAACTAACTGACTACTCCGTACAAACGTATCTAAATGCTATCAGATTCCCACAGCGAAATTTGTAATATCTGTAAAGGCTAGGCTAAATAGTATACCTTCTGCTATAAGTATTTAACCATATTACGCAATTACAATCATACTACGAGTAGGTAAGTCTTATAGTAGAAATTATCAAAAAGTATGTTAAATATGTGGCCAAACAACGATAATTAAGCTCAATCCAATCCATTCGCCTATATTCGTCTACCGTTGGACACAGGCTTCCCATAGAACACGCCGCCGCTTCTTTCTATTCTCGCCCTCATCCGGTCTATATCCTCAGCAATCTGCGTCAGTTCGGCAATCCACCGAGTAGGCAAATATACCACGGTTGTTAGTTTAAAAAACCGGCCAAGTGCAAGTCGGACTCGCGCAAGAAAACTTCCGTACCATTATCTATGCAACATTAGACAAAGATCGAATTTGAGAACAGCGCCTTCTATAGAAACCAACAAGAAGCGTTTAATGAAGCGGCGCTGTGAAGGTTACATAGATGGCCGCTAGATGGCGAGCGCTGTCTTTAGACAACGTTTGTTGTAAGGAAGCCCCCTTTAAATATTTATTTTATTCTGTTTTTAGTATTTGTTGTTATAGCGGCAACGGAAATACATCATCTGAGAAAATTTCCACTGCCTAACTATCACGGTTCATGAAATACAGCCTGGTGACAGACAGATGGACAGTGACAGTCTTAGTAATAGGGTCCCGTTTGGCACCCTTCGGGTACGGAACCCTAAAAAAAAGATGGATCTTACAATATCTACTAAAAGTTTTGTCAATAATACGGAACAAATACATACAAAAATTTTTTGTAAAATTACTATTTGCTTCTCGCTTACACAGTATAGGCGGCAATATATTGGTTTAATTTTTACTTATAGGTGCGGAAATCTCAGGTAGGTATAACTAACTGTTGGGTGTCGCTGCGTAATATGGGCAAATCTATTGCTAGACAGAGGACACTCATTCATAAATCTATCAGTTCAGGAAATAGGAAGGAATTGAGTCTTTAAAACTAAAGTCGTATCAAATGATCAAATATTTACCGGAATGTTTCAGGTCGTCGGTAGAAGTTCTGGCAAATTTCGCAGGTACCTCCGGTGCATCTGCAAAGCAAAATTAATATCAGTTTCATAACTATATCCAGACGTATCGTTATTGACATGGCCTCAGTCTGGGTGTATTTCCATGTTTGTGATGTCCTTGCCTGGTTACCATAGAACAGGGTATCCTAGTTTGGGACCAGGACAAGTGTTTGTGCTGTTTGGTAAGTGTTCTTATTATAATAAAGTACCTAAATCAGTGAGGCAAAAAAAGGATGCAATTCTTATTATAAAGATTTCAACTCGTTGCTTAATACGACGTATTGAAGATGTTTGTTATAAAGTCATCATGGATCATTGCATTTCCGATTTTATCGATATTTAATCGGTTAATCTACTGTCTAGCTAACAGCTCTTAACAGTAGACAAGAGACTATTAGCGTATGAGAAACCGGGGGAGAAACTCATAGTGTAGACACTGTCTATTCTATGAGTTTCATTGCATACACCCGTTTCCAAGTAATCTTAGGTAACCAGTACCAACATCCAAGAATCATAAATTTCCAGGGTACCTTAGATGGCTTTAAATTGGTGACGTTCGGTCACACTTCCAAAACTGACGGCGACCAAAGTAGCTTAAAATCCTAACCTTTCCTTTTCGCTAGCTGTATCAAACCGTTTCAAAAAAAAAAACCATTGAAATCGCACAGGGCCCAGATAGACAGTACAAAACGCCCCCTTACCTGTCGCTAGCCGTTTCCTCTCCCCTCTAACTTTCTCCACAATATCGGCAAACATGCGGTCTTCGTCCTCGGCCGAGTAGGTTAGCTCGTAGCGGCTCTGTATGTCGCAGGAGGGTCCGTACTTCTCGCCGAATTTCAGCAGAGTCTTCAGCAAGGTCATGGTCAGTTCTTCACAGACTCGCTTGAATAGCTCGTTACTCGGTCGGAAGTTCTGCTTGATAAGTATACGTCGGCGAATCTCTTCAACGGTTCGCTTGTACATCTCTTTTAGTTGCTCTTTAGACGTCGGTTTGGCGGGAACGTCGTGCTCTTCCACTGGTTTGGAGGGTGCGGGCTTTTCTGGATATTTTGAAGAAATGTTTCGATTCAGTTTCTTTGGTTGGTTGGATGGGAGTTGTGTTTGGATAGAGCATCGTTTGGGCGGCAGATTATTGTGTTGATAAAGACAAAAGGTGTCCCCCTTTCGAACCTAAAGGGGCGCTTACACTGGCCGTTTTTTGAGTACCCCGGCTACTTCTACCGGAGGTACTGGAGCTACTGGGGAAGTAATCTGGAGCAATTTGGAACTATTTGGGGCAATTTTTTCTCCACGCTGTAATGGTTCCTTGTAATAGGTATGCAATTTCTGACATACTTCAAATCTTTCGCGCGGAACTAATGTCGCATCCTCTGGAAAATCATTTTCCTACATTGAATAACATTGATTTTTTTCACGTTTTATGCTTTGTCTATCAGACATAATCACTACAATACAAATTAAAAAACTAGTAAAATGACAATAAACATAACGGATAACTGCACAAAAAAAAAATCGAAATCCTAGAACAAAAGTTGTTGTTAATGTCAAATCCAAATGGACGGTGCAATTTGAAAATAAAATTGCTACTAGTTGGTATAGCAGTAAAATGCTTCGTGATGTCACAAAATGCCCAGTATTTATCAATTTCAATTGCCCGTATAAGCGCTTTTTTAGACTCTTACGCACATACCTAAAGGCGTAATCTGAAGCATCGATAATTTTACTTTTTTGAGACTTTATTCTTTTTCACAAAGAAATCTTGGTAACGGGATAATCAAATGTGAAAGTGTAATTTTCAATTACATAGAAATTTTTCTAAGGTCCATCTTTTCAAAGATCTGATTGAGGCGGTCAATGAAGAGGGGCGAGATCTATGCAAAAAAATAACTTAGCGGACTGGCTGCTATATTAAATCGAGACCTTGAGAAGTAGCTCACCGAAACACTATCTAAAGAATGCTCTCCAAACAAAAACATCACACCAATCTTACCTTCCTTCTTCGGTCTGTACTGGCGCGGAAGACACGAGAGCACCTCACGGAACATGTCATCGCAATCAGCACTTGAGTACTTCTGGTCAAAACGCACCAACATTTCATGCGCCGACAGGTTCCTTTCGCCACATAACTTCTTCAGCTTCATACTAAGAGCAAGGCCCAGTTCGCTGCGTACCAATGGCTCGTGCAAATCATGCTTTTGACTAAACCGCTCTTGCAAAAGCTCCACTGCTTTATCATGTTGGACTTTGACGCTCATCGGCAGGAATAGAGAGATCCGCTTCTCGGGCTCCTTTCCCGGTACCTTTTCGTCAAAGCGGGATGATCTCGGGGCGTCTGGTTCGCGGTATTTTTCCTTGCGGTCTTCGAAGCTGCTGAAGCCTTCCCTGCGATGGTCCTCGCGTTGCTTATAGTCGTCATGTCGGCTGAACTCCTTGGGGCTCTTCCGGTAGCTGTCTTGTTTCCCGTAACCTCTTTCCTTCTCCCGCTTAGGGTAGTCGTCGTCGAGGCGAAACTCGTCAATGGGCGGTTCCGGCCTGCGGGGCGAGGGAGCAAAGTCTCTACGCCTGGGAGGGTCCCGTTCGAAGTCTTCTTTGCGGCTAAACTTGTCGTCCCTCGTCTTCCAGACGTCCGAAGTTCTGGGGCTATCCTCGAATCGCGAGCGTTCTTTTTTGCCCTCCGTCTCCCAAATTGGTGTCCTCTTTTCTTCTGGAAAGCTTCTGGTTGGAGCTTTCTCTTGGCCGGGCCAAGATGGTGGCGGTGGCGCGTCGTGAATGTTCGGGGATCTTCGTTTCTCAAGCGCCCAGGATCTTCGGGGAGAGCGGGGCGACGGGGAATGCTTTTTGAATCTGTCCTTTATTGGCGAGCGGTCGCGCCTATGAGGCGAACGGGACAGTCTATTCGGCTTAGGTTCCAACTGTGACTCGAATGGCCTTGCGAAATCTCTCCTGTCATCATCTGGCTTCTTGCTAGGAACGTATTTGTCCCTGTCTTGCCAAGAAGGGCCTTGTTGAGCCAGTATCGGGTACTGGACGTTTTCGTTGATGTTGGGGCGGTAACTGCCCGCGTATATAGCTTTCTTTGGAGCCTGGAAATTAAAATTACACTTTGCAAATTGTACACGTTCATGCACATGACAATAGAAAAAGTTTTAAAACTAGAAGGCTCAGAATTATTTAGTGTAGGTGGGAGTTCTAATACGACTTGTAAAGTCCTCTTAGTGTAAAATGAGAAATTGCTGAAAACTGGGTGTGATGAGTAACTTCTTAAATTTCAGGGCCTTTTTTGCATATGTACTCAAAAGAATACACGTTCACTCCCCTTAAACCAAAACTTTTAAGACAGCTTAGATGATTGCAAGTTCAGACGATGGTGAATCAAAAAACACTTTCTTTTGACCGTCGCTTGGAGGTATGTCGGAGTGCCTAGTATATCCTTTATTTTCTTTTTTACTTTCTTGCAAATTTTTGGGGCCGATGAAAAATATAGGTCTTTTCAGCTCAATGTGCACCCTACTATCGTACCTTTTATACACTTCGCTGATGGACGTCCGTGAGCCCTTCAATCATATCTTTCTTTATATGCCGTCTCCTACTAACGGAACACTGCTAGGTAGTAAGAACATAAAGAAATGTCATAAATTATTGTCTTTTCATTTTGAATTTTCATCTTGCATTTTGGCGTTTTTACCATAATTCATAGGTTGTTGGTCTTCAGTGTTGGTTGTTTTCATTAAATGATTATTATTTACAGTAGTTTATCTTTCGTTCTCTTCAAAATTATTCAGTGACGTTTGATTCTGATTTTGTGTCACTTTGTTATCCATTAACCTCTCTTGGTGTCGATGGAGCATCTTCGTTTAGATTATTACAATTAAAAACCAATTCTTTGATTTATACCACGGCATACCTTACTCTGGGCTACCTCATTCTACTTATTTTACTACTGTAATGTAATGACGTTATCCGGT
The DNA here is from genome assembly GCA_947308005.1 of Yponomeuta malinellus. Taxonomy (NCBI): domain Eukaryota; kingdom Metazoa; phylum Arthropoda; class Insecta; order Lepidoptera; family Yponomeutidae; genus Yponomeuta; species Yponomeuta malinellus. The sequence goes on along the minus strand of OX371020.1, from coordinate 4,871,905 downwards.
ACTTTTCCGCAAATAATGCCCAATCTCAACTTTGGATTCCCTATTATTCACTCGGAAACATAAATAAATTATAATCGTTTGCATTAGGATTGTGAACTCTCCAACAATAATTTTTATATTCAGGTTGGCTGCGAGTGGCTGCGTCCCTCGCCATCGAAAGTCAGTCCATTATAGGCACTATGATGTAGGTATGAATTTCGGTATTGTTCTTGGTGAAAGGTTTTTCCAATTAGCATCAGGAGCTTGCTGGTTGTTGCCCAAAGAACAGGCATAAGAAGTTTACTGACCCAGACCTACAGGTTCCAGCCATTCAGTATGAGGTTTCTTATAGTAGTTCAATGTAGTTTCCTGACAGAATTCTATGCACAGTATCATTGGGCTAGGTACCGCGTGTTAAGGTGTTTATATTTGTTTAAGTAAATACCGACGTCATCAGTTTTTCAATTCTACGTTCGTTTCCGTTCTACGTCAATTAATGATCTATAGTTTCTGCTATATACTGCTTTTTTTCCAGCTGCCTCGGATTTGGATGTCCATTTGACTATTTTTTAACTTTCAGTAATCTGAAACTTATTTCTACGTAGATATTTACATTCTGTTTGTTGAATGTCAATATACAGTGTAATTAAGCTGCCTTCGGTCGATTTTGCACTGGAGAAAAAGGCAGTTAAAACCTCCACTCTGACCATCTTTTCTCAAATAATATTAAACATCACCTTCGAATTAGGTGTAGGTCGTTTGCGTCGGCAATGTATCACAGATAAATTCTTTTGTACAGCCAAGGGTAGGGCGTTGTATATTGGGTTAGCCGGTTTTTGTGGGGATTATATTATATCAGGCACAAAAAGTACCTGAAACCGGCGTGCGTGCATGCAACAACTAATGAATGTTGATGAAGCGCCAGGATCGTCAGGCCTACCACTCCGGGATCCAGGCGTGAGTTTATGTAATGTATATCAGGAAAAGTTTGTATTTTATCTTTTTATCTATTCATTATGGTGATGTGATGACTGTACCTTCACCTTTCATCTTCCTATTTACGCCTATAATCCGGTTTGCTCTTAGGATTTTTTTATCAAAAGCGAGATAAGCTCGTTATGTTACGATTCCTGTATAGTGTTGTAGTGTGCAATAAATACAATATCCCTTTGACTTCTCAAACTGGCCTTCGTCAGATCTCAAGGCTGTTTCAGCTAACGTCTCACGCCTACATCGAACATCCAAGATATACTTGTTGAACTTTTTTCGCACCAAATACGCAAAATTTTTTCTCTTCAGAAATCGTAGTCTCAGGAGCGCGCTCCCATGCTCTCTATATATTTACTATGGTGTTACTAACTGATTGTATCTGTGCGGTCTCTACGAAGTTTATCGGGCAATATGTGCCTTAATGTTCATCATCATCAGCAGTCAATTTTTTTCCACTTATTGCCACAAGCCTTCCACAGGGCACGCCCCAAAGACCTTGCCGGCTTTGGGTGGATTTTGCTCGTAATCACATTTAGCCCGTGGCCTTAGAGTTATTGTTGCTACTCGTTCCATTAGATGAACATTTTCCCACAAGTTCCTTGGCCAAATTTGCCGCCAATTGGCCGCAGCGCCTCCTTGGAAAGAAAATTCTGACAATATCGTTGTTTGTTGATTTTGTGGATCCCCTCCTCTTCGGTAGTTAATTCACATCGTAGATAAGCTTTCGCATTCTTAACGTTTTTAGGCATCTTACTGCTTTTACATAAATCGTCAACGTATGTCATTAATTTAATTATATCCTTCCGTGTCAATACATCATCAGAATACTATTAATTTGTTATTTTTATCACTTTAATTACCTGTATATTTTTTGGTTCTAGAGAAAATCAGCATTCATTGCTTTCGAGTTATTTACTTTCCTAAGCTTTCATCATAATCACCAAGAACTGCGAAATAATACGTATATAGACATTCAGTAACAGACGCATCAAAGGTCGTGAGTAAGATTCGGGCAGGATCCTTGTTGAATAACAGGAATCTGTTAAACATTTGAAACGATTTAGGACAAGCTCAGATTTATGTTGTTTGGTAAAATATAGTACGATGTCAATAATACGTATATACTATACTGTATACAGGGCCATATAAGTCCTCGTTGGTAAAAAATAATGTTTCTGTTTGCATTATATGGTTTTTCTCCGTATTGTTGTTGGATTCATGGAATTCAAAATATTATTCGCAAGTGCACGCAATACTGAAAATTTAAAATCCGGTTCGTTGATTTATTATCAGCATTTCTCAGCCGTCTTTTCTGTTCGTCATCTTGCAATGCTATCCCGACGGAGGGACGTCTATCGTCGGAAGATGATCCATCATTGTAAATTTGCAATGCTATCCCGACGGAGGGACGTCTATCGTCGGAAGATGATCCATCATTGTAAATTTCTCTGTAGCCTATTCCAGCAAACCGAAGATTTCTAAACAAGATTTCTAAACAATTTTACTGTAAAACCATTCACTTAAATGTCACAACAAAATGTCACAGTAACAATAAATAAAATTTGTAACTTCGGTGGTTGTGTCCACAACAGATGATTTACACTGCATCCATTGGGCATGACTACACGAGAAGCTGTTCCGCCTTGGAATGGTGTAGATCCACCCAGCAATTACACCTTTCTCCCTTACGGCTTAGGAGTTGTGCAAAATAGTCAAAACTATGGTTAGTCAGATCATCTATCTTTACTCGTTTTTTTTTTCTGAACAAAAAAAGATTCTGAAGAAGAAGATATCTTTATTAATATTATAAGGAGGTAAAGTTTCTAAGTTTAGACGTAGGAGGTAATCTCCGAAACTACTCGACCGATTTAAAAGAATATTTCACGATTATTTAGAATGGACCTTCATCATCATCAGCCATTTGACGCCCACTGCTGGATATAGGCCTCCTGAGGGGTTTTGCCGTAATCGCCACGCTTGGCAGGCGGGTTGGCGATCGCAGTATGCGGTTGGAATCTCAGGAAGACGCTGCTGCCCGTCTCCTGGTAATTGATTTACTTAGTCGCCTTCTACGACATCCACGGACGGAAATGGAGGGTCGCTATTCTTAATTCGGCGCCACACGGAATGGACCTTCAGGGGGGCTATAAATAGCGGAATTCTACGCGGTCGTAAGTAGTTGTATAAAACCCTTGAAAATGATTTATCATCAAACTTTGCATCACTCTTCAATCCTGGGAGTTTCCAGTAATACTTTCTTGGAGGCTGTCTCTATTTAGTCGTTTTATGAACATGCAGAGACGCAGACTTATAACACAAGGTCAGACAAAGTTGTCTAATGTCTGTCTAGACCTCAGAACACAAAAAGAAGGAGAAGTGTTATAATGGCCCGTTTAATAGAAAACCGATGTCGCCACTTACTCACACAGCTACATTTTCCTCATAATCTCTATTTGATTACAACATAAACAACCGGCTCACGATTCGCTGTTAACACAAATGAAACAGCCAATGAGAAGAGCAGCACAACACTAGTGATGGGGACGAAAAAGTACATTATCGATTATACTTAAAAAAAATCGTACATCGTACAAAAAATTTTTTGTACATTATGTCGATTTTTTTCTTGTCATCTATACCGTCTATACCTAAATAGTAACTAATTATTTCTCTATGTCGCGTAGTCTGTAACTAATTTATTTCGTTTTAGTAATCCTTTGCAAAAGGCCGCCTTTATTTTTTAAGCCTGTAAGCTTTTATTTTTACAGGCTTTGCCTACCAATGTGTTAATTCCTAAATATGTCAGTTTTCTTCATACCTACCTATCGTATAATTCGTGAATTCCGTTTCATCGTAAATTCTAATCATACAAATATTCTAAATGACAAAGTTAAGAGACCATTTGCTGATAAACCTTAGGCTTGAATTATACAGAAACTGCGTAGGTATGTAAGGTTAAGGGACAGTGCAAGCATCTTGGCGCTTCAAAACGTTTTCATACCTACAAAATGTAGGTATGAAAACCTACATAGGCGACGAAACGACGTTGGCTGTGCCGCGCCGCTTAAATATAATTCAAAACATATCGCCTGCGTAATTTTTGTTTGAAGCGGCAAGATGCCTGCGCCTTGCCTTCACCTTACCCGCGTTTTTGTATAGCGCACACCTTAAAATATCTAGAACTACTTATTTTAACTCGTGAATTAATGAGCAGTGACTGATGTAGAGTTTGGATTAAAACTTTCATTGCCTTGGTGGGTGACGGTGTTAACTCTGATGGGTACATAAAAAAACATTCTTAATAATATCGCATAAATAATAATATTTTTATTAACTTGTGAAAAATACATTAAGTAGTAAGAACTCAAAGAAACTTGTGAAACATAAACTTAAAGAAACTTTCGAAACACATTTACATTAAAAAGATAACATCATCATCCGACTGAGATCCTGCAGAGAATATTTTACTGTCCCCTTAAAAGGTAAATATTTATTTAGAACTTGTCACTTGTTGACATGTTCAATGTTTTGCGTGATTTCTTTTTTCGAGGTTTTTCTTCAATCGACATAAATCTTCCAGTTTCTGGGCCTTCGGGAACACGTAGCTGTATCTAAAATACAAAAAGTATGCATTTGTAAAAAATCTAATATTATTTTCTTTATACAGGGCCATTTTTAAGTTAACAAAATTCCTAAAACATGTCAATTAAAGTAAGTCATTTACAACAACTTTGGTTTACGACTTTTGAAAACTCGATGTTATATTTTCAACTTTTTTCATAACTTTTTTCATATGATTTTTCGATTTTCTGTTCTGTGGCGGCGCTATATGACCGATAATGCCTGTAACCATAATTATGTGTTCAATCGAATGGACATTCCTCTATGTCTGACAATTATTTACAGGGGTCTTTGACATTCGCAGCATTTTTCGACAGAAAAAATATCCGTTACTTCCAAGGGGATCTAAAATAGTAAATAAATTATGAAAGTATTAAAAACATTACCTGGTCACCCGCTATTTCTTCAGGAACGCATGTTTCAACAGTAACAATATCCAAAACTTTCTAATACGGATCTAAAATAGTAAATAAATTATGAAATTATTGAAAACACTTAATTTACTTTATTTTAAATTAATCGAATTTCATTTATAAGATTAGGCTCATAAAAGATTGTAAGAATATTATTTAGTACCATAACCACATCACCTGACTTGTTTCTTTAGAAACACTTTCTTTTGCAGAGTTATGCGTCGTTGCCTCCATTGTCACCTGAAATAGAGAATCAGAATAAAGTAACAATCGAATATTCCACACCATGTAAAATATAATTATGCCGTGATTTTAGATATACTGGTACCTCAACATTTATGGAACTCCTTATTACTGGTATTTTCAAAGCAGGACCTGCCCACGTTAATATTTTTTCCCCTCTTTAGCATCTGGAAACATTTCTCCGTAAAATGGATGGAGCAACCGTTATTTGATTTGAAAGGAAGCCAGTTAGGCAATCTCCCTGTAGTTTCAATCCATTTATCGTTCCTATTAGGGTCTTAGGGAAACCTGAAATTAAATCTTTATTAAAAACTTCTTGAAATACGTGGTGAAAATCAAGCCTGTTTATATTACGACAAAATCTGCCACTAAAATAGAAGCTTCCTTAGCAACTGAAGTCCACGCGGACGGAGTCGCGGACAATAGCTACCTAGTCGTACAATATAATTGGTTCTAGTAATTTTGGAAGTCTGGACGAATGAGTGTAAATGCGACGAAAGTATCGATACTTAATCAGTCTGAAAAGAAAGCAACTACCCCATCACTATGACTCCCGCTGACACCTACTGGTGACATTGACAGTTCACGGCAAATACATGCGGCCGGACCACGAAACATCGCATAGAACAATAGTCAGTTTCGCGAGACGGTCCATTGCGGGCTTGCTTTTCCAAGTCACAAAACCTCCACGAAAATTCCACATAAAAACAGCAGTGGAGTAAACCCGACGATATAAATACGTCTCATTTATGTTCTTAGTACTGGAATGCATATTGCACAGGAATATTATTATAATTATGATTTTTCGTAGTTTAAAGATGTATATAGTGAGTAAAATAGGCTTACCGGTGAAAATACACTGCACTGTTATTTGAATAGTATGTATCACTGCGATTTCTGTAGGTAATCAGGCATTTTTCACATATGTTACGGCGATAGCGGGCGCGAGGCGATTGACGGCCATTTTTAAAAGTTTCGCCGAGGTTAGCCCAACCGGGCTAACGTTGGTCGACAGTGCCACGCCCATATGGCACTTCTCCTTCTTTTTATGTTCTGAGGTCTAGACAAACGGTTAGACCAATGATTAATTGATGCATCAACCTCAGTCAACTTCATTTAGTTTCTGGACTGTTTTTTTTCCCATACACATCTGTTCAATTCAATTTTGTAGTGTTGGCCTCCCTAAGGATTCTGCCAATGTCTGAGTTACTCAAGTCAGTTTTGACAACTAATATAAGGAACGTAAGATCACCACTACGGATGAGTCTTTTCATACTTTGACCGTTGAAAATTCACTACAATCCAAAATAATACTAATTCCTACAGTGCAAGACTCATTTCTCATTTTTTTAACTGTCTTAATTATTAAAAATCTGACTAACAACAGTCTCGACTCGCGTGCGCGATCAGTCGGCCTAATCTTCTCCACAAGGTCAATAGGTGCAAGAATCCCCTGCGCCCCGGAATACGGTGGCACCTACCTGCGGCGGCGGCTCGTAGGCGGGACGCACTTGCTTGACGCGCAACTCTGACACGTAGGGCTCCGGTGACTTGTCGAAGGCGCGCGAGGGCGAGTACCTGATGGGAGTAGAATGAAAGATGTAATAAAAAAAACTTATTTATTTATTTTATTTTACTTTAAAAGAATAATCCGGCAAGAGGTGGCAAATGACCGAAAATCTTAGTCGGAAAGGGGAAGGGCTTTGCCCTGCTGTGGGACACCCATGTTATGGAGGCTACATAGAAAAGGACCAAAAAAAAAACGACTGCTAAAGTACCTGTTTAAATTTCAACCTCATCAAGCGTCTTTTCAGCAGAAGGCTTTTTTATCTTTTTATTTTATGCTTTTAACCAACAATCTAACGCTGTCGACGTCCACCATTTTGTATTTTTCGTAACGTCACATAACTAGGGGCACTCGTGTCCTATTTTTTGTAGTTATAGCTTCCCTAAGTATCCCGCCAGTGTCTGTGTTACGAAAGAGTAGTTCCTCCAGGAATTACAGTACACGTTATGAAAATTAACTAAAAAATTATAGAGACCCATTCTGCCGAGCAGTTTCATTTGTAAAATCGCTCAAATGGAACAAACATACATACGCGAGAAAAACATAACACTCTAAATTGTAACATTATTCAGATGACTTGCGTATTCACTGGCTTTTAAGATTCAGGTTTCTTAGTTAAAGAGTCAGGGCTTTCTGTAACTTCATTCCTATTAATGTTTACAATAAAGATTTTTTTATTTTTTTTTTCTTATATCTTCATTTCCTTTCGCAGACGGGTAAAAAGATTTATGTATTTGAGGTCGAACTACAAGACTCTTGCTGCAATAATTGAAGAGTTGTAGTACTCAATACTCAAAATGGATCCCATCGACAGATCTTGACCAAGTATGTTGGGACCACCTCTGTCTGAGATACCTTTCTAATAAATAAACAAAGAAAACGGACAACGTAGCAAGGAGTTATTGCTGAACATACAGAAAAGTATGTAATATGTCTATAGGCATATATTATTTAAAAAAATGTAAAATACACATGACAATATGAACTACGATCCTCCACCCTTTTTTTAACTCTGGTAATTTTTTATATATACTTCTCTCAGAGAGAGACAGAGTAACGGCTTAATTACCAAATGCCCATCGCGGATCGGCAACTGTGAAGGAAAACATCGAGAGGAAACCCGTGTTGTGTGAGGTGTACACATACCGAAGCGCTTGAAATTGCTGTTAAAATAACACAATTTAAAAGAATGATAAATAACTAACAGCTAATAAAATAAATGTCAGATGTATTTTTTGTAAACAAAGTACAAACTGACAAAATCTGTCAATAGGTCAACGTACGAGAAACTAGACAATATTATTAACTCACTGTGTGGACGGTGAAACACGTCTGGTCGGTGAGACTCTTCTTCGCGGCGACAAATGTCTTCCAGGGGACACCCGTCTCCCAGGAGACAGCCTTCGTCCAGGGGACGCCCGTCTCCCAGGGGAAACCCGTCTGCCAGGAGACACATGGCGGGTAGGGGATAGTCTCCTACCTGGAGACAGTCTCTTGTGCAGGGGACCAGGAGAAAGGCGCCTGCCACCTGAAGACAAGTGTGGTCCTGAGATTTTGGCAGTCTCATTACAGCAAACTAATAAGCATACATAAAAGGTCGCCATGTACACTTTTTAATTTTTCTGTAAATGTTGTGTCTTATTTATGTGTGCAATACAGTATAAAGTACTAAGAAGTCATTTGGCGTACATTGGGAGCCCCAGAATACGCTATTAGACCCTTTTTGTTGTGACCCTATTTCCTTCTGTGTTGTGCATATTATGTTACTTATGTGCTTATTTTGTTTCTGTGATGTATCTTGTTGGTATAATAAATGTCTTTCTTCTTCTTCTTCTTTTTTTAAATAGGTCTTAAGGCTGTTCTTACGTGGAGCATGCTGTCTCGCTCGCACAGTTTAACATTTTTTTTTTATACTCAAATAATATAAGTAAACTTTTGATAAAGGTGGTCTGAAGGCGCGATGCATTATTAAATTACAGAAATTTTAAACAAATTTTTGTTTTCCTCTACGTAGTTTTTAATAAAGAAAAGTTGTTATTATAAAACATAGTACAGGATAAGAAACATATGCCATGAATGTTCACAGTTTTATTGGGTTCGTAGAATCTGATCACGCGATCCGTTCTGGGTGGAAACTTATATAGCACTCAAGGTGTGATCTGATCTCGACATCAGTTTAACCGAAAAAAAAAGAAGGAAAAGTTGAATCTGGTCTCGTGATCCGATTCCACCGAAAAAATATAGTAAAATGTCGACTCTGCCCTAAGTTGTCAATAATTGTTCGATTAGACTGTAAAAAAATATTGAATTTTTCGGTGCTTCGAAAACCACAAAACTTCAATTTTAAATCAAACTTTTGTTCTTAGATTGACTCTGCCATTACGTCACATACCATACGTAGGGGCGTAACCACGGCGATTCGAATTTTTACATACTTAGTGACGTCACGATCATGGTGAATAGCGTTATCGACGTTTGAAATCAAAAATTTTGGAAACAAGATATATGCTCGTAAATTAAATTTCTACAGCCATCTCTTATGTGTTCTAATCGATATACTTAGTTGTGCTCTTGTGCTATGTCAAGTACTATAAGAAATAAATATTATTTAATTAATTTTGATGTGACTCAACAAAAGCCAGTAACTTTCAACGTCTGAAATTGAATATAGATAGATAGATAGATAGAGAACACTTTACATATAATACATATAAATTCACAAACCTGGCGAAACACGACGCGGCGACATCCTCCGTACGGGATTATCCCTCAATCCACGACTGCCATCCCTCGGGAGAGGATCGTCCCTTCTGTAAGGACCCTCGTCCTTTCTAAAGTCATCCTTCCTACCAAACGAACCATCTCTATGCGATGTGGGGTTCATGGTATTTCCAAAGGGATCACCCCTTCTCAACTGGTCAACGGGCCTACCAGGTGGGCCGCCCCTTCCTTGATGGGGGTCAATGTCTTTCCCAAAGGGATCAATCCTCCCAGCGTGGACATCACCCCTCAAGTTTGGTTCGAAATCCCTTCGAGGGGGCCCGCTCCTTGACTGCAAAGCAATGTCTTTACCAAATTCATCCGACCTCCTCAGTTGTGGGTCAATATCTCTTCTATGAGTTTCAACGTCTTTGCCGAAGGGGTCATTCCTTCGTAGCGGTGGGTCCATATCCCTAATCGGTGGGCCATCTCTGCGAAAGGAGGAGTCAATGTCCTTTCCTATGGGACCACGTCTCACATTAGGGTCAAAGTGTGGGTCAATGTCCTTCCCAATTGGACCACGTCTCATATTTGCGTCAACATTGCCGCCAAACGGACTGTCACGCCCCAAATTCGGGTCAAAGTCCCTTCCAGGAGGCATATTATCCCTCCTTCCTAGGCTATCCCTACCGGTTGGGTCATCCCTTCTCCGGATCCCTTCAGGGACCCTCAGTATGCCCCTGGCCTCTCGGTTTTTGTCGTCATTGTAGGATGGCTTGTCCTGGAATTGGCGTTTTTCAACATACGGTGCAGGGGTGGCCTTGTACTGAGGCTGCTGGTTATTCTGTGAAGATAAATAAGTGCCATAGTCAAAACAACAAACTTCAAATGCAGTTTAAATAGACCGTGGCAAAGCGAAAGACCATTTCCATTTCCTTCCGTGGATATCGTAGAAGGCGACTAAGGAAATAAATTACCAGGAGACGGGCAGCAGCGCCTTCCTGAGATTCCAACCGTATACTGCGATCGCCAACCCGCCTGCCAAGCGTGGCGATTATGGCAAAACCCTTCATGGTTAAAAACCATGACTCCCTCATGGTTTTTAACCTATGTCCTGCAGTGTGCGTCAAATGGCTGATGATGATGATGAAAGGGAAAGACACTATTTAAACTGCATATTGTGCTTACAATGTTTTAGAGGTATCGTGTTTTTATAAATACCAGTGTCGAATTTTTTATGCCTAAAATAATATGTACACTTTGATTCTTGTGGTTTGAAGATTTGCTAGAAAGTAAAATCCATAATCATCAGGTGTCAGTCCACTGCCGGCCATAGGCCTCACCCAAGACACGCCCACTGAGACCGATCTTCGGCTCTTTTTTTCTAGTCACTGCCGGTGGCTTTGGGAAGGTCGTCGCTCCAACTGGTCACAGGGCGACCTACGCTACGTTTGCCGGTTCGCGGTCTCCGCTCTAGAAACAGTCTACCCCAACGGTTATCGGTCCTGCGACAGATGTGTCCAGCCCACTGCCACTTCAGTTTCCTAATCCGTTCGATTACTTTAATTCAGAATATTAATTACATAAATTTGCTATCCTGTAACTAGTTTTTGATGAAGGAAATTGGCTACTAAAATTGTGAACCTCTTACAATGGTTTATTTATTTACAAAAACACTACACCCCTAAAAGGCAGAGGCAGTTTAAATCTGTGGTAACGTCTCTCCCTTTTCCACGGACTATATAAATGGCATCTGAGGAGTGTTTTAAGGAACCGTGTTTTTATAAATAAGACTGTTCGCATATGAAAATTAAAACATGTATCTACGCTGACATAAATAAAGAGTTCTTATTTGGGGTTTAACAGAAATATATTAATAATTTTACAAATAAAACTGAAAAGAAAATCCTTCGAGCTTGCGTTGTTTACGGGTGAAATTTGCAGTCACCGCCGCGAGGGGACGCGTGGTCCGTATGTCAAGCAAAAAGGCTAAACATAAACAGTTTTCAAGCCGTCTTGGCTGTGAATAGACGTAGTTATAATATGTTCGCGCGTGTACAACATGTTTAATCCCAATTTTATTTTCTAGGGCCGCCTCCAGCCACATCTGTCAAAAGTATACTTATTATTTTACCGGTAAAAATGAGATTTTCAGCGTAGGAGAAAGGAGGCATCCATTAATTAAGATTTTGACGATTATTCGACCCCCTCTCCTCCCCCCGCCTCCTTAGTGCGATATCGTGAGATTTGGCTTGACCGCCTCCCCTTATTTCACGTGAGATTTTTTTCAAGTGCGTATTTTTGCTACTTACCACTAAGTAGTATAACCATAAATATAATTTTATACGAGAATTTTCATGGAAAATATGTCGCAATTTTATACTGTGCGGAAAAAATTACGTTATATTTGCCCAACACGCGAGATGGGGTGAGATTCGGCTCGACCCCCACTCCCTCCTAAACGGTTCACGTAATTAATGGACAGCTCCAAAACAAGCTTCGGGCTATATATATTCGTTTATTTATTTATTGATAGTTTTATTGCGCTTACATTAGAAAATTTGAACTTATTCGACGACCTCGTGGCGCAGCGGTAGTGCATCTGCATACCATGCGAGAGGTCCCGGGTTCGAATCCCGGCTGGGGACAAAAAAACATCCCCAAGTCTTGGATGTTTACATGTCGGTGATGTCGTTGTTTCTGGTTCCCACGACACAGGGTATCCTAGTGTGGGGCCAGAAGCAATGTATGTGCCTGTATAAAAAAAAAAAAAAAAAAAATGCCATGCCAGCATGCCATGGCTTAAGCTACAACATAAGTCGAACTTACCGAATCCCATGGCGACGACTTCGGGGTATGTTCATCGCGGTAGGAACTGTGACGCTGCCCGTACGGGGAGTACTCCGATGGCCCTTGGAAGTTGTCTTTGGCGATTGTCAACTGTTGGGACATTTAGTAAGGATAACATAACCATGGTGTCACGTCTGGCATGCCATCTCGATCGCATATTTGAAGTAGTGACCCTAGGTTCTCGGTCGTCATCATCATCATCATCAGCCGGTGTCAGTCCACTGCTGAACATAGGCCTCTCCCAAGACACGCCACTGAGCTCGATCTAAGGCTCTTCTTTCCCAGTCACTGCCCACCGCTTTGCGAATGTCGTCGCTCCACCTGGTCACAGGGCGTCCTACGCTACGTTTGCCGATTCGCGGTCTCCACTCTAGGACCAGTCTTCCCCAACGGTTATCGGTCCTGCGGCAGATATGACTCGGTCGTACCGTGTCTAAAATAAGTTAATCCTACTAATATTATAAATATGAAAGTTTATGAAGGTGTTTGGATGTTTGTTACTCAAACATTGGATGTTTGTTACTCAAACATTGGATGTTTGTTACTCAAACACGCAATAACGGCCGAACGGATTTAAATGAAACTTGGCGTACAGACAGGCAAAGACCTGAATTGAGACATAGCATACTTGATATCCGGGTAATGCGTTCGCGTCGGATAATATTTATTTTAAGTTTAAAATAGATGGCGTTGTGCGAGCGTACGTTGCGTTTTAAAAATAGATGGCGTTGCGCAAGAATCGTATGAACGGATCCTGTGGCGGTACGAAGTTCGCCGGGACACCTAGTAATCCTTAAATTAAACTTTCGTATGTACTACTACACGTTATTGGCCTAATTCCGGATTCACTTACTTGCTTTTTTGTCGGAAGAGTCCGACGCTCTGGTAAGTGAATCCGGAATTAAGCTAATAATCCTTAAGGCTGTTTTCACGTGGAGCATACTGTCTCGCTCGCAGGTTCTAACATTCTTAAGTATTGTAAGAAAATGAGTATACTTTTGATAAATTAGATAGATAGATAGATAGAATATTCTTTATTGTACACAAAGATTACATTAACAGAAACTCAATAAATCGCAGTACAATTGGCGGCCTTATTACCACAAGCAATTTCTTCCAGGCAACCATAGACGGAGACGAGAAAGAAGTTAGAGACGGGTAGTCGGTGCAATTAATAAATATGAGTTGAAAAGTATATAAACTTACTTAAACCATACATAAATATTTAAACAAATAGACATACATACATACTAATAATCAAATTATATATGGGGAGAGGAAATAATATAACTCTACCTTCCTCAGGGAAGAGACCCGTGCCCCTCGGTGGGGACATAATGGGTTGGTGATGATATGGGGAGAGGAAATAATATAATATACCAACGTAATATTGGATACATTATCTATTCTATACATAGGTAATATTCTTTCACTCTGCTTTTAAAGACCGCTGGTGAAGGGGACTGTCTTATTGCTAATTAATGTGGTCTGAGAGTTTGATAGATAATAATAAGCTGTATTTGCAAAAAGTGTCTGTAGAATCTCTCATTCATGTTAAGTGATTTTAGGACCCACGACCGAGAACCTAAAATCACGGACCTGGGACTAGATAGCATTTATGACAAAAAAAAAACCGGCCAGGTGCGAGTCGGACTCGCGCACGAAGGGTTCCGTACCATTATCTATACATTTGAATATTTCAAGTGTCTACCTGTTGCCGTTAGTAACATCGAGCAAAAAACGGCAAAAAATCACGTTTGTTGCATCGGAGCCCCTCTTAAATATTTATTTTATTCTGTTTTTAGTATTTGTTTTTATAGCGGCAACAGAAATACATCATCTGTGAAAATTTCAACTGTCTAACTATCACGGTATATGAGGTACAGCCTGGTGAAAGACGGACGGACGGCCGGACGGACAGCGGAGTCTTAGTAATAGGTTTCCTTACCCTTTGGGTACGGAATCCTAAAAGCGGCAGTTTTGGAGAGAACGCGACTTACAGGCTTGTCCCCTGGCCCTCCGAAGCCCGGGCGCTCCAGAGGCCGGTTGGCAGGCGAGTCGACGATCTCCACGGCGCGTAGAAGCGGCCGGGTCGGCAGGGGCTGCTTCTGTTTAGACCGGGACATGAGAGCGGTGGAATATAGATAGATAGATAGACCGACAGACAGACGGACGGACGGACGGACGGACGGACGGACGGACGGACGGACGGACGGACGGACGGACAGACAGACAGACAGACAGATAGACAGACAGATAGATAGACAGACAGACAGAGAGACAGACAGACAGACAGACAAACAGACAGACAGACAGATAGATAGATAGATACTTGCTTCGACGATAAGCGTTACTGAATGACATTGTTGGACTACAACATTAGCACATCACCACCGTCACAGGCCTTTGCGTCCGTTGCGGACGATTTAAGCACTGCCTAAGAGTTTGACACTTTTTCGAATGACTAAAAAGTCCGATTCGAGAGCGGCAAGCTCTACAGCATGTAGGGCATATAGAAGAAACGTCCGGAGTCGGGTTGGTACGGATTTGGTGCCTCCTTCAACATTAGCACAATGGCCTTAGTAAACGAATCAAACTACTAGGCCGACGATGCGTGACGAATCGTCCAACGTGGAGAAACTGGCCGTATTCGTGAGGTACTGGGTTCTATGCTGACATGTAGTTAGAAAACAAAGAGGTTCGACCTTGTTTTCTAACTTGTGTACATATGTAAATTTGTAGTAGCAATACCAATCGCTCTTTGTGCAAAGAGCAGTGGTAGCCCAGGTTCGATTCCCAGTGGGGGCATGCACCTATGACTTTGTTTTCTAAGTAACGTACATTTGTGACGTTATAGTATCAATACCACTAGCTAACTGTAAAGGAAAACATCGTGAGGAAACCTGAGTGTTTGAGCTATCCACATACCTCACGCTTGAAATCACCAATCCGCGGTGGGCACGCATGGTGATTAAGCCCATCCTCTCTCCCTGGGAGACGGCCTGTGCTCTACAATGGGACGTATATAGGCTGCTATGTATACCAATCGCTAGCCGTGAAGGAAAACATCGTGAGGAAACCTATGTGTGTGGTGTTCACATACCACATCCTGTGAATTCGCTAATGTGCGGTGGGAGCGCGAGAGTATGGATAGTGTTTTATTTATTAGTTTTAATTAACATTAAATCAAAGCCATCAAGTCCCAAAGACGTTCAATTTCAATTCGTCAAGTTCAATTAATTCCATCCCACTGATGAATTCATCTATCTATACAGCCCATGACAGACGCCTACTGTTGGGCACAGGATTCTTCAGCGTCACGGGAACATCGCCGGTCACCTGGTAACAAAATTCTTGTCCATTGTCCTCCTGCCGCCTTCGTAATGTCATCAACCCATCCCAGGCCAGGGTAGGAGGCCTACCCACCGAACGACGGCCAAATCTCGGCCACTCTGTGACTGCCTTCGTCCACCATCCGTCTTCTCGTCTAGCTAGATCTCCCGCCCACATCGAAATGAGCTTCGTGATGAATGACTTCCTGTTAATTTAGCCATTTTGTATAATGCAGGCCACAAGATTGCAGTAAGAAATAACCTTCGAGGATAAGCCTGTCCCTGCACAGTCCCTGCTGATGTTTGTGTTTAACTATACACAGAATTTGCAATTCTGTGTCGAGATTTGCAATTCGAGACCTTGCATGGTATAGCATGGCGACAGTGATAACCTTATTCGCTATCGAACTCTTCGTGCGCTTAGTCTTGAAACCTCGAATTCTCAACCAATGCAGTCAATATCACGAGCAAGATTTTAAGAACGAGATTTCTTGCTCACAAGATCTCGAAACAGGCTCGAGATCTCGAATCTTCTCGATCTCGAGTCGAGAGATTACATTCCCTAGTTATACAGTCAGAAACATGTCGCACTTTCAATTCTTTTTGAAATTGCAACCAGCCGATTTCGACCAATTCTGCCAAAGTCACGTCTTCACACGAAATGGGCAAAAAATTGTGATACACGCGATTTTTTTGCTAACACTTTGTACTAGTGTGAACTAAACTTAAAATCTCCCGGAATGATTCGACGGTTCGCAAAATTGAGAGACTGAAAACAAAAGTGCAATCTTAGACATTTCAAAAGTACTTACATTGAGTATAGGTTCCACAGGACTGAGGTTCTTCTGTTGGTATCCAAAGTTCTGTTGCTGAGGAGCACGGTCCGGAAAAATGTCTCGCTGAACAAACCCGCCTTGTTGTTGCCGCTGCTGAAAAGACATATTTACAGTTATACATATTCAAAGTAATACAGTGGAAAACGGATCTCAACGCAGCTCTCAAAATAACGGCCAGTTTCTGAATTGAGAATTTCGCTAAGTAAATAGTTAACTGTAGTGCTGTCTCTTCGAATTTTTCAGAAAGGACTGTGACAGGACGTTACTTAAGTATTGACTTAGTTAAATTCTTAATTCGGATACCGGCCCTAAGTGAGACTATGAAACATTAGGGGTAGCGATGAGAGATTCATGCTATCGACTGATTCGAATAAATGCAGATGAATATTCGTTTGGCAATTGGAATAACAATCAACATAATGCACACGTTCGAAGTTGCAGTGTCGGAAGTGCAAGACGAAAATATCTTGGCTATGACTAAATCATAATAACAAACTTTGTTACACAAGAATTCATCACGAACGGGCGCTGCGTCAGTATGCATATGTATGCAGGCACACAACACAAACGGTTCATCAATCGCGACGCAAGACGCTCCGATTATTATCGAATAAACGCAATATTCGATAACTTAACTATTTTAGGGGCAAAATGCTGAAGTCAGATAGAGTAATTTTAAGATCTCAGATGAACTGAAGCAAGTTTAGATCACTTTTATTTCTATTTATAGCATCACTATAAAATTAAAATCAGACTCTAGAGCTAGTAAACTTTATATGAATGGACCTCACATACGGAAAAGTAAGAATTGTTCAGAGACCCGGCAACCCACATAATCGCCACCCCATTCAATGGGTAACTTGCGTCTGACGTAGATTGGAGTGACATTGCTTTTATATCATAAAAATATAATAAGGAATTTTTGTTAAAAAAATCGAATTTTAAGTTACTTTAATGATAAAAAAATTAATTTGATTCAGTTTTTTCATTGAATTCTAAACGCTTTTTTTTGTAAGGGTGTAAATGCGTAAAAACATTATTTTACAAGATAACTCAAATGTTGATGAATGCTTCATACATTAAAAAGCGTTTTGCAAATAGTTTGAGCCCGATTTTTAAGACGCGTTAATTTATGTTTTAATATGCCCTCTCTGATTATAATAAAACATTTTTAGTAAGTTCTCTATTTCATAATATGTAAACAGCTCCACTTTAATACATAACTTTTTCTTATTGGCTAAAAATTAACAAATTAATTGCTGTTAAATTTTCAATATTTAACAGCATTAAAATCGAATGTTTATCACCTGTTGATGCTGAGGCACATATGAATTACTCTGAGGAGCCATATTTTGCTGCTGGTAACCCTGCAAATTCGGCTGCGTCTGTTGTTGGAAATCCGGCTGGTACTGATTCTGCTGCATCGGTGGAGCCCCTTGGCTGGGAGCCCAGGGGTCTTGTCTCTGGCTCGGGATTGGACCCCAGGGGTCACGGCGGTCTTGACCGACAAAACTGCTTTGAGGTTGGTCATAGTTATTTGGAGGCTGGTTGTAATTATTTTGAGGTTGGTTGTAGTTGTTTTGGGTTGGAGCGTTGTAGGAGCTTTGGTTTTGTGACTGGTTGGGGTCCTGAAAAGATTTTTTCACACATGGAGTTCAACTATTACACCAGTTAACTTACACATAAAAAACGCTAATATAACAAAGTTTAAAGTAGTTTTAACTTTTTATGTGTGATTAGGACCAGTTAAGGTAGTGTAAACCCAAATTGGCACATTCACAAACTTGTGCTCTTTGTGCAATATCCAAGACAAATGATTGAGGGTGAAAATTTTTAATCAATCTTGTAGGGTTAACTCTGATAATTGTTTTTGAACTATAACTTTCATAAGCATTGCACATTGTTAGCTTAATTCCGGATTCACTTACTTGTGAATCCAGAAGTAAGCTAATACTGGTAATTGTTGTAAGAAGAAAACAAAAAAACAGTGTTAATTTAAAGTTTTCAGTCTGAACTCGGGTGATCTGGCTGAAAGATCACCATAACCGAGGTGACATGTGTCTAATGTATAGTTATAAGATATTTCTCTTTACTTGTAGTATAAGTTAATATTACTTGCCAAATTTCATAGTTCTAGGTCAACAGACTATAAATTTTGATTCCTTGAGTGTCAAATATACTTTTTTTGCAGCACAAACGGCTGTCTTTACTGGTCGAAGTTGTTTTATAAAACCATAATATGAGCCTTTATTAGATTCTTATAAATAATAATTAATAACATGCATCAAATGAATAGAAATACAACTGAATTAATTGAAAATTTGATTAATTTATGAATAAATTTATGTAAATTCTAAGCATTTTTTTTCCCACACCATTCATGCATGTGTATTCATCCTTCTCCAGGACATGCTTGGCCTCCCATGAGCCATGTGGTTTGTGGTCTAATCATCCTGGCTGACCAGGCTTCACTGGGTGATTTATAATAGTTACAATTAACGTTTGACTTGTACCATTAGTGATTAGGAAAAAATCTTAAATTTTTAATAATTCTGTATACTTAACTCAAAACAGGTGATTTGGAGATGTTCCGGTAATGATTTTGACCAACAAATGTTACATGTTTATTGCAAACAACTCACTAACCCAAAGTTACTCATTACTTATAATGTAACCAAATAGTATGCACACATGTGAGTCAATAAGATCTTGAATATATGTAACTACTTTTACCAATTGTACTGCGATTTATTGAATTTCTGTTAGTGTAATCTCTGTGTACAATAAAGATTATTCTATCTATTTATCTATCTTTACAAATTGCCCACTGCCGCACTGTCGGAACGTTTGATTAGGTATTTTAGTTTGACAAACTAGCAAAAATTTTTTCTTACCATTGCCTTGCCTATCGGCCTAACTGATAGAGTGTTTCCGTTTATTTGGAAGTTGTCGAGACGCCTCATTAGCGTCATACCTTCAGACTCATCAGCCACCCCTATGCGGACCTTCAATCCCATCCCATCCGACACTAAATTGTCCAAAATATAGTCCGCGAGGCCACATTCTTCAAATATTATTTTTTTAACATCCTTGTATTTCATCTGAAAAGTTGCAAAGGTTAGGGCGAGGTTGGTGTAGTTATCGAGGAGTAACCAAGTGTGGAACTTACGTATTTTGGTAACCCATGAATTGTGAGCATCATCTTGACGCTTTCGATTAGTCTCACGCAGATTTCAATATTCCCTAAAGCATTTTCTGCTAAAAATTCGGCTAAAAAAATCACCAGCAGAAAATCCACAGCTTTTTTCTTTTTAATCCACAGACAAAAAAATACGCAGCGCAGAAGCGCTTTTAAAAAAAATTCATCGTTACAGATTAGATTATAACAGAAAGCTACCAAAAAAAGGAAATCTACCGGAAGTCGTTAGATTATCGTGTGTGCAACGACCCTCCTTACGGTTTAAAATGCGCTATTGGTGCGAACACTGCAATCGTTGTATACTCACTGGTTTACATTGTGAGCGCGCAAATAGCCATCGTTCAATATAAACCGGCGAAAGCGCGCTAATGTCATCCATCTGTCATTCAAATGGAACACAACAACATCTCTAAGTTCACAGAGATAGTACTTTTTCGTAACTCGGACGTTGGCAGAATCCTTAGGAAAGCCATAACAAAAAAAAAAAAAAAAAAAAAAAAAAAAAAAAAAGTTAATTGTTGGTTGGGGAGTGTCGCTTTGGTGTTCCTAGGTGGCACATGGGTTTTCGATAAAATTCAGACTTGAAATATTCTTTTCTCGATAAAAAAAACATCAAACCACAACAAACGCAGATACCAAATGTCAATTTGACGTTTCCGCACACGCTGCACTACCTGTTTTTCGTGAACGCCGTGAGCGCGCAATTATGACGTCACTAATGAGGTCACGACGTTTACACTGGTAAAAATAAGCGCATTGTGAACCGACTTACAGCCTGCTCACAACGCAAATAGCGCTCAATAGCTCAATGTAAACCGCACTGCCTGTCTGTGGGATGCAGTGTTGCGGTCTCAAAAAATTCTTTGGCTAACTTTGGGCTATCTATCTACTTGGGAAATCAGTTGCCTAATTACGCGCACCAAATCCTAAGCGATTCCAATCGTCAAATTCCATACTAATTTGACAGTTAGTTTGGCAGATTTGGCAGAACAAATGACTATTTTTTTTTTTAATAAACATAATTTATAAAAGTAATTTACATATTTACAGGTAAAAAACTTGCCTTGCTCTATTTGATTTGACTATTTGCGTGATCGTGTTTTTATTTATCGATTTAATGTTTTTTTTTTTTATTTGTCGTGGCGCAGTAAGGGTCAAGGGTTCGATGGATATAAAATACGGCAATTAACCTGCAATTTTACGTAAAAAAGGTATTTTTGTAGTTGTAAGATTCATCAAAGGAATTTTAGAAAACAAATGCGTACAAAACAAAAAAAAAAAGCTTTACTAATTAAAACAAAGTCATTTTTTGCGGCGATTTTGGGCAACATGTCTGAAAATTGAGGCAATATGGGATACAAGAACTTGCCCGACCTACCGACCCATCACGCTTCTGTTGCTGTGGAGGCTGCGACCGCATCTGCCGTTCCCGGCTTAGCAGTTTGGCTTCCGCAGCACCCACTCCACGACGCTTTAGCTGACGAGAGTCCTGCATGACATGGCCTTCGAGCTCAACCGGGGTGGCCTTACCGTCAGTGTCTTCCTTGATGTCGATAAGGCATTCGACCGCTTGTGGCACCCCGGTCTCCTCTACAAGCTCACGAACACCACCGCACCACAGGCTCTCGCCAAGACAATGGCGTCGTTCCTTGCGCACAGATGGTTTCATGTGGCCGTCGACGACGCATTCTCCCCGAATCATCCCATTTGCACTGGAGTTGCTCAGAGTAGCTGCCTGTCACCGTGTCTGTACTCGGCTTACACGGATGACATCCCGACGCCGGAGGGCACACTAGCCGACGGGGAGGAGGACGTATAGTTGGCACTCTTCGCTGACGACAGCACCTTCTTCGCCTTCTCGCGTAAAGTGACTGCCGGAATCGGGAAGATGCAGAAGCTGATGGACAGGATCCCAGAGTAGCTGGACAAGTGGCGCATGGCCATCAACGTGGGAAAGACCGCAGTCATGCTGACCAGCCTCCATAGAGCCACGTCCGCGCCCCTGCAGCTTCGTGGCCAGGACATTTCGTGAAGTTCTTCGGTGAAGTACCTGGGGTGCATCATCGACCGCAAGCTATGCATGGCGGCGCAGGTCTACCACATCATCCACCAAGCCCAGACGGCGAGGGCACTACTGCGTCCCGTGCTAGCCTCCAAACTGGCACCCCGGACCAAGCTCGGGATAGCCTACAGGACATACGTGCACCCGCGTTTCACCTATGCGGAGCCGGCACGGTACGTCTTGTGCTCCGCGACCAGCCGCAAGAAGCTGCAGGCCCAGCAAAACATTGTCCTAAGTACCATAGTGGGGGCCAGGCGTTACTTAGCAATGACGTGATTGCCACGGGCCTAGTGGTGGAGAGCTTGAAAGAGTCTGTGGTCCGCCTGTTGCGCCGTATGTTTTACTGTGCTAACATCGGGCCAAACTGGTACCTACACCACATCGCCCCTAACTACGACCAGCCAAACGAAGGACGTCCATATCAGCGGGAGCTCCTCGAGCTGTCGGGACCTAACAGCTACAGCTCCGCCCTCAGCTGCAGACGACCCCGACTGACTCAGTATATTTGGGGGACTGTTTTACGAAATTTTGTCGATATTGACCGTCCAGCATCTGGCAAGACGTATGCCGTGTATGTAGTGAGTGATGTGAACCGATTACAAAGAGCACCGGTATTTTATTGGAAAAAACGTTTTTTTATGTATATTGATTTTTAGGGTATTTTACTTTCCATCGAAATGTCTTATAATTTATAAAAAAAATATGAAATGCACTGTTAAAATAACGTAGTTTAAGTCTGTTTTGTAAAGAAATCTTAAAATTATAATTGTGGTGCAAAAACTGATCAACGGTATAATACTGTAGTCTACTCAGCCTTAAAATACCAATTTATTATCGTCGGCAGAAGTTATCGAAACGTAAACAGAATTAAATTAGCTTTTAATAATGCTTGTCTGAGTTTGAAAATAAGGGTTTAGTCTATAAAAAAAACAACGTGAATTTGTCTTGTCTCCCGTTTGGAAACTATAAATTACAATATAAAAAGTAATCGACTAGTTTTATAGAATAGTCGATGACTTGAAAAGGTTAACTAGGTTTTTGAAAAACCCGCTTTTTACCGGTTTTCATGAAACCGGTGTCCATCACTAGTGATGACGTTTATGAACGAAAACTTAAAAAGTGAGTGCGCTGCGTCCATAAAGCAGAATTGAATTGAATAATATTCATATTATGTACATATTATGTACTTAAAAAAAAAAAAACAATTACTTTCGACTTGGATCGCATACCGATAAAATAATTGTAAAGTTCACCAAACAGACAGCGTTTTAGCGCAACTAAGCTGCTGCCACCCAAGGTGGCTTCAGTAAAATGCTTTTAACAATCCATAATCTACCGGCAAAGGTAAGCCAAATTTTACAACACTACCCTACGAAAAAACTCAGCACAGATGCAATCCATTCTATTGCCATTCTATATACCTAAACTGGCAGTGTCCAGCTTTGGCCTTCTCCACGGCTAATGCTTCAGTCACACACATCGACTAATCGCAGTGGCGATTCACTGTCTGCCTGACACACAGCTAGTTCTACACGAGAATTTCGACTGTCAGTAGTGCGCATTCGCAGCGGTAAAATTGAAGATACTCAATAAATAATTATAGTCGCAGCGAGTGACTACTCGCAGCGAATAACCTGTCACACAGCGAATAGTCGCGGCGAGTAGGCACTCGCAGCGATTAGTCGCTGTGTGACCAAAGCATTACCCATCCAACAGGAGTTCGCCTTTCCCTGTTGGTAGTGCACACAGGTTTCGCTGCATCAACAATTTGCATACAGCTAAGGTCAAGTGGATGCTCTAAGCAATATAGCGTTCAACCCACATGATCGTCATTTTGAAACACATTCAAAGTTTTGAACACTGAAATGAAACAATTGTTAAAAGAAAATTCGAAAGCTTAAAATTATTGGCCCCTAGTAGCATAACACATTATTGCAAAATTACGAAGAAGTGTTACAAAGTTTATAGACAGATTAAGAATAGTGTCACTCCATCTCCTTCCGTGGATGTTGTAGAAGGCGATTAAGGAAATCAATTACTAGGATACTGCGATCGCCAACCCGCCTGCCAAGAGTGGCGATTATGGCAAAACCCCTCATGGTTACGAAAACCACGAATGAGGTCTGTGTCCTGCAGTGAGCGTCAAATGGCTGATGATGATGATGATGATGGTGGTGATGATGATGATGATGATGATGATCCTTAGTATGCTTGTACAATTAATTTTACAGTACCGGTACAGCGATGTTAAAGGCTTGCTGGTCGAAAAATGCGGCCTCGCCGAACTGATACTCGACAACCTCGTGTTAGAAGGTACCACCAAGAAGGTCACAGTCGGTGTCGCGGACGAGGGTGACGCCGCCGTTCTCGTGAGGAAAGTCAATGGGCTGTATGTGGACGGACTGCAGCTTTACGTGGAAGATGCTAGAAAGAAACGGGTATGTTAGGCCTAGGCTGCACTGCGAACAAAAATCTAGCTGGATACTTCAAAGCAATCTATTACACCCAAATAATAATTTGTTTGTTTACTTGATCGCAAGTAAATGCCTTATTATCCTTACAATTTGTGTCCAATTTGGGTACATAGATGCGAATAAACCTCTAGGAAGTAGGTATCTTTCCTTTACATCAATGTCACCTTAAAAATCCAAACAACATTGTATCACCCCCAGCCCGGCTCTGAACAGCCCTTTCGCTCCACCAAAGAGTACAAACTGTCACAGGAAGCCCAACATCAGCCCCATTACGGACAAGCAACAATGATGCCCAGTCAAATGCAGCCACAGGTACAGATGCAATATACATATGAAAAGGCTGTGTTGGTCTAATTTTACTAATGTGTAGACTTCAATACTATTTGGATAATCTAATAATCTCTTCGTGAAGTTGTAGTAACAGTGCCACTCGCTACTGGTGAAGGCGAACATCGCGAGGAAACCTGAGTTTGAAGTGTACACATACCCCAGTGCTTGAAATGAAATTGTTATTATTTGATTTTGATTTAATTATTAACATTTCTATGCATTAAAATATTAATTATTATATTTGAACTAATATAATTTTTAAGTTAATTTATACATTTGTCACATTCCAGTACGCAGACCCTCAAGCGTATATGTCGCAGAATCCCGTGCTGCACACAAACTCTCTAGCGATGCAATCACCATACATGAACACTCAGCCTATTATGCAGGGCTATGGTATGGCTGCTGGCATTGACATGGTTCCGCAGGTACGCCTTTTTCCTCTTCATAGACATCTACTGCCATCAGACAATGAAGGAGCCTTCATTTTGGGTAGCAAATTGGCAGACGACGGGTTAAATTACTTCAGCCTAATTTTTTTACATTTAATTGGAATTTGAAAGGACAAAGAAATAAATTTTAACATGCATTTTTGTGTTAAGAGGTCAAAAAAACCATAGAAAATATTTTATGCTTTTTTTTTTCAATTTGTAAAGTTGTCTAACCCGTTTTAGGTAAAATTTATTTCACTGGTTGATAAAAGACCCAAGAATATCTGCATATCATAAGGAAAGGAACCTTTCCAATGTTGTAGTGGGCAAAATGAGAGTATAGCTGTCTATACTGGGCACATGTCTACCTCTCCACCATTGACGTCATCTCTATGTCACTGTCAGAACTGAGTGTTTGAGTGAGATGCGGAGAAAGAAATAATTACAATCATGCTGGATAAAGGACACAGACGTTGTAATCGTTGGAAAAACTGATTTGTGCAATAGAAAATATACTGCTATTTTCGATTTTGGTGACTCATTTTGTTGATTGAACACATGCATATTCGAGAAGCAGAGTGAATTATCTAACTCATTGAAACTACAATCAGCTGAAGTACTTTTTATTAGCCTAATTCCGGATTCACTTACTTGAGTTTTTATCGGAAGAGTCCAACCAGGTTTTGCTCTGATTCGCAGAGCTTAATCATGGTGAGTAGAGTAGAGACGAAGCTGGCGTCCTCGTCGGTTGCTCGTCTCTGATGTGTAATGGTTACAAAAGGTGTAGTTCGAAAATACTTTTGTTATCATTAAAGACATAGCAGACAAATCGTATGATTTGTTAGCTCCAAAGTAAACACAGACTATCGCGTTCCAATTTATTCCAGTATACGTCCAGCGCTTACGTTTCCAGGTTTACTGTGGAATTTGTGGCCCGCGGTATAAATGCTAGTATCGAAAATATGGTATACTAAATGTCGCGAGCTCTCCTACACAATGACGCTTTATCTCTGCAATCCCTGAGAAAAGGCGAGCGCGAAATTATTTACTTGAACTATCTGCAAACATTGGGTCACGAATGGTCTGATAAATAGATCACTCAAATCTTATATATACAACGATCGTTGAGAATATACGACTGTTGTTGATCAAAGCAATCTATTGAGCTAGCCAGCTCAATTTGCACATTTTGGAAGACCTGAGCTAACACCACTGCTGCTTATTTCCTGGCGTTAGACCCCCTAGCTTGAAGCATTACTCCAAAAACCATATATCTAGGTAGATGGGCTGCGTAAATATTCTATACAGCCTTAACTACACCTTGGCGTCAATTTGCAAGGCATTGGCGTCATTTAAGTGTAGCCAGTCAGAAAGCAGTTTACATAAGATGGCGATCCAGTAAGTAATGCCGTAGTCCAGGGTGGAGCTGGGTCGGCCCTGTCCACCCTAGAATGGACTGATGCCACCCCCGGAAATTGGGTTATAGCATACATGCATTGGGATTCGTGTGGCAAACCATCGCTTTTCAAGGCCACGAAAATAATCCTAAGAGCATTTGGCGCGCTGGAGCAGTGATGTTCTATGCCAGGAGTAACCAACCAATGGTTGTACTGTTGTCCAATGTACTTACCTTACATGACAATCCACGAGTAGAAGAACAACAGAACATCCTCAATGCAAAGATTGGTACTTAGCCAGCCAGCAGCGACGTCAGAACCCTCGACTTATCCCACATCCTAGTTATGTACGACGAAGCAACTATCAGTTTTAAGGAGGCCATCCGTGGGGCTAACTGGCGCCACCAATGAAAAACAAATCATATCTTTTACAGATATGATTTGTATTTGCGAAAAGTGTCTGTACAATCTCTCAATCATGTTAACAGTGATTTTTTTAGGACCCACGATAGAGAACCCAGGATTACGGACCTGGGACTAATGTTTTTGGCGTTAATGCTATCTAGCCCTAGGTTTTTTGCCTTAGGTTCATGGCCATGGGTCCTCAAAATCACTATTAACATGATCGAGAGATTGTACAGCCATTTTCTGCAAATACGAACTGTATAAATAGATACGATTTTTTCCCTTGGTAGCGCTAGTGTTACTATATCGAGCCCCTTAAGTGCTTACCCATACGCGTTCACTGCTGCATAGAGGTATCCCTCAAGGCAAGCCACTTGTCTCTTCCCTCGGCCATTCTCATCCAGCTGATGCCAGTAATCTGCCTCAGCAATCAGCAATCGTCGATCCAGCGAGCTGGTGGGCGTCCTAGCGAGCGTTTACCAGTTCGTGGTCTCCTCTCAAGAACCTTTGTACCCATCGACTATCGGGTCTTTGGCATATACAACCAGCCCACTGCCACTTCAACTAGGCTGTGTCATTCATCTTAGTTCTTTGGCAAATTCTCTCATTTCTGATGTGATGCATCAAAGAGACTCCGAGCATAGCCCGTTCCATAGCACTAGACTTTGAATCGGTGGATTGATCCTACGGTGGCTGTCCACGTTTCAGCTCCGTAGGTCATAACTGGTAGGACGCATTTAAGGCTCTGCTGAGTAGCCGTGGAGAAAACCTGGCGCAGTTTTCTGAACATAGCTCGACTCTGTTGGATCCTTCTCGCGGCCTCAAAGTTGCCTCTGCCCAGTCTAATAGTCTGCCCTAAACAGACATATTCAAGTGCGGAATGCTCAAGTCTAATTAACTCAAGGACGATCTGCTGTTTTGCACATTTAATGTGTAGTTTCAGACGACGTTAACCAACATCCAACGAGCTTTGGATCGTTAATCCAGCAAAACTCTGGGCGTTTTATGTAGCGTATGAGAATATTGATTCATTGGCTTGACAATTTCATCTTTAACCTTTTGGGAAACTCAACCAGCCCAACATGATCAACAATCGTATAGTAATGCGTGCTGCTGATATAAAGTTAATAACACCCTCCAGTTCTGTTGCACAATCCTCACGGATCGATGAACATGATAATGAACATGTAACATAGAGTTCCGATAGTCTGGACATGTAAAAGCATTGGGAATATCCAAAGTGTCCGCGTGTCTCAACTAAGCATATTAAAGTCAAGTGCATTGTTTTCAGATCGGTCAATAATTTCGATTCTGGATTTTCGGGTGTCCATATTAACTAGGCTCTACCGCTTTTATGACCAGATCCAGAGATCAGCACTCATAGTAAATAAGCAGAGTTCAACGCGCTCGTCTAATCTCAGCTACGATTGTAGCGGGCAAGCCTTTAGAAAAAAAACTTTTTACAAAAAAAACCGTATCTCAGACTCAGTCTGAGCGAACCATGGACTTACGGACGTGCTCTACAACCTAAGTTCTAAAGCTTTGTTCACAGGACAACTCTATGGTTGGCTATCAGGCTGACGATCTGCCTTACCAATCTGGGGGTTTATCTGACGTACCAGCCCAGCAACCCAACTGGGCCGCGCAGAATACGAACAACCAACATTGGGACCAAGGCCAGGAGTATCAAAAGTGGAGCAATAGCCAGCAAAAAAATTGGGACCAAGACCGATCCGAGCAAAACCAATGGGTGCGTAACAGGTCGCGCTCCAGGTCTCCCGCCCGCGAGCGTTCCCGTCACGACACCAGATCCGACAGTCGCCGGGGGAAGAAGTCCAAACAGCTGACTTGGGAGCCCCGCCAGGGCGCTAAAAAGGACTGGCACGGTCGTGACGGCAATGCCGGCACTGGCTACAGGAGGCCTCCGAGCCCTCAGCGCCAGAGGTTCAGCCCTCAGAGGCGCGAGACCTCGCTGCAGCAACCTGTCGACTTCAACGCGCGTGAGTTCCGAGGAAACCCTGACTATCTGGCTCGCCACGCGCCCCCGGAAATGCTGCAGCAGTATGAGCCTGACCGTAACTACTCTTACGAGGACCTGTACCAGCCGACTTCCTCAGATCCTTTCGAGCGCGAAGACAACGACTTCCCGCCGAACCCGGCCTACTTCGAACCTCAAGACCATCCGACGCCGTACGGCGACCACGTCAAGCGCCCCCGCGATCGGCGCAGGAGTCGCAGCGGCGATCGCAGCCGCCCCTGCTTCGAGGGTAGCTCCCAAAGCTTCCGCAAGCGAGACGAGCGCGAGTCTTGGTCGGATCGGAAGAGGCCGGCGCCGGACAGGCACGAGCAGTTCCCGAACAGGGCTCGAGAACACGAGTTCGGCGCTCAAGACAGGCGCGTGCAGTTCCCGAAGAGGGCTCGAGAAAACGAGTTCGGCGCTCAAGACAACCGGGCGGGCGATCGGGTATACCCGGTTGACAAAGGCAAACCCGGCTCTATGGTAGCTCCCGGGGACTACATCCCCATGAGAGACCGGACGTGGCGCGCGCAGACGGTCAGCCAAATAGCGAAGGCGAACGCCTTGAACGAGACCGCGAAGGTCGTTAAGTATTACAAGCGAGCCGTCTCGGCTAAACTCGACAAACTTATGCGGGACGAAGTGAACGTGTCCACGAGCGATATGTTCTTGCGATACATGCAACTGCACAACGACAAGAAACTGTTGAACGCGTGCAGGCGGCAGGTGGAAATGGAACTGAAGGGTATGTTATTCTTGTTTACCTTTGCAGTACTGCGATGCGACGTAAGGTTTACGACAGTTGTGCGGCTATTTGAAAGCGAAAGACGTAGACGCCCGTGATGATAAGTTAATGTAATAAGCATCCAAACGCCGGAATTGCCCAGAAACCTCTCTGATTAGGGCTGATGAAGGTTGATGGGTGATGGAGGTACCAAAGGTTTAAGGGAGGAGAATGCTTCTTGCATTACGTACAACCTCGTATATTTACGATAGTTAAAGCGAATTTAAAACTTTCTTATTGGAAGTAGTTGAAATGACTGTAGTCGACAGTGAAAAAACGATTTCCAGGTTTTACATCAATAATGCACAGAAGAAATAGTGCATTTTGCGACACATATTCTGTGTACAATTCTGCTGGTTGTTTTGTAGCTCTAATAGTATCAGGGCTTAAAAGACACACCCCTTCGGTAAAAGAACAGACTGCGTAGGCTTAGTGATAGGATCCCTATTGATACCTTTAGGAGACCGAAATCGAAAATCTAATTTCGAGTCCCATATTCAAATGTGTTCCTCCACAGCATCAAGCGAAGAGAGGACTGCAGATGTGGGAGCTGCACTAGCGGGCGAAAAATTCAAGGGAGCACCGGCCGCCAAGCCGAACCCGAAAGCGGGTAAACCGCAGCCAACTGGCCCCAAACAGCAGCCAAATGGACCCAAAACACAGCCAACTACTAAGAAGAACAGTAACAACACCGCGGTGTCCGGCAGGATACCCAACTATCCGGCTGGTGGTGAGTGGTTTCTTTTAGTTCTAATTGATTATTGCCTAAAATAAATAAATAGATGTAAACTCTTCTTATTTTATAAAATTGGGTTGAATAAAAAGAAACTATTCTGGCTGAAGGTCTATCCACGTCACAACGGGCCGGCGACGTGCAGGTGGCACGAGTTCAATCTAAAATAATCCTTAAACACTAAGTTAAAGAATACAGTGCAAGTGCAAAATAGCTCGTTCGTCCCGAAAAGTGCCCGCCGGCCGCACGTGGCCGGGCTTCTTTTGCGCTAGTGTTGTAGTCTATAACATTAGGAGTATTTAAAGTTTATTTTACTTCCTCGCCGGCACATTGTAATGTTGTCAGTCCCACATTTTGGCTGCTGTGTTTGTTGTTTTAATGTCTGCAGTGGGTCACCCATATAATGGGGGCTGCATAAGAAAAGTCGAAGAAGTGATTGCGCTTGATGCTTGTGTACGTCCGTACGTGAAGCGGCAAAGACATTGGCTGACAATGGTCTGTCTACATCTATGCCTTTATCCTCCTCAGTCCTGGCCTTGAAAATAACAATGGTCTTCAATTGTTATTTTTAAGGTCAGGACTGAGGAGGTTAAAGTGTTATGCATCGAGCTACAAAAGACACCACTAGCGATGGGTTTCCTACTCAGTATTTATCCAGTATGAATACTTGTGGGAGTCAGTAGTCTAAAGCGGATAAAAACTGAATAGGAATCAGTCATCAATCAGGGCCGGCTCCAACAGCATCCTGAGCATGATAGCGGGCCGCCTAGATTCGGCGTCACTGTGCCAGCCTGCATGCACCCTTTAATGTGTACTGTTAAATGTAATTTGTAATGTTATATATTTTGTGTTTAGCTATAAGTACTACCATATAATGGTTTTAAGCCTACTAACTAAAATGAGTGTTACTTGAAATAAAATAAATATTACTATAATTACTATTACACAAACAAAATTGCTAACTATCAGTTCTAAGAAATGCAAATGAAGGGAAAGTTTTAGTACTCACCCGACGCATTTTCTTTCCAATTCAGACAAGCAGATCTTCGAAGACGCCAAGAAGGCTATGCAAATGGAGTTCGCTGGTGAAATGACTTATTCGCTCGACGCACCGGAAGACCAGGCTTTGGAGAGTGATCTCGACAATATTACCATGCTTGTGAGTGCATAGAAATAATACTGTAGTAATAGAAACTCGAAGTTAGTGGGCGAATCTGATCTGTGGTCATGGGCATAGAGTCTATCTACCAAACGTTGTTCAATAGAGTGATATTAGTATGGCAATGCTTGTTTCATTGACACTATTTTTAGTATTTACATATTACCAAATTAATTATGTTACATGCATGTGGAATAATAATTTTTAATCTTAGTTTCAATTTAAATCATAATTAAAAATAATGTTTAAAATAACATTAGGTAGTGGTGGCCGTGTCCCCACACTAGGCTGAGCCTGTAGGGCGATGACATTTTACATAAAATAGGATTGTCATTTAAACGTGCAGTGCTGATATTGCCCGATTATTGTTGGTGCACACCAAGTTAAACAAAATAAAAAATAAAATCAATCAAATGTTATTAAACCAAAGTTAGATCATAGTAAATGAAATTAAATTAAATTAAACCAAATTAAATGTAATTGAATCAAATCTATAATTGAATCAAATCTAATTGAATCAAATCAAATTAAATTAAATCAATCAATCAGTCTACTAACCAATCGCATCCCAATGGTATAACCCGCGCTACTTAACTCAGCGCCTCGCGCGATATAATCGCCTTCGCAGGAGATGCCTATTTAAATTGCGTGGCTTATCGGGGTTATACCATTGGAATGACATTCAAATCAAATCAAATTACTTTATTTGCATAAAAACAGGAGTTACATTGTAATAAGTTCCTTCGTGTTTTTCGCCATCCAACCCCTAAAAGGGTGAAAGGGGGTGCCCAAATTTGTTTACGGTCAGATTTATACAAAACTTGGTAAAATTGTACGTCTGCATAACCTACGAAACGCAAAATTTACATTCTATCCCTAAAAGTGTGAAAAGCCCGCCCCTTTTGGTCGTGGTAAACCTGGTTCCAAAGTTTGTACTGGGAATAAAATTTTTGTGGTGTGATTTTCTTGAAACTTTGAAGAAATGTACTTCAATAAAATTGATGAAACACGTATTACTCAGTTTTTTAAAATAAGACCCATAAAAGGATAAAAAGGGGTGCCAAAGTTTGTATGGGAAGTAGTGTGGCTACAATACAATGTACACACAATAAAGAATATTCTATCTATTTATCTATCTATGAACACACATTTCTTTTGTGATATTTATTTCACATGCGCTAAAAGTATCCGTAACTTATTTAGAACCACTCTTATCACCCAAAGTTCACGCGGACGAAGACGCAGGCAATAGCTAGTTAGATTATAGTTTGTCAGCTAAACAAATAATTTGTGTAATAACAGTTCTCTATCAATAGATCCTTAAGTTTCTTCTTTAAAATTATTAAGTTAAGATTTTTAATTGACGTTGGAAGTTAATTAAATATTTTCGGTTAATTAAATAATTGACGTTGGAAGTTAATTAAATAAAACACACTTTTACTCAAAAGTGCTGTATGAGTCGAATTCAGACCATAGCCTATCACGCTGATTTCGTCCATTCGCATCGCTTGCACTTTTGCACTTGCATTTTAAGTTTTTTAAAATGTGGTTTACAGATATCTGTTGTCCTAAGACCGCACATTGCCCTTATGCACCGCATAAGCGTTCACTTGATACGTTACTTCTGTTTTTGTCACCTTGTTCATGTTTGTTAATGTTTGTTATTTTCTAGTTGGGATTTTATTAATTGTAGAATGTTACCGCGAATTTTGTATGTATCTAATTTATTAAGTAAAATGTCATGTCTAACGTAGTCAAAGGGTCCTTATTTTCATAAGATAAAAAAAATCATAAATTGCTATTACGAAATTCCTTCTGTTCTGAAATCAGTAGATCATGTTTTTCAAGATAGTCATAAATTTTGTTATAGAAATATTGCTCACACTAGAAAATATAGGAATTTAAGCTATAGGTATATATGTCTATAGCAATTCATATTTTCCCTATCTTTTTTTTAAACAGCGGTTTAACTATAACCTGTTTTCAAAGCATCCGAAAAAATACATTTACTTATGCACAGATTTATACTCAGTTTTTATGGCCAGAAATATATTATGCGACAAATTTTATTGATGTTATTGACACTGTTATGCTATTGTTCATTAGAATACAAAATAGCGTCAAATAACTGCTATTGTCGTGCTAATACAACTTTATTGAACAACTGTATAGTCCGCACAGATCTTTTTGGCGGTAACGTGAACATAGTCACAGATTGTTTGCACATTGCTTACTGTCTTTACAGTGTATGTGTGAGTTATTGACGTAGTGTGATGCGTAGTGATGTGCAAAGTAGAAAAGATTTAATCAATCGATTAATAAGTTCCGACTAGATGCATGAAAGAGATAACCAAAATTTGCTACATACGACATAAGTCGGCATAATATTATAACGCTTTAATGTAATTAATCTTGAAATGTATTTTTATAGGTTGCTATGATAATGCTGCCTATATACGTCCTCCCGTAGGGCATAGGCCTTAATCACCACGCGTGCCAACCGGGGATTGGCAATATTAAGCGCTGAGGTATTTGAACAACTCAGACACTCAGGTTTGCTCACGATGTTTTTCCTTCACTGTTAACGAGTGGTATTTCTACTATAACTTCACAAATGTACGTAACTTAGAAAACAAAGTCATTAGTACATGCCGGGATTCGAACTCACGTTGCTATGATTTTTGACCTAAAACTTTCGTAAGCACTACACATTGTTAGCTTAAAAACCTAGTAAGTGAATCCGCAATTAAGCCAATAAGGTTGACACTGACAATAAACAAAAAAAAAAGAGTACGTGGCAAGTCTTACAAAAAAATATTACCTATTCAACCAGTAGTACGTCGCTAGTGACTCCCCGCACAGCTCCCCTTTGACACCTAAAATTAGTCATTGCGCAGGAATTGACGTACCTCACTCAGCCGCCAAAAAGATGTACGCGGACTATACCTATTAGGCTCTAGGCACTGGGCGGTTCTTGTTCCAGATAAAGGAGAATTGCGGAGCGAGCGGCGAGGAGCCTAGTCCTGATGACAATTACGTCGCTAAGAGCGCCGATGCGATCGCCGATGAGCTGAGAACGGTGAGTGTTACTCCTTTGCGCATTCACCGTTAGGGGCACCAGTACCACCAATGGCAAAATCGGAATCATCTTAATTATTAATTCTTTATTGCACAAAGACAGTGTACAAAAGGTGGACTTAATGCTAATGGCATTTTCTACCAGTCAACCTGCAGGAGGTACAGGAGAGGCAAAAATTGAGGTAGGCGTGCATAAAAGAAAGAGATATAAGTACCTAATGTATTATAAGGAGGGGGGCACCTATAGAAATAACTATTTTAGCAATGATGTAATACAATACACACTAATACTTGCTATTAATTATATACATACTAATAATTATATACAATAATAATGATTTTTAGGACCTACAACCGAGAGCCTAGGACAAAGGGTCTAGAACTAGATATTATTTATGCCAAAAACGGTCGTTTTTACCGTTAATGCAATCTAGTCCTTGGTCTTTGGCCTTAGGTCCTACATATCACTATTGACTTACATGTCACTGGAAAGGCGTCACTCCATTTCCTTCCGTGGATGTCGTAGAAGGCGACTAAGGAAATCAAATACCAGGAGACGGGCAGCAGCGTCTTCCTGAGAATCCAACCGCATACTGCGATCGCCAACCCGCCGGCGAAGCGTGGCGATTATGGCAAAACCCTTCATGGTTATGAAAACCACGAAGAGGCCCTATGTCCTGCAGTGGGCGTCTAATGGCTGATGATGATTATGATGATCACTATTGACATTATTGAGATAATAGAACGAAACTTTTTTCAAAAACGATCTGGAAAAGACGTTATGATCTTATTTTTCATTGGTGGAGCTAGTGAACCTCATGTGAGTGAACTATATCGCATTTTAACTCTGGTTCCTGGGGTCCAACTAGGATTTGATTCCCAGGATGAAGTGGTTAAAAATACCTCAAGAATCAGTTGCTGGATTATTCTATTCGGATTCAGGTAAATCTCTGAACTATGTCGCGTTTTAACCTTGGTCCTTGGGATTCAACTAGGACCTCAGTGAGCCCCTTAATCCGTGCCATTTACCTTTCGACATATCGATATAAATGCTGGCTATAACTAAAACAAAAAAAAAATAGTAATAACAACGGACCCAAGATAGATGAGGGACGAGGATCGATTGTTTTGTTTCCGTATTTTGACGGATTTTGTCGACGGTTTCCTTACACCTGAGGCAAATGGTGGAATGGAGTGATTTATGCTCTACCTACGACAAGGTTTGTGCCCTGCAGTGGGACATTTTTGAGGTACTGCAAACCTTTAGTGTGAATATTTAATTTTTTTTGCAAAAGAATGCTGGTGATTTCATCACTTTTATGATCACTATTACTATGCGTTTTGATTTTATATGATCTATTTTACTTCTATGATTTTTTATAAATTGAGTATGAGATGTTTGTTGACTGCCTCGTTGGTCTAGCGGTGTCACCGTCTGATTACCATTCCGGAGGTCATGGGTCGATTCCCACTGGGGACCGCCGCACAAATGGCCTTAGTCTGGGTGTATTTCCATGTTTGTGACGGCCTTGGCTGGTGACCATAGCACAGGATATCCTAGTTTGGGATCAGGACAGGTGATTGTGTTGCGTAGAAGTTATTATTATCATTGTATGTGAATTACATCAAGTACGTTGTCTTTGGCTGGTCAGTGGTCTTCTCTGGGTCGTCTATAACGGATTCGTGTTAGAGCAGGTCATCTGGCCAATCGAAAGGTCTGTTCACACTTAAGGTGAAATCAGGCGTTTAGACGGTTATTTTTTCGTAAATTTGTGTCCTCGTTCATTGAATGTAACGTTTGAACACAGAATGAACAGAAGAAATATGCTGAATTAAGTTAGTGAACGGATCCAACAATACTAAGATTATTTTTTTACTTTAAAGAAGTAAAACGTCAAAACACAGAATTAATGTTATTTCATCGCCGCCAGTGTTGGCTTTATTAAAAATATATTTTTAAGTTATGTGTCTTTTAAAACATATTTCAAAATGTTTTAAGCAGTGTCGTGATGTTAAAATAAATAGCTCGGCTCGCTCCAAACCAGCGAGCAGAGGTAACATTTATTTTAATCAACGTAAATTTCGATGCAATTTTTGTATGCCGAATATTTACTCGAAAAATTAATATTCACTCGAGTCAACTTTCACCTGGCGTCCATTCCGTCGCATGGTGATCTAGAATTGAGAAATAATGCCATTTGTGTTTGGTATTTTGTCACTGCCCTATCAGGATTTGTGAAAAAGTAAGCTTTGTGCTTTTTTTTACCAGACTTCAAAAAAGAAGGATGGTGTCAATTCGTCCGTATTACGAATATTATACTGGGTGTCCCAAAAAATTGTGTCAATAGTGCTCTAGGGGTACCCGAATCACCCCTATGTATGTTCCGCGATTTTTTAGTTTTCGAGGTATAGTTTTTTTTTGTATTTTTTGTCCTACCTTGACCTACAAGATTACCTATTGGCCACAGAGCCATGAATCATTAAGATACATGCTTTATTTTTTTTCCAAAATAGGTGAATAGTGTGCCTTGCAGACACAAACTCAATTGTGGGTCAATCTGATACAAGAGCGCCATAAAAAAATGAAGAATCGCAAAGTTAGTTAAAATATTTAGCTTTTTGTTCTAAAAAGGGGGTACCTCCTAGAAGCTGCAGTATAAATTGTGTCAAGCAAGATCCTTTAATGAGATCCATGATAAAATTAGTTTTACTTGGATTAGGTTTTAAAGTAGTTATTTCTCTGTAATGGTTTTCTGGTGTGTACAATAAAGAATATTCTTAATTTATCTTATTTTTAGTTGAATTAAACTATAATTTCAGTGGTCTGTTTAGAAAAAACGATTTTTAGAGCTCTATGTCCCATATGATGGATATCAGGAACTAATGATGATTATTATTGTGATAGCTATTGAGACTTGTAATTTTTTTTACTATACTCATAGAACGGAAGCGGTTTTTTAAAAAAAGGTACCATTTGAGACAGATTTATCTCATTGTGCGAACTAGACTGGGTGATTTATATTGTGCATTCATTTCAACCAGATTACAAGGCGTCCCTATTCTTAAGTTATAGGGTTAAGATTGTAAATGATAAATGGGAAAAGTAATGTATCCATGTCACGCAAGAACACATAAATCACAAGTTTTTTTAGCCTATATCGTCCCACTGCAGGGCGCAGGCCTTCTCTCAGAGGGAGAGAGAGTAATTTATTCACGAATCCAATACACTAACAGTGACAAAATGTCAAAAATACGAATGTCGTTTTCGCAGTTGTAGGCCACAAAGCGGCGTAAGCGATTCCGCGCGTCCGCTGTATAGGGCCTTCTCCATAAAAGGCGAATACGCCGTGAATTCGCACGTAAACTTTGAGTCGAGTCTTTACGCGTGTATGAATTCGTGCGAGAGGATTCTCGGAGCATTCGTCCCTTCTGGACAAGGTCAAAACAGTATAGCGCGGTCGTGTAGACCGCCCCTTCGCTGTATGAACTAGCCTATTGACTACCGCCAACTGACACAACTCGAGATCTGACGTCATTTAATATTTGACGTGTCTTTGAATAAAGGACCAAAGGGACAGGCGACTGATTGTATCGATCTTTTTAACGGCGTCGGCGTCATTTTGAAATAAATTCGTTTGAAAAAATTAAGATTACAGTTACGAGATTTGCGTCATTTGACAGTAAGTTTCGTTTGGCGAGTCCTTATTTCTTTTAAAATAATTGTGTGAGTGTTGTACAGCCCTTACTTAAAAAAATCATGAAAATATCACAACAGTTAAACCATATTTTCCATACCACCAGGATGGTGAGATAGAAGGGACTCAGCCCAGCCTGGCGACCCAACCATATCCATTGGAGAATCTGGCAAAGCTACTACAAGGACACGATGAAATGAATCCCAAAGATTCCTTGTATGATCTAACAGATGTGATGCCCAGCCTGGCACGTGAACCACAGACATCAAAAACCTTAGAATGCGAACCACCAACTATCGATGAAACATTGGAAGGACAAACAACAGAGAAATACGCACAAATAAGTGATCAAAAACGTAAAAAAAGGAGAAAGAGAAAGAAACGTTCCGGAGTTCCCAGGAACGGCGGCTCTTGGAAGGAGTGGGGGCGCTTACCTTCTTGTAAGAGTCTGAAGTGTCTTCAAGCACGTGAAGGTACGGGAAATGTGAATGAACAAGACCAAGCTGAACAAGAAGTAGAAACACAGCAAGGAAACCAATCTGGAGTTGGTAAAAACATCCGAGAAAGAAACAAAAAAATCGTCCGTAAAGATAACAAGCTGGTACAAGCCGAGCCGAGCTTTGTCAAACCAAAGGAGCCTAAACAATTTGAAGAAAAGATGAAAACTCTTGAACTGCATACAAATATCCCAGAAGTGGACCACGATGAATTCGTGACAATCGATGAAGTTAAACTTGAGGACAAATTGTGCGATCAGAATGATCTGACAGACAGAATGCCTAGCCAGGTATTTAAACCACAGTTATCGGAAGGCCTGGCAAGCCAACCACAGCCACTCGAGAGTCTGACAAATCAATCACAACTATTTGAGTACCTGGCAAACCACCCACAAATATTTGAGTACCTGGCAACCCACCCAAAAGTACTCAAGTCCCTGTCAAACCAACCACAGCTATTAGAATGCTCGGTAAGCAAAATAGAACAACGGGATTTGGAAACACTATGTGTGACGATTGGTAATGATCGACTAGTGTTAAATATGTTGAGCCTATATCGACATATACTGGGACAAACTGATAGTGACGAAGATGAGTATTCAATATCGGTCGATGAAACGGAGCTTGGTGAAATTAAACCATTCGAAAGCCTGACAAATCAGTTACAGTCATCCGAAAGTCTTACAAGTCAAGTGAGTAGTGTGGCTAGTCAGTCACAGCCCGTAGACGGTCTGATAAGTCAACCACAGCCCTTTGAGAGTTTGAGAAGTGAACAACCCATCGAGAGCTTAGTTCGAGTGATTGACTTAACTCAATTACAGACATTGAAAGGCCCCGTAACACAATCGAAACTGTCTCAATACCTGGAAAACCAACCGCAAGTATCTGAGCATTTGGCAAACCAACCACAACTATTTGAGTCCCTTGCAAACCTACAACAGATATTTGAGTGCATGCCAAACAGACCACAAATATTTCAGTACTTGGCGAACCATCCACAACTTTTTCAGTGCCTGGCAAACCAACCACAACTATTTGAATACCTGACAAGCCAACCACAACTACTTGAGTACCTGGCAAATCACCCATATCCATTGCAATACCTGTTAAGCAAAGTACGAGTATGGGATAAGAATACTCTATTGGAGACGATTGATAACGATCGATCGATAGCGATGTCAGATCAACTGAAACCGAAATGGAGACGCAAAAGAAAACGCAGAGGAGCTAAAAGAAATCGCGGCAGTAAAACAGAGCGGGGCCGCTGGCCTTCATACAGGAGGAGAAAAAAAAACGACGAAAATTCAGAAGAACAACATATGAAGGTCAACGTTGAAGCAAGTGGAGATACCAATAATAACACAGGAAAGGGAATAAATGAAGAAGAATCGCATTTGGACCAAGATGTCAAGACCGAGCTTTCTTCATATAGTCAGGATGAAGGTGAAGAGCTCAGGATGAAGAAGAGGAGGAGTAGCGATGAAGAGGTTTGCGGAGGAAATCAGCAATCTGCCTCAAAATTTTAATGAGATTGGAATGATATTGTTTTTGTACCACGAAAGACATAAATATTCAGAAAAAAATTAAAAAGCATAATTACGTTTTTTCGGGGTTTTACAGATCTCAATAAATGAGAAAAATGAACTGCACTAAGAATAAGAAGCTTATTAGTTATTTAGTTTTAAATTTAATTCGTTTTATAATAAAGGTGTATTCGCAAAAATACTGTTTACCTTGTCACATCATAGTTTGAGCCCGATTTGTATGGCTTGTTTTTGTACCAGGTTACTTTTCGACAGGTTAT
Source organism: Yponomeuta malinellus (assembly GCA_947308005.1). NCBI lineage: Eukaryota > Metazoa > Arthropoda > Insecta > Lepidoptera > Yponomeutidae > Yponomeuta > Yponomeuta malinellus. Next base: position 4,831,309 of record OX371020.1, on the reverse strand, counting down.
ATTATGTAAAGTATAGTCGTAGTAAATAAAATATCACGATAATGATTTATTCAAAACACTTAAAGCGACACTAGTCGAAATTGAGTTACATACTTATTCGGAATCAGCGTTTTTTTTATAATATAACGAATATGTATATAACTCAATTTCGACCAAAGTGTCGCTTCAAGTGTTTTTCCTTTCCACCGTCGCTATGGTCGCTTCAATGAGATTAAAACATTATTTTGTGCAAGTTCTCTGTTAGTGTTGGGCTAAGAACAAAATGTTTTATTGATAGTCCTTTTAAACACAAAACATGTACTTTGTATAAGGAATTACTGAGTTTTATAATATATTAAAAAAACCTCACCAACGGGATCAACCTAAGGAGCTACATTGATGAACTTGGGTCCCGGTCTGCTTAGTAGTTAATTCTGAGCAGTCGGGTTGTTCGGGTTATTTTTTATTTCAGTTTTTTTTATTTTTGTCTTAGTGAGTTTTTAATGCTGATTCATCATACTAGCCTATGACACCCGCGTACTGATGTTTTACATACATCACACGTGATAGGCGTAGTTAAATAAAATTAAGATCCGAGCATAATAAATTAAATATAACAGCGCCATCTAGTGACTCATGGTTGTACTACAATGTTACTTAATAGCGAGTTTTGTTACTTTTCTGTTCCATTAATGCTATATAATATGACACTCGTGCAGGCATGACGAATCGATTGAGACCTTATTTGTCAAAATCTGACCATTGGTTAAGGAGTTATGAGGGAACATAGAATCGGACATAGATACTTACATATTATTATATACATACATACGAGCTAAACACATTACCCTCCTTTTGGGGCAGTCGGGTAAATAGGTACTACCTTTGTATTGCTTAGTTATAAATTTATATTAAGTGGGTATTTTTTGAAAAATCTGTGTTTTATTTTTGAGCTCCTAATTCTGTACACCCCCTTGGAAAACCGAAAGGTAGGGCGGTTAACGATCACCTGGAAAAGATCTAAAGCCTAACGGCCCAAGAAGCCAAGTCGATCGGCCCTAGCTGGCCTGAATTGGAAGCTGCCGCGAACCACCGTCAGAAGTGGAAATCTGTGGTTGAGGCTCTATGCTCCCCTAACAGTTAGAGGACTGAAAAAAAATCTGTAAACAAAGAACAGCATGGTTAATTAAATAAATGGACTGAATAACTATTCGCCTCTCGCTCACAATGCAATTCGTATGAGCGAGAGGCAAATATTTCAGTCTTTTTTTTGATCAACATTGTAATAATTTAGAGTAAGCAGGGCCGGATGTAGGGGAGGGCAGGCGGGACTACTGCCCTGGGGCCTCCACATGGAAAGGCTAATATGTACTATCACAAAAGGCTAATACGTACTATCATTAAACGCCAATCTTTTATAAGTACTTATAACGTCTGTTTGTTTTTCAAATTAAAAAAAAAAATCGTATTCATTGTAGTTTTTGTTTCGTATTTTTTATTTGGGAATAATTAGGGGCCTCCGCTCCTTCGTTGCCCTAGGGCATCCAGACCTCAAAATCCGGCTCTGCGAGTAAGTGAAGGTAATAGCGAGCCTTAACAGACCTCGATATCGGTCTTATTTGTAAAAACACGATTCCGCAAACACATACCTCAGAGCTACTAATAAAAAAAAACCATAGAAGTATTTCTTCCTACAAAAATCACTCCCAAAAACGGCCTCGGTCCTCTCGATTAGTCTGTATCAATAAAATGAGCGCAAGATGAATCACTATGTGATTGTTTCGTTCTGTGCGCCATGCGTGACGTCGTGAACGTTGATTGGGTGATAGTCTGAGCGTAACTTATGATTGATTGGTGTTAAGATTGCTCTTAACATACGCACGGGAGGAGACGCGCGGGCGGCGGATACGCCACGACGTGACGTCACGGACACGAGCGGCGCGACGACGAAAAGACTCCGGCTCGATACTCCACCGGCAACGGACGCTACCGAATTAAATAACATCTGTTTGACGGGATTTCTGTAATTTTTGACGGCTAATACACCAGCCCTATCCCTTTATACAGTCCACGTTTATTTCACGTCCCGTAGGACCCTTGACATTGGTCCTTTAGGATTCTCACCGTCTTAATTTGCGGGAATATCGGTCAACGCCTCTCCAAATCTCGAAGCTCTTCAGTTGTGGTCTTCAGCTGCAAAAGAAACCTCGAACACTCTTCAATATCATCGTGTCACCGAGGAAACTTCGCCTAGCAACCGCACGCGCTCGAGAACAAAAGCGATCGGGAGTCGTCTATGCAACGGACTTTGGACCCATCGAACGTTTTTGCGAGTCACCTTCAAGACAAAGGAAATCACTTCATCACTGGTTGACGGTCTGGTTATTCGTGAGTCGTTCCAATTACTCCTTTCTTCTTCCTTTGTCTCTTATAGAATTCAAACAGCTTAATTTTGTGAGAATTGCCACATTTCCTTCATAAGTAAAATCATCATTTCTTTAATATTTAGCAAGTTATTAGCCTTATAATCTTATTCATTCGTTCTTGAAGCTTAATTTTGCTAAATTAAATCACTCATCAACACCCATTATATTACTTGCACTGTTGCTAGCCGCTTATCTATTACCTACCGGCTGCCCATCTGTTCCTTTGTTACCGGCCACGCCTAAAGTTTTTGCGCCGCACTATCGCCCACTTATTTAATTAACCTTGCATTTCTGTTACTATGGCTAGTGAAAATCTTAAACAACTTACTAAGAAGCGTAGTTGTATGAAGGGCAAAATGACTATTTTCAATAAATATCTCGACGAATTTAAGTCAATCGAGACGCCCAGTAGCGTGCAATTACTAGACTTAGAAAGCCGCTTCAATAAATTCGATGCCTTGTACTCCGCTTTCGATAAATTGCAGGACGAGATCGACTTGCTCGCGGACGAATCCGATGACGAACGAGAGGAATTCGAATCGCAGTACCACGAGCTGGTGGCAGAGGCGCGCAGCCTTCTTGGCGCTCAACCGATGCATCTACGCGATGCCCAGCGGGCTTCGGCCGTGGCGAGCTTCCAAGATGGACAGGCAGGTGGTCTTGTTTCTAAATCTAATTGCGTTAGATTGCCTAAAATTGATTTACCCGTCTTTCACGGTCACTATCAACACTGGCTGGAGTTTAGGGATACATTTATTTCATTAATTCACTCAAGACAAGATATGGATAATATAAATAAATTACATTATCTTCGTGCATCTTTAAAGGGCAGTGCACTTCTGGTTATTGATAACTTGGATTTTAAAGCCGAAAACTATGAGACCGCGTTTAGATTATTGTGCAGTAGGTACGATAATAAGAGATTGCTCGTAAATAATCACGTCAGAGAACTTTTCAATGTTGAGCACATGCGTAATGAGTCATGTTTAGGAATTCGACGACTTATAGATGTTACGAATAAAAATCTTCGTGCATTGTCGACTTTAGACCAACCTACTCAGTATTGGGACACATTAATTATTCATATGATGTCAGAGAAGTTGGATAGTGTCACTCACAGAGTATGGGAGGAGCATAGGAATTCGCTCACTAATCCACCTACTTTAGACATTTTTATCACTTTTCTTAGCAACAGGGCAGACCTATTGGAGACCTTGCAAGAAAGTAAAGGTAAAAATAACAAAATTGAAACTTATAAGACCAACACTAACCTACTTACATCTACCAATAACAGTAACTTAAATTCTAATAAAAGTGTAAACAAACCCTTCACAAAACAACATAAAAAATCATTTTCTTGTCCGATGTGTAATCAAACTCATTATCTTTTTAACTGTGAAACATTCAGAGCCCTCCCCGTAGAAAATCGTATTCAAAAGGCCAAAGAATCAAACGTGTGTCTTAATTGTTTACGTCCGGGGCACTTAGAAACTAATTGCAACCTAGTCTCATGTAAATATTGTAAAAAAAGGCACAACACACTTTTGCATTTACATGAACCCGTGGTAGCCCCTGAGCCTGCGATGCCTTCCATCAGCCACTTTGCTAATTCAAACACTTCAAATCATGCACAGCAGCATACTACTCCGGCGCACGTTTTACTGTCCACAGCGCTCGTGAAGGTGCTCGACAGCGCGGGTGACGTGCACTCCGCGCGGCTGCTACTTGATAATGGCAGTACCAGCAATCTCGTTACGCAATCACTCTGCGGTAAACTGGGTTTGTCGCGACGTAGTGTGAGCTCCACGGTGACAGGTATAAATAATAATACATCTAACATCACACAGTCTTGCAGCCTTACTATACAGTCGTATCACAGCGACTATAGCCTTACTGTAAACTGCTTCATATTGCCGCACATAACAAAATCTTTGCCGTCTACATTTATAAATATAGACCATATTCCTCTTCCTATGGGAATAAGTCTAGCTGACCCTTCCTTTAATGTACCTTCAGCAATCGACATCTTAGTAGGGGCCGAAGTATTTTGGTCCGTCTTATGCAATAATTCGATTGACTTAGGTAAAAACCAACCTAAGTTGTATGAAACGAAACTGGGTTGGCTGGTGTCTGGGTACGTAGCCCGCCTTAAGTCACCGTCTTCAGCTCCGGTTTGTCATTTTGTGTGCGAGGAGCCCAATCCAGACTTAACTCGTTTCTGGGAATTAGATACCGTCGCAGCCAAGCATTCTTTATCTCCAGAGGAACGTGCCTGTGAGCAGAGCTTCGTGGAAAACACTTATCGCAAAGAAGATGGTCGATTCGTTGTGACCATGCCGTTGAAGGAGGATCCTTGGGTCTTAGGCGATTCTTTTCAAAGGGCGAAATGCCGCTTTTTGTCTTTAGAGCGTAAGTTTTTGCGAGAGCCTATCTTCAAGGATAGGTACATGGAGTTCATGCGGGAATACGAGCAGCTAGGCCACATGAGTGAAAACACCGGATCTTCACCTAGCTGTCTTCAGCCGCAGGATCACCAGGTCGAATATTTTCTTCCTCATCATGGGGTCCTGCGGGAGTCCAGTCCTACGACGAAGCTTCGCACAGTCTTCGATGCTTCCGCCGCTTCCAGTACAGGGGTGTCACTTAATGACATTCAAATGGTCGGACCCACTGTACAGGAAGATCTTTATTCAGTCTTGCTTCGTTTCCGGCAACATAAATATATAATAACCGGGGACGTCGAGAAGATGTATAGGGCCATCGAACTTAACCCTTCTCAGCGCCCTCTTCAGCAGATTATCTTCCGTTATGACTCATCACAGCCACTAAAAACATACACGCTCAACACTTTAAGCTTCGGCACAGCTTCGGCTCCATACTTAGCTACCAAGTGTCTGGTTTCATTGGCATCCAGTGCCCTCGACAGTGACGTCAAGCAGTCTATAGAAAGAGATTTTTATGTCGACGATTTTATAAGCGGTTCGTCGACTGTCGAGGACACAATCAAACTTTGTGAAGGAGTTAAAACTATCTTAAAATCAGCTCAATTCAACTTAAGAAAATTTCAATCAAATAATAAATTCATTCTTGAACAAATTGCACCTTCTTCAGAATCAAACAATATTATGAATATTTCAAAAACAGACAGTAATGTCTCTTCAAAGACTTTAGGTTTAAATTGGATTTGTGACTCAGACATGTTATCGTTCTCCATAAATATTGAACATCGTGGTAAAGTAACTAAACGTCACATTTTATCGGTCATCAGTCAAATTTTCGACCCCTTAGGCCTTATCAATCCATGCATCGTGGAAGCAAAAAGTGTGATGCAGAGGTTGTGGATCGAAAAATGTTCCTGGGATGAAGAGGTCTCGCAGGAGATAAAAAACATGTGGAGATCATTTGTTGACACCTTACCTCTCCTTAACCACCTACAGGTTCCTCGCTGGGTACTTGCTGATGACGCGGTGGTGCATGAAATTCATGTCTTTTCAGACGCTTCAGGGCGGGCTTACGGAGCTTGTCTATACATACGCTCGATCGATACGTCAGGGTCAATACAGGTTCGACTTTTAACTTCAAAAAGTAAAATCGTTCCCATCAAACCAACAACGACTCCACGTCTTGAACTCTGTGGAGCGTTGATGGCTGCAAGGCTGTGTACGAAAGTGTTAGGCTCTTTAACCTTACAAATCAAATCATGTAGATTCTGGTGTGACTCCACCATTGTTCTGGGGTGGTTAAATACACCACCAAGTAATCTTAAGAATTTTGCTCGTAACAGGGTTCACGAAATTCAAGAGAGCACCTGTGGTCACACGTGGAGCTACGTACCGTCGAAAGACAATCCGGCGGATCTTGTTTCTCGCGGGCTGAAGGCTGAGCTCATCAGCAGTTCATCTCTTTGGTGGTCAGGGCCGTCTTTCTTATCAGAAATCGAATCTGAGTGGCCGAAAATGCCCAACGTGAGCGTGAAACAGGATCTACCAGAGTTGATTACTTGTTCATTCGCGCTTGATAATAATTCTAACGCAGATCATATAACTAACTTAATCAACAATAATTCTAGATTAATTAATTTACAAAACACAATAGCATATTTACAAAGATTTATTTACAACTGTCGTCATCCGACCAATAAATTAACTGGTCATCTTTCAGTTCAAGAACTTCAAAGTTCATTAAATTTAATAACGCGTAAGGCGCAAATGGAAATGTTTCCTGACGAATATGCTCTTCTTAAGGCCGATAAGGCACTACCTAACAAAAATCGATTGAATTCATTAACCCCATTCTTAGACGCTGATAATCTGATGCGAGTTGGTGGCAGGCTTGATAATTCACCTTATGCTTATAGTACAAAGCACCCTATCATACTAGGTAGTAAACATCATTTTACTAAAGTTATTTTTAGACATTTTCATCTTAGACATTTACACGCCCCACCTCAGCTTCTTTTAAGTATTATTAAACAAACTTATTGGCCATTAGGTGGCACAAGCCTTTCTAAATTCACTGTTCGCAAATGTGTGCGCTGTTTCAGGCACAAACCCGAAACTGTGCAGCCGATCATGGGACAGCTTCCTGAATCGCGAACCAATTTAGAATATCCATTCTTACATCGCTCAGTTGACTATGCCGGGCCAGTGATGATTGCAGATCGTAAAGGTAGAGGTTGTAAACTGATAAAGTCCTTTTTGGCAATCTTTGTCTGCAATTCGACCAAGGCCTGTCACATCGAGCTCGTTACGGCTCTGTCCAGCGAAGCATATATAGCCGCGTTGACGCGATTCACTGCACGGCGCGGGCCAGTTTTGTCCATTACGTCGGACAATGGCACTAATTTTGTTGGCGCTTCTAATGAGCTGGCTCGGTTTCTTGTAGAGTCAGACCTTGAAGGTTGCGTGGCTCAAGAGGGCATCGAATTTAAGTTCGTTCCGGCTTACACCCCCCACTTCAACGGACTCGCAGAAGCGGCCGTACGTTCCACCAAGCACCATCTTAAACGCCTTTTACAATTAACTCATTTTACTTATGAGGAAATGGTTACTTGTCTCTATCAAATCGAGGCTGTATTGAATTCTCGTCCTCTTACTCCTTTCTCCACAAATCCTTCCGACTATACTGCTCTTACCCCTGGCCACTTCTTAATTGGACGCTCACTGATGGCTATTCCACAATCACCAGTTCCTGAGGTCAACATCACTCGTCTGGACCGTTACAAGCGGATCCAACTCATCAAGCAGCATTTCTGGACGCGTTTCTCTACGGAATACGTTGGGCTGCTTCAAAAGAAGGTCAAGTGGCAAACGTCCAGCAATAATGAGCTGAAGCTCGGATCTCTTGTCCTGATCAAGGACAAAGCTCTCCCACCATTACTTTGGTCTCTGGGACGCGTCATCCAGCTCTATCCAGGAAGCGACGGTGTCACTAGAGTGGCAGAATTGAAAACAAAGAGAGGCACCATTCGTAGAGCTTTTAATAACATCTGCCCACTTCCAGATCTTTGAAGTCTTCTTCACACTTCAACCCGGGGAGCATGTTAAGATTGCTCTTAACATACGCACGGGAGGAGACGCGCGGGCGGCGGATACGCCACGACGTGACGTCACGGACACGAGCGGCGCGACGACGAAAAGACTCCGGCTCGATACTCCACCGGCAACGGACGCTACCGAATTAAATAACATCTGTTTGACGGGATTTCTGTAATTTTTGACGGCTAATACACCAGCCCTATCCCTTTATACAGTCCACGTTTATTTCACGTCCCGTAGGACCCTTGACAATTGGTTCTATACAAAAACGTCAAACCATTGACTTCATGATTGTGACGACCTCGTGGCGCAGCGGTAGTGCATCTGTATACCATGCGAGAGATCCCGGGTTCGAATCCCGGCTGGGGACAAAAAAAAACACCCCAGGTCTTGGATGTTTACATGTTTGTGATGTTGTTTCTGGTTCCCACGACACAGGGTATCCTAGTGTGGGGCCAGAAGCAATGTATGTGCCTGTATGTAAATGTTTATGTTTATGTATAGTCCGTCGAAATATCTAGGTAAGTCGCAAGATGGCGGTCTGACGGTGACATGTGCATAGATATTTTGTCGGGTAATACTGAACTCGCTCCGATTGGAACACAATTGACAAACCCCGCCCGCCTTCCCACAGTTGAACGTGGGGTCATTTTAGCGCTAGTTAGACATCTATGTTTTTAACTATCACTGCCTCAAAGCCGGTTTAAGTAATACGTGGTTACGTTTTTCTCGGAGTGTCTTAAGGGATCGTGTTTTCATCAATAATACCTAAAGTATTTATGTCGACGGCATTCGCTCTGACTCGCCCATTGTAACATATTAATTAATGATTGTAAAAAAGGATCATCATCATCATCAACCCATTATGTCCCACCGAGGGGCATGGGTCTCTTCCCTGAGGAAGGTATAGGCCATACTCCACCACGGGGGCCAAGTCCGGATTGGTGGAGGCTTGTAGACTAGTGGCTCGTCTACTGTCAGAAGTTGTCAAGCCGCCCTAAGGCCTCTGACTTGGCTTAACGACTGCCATCTATCGACGGCAGCCGGCACCAACAGCTTAACGTGCCTTGCGAAGCACGGAACCGCTCGGAAAAATGCCACTAGCGTTAGGATACTTTTGATAAAGTAAGTCTGAGCCTTTTTAGGGTTCCGTAGTCCGACAAGGAACCCTTATAGTTTCGCCATGTTCGTCTGTCTGAGCCTTTTTAGGGTTCCGTAGTCCGACAAGGAACCCTTATAGTTTCGCCATGTTCGTCTGTCTGTCTGTCTGTCCGTCCGCGGCCTAGCGCAAAGACCGGTGGTATTAGAAAGCTGTAATTTGGTATGTGTAGGTATACACAGTGGCGTAGCATGGGGGGGGCGGAGGGTGCGGTCCGCACCGGGCGGCACTTTGCCGGGGGCGGCGCTGCGGAGGTGGCAGTTAAAAAAAAAATTTAAAAAAAAATTTGTTTCAGTGTTTTTTTTGTCTTTTTTTTGTGATCAAAAACTTTGCTGAAAGGAAGAATAGAAAAGTTAAATTTTAATCTTTCAGTTGAGGAGTTGAGCTTAGAATGATACTCGTGCGCAGAAGAGCGTTCGTGAAGTAGGCGATTTCTCCATTATTCTATTACGTTTTCTCTGTAATTTTTCTGTGATATTCTACCTATGTCAAAAAATGTTAATTTCACTTTTCAATTCAATAAATCATTCAATAAAACTAATAAAAGTACTCTTTTTACCATGCCCAAATTTTTTATAATGGATTACAAAAATAAGAGGGCGGCAAATTTGGAATCCGCACCGGGTACTAGTGACCTAAGCTACGCCACTGGGTATACATATTTATCACGCCGTCAAAGTTAAAGAATGAAATGTTGGAAAAGTTTTTTATTACGGTACCTTCCCTAACACGAAAAGTGGGGATGATTTGCTTCTCTCGTCTATCTCACCATGTGGGGCATCGTTGGATTGGTCGCTGAAAAATATTGTGCGTGTTTTTTTATTTAGGTAAATTATTTTATTTTGTGTTCCGTTTGCGAAATAAACGGTTGATTGTATAAACGTGAAAAATTCAGGGTAGTAGCACATATAATGAACTTAAAAGGAAAAGTATCAGGGCTAAGTAGGCTTTACTAGTTAACGAGTAATAGGTGACCAACTTATAAAAGTAAAATTTCGTATGTACAAAATCCATTGAAAATGACTTCCATGAAGTTGTTAGTTCTGTAAAGCAGATAAAAAAACACTCTTTCTACGGAACCCTACATTGCGTTTGGCCCGACACGCACTTGGCCGGTTTTATTTGTAGCCTCCTATACGTCCCACTGCAGGGCACAGGCCTTCTCTCAGAGAGAGAGTATGGGCTTAATTACCACGCGTGCCCACCGTGGATTGGCAGTTTCAAGAGCTGAGGTATGTGAACATCTGTTTTCTTTCTTTCTTTCTTTTCCTTCACCGTTAGCGAGTGGTATTGCTGTTACAACTTCACTAATGAGGCTGAGGCTTTGCTGGATAATACAATTATGGGCGAGTTCTATTAGGGCGCTAGAACACGGGCGGCACGTTGCGAACGACAGTGCCAACTGCAGCCGTCGACACTCGTCGACGCTGACAACTCGGTGACTGCTGCCGTGCCACGTAACTCGACGCCCCGCGCGATTCTATCTTCTTCACGAGAGACGCATATCTAATTTACCATTGGAATGACTTGTACCGTTATTGCCTAATAGACTACGAAATAGAGGCAAATAATAATAATATAGTAACTTCCACACAACACAATCACTTGGCCTGGTCCCAAACTAGGATACCCTGTGCTATAGTAACCAGGCAAGGACATCACAAACATGGAAATACCCAAACCGAGGCCATCTGTACAAATTTAGCGCGGCCCTAGAGGGAATCGAACCCACGACCTCTATCTTGGTAGTAAGCGCCTTAACGGCTGGTCCAAAGAGGCAGTGAAATAACAGCTATCGAAAACTACGTTTTAGACTCTAGGGTCTGCTCTTATGTGACGCGCTCCAAATCCTGGGCGACTCCATACGTCTAACTGTCAAATTCCATACTAATTTGACAGTTAAACGATTGGAATCGCTCAGGATTTGGTGCGCGTAATTAGACAAGAAATCATCTGACTGATGAAGTAAAGTCACGTCACCTCAACAACCTCCCCTCCCCAGGTGATGCGTCTACACGTGACCAAGCGCATCCTGAACGTGACCAGCCACCTCACTGTGCGCATCTACTGCCATCCCAAGAATATCAGCAAGGACGTCCTGAGCGACTTCCTCACCCGGCGCGGGGTCACCTCGCTGCGGAAGGCGGTCAAGTCTGACACGTACCTGGCCACGGTCGATACGTTCGCGCATTACGACAAACTGTTGGGCATGAAGAAAGCTTCTGTCGGTGAGTAGGGAGGTGGAGACGGAGAGGTTTTGTTCTACAATATTAGGGTCGTGGCACATTATACCGGCACCCCAACGAGACCGGCGAATCTACTCGAATTGTCGCCAATTTATAATTTTTCTCAACAAACTCTCTTAGTTCTCAGCTCACCAGAAATGTACTAAATATACAGTTATTACAATTTATACAAATGGCAATAACTAAGTAATAAAGAGAAAAACATTTTTAACACCTGTTGCGCTGACAACGATGAATTGCGACGATTACGAGGATAATGACGGCGACAATATCGTGTAGATTCACCCAGCTCCGCCTCGAATTTAGGCAACTGCTAGCCGTCAGCACGCTAACCACGCGTTGCCCACGATCTGCAAGCTCGCCGTAAAGGTTGCTGTACACGGGTAGAGTAAATGGTAGAGTAGAGCGGTGGAGTACTAACTATACCAATGTAAACAGCATTGTTTAGAGTAGAGTACTGAAATTTGGTAGAGTAGAGTAACTAGCAACGTAGGCGAGCTACTCTACCACTTTCCTTCCCCCACTCCAGCGTCCACTCTACCGAATACTCGACCCATTTAAACGGTTAGTAGAGTAACTAGTTCAAACATGTTTCTTTCTTTATTTTAGGACCGACCTTTTTGAGCAAATCCTCAAACATTTCCGGCGTCATCCTCATAGTTAATTGATATTATTTTACATTCTCTTCAGCCAACTCCTCGGGCATCTCTTCTCAAAATCCAGTCTCTCGTCCATATTCTCTTTTTCCTATTTTGTTCTTCATTGACAGCCTTTTGTACCTCCTTTAATAATAAATCTGTTAAGTTTATCAGGGTGTTTCTTACAATTTCTCGATCAGTCACGTTCATTGTTCTAGTACTTCTTACCTAGTGACGACTCTACCGACAAATTTATTCAAATTTACGTGTAAACAGTTACTCTACTTAAGTTGGTAGAGTACTTGGAACTGGTAAAGTAGTCATCATCATCAACCCATTATGTCCCCACCGAGGGGCACGGGTCTCTTCCCTGAGGAAGATATAGGCCATACTCCACCACGGGGGCCAAGTCCGGATTGGTGGAGGCTTGTAGACTAGTGGCTCGTCTACTGTCAGAAGTTGTCAAGCCGCCCTAAGGCCTCTGACTTGGCTTAACGACTGCCATCTATCGACGGCAGCCGGCACCAACAGCTTAACGTGCCTTGCGAAGCACGGAACCGCTCGGAAAAATGCCAATAGCGTTAGGCATAGACGGCGACCCATCCATGCACTGAAGGCGCCCTGTGTTGCTTAACCCTCGTGATCGTTTAAGATCACTCAGGCAGCCGGGGCTACGAGCGATTCAAAGTAGTATGCTAGTTGAATCTTCTATTTACTCTACCCGTGTACAGCAGCCTTATGCGCGCCGGCTGCAGGGCGCGAGCTTGCCGATTGAACACGGCTACTACTAGGTCTAGCTGGCGGCTCCTCGTCGAGTTGTATGGTAGTGGCTGACTGCCCGCCGTTGGTCTTTTTTACTGTGACATTATGAAACGTACTGTACGTACACACAACTTGAAGGATGATTTACGGTACACCGTGTCGCGACCGGGCCGAGCCCCGGCACTAGGCCTGGCCGTGTCAAGCGTGAATCACTTCATACAAAAAGTATACTATAGATGTTACACACCGTGTCCCAAAATTTTAATGAAACGCTAATTGCTGGGTTGGAGTCATGCGGTTGCGGTGCCGCCATAATGTACTACGACCATTAGACGGATCCACATAGACCTAGCAGCCTCGCGTGACATTTGCCGCGCGAATCTGCTCGGTCTGTGTGGATGAGCCTCGGTTTTCTGGTATGCTTACCTACCGATCGTTTACCCAACAGTTGGCAGTGGACCGAGAGGGTTGGGGTGTCAGTGAAGAGGCTTATGCCCGTGGACTCTATTTATGGGCTGGATAGATAGATAAGATTGATGTTGGAGGTGCAAACGCTATGCTGAAGTGGATTGGTCGAGTCTTCTTGGAATGTCAGAAGTGGACATTTTACGGAATAGGCATTTTGCGAAACAGGCATTCTGAGAAGTGGCCGTGTTGCCGAACGGTGGATATTGAGCCTCCACGTCAGCCGTAAGGGCCCAAGTTTTTCGAAAAAATATATCAGTTTTTATCTCCCATGTGGTAAAGCCGCGTTTTCACGATCTTGGTAGGCTCGGACAGTAATTAATATTAGTGACTAAAAACTGTAGGCTGCACACATCTTATTCAATTAAAATTTTGGCTCCAGTTTATAGGCGTTTTGTTGCTAACGGTGTCGCTCATCGTGCAAAAAATGACCAAAATTTCACGGTCAAGACAATGGAAACCTTACGTTTCACAATACTTCCACAGCTTCATAAAACTCCACAAATATCAACATTTCACTGCCAATTCACTTTTTCGTTACGAAACGCAGGAGTTCCTACTATTGGCGCCATTTTGTTTTTGCGATTTCACCTTAGCAGAGAGTAGAGCACGGTCCGAGTAAAAAAAAAAACCGGACAAGTGCTAGCCGGACTCGTCCACCGAGAGTTCTGGAGGCTTACCACAAGCACTATTAGAAGTTATTTTTAAGCTGTATAAAAAACTGCTCCGCTTAATGGTACCATGAGCCATACAATCGCAGCGCTGTTAACTATAAGACCTTCACCGTCTAATCAGCGCTGCTAACGTACTATAAGCTCAGTTTTGCGCGCTCGCAGCGCTGCTGAACTGTCACTCTTAGCAGTTATTTATATGTTACTCTTGAGCAGCTTTTAAAACCCTGCTAAGTGAATTATTGTTTAATTTACGTATTAAAATGAGTGATAAAGAAATCTTATGGTTTTAGAGGAGGATACGTTTTTCGCGATAGGGAGAAAAAAGCGTGGCGTAAAATTATACGACTGCAGAGTAATGCATTCGAAGTTTACGACGAATTGTATTATGTTCGGAGGTATCGACTTTCTACGGTTTTAGTGGGAAATCTGTGCTAAGACATGAGAGCTTTGTTACCGGTGCCAACGAAATCCACAGATGTATCCGTGGAGACGAAGATGAGCTCTATTCCTCTATGTATTTTGTGGACAGAGAATAAACAAATATGTTATCTTATCTTATTCATAATAAAAAAGAAGTTATATTTCATCATAATTCAGTCAGCCCAACTCTGCCCATTGCTGGGTATATGATCCTATATCAAGAGATAGAAACTTCTTATTGGCTCGAACTTTAGTCGCATTGCAAATATTTGTTTTAGGTATTAAAACTCTTTCATCATCATCATCATCATCAGCTTTTTGACGCTCACTGCAAGACATAGGCCTCCCTCATGGTTTCCATAACCATGAGGGGTTTTGCCATAATCGCCACGCTTAGCAGGCGGGCTGGCGATCGCAGTATGAGGTTGGAATCTCAGGAAGACGCTGCTGCCCGCCTCTTGATAATTTATAACCTCGTAACTCTTTAGGATTGCTGAAAGTAGTCTGAACCGACACCGCGACACCACTTCATTTCCTTCAAAATCGTAGTTTAGCGAAAACCTTTTTTATCAATTCAAAAACTTCTTCAAACATATTTTGACGTTAACAAAAATAACTTTCGAGACACGTTAAAAAACGTAATTTTTAAGTAATGTAGAACTTAACAACATTTTTTTTCCGCAGCAGTTTATTTTATTTTTCCATAACTTGTTTTCAACTTTTATCAGCAGTGCTGCTACAAATGTTTTCTATTTCATTTTTCACAATCAAAATGTTTTATTTTTATTTCGTAATAAAAACGGTATTTACCGGCAAATTGTCATATTTGGTTTTCGAACGCACGCAACATTTAAGACAAACAGGTCAGAGACAACCTTTTTTTTTTAGCAGGTTTATTGCAGGCCTACTTACTTCGGCTCATGGTACACTATAGTAGCAGTTTATTTTGAACATTGAAAATAAACTGCCCTGCTTGTGTCCTGTTAACTTTGAGATTGTGGTAAGCCTCCTGTACAAATTTGTAGGTACTTACATATTATAAATAGTTCAGGAATCGAGTCTCGCAGGTTTTTCCGAGCTTTTCCCGAACTTCAAAGACAATTTTTTTGTGATTTAATTACGAATGTATAGTTTTGTTCTCTGTACTTGTAGTATAAGACGATATTACTTGCCTTTCGTAGTAACTTATAGGTCAACGGAAAGTACCCTATAAATTTTGATTCCCTTGAAATATACGTTTTTTGCGGCATAAACGGCCGTATCTTGCTTTTACGTTAACTTAGAAGTTTGATTTTTTCACAGCTTCAAAGGACTGTAGACCTGAGTCATCATCATCATGACTGTAGACCTGAGTAGGTATATGGTTTTAATTTCAACTCGATACCTCCACGCATTCCCCAGATAAAGGGTCTTGACTGACATAGGGACGGACAGACAACAGAGTGATCCGTTCAGTTCAGTTCAGTTCAATAGTTTATTGCCATAAATTACAGTCATAAAGATGGTTATGATATAAAAAATATTGCACTGTGTTTTTATCCTTTTGAGGTACGGAACTCTAAAAGTTGCCGCTTTCATCCAAGTGGCATTTTTGTACTAAGATCGCCGGTGTACACGTTTTGTGTAGTTTCCGATTGACAAAAATTGGTCACTCGGCTCGTGAAAACGCGGCTAAGAAAACTTTAATGTGGAAAAGCTGATATTTCGTGATTTCGAAGTTTTCCCCCTAGCAAACGTTGTTCGAGTTGAACCACCCCCGCATTCCGGATGTATATGAGGATTTTGTCACACCCTGTATAAAATGGTGGTTTCACATTTCTTTTCAGCCGAAGGACTCTTCATAACGATTGAGCCTCTGCAACTTATAGGGCCGAAACCCAAGAGAGTCCGGACGAAACGTAAGACGGCAAACTCCAGTGACTTAGTAGAGACTGCTCCGGATAAGAATGACGTAATCGATTTAGAAGAAGGCGTGGAGAGCTTCGGTGACGCCGAAATAGGCCTCAATGAAGAGAGCTTCGTTATCGCTGAAGAACTTGCCAAGGAAATGATGAAAGAGGCAGAAAATGGCTTCAAAAGTGAGAACTTGGAGCAAGGCGAAGAATATTTGGATGAAGAGGCCTTGGACTTGGCCAATCCTGATGAGGATGACCTGTTGGACTACTGATTAATTGGCGTTCTGTGTGACTAGATAGTCTTGTCTATGAGTACAAACTGAGTATGGATCCAAATGGTTCAAAAATCTATTCTGAAAATGTTGGGCAAAAATAACCCCACTTGCCTGCAACTTTAATTCTGATCTTGTTCAATAGTTACTCAACCAATAAGTTGAATCGTAAAAAGTACGGATTTGCAGTCTCAGGGGTATTTTAAAATGTCAATGAATCGTATGAATTTTTGAAGTGTCTAGTTGTATGTCATTGGTCGCAATAACTAAATATGAATTATTAATAAACCAAAACTATTTAAAAGAACTGTTTATTTTAAATAAAGTAACCCAATATAAAAATATTTTTTCTTAGAACACAAACCTTAATAATGTTTTTGGTATATAGTCACGCAGCTATTTATTCTGAAAAGAAGAAAAGGCGATTTTTATATTTGTTCAACTTGAGATCAGTACAGTATGGGAATCAGTCCTATCCTACCTAACAGACCGGAGAGGAATTTAATGTGATTAATTCTTTATCTATGGGCTTCCAGAAATGTTGGTCAAAAACTTATTAACTATGTTTCCACATCTGTCTGTCGTCAGCACCTTTACATGCTATTTAATTTCTGTATGGAAAGAAGGGTCGATCTGTTGTCGCCTTTACGCAATAAGCGCCTGCTAATTTTTAAGACAAAACCCTCGTGTATGACGTCGGTATTTGGTCTCGATTGCACATTCTATCATTTTTAATGACTACTAGTGTATATAATTTCTACATTTGGCTAAAGTATACTCGTTCCTTTACAATCATTAAAATCCAAAAAAGGAATGCCGACGTCATACAAGCCCTTATAATGCAGCTATTATGAAAAAACGTGGTTGATTTGATGTCGACTGAACGCACACACTCGTTTACTGCTTAGTGAAAACAAACAAAGTTTAGGTTCTAAGACAAAACTTTCATTTCATGCTATCTTTAGACAGTTTTGTCTCGAACTCGCATGACTTCTTGCGCTTCAACTAAACCTTCATATACGCTCCTTGGCTCTGTCGGTGCTTTATAAAAACTAACGTACCAACAAACCCTTGGTTCGCATCGTCGTTCCACCAGTCATGTCTTTCATCCCAGTCCCGCTCACCGTGGTTTAGGGATTCTATCTCTGTTGCGTCCAGTGAGAGTGCTGATTCGTTGTTCACCTCTTCATCACAAGCTAAGCTCGGTTCAGAGAGTTCAGCTTTCATTATGGGCTCTGGCGTCGCTTCAGTTGTGGACGTGCTAGGTTCTGGGTAGGAAATAATAGAGACATTTGAACAATCGTAAAATATTTGCAGCAAGTTAAAATGTAGGTACTTCTCTATATTAAAACTACTTGATTTGCAAAAAAAATTCTAAGAATGTACTAAAAGGGATGCGATATAGTTAAAAATGGTTTATTGACTCCGAAATCGGGTGGTTCTGTATATTCCGCGACTGTTTAAGTAAAACCAGTTTTTGAATCATAGGTTTATAAAATATTGGACGCATATTGGCCTAACTTTTTATCACCCCAATGCGTGCTTTCCTTCTGCGGTCACGAAGTTTAGTCTATCAATATTGTCAGTGACATTTTTTCTCATTCATATTTTATTCCTGCTTTTCACAATATTACAACATAACATAAACTCACGCCTGTATCCCAGAGGGGTAGGCAGAGACCGGGACTGCCACTTGCTTCGATCCTGACAGATCACTTTCGCTTCCTCAACATTCATTAGTCGTTGCATGCACGCACGCCGGTTTCGGGTACTTTTTATCTTGCCCTTTGCTAATACATCCCCTATTTGGTCGAAGTCTGGGTCGTCCCTTACCGGCCCTTCCACCCACATTTGCTCGATATATTTGTTTCGTCAATCTTTCTTCCTTCATCCTCTCCAATAAATGTTATAATATTAGTCGGGCCGATATCATACGTAACGCTCCATTCAACCCATGAGCATTGTATGAAGTTTGAAAACGACGTAAGGTAAACTTTATACCTGACAACTCTGCTTCTACTGGCGCCTCCATCTCTTCTTTGTTCGGTTCCTCTCTCAACATCTTTAGATATCTTTGCACCAGATTATCATCAGTCGTCTCCGGGTACAGTTTCCTATACAACTTTATAATATCTTGAGTCGTCATGCGCGGTTTCCCCTCCAGCGCTACAGCGATCCGTTTCCTTAGAGTAACGCGGATTCGTCGCAGTAGTATCTTGACTTCGTCTTCATTGGTTCCGAAGGGCAGTTTGTCTATCATTGATTTGATAAGGAGCTTGCACGGTAGGATGAACAGGGGGGTGAAGTGGACCTTCGTCATGTAAAGCGGCGGGCGTGGCAGAGGTCTGTAAGGGCGTTCTTCCAGCCGCCTCGACCCACGGTGCATATGCACTGCCTTTTGCCCAAGCTGGTCAATGTACGCTAGCTCTTTGACAGCGCTGTACCGTATTCCTGTGGAGTTTCGTTATGCTAGGAACGTACTTTCTGACGTCACTGACAGTGATATCCTGCGGTTTTGGCTGATAAATATGCACACTTGTATGAACGTGTTAAAAGGCTGCTGTTACGTCTAGTATAAAAAATCACTTAACACATATTTTTGTTATCCTAGACTTGGCTTTTATAAACTATACGTTTTAATGACAATTAAAGATATAAGATATAATTTTGTTTATATACATAAACAATCTTTAGCAAAAGAAAGTGATTACTTAAATTACGAATTTTAATATCAGATTTACCTACTTTATCAAAACCTATATGGTGACAAAAATATATGTTAATTATTTTATCTAGCATAGCATCAGGCCACATTTATTAAAAGTATACAAATCCTAAAAACCTATTTAGAGGCTAAAAATTCCACCCATGCCGGGACTTAAACCGTACCTGTAGTATACCTACGACGATATTACTTCGCAAGTATTTTACGGAAAGTACACTATACATTTTTATATAACAGCCACTGCCATGCTAATATTACTCTATCTGTTGAACAACTATCCGTTTAGTGGACTATAGGCCCAGGGGCCTGTTCCATAGAACTATGACAATTCGATGTACATTGCAAAGTCGATTAACCCACACATCAACTAGGAAGACTCTGCTACGCAATCTACATCGAATTGTCACAATAAATGTAGTTTAACGAAACTTGGCCCAGAACGCAAAAACGGCATAAGGGTTTACCTTCACAAGTTCCAGTTTCCTTGCCTCCACAATCAGTCTCCTCTCTTCCTCAACGGCCAACCTCTGTCTTCTTAGTAGTAGCCCGTAACGTAACCAAGTAGAGTGCACACGTGTGAATGTTGATGTGCTGTCGACTGTACATTGCAAAGTCGATTAACCCACATACAAGTAGAAAGACTGCTCCGCAATTTACATCGAATTGTCATAGTAAACTACGATTTGTAGTCTTGTGACACTCTGCCTAGCTGCCTGCTGGCGTAGTAAACCAAAACAAACTAACCGTCTTATTTATATAAAAACAAGATTCCTCCAAAACACTCCTCAGAGGCGGTTTATATCTTTCCCTTCACCAGATTATTTAAACTGACTCTGCGGAGTGTTTGTACGGAGTGATCGTAAGTATCCAACTGGGAAATTGATGTAATTTTTGGGTACCTACCTACGATAATATACGAAATGTCGGCACGCGATGGGCGCTAACATTATTATTTTCAATTATTGTAAAAGAATGATTATTTACTTTTGACAAACGGAGGAAACGAAGTTCCTAATTTATGATAGTCACTAAAAATTATTTCATATGGTGACGGACATTTTAATTTTTAAATTACTAGTTTTTCATACAGAAAAATTGTTTTAAAAGTTCAGAACGTCATAAAACATTTTTCTAAGTACTTATATGAAAACTACCTTAGCTGACCTGACAAACGTTGTTTTGCCATATTAATTAGCCTGCGACCTATTCTCAGACCTACCAAATACAAAAAAAAATCATAAAAATCGGTGAAGCCCTTTCGGAGGAGTACGATAACGAACACTGTGACACGAGTTTTTTATATATTAGATTAAAATACGTCTAAAATGTCCCTGATTCTATTTTCAGTGGCTCCGTTTTCTACATTTGTCCAAAGTAAATAAGTACCTATAATCATAATTTTACAATCATTAAAAATTATAGAATGTGTCTGCGAGATCTCTCGATACGCACGTCTTAACCCCCGGTATATGTGAATAAAAAATCGTTTTTTATTCTGCGAAAAATCAGTGAAGCAGTAGGTAATTCCCAAAATTGCGCCGCGGCGCCCTAGGGTATCCGTACAACTTCTTTTTGTGTTCTGTGGTGAAAACACAGTTTCATAAAGCTACACTTTTCATCATCAGTAATTAATTTTGTAATAATAAATTTATTAAATCAATTAAATAACCTGCCGTAGGTACCTACTTGAATTTAAATTTTAATATCTTTTATGTCTTAAAGAACACATAAGGCAAATAAATTAAAGTAAATATTATAAAGTAACAAATTCTATCTATTACCTTCTTATTGTGTTTGGCTGTGGGGCTCATTTTCTTAGCCTTAATACAGATACATATATGAGTAGATACGTTAAAGCCCTTGTGCACAAAATTCGATTTTGTGCAGCCTACCTCCTGCACAAATAAGCACTTTCAGAGCATAAGAAGTGAAAAGTCTATTACTTACATCTATCTCAGAGGCTTCTTTCAGGTTTCTTATCTGGCTTCTCTCATCGTCATAATAAAGTTGTCCATCAAACGGTCCATAATTATCTGAGAAAAGACTTGGATATTGCCTTCTGTAGTTGGTTAAAGACTGAGTTCTGTGTTTTCCCTCAACATAAGCAGTCAAAGGGTACTTGTGACCGTTAAAGTGGAATAACAAGTTGTTCAGTCTGCTCTTAGCTTGCGAAGCCTCGTAGTGTGACGAAAACTCGATGCCAGCTTGCTTGCCGCCATTTTCATAGGATAACTCACGGACCCAGAACCTCCTCACACCAACTCTGGTGAGTATTTTGGAAAAGCACATGGAGATTTTTCTGCATGTGATCTGTTTTGGAGAGGAAATGTGTTTTTAAAGTTTCATGTAAATATTGGAAACTAGATAGTAGATACCTAATAGAGGCATTTCTATGACGTGAGATTCTTTTAGAGAGCCACATTGCAATTGCAGTGATATTTTGATGTAAGTTACAGAAATATTTTAGTAAAATGACCTCAATTGTAAATGTACTTGGTAAACAATTTTAACACAGCTCCAATTTATCAAAAGTGACCAATTAAAAGTTTTATTCAGTTTCTTGGTGTAGGTAATGGCCATAGCTGGGCATTAACTCGTTAATCCGTTAATCGCTAATTAACGAAGTTAACATTTTCACAAACGGACTAACTTTTAAGTTAACTTTAAAAAAATTAACGGAATTGTTAACTTCCGTTAAATTTCCCCAAAGTCCGTTAATCGTTAATCCAGAACCTACCGAAAATACCGCACGCACTGCGCCGCACCGCGAAAAACGTTCGATCAGTACGTTCCGGCCGCTAGACAATCGAAACTAGGTCGAAATACCTACATAGGTGCCGGCGCGTGTGAGTGAGAAAACTGCGAAGATTTTGTTTCGTATGATTAAAGTGACGGGTGTTTTTTTTTTTGTTAAGTAAAGGTTGGCTAAATTGTGGAAAACGAGATTTCAGACGAGAAGATCAACATTATGAATGTTCATGAAAGGGAATACCATCCACATTTTGCCAGAGGACTAAATTACGCACTACAATTATTCACGACTTTGTTTTGTTCATAACCCAGAACCCAAACCAGCAGTTTTTATAAGTAAATCACTAACGCAACGATATAAAAATGTAATTTTATGTACGTTAACTTGCGCTCAATCTTTCGAAATGTAACGCTTTAATGTTTAACAAAGTTAAACGGATAAGCGATTAACGAAGTTAACTTTACTATTTGATTAACGGTGCCCAGCTATCTAATGGCAAACAGTCAACATCGAGTTTTGTCGAAGTCCCGTCTTGGCATGAAATGGAGTTATTCAATACCAGGGTTAATATGATTTAAATTACTTGATTTGAATCAGTGATTTTAATGGCGATTAAAATCAATAAGTGGTTTAAAAAAAATCACACATTTAAGCAATACTTTTTTACGCGACCAAAACAGCCAAAAAGTGTCAAGAGACTACCCCTGACATAAACTACAGTTTAAACACGGTCTAAATTACGAAACACACGTGTCCAATGCTATGTTTACAGTCCGATTTACAAACTAAGTTCGAACAAATTACAAGAGCAACAAAAACATAACATTTGTTTTTGTTGCTCTTATAATCATTCATTTACTAATTTTAAGTTTTTTTTATTTTCTTTGTTAAGGGTGACAAAAATTACAGTGAGCATTTAAAAAAAAATATTGGTATTTAAAAGAACTTTTGGATTTTTGAAAATTTATGTTTTGTGAAACATCGTAAATAAATATGAAACTGTTTAAAGTATGAAACTGTTTTAAAACCATGAACAATATATTAAAATAAAACGTTGTGTTAATTTAAAAAAAAAATAACTGAGTTCAAGATTAAAAATGATCACAACGTAAAAAAATCTGAATTAAATAAAAAAATCCAATTACAATCAAATAAAGCCCCATCTTTTGATTATTTTTTTAAATCATGATTTTTATCAACCCTGTTCAATACTCAAACAACCTTCATCTTTGATTTATTAAATAGGTAGGTATGTAATCTTATCCTAAGACTTCAATTAAATTTTTGGTGTAATTGATCCTAAGGCTTCTGCTGATGTGAAGCAGAAGCTCTTGACATAGCCACAGAAGTGGTCTCTCAAACGACTTTGAAAAAAAAAAGCATACCTAGACCACATTTTTAATGGGGAACTTGCGTCCAACTTAGATCTGACTTTAATAATAATACCATAGAAGACTTAGGAAAAACAAAATACAAAAATTTGTATGTACCTATTTTTTGTGGATTAGTTTTCATTGATTTCTAAAAGTTTTCTAATAGGATAACTCAAATATAGATAAACTCTTCATGCATTATAAGGCGTTACGTGCAAATCATGACGTCGTAGTTTGAGCCCGATTTGCGTGGCCCGTTTTTGTACCACGAGACTAGACTGACTTTTCGACAGATTTTATCGTGAAAAGTATTAGGTAGTCGTGAGCGCGGTTATTGAACCTTTAGCATGGCGTCTCTAATGAGATGAAAACTTTTTTTTCTGCAAGTTCTCCATTATTATTGATGTAGCTGTTTTATCTTTATATAAATTTAATAGTTCCCTCCGTTAGCATAAGAGAGGGACTGGAAAGCTACTTCATTTAACAGGTCTTATCGCGATCGTTTATTAAAAAACTTTTCAATTATTATTATTTTCTAATTAGGTACTAAGTTTTTGAATCTATCTCACGCAATGGCTTTATTGTCAGAACGAGGAGCACTATTACTAGTCCAGTCCGTCTGTTTGATTGAGAGTCAGTCAGAAGAGAAAGTTGCCGAGTTGAAGGGTAGAATGAAAAAAACTTACATTTGGAGGAAGCCCTGAAACCGCAACTTTCGACATTGCTACAGATTACTCGAATTTACGAGATTTACAAGAAATTGTTATTTTAGAGATCGATTTCGGAGTAAATGGCAATAATACGGACTTGTGAATCAGAGCGCCACAGTTTAAACAGCGTTGGCGTTGATCCAAAAAAAAAAAAGCGCCGAAAATTTACGGACTGACAAGTGGTCGGTTTGGTGTTGCCAGATGTCGGCCGGCCAATGTCGCCAAAATTTAGAAAAACAGTTGCCCAAAAATCGCCTAAATTTTCATAGTTGTAGCCCAAATGCCTCAATAAAATGTTTTTTTTTTTAATTGTAGCGCTTGTGGTTTTCTACGCAGCTAAAACAGCTGAATGTGATGTGAAAATACCTTTTTGAAGCGTAATTCATCATCATCAGCCATTTGATGCCCACTGCAGGACATAGGCTTCCTTCGTGGTTTTCATAACCATGAGGGGTTTTGCCATAATCGCCACGCTTAGCAGGCGGGTTGGCGATCGCAATTATGCGGTTGGAATCTCAGGAGGACGCTGCTGCCCGTCTCCTGGTAATTTATTTCCTTAGTCGCCTTCTACGACATCCACGGAAGGAAATGGAGTGACACGTAAATTAATTACGTTTAAAGCGTAATTACTTACGAATAAAAAAACCACAGGAGAATTTCTTCCTACAAAATTCTCTCTCTCAAAAACGGCCCCTGTCCTCTCGATTAGTCTGCACCAATGAAATGAGCGCAAGATGTGCTGTAGAGTAAATCACTCTGTCATTGGTTCATTCTGTGCGTCATGCGTGACGACGTGAACGTTGATTAGGCGATACTCAATGACAGCTAAACTGAGATGATCTTCCAATTACTTACAAAAAACGGGTTTTTTTAGGTAGGTACTTTTTTGTATTTATTTAAAACGTCTTCTGAGTTTTGAAAACGCAATATCAAAATGAAGTAGATTATGTCTTCTATCTAATAAAATCATCATTTTGTTTAAAACATAGGTCAATGATATCATCTAACAGTTCTACTCAACCTGAAAATATCGATTATTGTCAGGACATGTTCTCAAAAGAGGTATACGCTGGATTGAATTATATTTAACGCTCGTTTAACTTTGAAAATAAGGGTTTCATCCTAAAAAATAATGTGAATTTTCACTTGACCAAGAATCGATTAGTTTAAAAAATAACGGTTATTGTAGGTTTTTAAAAAAACCGGTACCGGTTAACCTTACCAGTTTTCATAGAACCGGTTCCCATCACTACTTTATTTCATACATTCTGTGGGGCAGTGTGGCCATTTGTGGCAGATTTCTGCCATTTTGGCAGATTTGGCTCCGCAATTTTAGCTGTGGCAGATTTTGCTGACGATTTACTAAAATGGCAGATTTTGGCAGTTTTGAAACATTCCAAGTGAACTTGTATTAGTTTTAATGTTCAATAAAGTCATCTTCAATCACCTTAAAATTATTTTAAATTTTCCATAAAGTATATTTTGGTACAAAATTATTTTACCAAACTGGCAACCTCTGATTCACGCCCAGATTATACGGGGATTCCATTTTTATTCAGTTTTTTTTACACAGTTACGTCATATGATTATGAACAGTAATAGATCTCTTCTAAGTTTGTCAAACGCTTCGTGTGAGAGAATATTCTCCCAATTAAATCTGAATAAAATCAATATAATGGGCAGGTTCATAAAGAAACACGATGTGTCAGCTATCATTACCACAAAAGAGGTGATAAAGGAACACGGAGACTGTATATCCTTTAAACCAACTAAAGACATGATTAGAAAGATTTTATCAAAATCTCTGTATACGGAAAACGAAAATGAATATGTTGAGGCCAATTTAGATACCGTGTACTTATTGTACTGTAATTATCAATACAGATGTATACCTCATCTCCTCTCAGATAGTAGATAGGCTATTAAACTGCATACCTGCTTTCAAATAATACTGATCAAGTGCTAGTATGACTTTTGTTGAGGGTTCCGCTCTATTCCGTTTTCAATGGGAATTTCCATGTGGGGTTGACTCTACATCACTTTCAAATTCAACGTTCAACCTGTGAACACCTTGCGTAGCTGGCAGACTATACGTGGTTGAGTAACCAGGAAGTAAAAAAGTTTAGATTGTAAATTGTTTTTTCCTGGTCTGTCTGTGAAAATTTGTGATTATGATAGGTAGGTACTGATCTAATTAGTTTATTACTTTTCAAGCAGATGCTGTAGTTTTCAGTTCCATTAAGTTATTTCAATTAGTCAGTGATAACTTTAGGTATTTATTGTAAACTAGATGACCCCGTGATACTTCGTATCACCTACATCAATCTTATCTTTTTCTTCTCACCGCTTAAACCTTCCCTGTACTTCCGAAAATATAAAAAAAAAATTTAGCCAAATCGGCCCAGCCGTTCTCGAATTTTAGCGAGACTAACGAACAGCAATACATTTTTATATATAAGATTTTTTGATTAAAGAAAGTTGATTAAAGAATTTACGTAATGTATTTGATTTTTTTCGTTTCCTTGAAGGTGATAACTATATACGAAGGCACATTTTTGGCATTTTTTGGCGTCATGTTTGGCAGATTTTTGGCCCAGTGTGTGGCAGATTCTCCACTTTTGAGATGGTCACACTGCTGTGGGATCATGTATTGTGCACAGATTAAAAAGAAAAAAAGACGTGTATCATAGTATCCCCTATATCGTCTGTGCAAGCAAGTGTGTTGTGTTCTGTGGGTACGTTACATACATACCACAGATACATACAAACCACAGAGAAAATAATCACTACGATACAAACTGTAATAATTACCAAACTACATACTGAGAGCGGAAATCTTTGTGTATTTCGAGATATCTAAAGATATTAATTGCTCAGTAGCGTTCACAATCCGAAAGGCATAAAATAATATTTACGATGTCGGTAGTCGGTGTTCGGGTGCCTGGCACAGTAAGCATTTATTTACAAATAGTCTTATCATCAGTCGCGTAGGTACGTATCAGCGGCATTTTCGTGTTAAATCTGCGAGTATTGTGGCAAGATCGAATTTTTTTATAGCCGTGTTTCGTACCATTCTTAATTTTTGGAGAACTAAGATTGTGTACAAATCATCCTAACCTAAAAATGTAACCCGTCTTTAATAAATTGTTCGTTTCAGTGGGAAGTAAGGACGGCGAGTAAGTTCATAAGAAAACTTACCAACGTTAGCTTTGAATTTCTGTCGTTCAAGAAAACCGATGGGAATTGGTTAACGAAGACGGCTTTCATCCGTCTCTCAGAAAAGGTTTGCGTTCGATACTTTTTACAGTATAATCTTCCTCAATAAGTGTATGTTACCGGATGTAAGCGGACAGGATTTGAGTTAGGGGCAAATATATTTATTATTACAATTTTTTGATACACTAGCAGCTTGGAGTTGATTTATTTTGTGTATATCTTATAAAGGCACTTGATTGTTTTTTACTTATTTTTGAGTTATGATACCTACTATTTATAACCATACAGGTCAGCGACATGCACACAATGATAGGAACTAAAATAAACCTTGAATAGGTACTTCTACTATATTAGAACAAAAAAGCTCAGTGCTGTGTGAATTATAGAGGTTTCCCAGTTGAGCTACATTGTTTATTGTGTCTATATTCTAATTATTGCATAGAAAATAATACATGTGTATATATTACAGTATTAGTGTAAGTATTGTATTGTAAGTATTAATGAGAGTGATCTGTCAGGATTGTGGCAATTGGCAGTCCCTGGTCTGTGCCTACCCCTCTGGTATACAGGCGTGAGTTTATGTATGTATGTATGTATGTATTACACATGATTTTCTCATTTGTGGTGCATTTAGCTCCACATAGGCCCAGTTAAGCTTGGGATTTCCACACTTAGCTTCAAAGTTGGGTCATTGTATGATATGTGAACACCTCAGAAAGCAGGGTTTCTTCACGATGTTTTCCTTCATGTTAGCGAGTGATATTGCTACTGCAACTTCACAAATGGAGAAGTAAAGAAGAAATAATATTTATTTACCGCCACAGATGGGGTCATAAAAACAGATATAAAAGCACATTTAAAAATCAACAACAATACTAAAAGGAAACAGAAATGAAAACAAAGTAAAGTATTACAGACTCCCCCCATGGCAGCATATCTTAGAAGTCAAAGTGTCAAAGGTCAATGCTTCATTTCATGAGAAGGGCTTTCTACAGTTACGCTACCATGCTTCCCGTGATACCATGTGAAATTTACAGGTGGACCCCCAATTGGTGATAGAGAAGCTAGAAAAACGGGCGCTGCAGGAAACTGGGAGGTTGAAGGCGTTCATTGTGGATGAGATGCCTGATGTAAGGTGACAGGATGATAACTCACTTAGCTTCAGAATGTTCCGGGGCATACATGTTGTGAAGGACTTCCCTAGTGGTGCAGCAGGGCAATGCTGCTAGCATCTTTGCTAGAGGTCTTTAGGGTTGGTTGTGTCCCGGGGCAGCCATAAGCAGCCTCTATATGTCCCCCTGTAAGACACAGGCCTTCTCTCAGGGAGAGAGTATGGGCTTAATCACCACGCGTGTCCACCGCGGATTGGCGATTTCAAGCGCAGAGGTATGTGAAAAGCTCGGACAGTCAAGTTTCCTTACGATGTTTTCCTTCACAGTTAGCGAGTGGTATTATTACTATAAGTTCATAAATGTAGATAGATAACACTTTATTGCACACCAGTAAATGTATGTAACTTAGAAAACAAAGTCATAGTTACATGCTCGCACTGGGAATCAAACCTGGGTCTCTCGCTTCCGAGTCCAATGTTCTACCCGCTAGGCTATCAACACCCTTATTTTTGATTAATTTAGTAAATATTTTAGCTTTATGTTCTGTGTTCATAAAAAGGGGAACACCCTTTTTGTGATTGTTCAGTTTTTGTATTAAAAATGCAGTCATTAAGGTGTGAAACTCATCCACCAAAAATCTATGTTTTAGTTTATGTTCTGTTTGGTCTAACATTTTTAATGATTTTACAAAATACTTTTGATAAGTGTGGTGTCAGGAAATCTTAGTTAGAATAATTACGTACATTTTAGAGATATTTTTATCACATATTTCTATGGTCCTATGGTGGTATTTACAAAAACACGATTCCTCAAAACATTCGATAAACATCTATTAAAATAGTCTGTGGTGGAGATGTTACAAGGAAAAGACGTAACCACAGATTAAATAAACTGCCTCTGAGAAGTGCTTTAGGGGAATCGTGTTTTTATAAAGAAACCCGATAGTTATTTTCTCAAGAATCAGATTGTTCATGACAGGACATACCAAGTCACTCAGGAGCAGGAGTTACTGCTACAAAAAGTTGATGCTACTTCTTGATTATAAGACTATTAGCGGAGTCGGCAAACGCTTTTTGCTATGTTAATTAGCCTACGACCTATTTTCAGACCTACCAAATGTACACAAAAAATTTCATAAAAATCTGTGAAGCTGTTTCGTAGGAGGTCGATAACAAACACTGTGACACGAGGGTTTTTTATATAGATTAATATTAAACCCTGTTTAGGTAAATATTTTTTTACATGGAACAAATAAAGGCTTTTTTAATTTTAATGTAAGCCAGGGTAAGAAATACCTACAGATTTTTAAATTTTTTTTTTCTTTTGATTTGCAATCAGTCTTCCGACTACGATCAGATTTGTTTGTTTCTGTTTTGTCGAGCGTGTTCTCCACTGAGAGCGTCTACTCATATTTAGGCTACTGTCAATATCTCGAGGATGTTATCTCAAAATGTTCTTGCAACATCTGGAGTCCAGCCCCTATATTACGCGCACCAAATCCTGAGCGATTCCAATCGTCTAACTGTCAAATTAGTATGGAATTTGACAGTTAAGCGATTGGAATCGCTCAAGATTTGGTGCGCATAATTAGGCACTAGGTCTTCTCTTGTCATCATCATCATCATCAGCCACTCGACGCCCACTGCAGGACACAGGCCTCTTTCGTGGTTTTCCTTAGCGATAAGTAAGAGAAGATAAGAATATTCTTTATACTACTCTAAATATTTACTAAGTAAACCTCTTATTATTAAATAAAAGTAAAGTAATTAATGTGCCCTTCCGGTTCTCTTTAATTCTACTGTATTGTAGCCACAGACCACAATATTGATGGACGCTGATATCTATATTACAGACCCAGTGTAGCTTAGATACCAGCTGTAACCTTACTTCTGAAACCTGAACTACATTATAATACTTATGTCATCATCATCATGATCAGCCATTTGACGTCCACTGCAGGACACAGGCCTCCTTCGTGGTTTTCATAACTTTTTGCCATAATCGCCACGCTTGGCAGGCGGGTTGGCGATCGCAGTATGCTGCTGAAATCTCAGGAAGACGTTGCTGTCCGTCTCCTGGTAATGTATTTCCTTCGTCGCCTTCTACGACATCCACGGAAGGAAATGGAGTGACGCAATTCTTAATCCGGCGCCACACGGAAGGCTTGATACGCCTTCTCTGGTAATCCGATGATATTAGTTGTTGCTCTATTATATTTGAATGGCACATCAAACGACTCTTGTACTTTTCTGCTGGAATTCGGATCTCCTCTTTTACAGTGTTTATTCCAAGTTGTTCATGTATTTCTTTATTGGTTATGCACCATGGTACATTCGCAATATCTCGCAAGATTTTGTTTTGTAGGCGTTGTAATGTATTGATGTGGAACTCACTCGCCCTGCCCCACAGTTCTATTCTATGCCATACATCCAGGTCGGTTTCAGTGCAACTTTATAGAGGTTTATTACAGAAATTAAGAAGTAATCTTTGTTCACAGCTAGAACCTTACGAGCCCAAGCATGTAAAGACTGGCAAACCCCTAAAAAAGAGCCAACACACTGAAATATCAGAAAACAAACAATTTGTAAGTATCTTAGAAATAGGTAATAGTGATTTTAATGTTTTAATAAATTTAAATTTTTTTCAACTTGAGTTCCATGTTAGTTAAACAATCTTCACATCAATCAGTCCATACTCGTCCACTGTTGGACATAGCCCTCCTCAAGGGCCTTGGCCATCCTTATCCATCCGCTGCCAGCAATCAGATCGTCGGTTGTACAGGATCTAACTTGATTTTTACGTTGCAGATAAAGCCATGCGTTACTATGTCTCACCGGGAGCTGATGTCTGAGCTACAGTACAAATACAATCTACTGTGTAAGTTCAGTCAGGATAAGACAGATCACCAATTGCTGCTGGAGTTGTCTAAGGTGCCTTTCTAATAATTTTTTTCTTCAAATAAGCATTGAGCACTTAATTTTTTTTTTCTTCAAGTTATCATAATCATCATCCATTTGACGCCCACTGTAGGACATAGGCCTCCCAATTTTCAATTCAATTATTATTTTTTATTCATTATAAAAATATACGCTCTTATTTATAAATAAACAGAGTCCACTAAAGGACAGGTCTTAACTAAATTATGATTTAGTTCCAATATAAACCCTCCATAACCCATTCTACTGTCAAACAAAAACCTTGTGGCGATGTTAGAGGAACCTCGGAGCTGGCTTCTATTTTCCAATTTTGTTTCCTGCAGTCGAGGATCTATTCTTAAATCAACATTGTTGAAAAAAAAACGCGAGCAATGTCAAGAACAAAAAATTACAGGTTACAGGAGCTCTGCTGACCACATCTTTTCACACTACCGTTTCACTACCGTGTTAGAGTTATCACCGACGCGGTTTAAAAATGTGTTAAGCATTCTCTGTGCAAAAAAGCCTATTATAACATTAAGGATTATTTGGAAGACTTATTTGGAATTTGGTATTTAAATAATGTTAACGGGAACGACTGTATCTAGTGTTCATTAAGTAAACATTTTGTTTTTTCAAGTTATCGACCTCGTGGCGCAGTGGTAGTGCATCTGCATACCATGCGAGAGGTTCCGGGTTCGAATCCCGGCTGGGAAAAAAAAAACTCAGGTCTTGGATGTTTACATGTTTGGGATGTTGTTGTTTCTGGTTCCCACGACACAGGGTATCCTAGTGTGGGGCCAGAAGCAATGTATGTGCCTGTGTGTAAATGTTTATGTTTATAGTGAATAAAATTTTTGACTTTGACCGTTTCTGGTTTCCCTACAGAAAATGTTCGGGCGCCTTCGAATAGTAGCAGAGGAGAGTCCTGCCGCGGCGTACAAGCCTTTTCAGCTCACTGGGGCTTACCGGCGCGCCCATCCCCACGCTGGGGACTTCGAGTTCGTCCTGTCGACGCTGCACCAGATCGAGGACGAGCGAGGACAGCCGAGGACGGACCTAAAGGAGAGCGACCTGATCGAGGCCGTCCCTACGGCACAGCAGAGTAGGTCGTACAGAAAGATAGATAAAAGAATGAAATTGGCACCATCAATGTAGTAACGAAATTTTCGGGCGCGCTAATGCGCGTCTATAAGGAAAATCTTTTACAACTGAGAGCGCTGAGGTTTTACGAAAATTCCTCCGTCAAATCACCATAAAGTCTCTGGCTAGGTTTTAAGACAGATCTTCTTGAGGGCGCAGAGTTTTTATGGAACTAAATGAAAAAGCCACTGTTGTGAATTTTTGGTTCCGCTCACGCGCGTCTATGACATTTTTTTTTTCGAACTCGCCGAATTTTCGTGGAATTAAATTAAAATGCCATTGATAATTTATTAAATTTTCGGGCGCGCTCACGCGCAAATTGCTTTAACATCGAGGTATTTTATAGCAGCCCCGGAAGACTTGTCCCTGTGTGAGACTGGTCCCACTTTTTTTTTCATTTAAGTCCCCGATGCTTGGTAAAAAGAATATTATGGTAACACTTAGTTGTAGGTTTTAACTACATCATCTTTGAATTTACTCACACTTTTAATATGGTATTGGGGGCCTGGGGGGTCGCTAGAATTTTTAAAGGTCGCGTTGAAGACAAAGTAAAAGAGCATCGTCCTCACAAATGCTTTGAATTTGTTCCAGACGTAGACAACATTCCGTACGATAAAATCGTGGAGGCCTGCAATAAATACACGGACAAAATCACCAAAACGGTGAGTCCTTTCCTTATTTGTTCTATTATTTGTTCCGCTATTATTTTGTTTGACTCGTGCCGCTAGATGGCGCCAGTGCCGCGTAATACACTGCGCAGTTTGAGCTAAAAATTTACGCTTATTTATAGACGTTTCACGCTAAACCATCAGCCATGTAATCCGACGCAGCCCCACCCGATTTTTTTCCATTGAGGATATCATTGTGCCCTTGGGCTGTATCCAGCAGTTGGCAAACATTGGCTGATGACAAATAGATAAGATCTCGCTACTTTGTAAACATCATGCATGCTTGTACACAATAACACAACATAAACTCACGCCTGTACCCCGGAGGGCAGAGGCAGAGACCTGGGTGTACCACTTACCACGATCCTGACGGATCTCTTTCGCTTCATCAACATTCATTAGTCGTTGAATGCACGCACGCCGGTCTCGGGTACTTTTTGTCTTGCCCTTAGCTAATACATCGCCTGTTTGGTCCAATTATGTCCGCCTGGGAAACCCAGAATTCGCTCGATATATTTCTGTCGTCAATTTCCTTCCTTCATCCGCTCCATATGTCCAAACCATCGTAAAATTCCTTTCTCAATTATAGTCACTACATCCCCCTTTGTGCAAATAAATGCATTTAATTTCGTAAGTTATAGGTACCTATGCTGAATTTATACACGCCTGTATCACAGAGGGTTAGGCAGAGACCAGGGACTGCCACTTGCCACGATCCTGACAGATCACATTCGCTTCATCAACATTCATTAGTCACGCGGGTTTCGGGTACTTTTTATCTTGCCCTTGCTGAGTTTATATTCACGTTTCTCAGGTACAAGAGCACATTAAGAGTCTGAACTCTGACACAGACGAAGTGGACCCGGCTCGGCAGCGTGTGAGGAGCGAGCTCGGCAAGATATCTCCTTACTTGCCCATGGTATGTACAGTTCACCAGCTGATGTGATAACTTGAACAGAATCCGCGCAATCGGGACCAATTTTCGGTGGACACGTAAGGGCACCTTTGGTAAGCTGAAAAGCAGATCTGCACAGGGCAGTCGCGTTGCTTAGGTGCAGATCGGCACCAATGAGACTACCTTCATATTTTGGACTATTTTATGCTTTAAATAGAAGATTTAAAATTTTCCAACTAAAACTTTAATTATTAACTTAATTTCGGATTCACTTACTTGATATTTTTGTCCGACAACCGACGGACGTCAGAGACGAGCAACCGACGACGCGAGCTCCGTCTCTACTCGCCATGAAGCTCTGCGAATCAAAGCGAAACCGTCTCTTCCGACAAAAAAATCGAGTAATCTAATGCGGAAATTAGTTAATAAGGTTGTGGCGAGCATATGACGTGAGCGTGACGCTCTTCAAAGCTTTCTGCCAATCATTTTACACGTGCAGCCTGTGGACCAAGTACACACAGCGAGCGTACAGCGCCATGCGCGTCCAGTACAATAACGCGTTTAGGGTGCTGTTTGGGCTGCCGCGAAGGTGCAGTGCGTCAGGCATGTTTGCCGAGCGCCGCACTGACGGCTTTCACGCCATTATTCGAAAGCGGTGCGCGTCGCTACTTGCTCGCCTCCGCGGCACCACCAACACCATCCTGAGCACATTTGTTGCTAAATGGGACTCCCCGATGATGGGGCATTGGATGCAACTACACACAGTTGTAGTAGACCCTTATAATCTTTTATAATAATTATTTTTAATTTTGAACTCAAAACAATACGTTAATAATAACGTAAATAACGTAAGAATGTTATGTAATTTAAATCAAAATATAATCAAATGTATCTAATGTAAGTAATTTAATATGTCATATAATGTAACTATGGAAACATTATTTTCTGAAATAAATTTTATTATTATTATTATTATTATATGTCAACTCTGCGCGCGCACTATAAACTCCAACATTCCTGCATCGCGCAAGCAAAATGTTTCACATGACATACCATAAATATAACGTCCGACGAACACTAGTCGGACCGGCCGTCCCCAGGCATACGATCTGCCTGGCGGGAAATTTCCCTTTATAGTGGAAGAGCACGATCACCCGCTCATCCCTATAAGGTTTAAAATTCAACTTAACGTTATCGTTCTTAAAGGGGCACGTTCTCGCACACCAAAGATCTAGCTGTTTATTGGACCAACCTAAAGTGCGAAGAGTTATAAGTCACATCCCGCGTCCCCTGCCAATGAGACCCGACAAACGTCCGTGCTAAGTCAGTTATTACCGGCCTTGCGGCTTATTATTAAGGCTCAGTTATTAAGTTATTTGGTCTACATAAGAATGGCAAATCCCCAGCCGATGACGGCATCACATCAGCCCCTATATTTAGCACCTGAACGATTCCAATCGTTTAACTGTCAAATTCCATACCGTCAGGATTCCGACAGGATTTTGGTGCGCATAATTAGGCCCCAGAGCTTCTGAAAGCTGCAGGCAAACCCGTCTTTGACGAGTTACAGAGGCTCTTTAACACTGTCCTTCACAATGCTGAAATGCCGAGGACGTTGGGAGATACTGCGGTCGTGTTATTAAATTCTTTAAGAAAAAAAGAAAAAAAAAACGTAACCCTCATTTGCTTTAGCAGTCGAGTAAAAAATGTAAAGGTCAAAACTTTTGCGAACTTATTTGACGAGTTGTTTTAAATATTCTATCCTTTTTTCAGATGATCCGTCAAGTTATGACCAAACACCTGGTTCCGGAAAACGCGTCGATCCGTCGAGTGCGCGTAAGTAGTTTACACTAGCATTTACTTTACCCTAGTAGAATGTGTGGGAAATGAGATAAAGTAACTTCCACACAACAATGACTTGTGGCGGTCCCAAACTAGGATGTCCTGTGCTGTGGTAAACAGGCAAGGATATCACAAACAAGGAAGTACACCCAGACCGAGGGCTTTGTACAAATGAAGTACCGCGGCCTTTAGTGGGAATCGGACCCGCGACCTCCGTTTTTGGTGACTAAGCGTGTTACCGCTAGACCAACGAGGCATTCAATTCTCGAAGCATATGTTCGATAAGGCATGGGTCAAAGCGTCGCCACAAATTTTGTTGGCTCAGCAACAAAATCGATCGATGCGTGACAACGCAAAAGACCGCTTCATAAAACGGGGTGCCAAATCTGACAGTTGTAAAGACAGAAATAAACGGTCTTATTTTGCCTTTTATTCAATAGTTACGTTCAGAAGTGAATGGTATGATTTTGCCTTTTATTCAATAGTCTGATTTTGCCTTTAGTCGTGAGCTACGTTCAGACATAGTAGACACCACCCGTTTGCATCACCGTGTTCGAGGAGAAGGCTGTGTCTAATCCTTCGGCGGCTAAAAACAACATAATTACGCGAGACATAAGAGATCGTCCATTAATCACGTGAGGCTCGAAAGAGGTGGGGAAAAATCACAAAATATCACAGGGGGAGGGATACAGCGAGATATCACATTTTTCCACTGAAAGCGCGAATTCTAAACGGATTTTCGCATTGGAACCATGTGAATTCTTTCCTTTATACTTTTTGTACCCGTCAAAATCAACCTTTATAATTTTTGTCGCGATGCTTAACTAATTAAATTAGATTATACGAGAAGGGGGGTTAGTCTAAAACCTCACTATGTACCACCCCACGGGGAGCCCCCCTTATGTTGCTAAAAAACTTCACGTAATTAATGGACGACAAAAGGTCTGTGGTGGAGCGGGCGCGCGGGGCGTCTGTGTCTGAATGTTAAGCGAACGCTTCACCCCAGACTTTCCGCGTAATCATGATGCCAAGCCCACCAGCCTTCTGATAGGCCGTACGCGCCTGATGGGCTATCGACCTCTACCCACCTTGACACCGCTCTAGTTCCGCCGAGGGGTCAATCGTCTCCGTTAGCGCCCCCAAGCCAGACTGGACGCGGAAACAAACACGATGAAACTTCCACGGACGACCCGTTGTGCAGATCTAAACTTCCCCCGCCCGGGACACCCACGAGGGCTGGTTCACGATGAACTCCACCTTCCCAAAACGCGCTACAGTGACAAAAGACGGCATACCGGTCGAGGGCAAGCGAAAGCGCATGAAGCCGCGACTAAGCGACCGGAATAAGTTCCGTCGCCTACTTGCACTTGGCTTGGTCTCCCTGCCGGACTCCAACAAAAAAAGCGGGTCGCAACAGGCCGCGACGGTGACTCAGTACGTTGAAAACCCTACCCCGGGACCGTCCAAGCTATCTCGCCTCAACGCGACGGAATCCCACCAAGAAAAACAAACCAGCAACGCAACAAAGGCAGTGATCACCACACAGAAGGCAGGAACACTAGGTAAACACGCCCAGAGAGTGCTGGACGCTTTGGAAGCGCTCATGGTCGAGGACATGCTGAGCGGTCAGCACAAAGGCAAGGTGTTCCGAGGAAAACCAAGATTCCACAATGGCAACCTCCAACTCTGGTGCAAAGACAAAGACATACAGTGGCTGAGGGAAGGCGATAGACTCATACTACGACACGACAATATTACCGGGAGGGTGTACTGTAGGATACTGATGCCTGGAACGCGACCCCGTCGGATTATGATCGACATGCTTCGCCACCAGAACGACTGGGCTCAGGTGGACAGGTGGATACTTAAAAAATCGTTGACCACAAATAACACTTTTCTAGTGTTCAGTGTCCCGGAAGAAACTGCCGTCCTTTTGAAAGAACGAGAACGACGCCTGAGCTACTTACTCGGCTCTGTCTATGTGAAGTTCAGCTGGGGAGGACAAGTTTTCCACAAAGAGCTGCCACCTTGGCTGACGAGTACACAAGGGGAAACTCCCAATAACTCGAACAGTAGTTTTAGTCCTCTTGGAGAGGAGTTTGAATTCGACCAAGCATGGTCGAGAAGCCTGAGCGAAATGTACGCGGCGGGGGAGTCAATTGACTTCACCCAAGACTAAAGCTTTGCAAACCTCCACCACATTCGCATAGCAAGGGCTTTGGACAGAGGTCACGACAGGGTGATTGCCTTGATCCAAGAGCCAAGAAAAGCCACCCGAAGTGGGTCTTCCTCCAAACCTCGAAGTCGAGGACCCGGTTTCCGAACCCAATATCATTGGAGAAATGAAATCCTACCGAATCCTTAGAAAGGATCGGGCAGTGAAGAGGGCATACCTGGAGCTACCAAGCGTCCAAAGATCGGTTAGCCAACCGAGACATCGCTGGAAGGACGAAGTGGGCAAGGAACTGCGTGAGCTCCGAACAGGCGTCTGGTAGGAGACCTTGCAGGACAGAGACAAGACACTTGATGGGATAAATCTCTAAACCTTGAGATGGACGAAGAAATGTGGGGAGACCACCAAAAAGTGGGAGTAAAAAGTGGATACAGAAAGCATCCAAGATCGAGCGAATGGCGTTCTCTGGAAGGTACACTCTGCATCGGGTAATGTTGGGTTGAAGAAGGGATTGACGGCAACCATTATATGCGGAATCAACCACATCGGTGGTAAGTAATATTTAGAAATTGCACAATTTCTGAAACATGTCGGTTCGAGTTTGTCATCTTTTATGCTAAAGTTACTGACTAACTTGTTAATTTGTGAGTCAATCGGCTATGCAATGTACATCGAATTGTAGTAAACCATGAAATTGTAGTTACATGAAATGAGGCCCCAGACTTAAAACGCGCTTTAATGTGCAATGTGCTCATATGAAAATGAGTTGATGTTTTAATGGAGAAGTTGCAGAAAAAAATGTTTAATCTCAAAAGAATTAAAAGGTAAATTATCGTGTTTTTTTTTTCTCTACAACTAATCGATACTAATTGTAGTCGCGTGCCATACAAATTGTACATAAACAATGGCGTCACCAGGTCCTCGTAGCATTTTAATAGTAGTTTATGCAACTGTCATATAATGAAGTTATTAAAACACGAGTGTGAGTATATGAAACGAGCGCAGCGAGTTTCATAATAGTAACGAGTGTTTTAATACCCGTGTTATATGCAGTTGCATACACTACTTTATCTTCACTAATGCAATTAATCAAACAACAAGAGTAAAAGCTGACAATATCACGCGTACGTGTATAATCACAGTGATTTTGCCGCCATTAAAATTTAACCAATGAGTGCGCAGCTGCGCGTTTCAATAAAACGCGACCAACCTGATTGGCCCTGCAATCAAGTTGGTCGCGTTTTATTGATGTTATAATGAGATTTTACGATATCGATGTGAATATTATACCATCATGTGAAATTGCTTAAATTGAGTGTTTTGTTGTCTGCGCTATAACAGTAGTAATTATAAGTCAAGTATTGAAAACATAAGTAGAATGTTACAACATTAGTGTAGATAAAATGTATTAAGCGTTTATATTTCAGTGAATTTATTTTCTCATTTTTTTCTGAGCTTGTCTATGTCTGCAAAAAAAAAAAATACAATGTCACTCCAATCTAAATTTGACGCAGGTTCCCCGCTGTCTTCCTCTGGTAATCATGTCTGCCTGTCCTTAGATATACGGCGAGCCGTTCCTCCCGGGCCAAGTGGTTATGCGCAACGTCCTTCGCCCCTTCCATCCGATGGCCGTGCAGCGGGTGCAAACTATGTACAACTTGCTGCGGTTCAACGTTCACACGAAGAAGTTTGACGAGCTCATGGAGTTGGATAACGATCCTATTGGTCAGTACATTAAACGGGTCTAAGCGCGATTATTTAATAACGTTAATGAATGAATAACTAAAAACGTGTGTTATTAAATGTGTGTGTTAAGGAGTGAATGTATAACTAAACGTAGCGGTAGAACGCCGGCCTCACACTCGGCAGGTCGTGGGTTCGAATCCCCGCATGTACCAAGGACTGTTTTTCTAAGTTGCATTTGTGAAGTTTTATTGGTATTGCAATACCACTCGCTAACCGTAAAGGAAAACATCGTGAGGAAACCTGAGTGTCTGAGGGGTTCACATACTTCAGCGCTTCCAATTCCCCATCCGCGTTGGGCACGCGTGGTAATTAAGCCCATACTTTCTGAGAGAAGGCCTGTGCCCTGCAGTGGGACGTATATAAGAAGTATAACTACGAGGGTCATTCAATAAATACTTAGCCTACAAAAAGTAAACGAAAATTTTGGAAAAGTGGCAATTTATTTTTCAACATAGTCTCCTTTTAGTTCGATACACTTAGCCCAGCGATGCTCCAACTTTTTTAACCCGTCCGAAAAATAGTTTTTGTCAAACTCTGCAAAATAGGCCTCCGTGGCGGCGATGACCTCCTCATTTGATCCATATCTATTCCCGGCGAGAGATTTTTTCAGATTAGGAAACAGAAAGAAGTCACAAGGGGCCAAATCTGGAGAATACGGTGGATGGGGCAGCAATTCGTAGCGTAATTCGACCAATTTGGCCATGGCAACGGCAGACGTGTGAACCGGTGCGTTGTCGTGGTGAAACAGCACTTTTTTCTTCGCCAGATGGGGTCGTTTTTTCTTTAATTCGGCGTCGAATCGGCCCAATAAATCGGCATAGTAAAGCCCTGTAATTGTTTTACCCTTCTCGAGGTAATCGATGTAGATCACACCTTGTGAATCCCAGAAAACGGTGGCCATAACTTTTCCGGCCGATTTTACAGTTTTCGCCTTCTTTGGAGCACGTTCCCCGGTCTGGATCCATTGTTTTGATTGCTCCTTGGTCTCTGGTGTGTACCAGTGGATCCAAGTTTCATCGACGGTCACAAAACGACGCAAAAACTCCGCTGGATTCCGCTTCAACGATGTGGTCTCACGGTTGCACTTGTTTTCCGGTGTGAGTAAACGCGGCACCCATCGCGCCGACAGCTTTCTCATGCCGAGTTCCTTGTGAAGAATATGATGCACTGTTCCTTCTGAAATGCCTACAGTCTCAGCTAGCTCCCGAACCTCCAATCGGCGATCTGCCAATATGAGATCATGGATTTTTTTAATGTGTTCCTCCGTAGCAGCTGTTTTCGGTGCACCTGGACGTGGTTCATCAAAAACCGACGTACGGCCACGTGCAAACTCGTTGAACCAACTCTTGACGGTGGCCATCGATGGAGAAGAGTCACCGTACACAGCATCCAAGCGCTCTTTGATTTCGATGCGCGTTTTCCCTTCCAAAAATTGGAATCGAATCACCGAACGATATTGCTCTTTTTCCATTTTTGTAAAACCGATCGATACGTTCGCTTCCATAAGTTGTCAAATTAAAACAAATGAAGGGATTGGAATGAAAATTTGAAAATAGAATTAAAAAAGAATGTGCTGCACTGTGGTAAAACTCTTTTGAAACTACAGCGCCCTCTGGCGATGAGGCTAGGTAAGATAAGATAAGATAAGATATTTTGTTTATTTTCTGTCCACAAATTACATTCACACCCGAAAACAACATTGAATAGGTAAATGATACAGAGCAAAGGAATGTACTATTTGTGGAAAGACTGGAGCCTAAACTAGATCAAAAGATCTGTCTGTATCTTAGGTTTCCAGGCCTCCCGTATTACAAAGGATTGGTATCATATTCGTAGCGTCATCAGCATAAGGTACACGGTATTATTACGTTACGGTTAAAAAATGACAGATGTTATAAAGTAAGGTAAGATGTATGTATGTATATATGTATGTGTGTCTCTGCTCTGCCCTACGACCAATGAATGCACCAATGTATGAGTATCGCGAGTTAATTAAAAAATGCGATGGGTAATTTTTCATATATTTTGTTAAGGGAGCGTACCGTTTTGTTAGCTTCTTCTCTTCTATCTATTAATTCTGAAACTGACATTGACGCCCAATGAGCTCCACCCTCAACTAGTCACTCCGATACTCGATGTGATCGCATACTCGGGAATTAACTTGAAAAGTTTTCTGGCTGCCTGCTTTTGCTCTATGGAACTTTTTACAGAAATATAAATTAAAATTAAAAAATTGTCGGTGTTACTCATAAAAACACGATTCCCTTCAAACGATACCATAAACGCTGTATAAATAGCCTGTGCTTCTTTCCCTTGTAAAGTC
Source organism: Yponomeuta malinellus (assembly GCA_947308005.1). Taxonomy (NCBI): domain Eukaryota; kingdom Metazoa; phylum Arthropoda; class Insecta; order Lepidoptera; family Yponomeutidae; genus Yponomeuta; species Yponomeuta malinellus. The sequence goes on along the minus strand of OX371020.1, from coordinate 4,789,243 downwards.
TCTGCCACATTTCATTTATAGGGCATTTATCGAGTGTTAGAGAATCCTGCGAATCAGCCAGACTGTTTTTTTTTTTAACTTACGTGAATGATAATAAGTTATCATGTTTTTCTTTTGTTTGTTTATTTAAGGGCACGATAGAACTGTCATCGTCACCACAAAGTACGTCACACTAATTTCGTGATTTTTTGACCCCTCCCCCGTCCTTGTCGCAGTTGGTCACATTTGTGAGATCCTCCCCCTCCCTAGTGTGACGTCACATATTTTACAATTTTATATCTAGAAATTATTAAATTAAAGCAGTTCCGAAGTTAATTAGTTTTGTGACCAAAGTTAACAGAATAAAATCAGATTATAAAAAAAACCCGGCCAAGTGCGAGTCGGACTCGCGCACGAAGGGTTCCGTACCATTATCTATACAACATTAGACAAAGATCGAATTTGAAAACAGCGCCATCTATAGAAACCAACAAGAAGCGTTAACATTGACATTTAACGACATGACATCGGCGCTGTGAAGGTTACATAGATGGCGAGCGCTGTCTTTAGACAACATTTTTCGTATGGGCGCCCCCCTTAAATATTTATTTTATTATGTTTTTAGTATTTGTTGTTATAGCGGCAACAGAAATAGAACATCTGTGAAAATTTCAACTGCCTAGCTATTACGGTTCATGAGAATACAGATAGATAGACAGACGGACAGTGAAGTCTTAGTAATAGCGTCCCGCTTGGCACCCGTCGGGTACGGAACCCTAAAAAAGGAATCGTGTTTTTATAACGCCGCATGTTTTTAACACAATCCACTGTCCACAGGACCCGAATGCAAGATGGTGGTAAGATCTTCGGATTTGAAGATCTTCATCACGCCCGACGACGTCATGGCTGAGCTGGTCAAAACTCTTCCTTAAATTGGTCAGGACTCACTGAAAGACCGCTTATATCAGGAATATCTCATGTATTTAGTTTTTTTAAAAACTAAATACAAAAGTTATTCCTGATATAAGCGGTAACATAAAATAGCACTTTAACACAAGAAATCCCCTAATATTACTTCCGAGCTAAAATAATTCTGTACGTTGCGTACATAAGGAGTCATTATACTATTAGTAAGAGATGTTTTTATTTTTATCAAATTACATTGGAGTTTGGAATGCTGTAACGGGGAAGTGTAAGATATAATTGAAACAACAATATGGGAATTGATATAGCAAGCGGACAGGGCGCGCGGTGGCGTAATTTCTACTTTGTGTTTCAGTGACAATGAAATCAGAAATCATCGCCCCGGCCGCGCGGCCGTGCTAATCAACTCCCTAAAATATGTTGTATGAATGTAATGTGACTGTGACTTATGTGAAAGTAAATAAAGTTAAGATTTCATTGTATTCTGGTGGTTTTTATTTAATGGGTACCTACTTGATGAATTTAGGAAATGAAAAAAAAAACCGAATAAATGAAAACGTAGGTACTGTATTCAGATCTCAAATGGTTACAATACAAAACAATATCTGTGAAAATTATAATTGAATTAAATAAAAAATGCTTTCTTAATGCAACTGGTAAATCAACAAATTGTTCTTTTTAATAATACTCTTACAAAAATAAGATATATTCCGAGTCATATAGGTCATGTATTCATTAAACAGTACAGTATATTGCATTGTGTCAAAGCTGAAATATAATTTGGTTAAACAAAAGTTGATCGAAGAAGTTCAAAACGTAAAAAAGATTAAAATTTGTAATAAAAGAAACCCGTTTATAATCGCACAGTATCTAAACATAGGCTAACAATACATAGACGGTCGGTCAAACCTAATTCCTGGAAGGATTATTTGCATTTACCAACAGACAATTAGAATCTAATATAATCCTCCTTTCAGTAATCAGGGGTTGCAAACCAAAAACCTTATCGTTTACAGTGGAATGAACCTTTCGGTGGACAAAAAAAATACTGATGAACATAACATAGTTACATTATCTCTATTTAGTTTTTTGTTAATATTTAAGCTTTTATAGCCAGTAATATCATGTGCACCTTCATACAAAACTATTGTATTTTATTGGATTGGACGTACATTTTCAAAGGCCATTTTGGAAATGGAAAATAAAATAATGACTAAGAATTTGATTATTAAAAAAGATCGATAAGTACATAAAATGACACCAAAAACACGACATTTAGAAAAAGTAATTTTTTAACACTTAAAATTTGTGAAAAATAGGTAACTGGTGGCAATAGAATGTATGATACAAAATGGTACACGTAGAGGTTTTCAATGATTAACTTTGTGACTTAGTGAATATAATACCTTGAAGTTTACAATATATTTTGATACGATACATTTATGTATATTTTAGGAAGAAACTGCGTTTTAACTCTAGCTTTCCTAATTTCGCCTTTATGTCGTAATGTTTTGTATACAATATAGTAGGATTCATACATCGATGATACAACATTTGGTTCAATGAAATATCTTGTGACTTATGCTCGTAGTATTTACTTATCTCACGTTTGCGTTAGGCCGTTTTAATTTGTTAAATAACTTTTCTTAGGCCAAAAGGGGACCCCCGTGTATTGTTCTCATGACAGCTCCAATAATGAACCAAATGTCGAATCACTGAATTACAACCGTTTAATTGGCCCGATAAGTTATAAATAGTTCGTATCATACAAATATAGACTTTGCGGTTATACAAATAAGGCGTTATTAATGTTATACCTACGAGTAGACTGTGCGATTCAGCCATTCGTCCAATGAGAAGGTGGCGTACTCGCCTCCTGAGGACCGTCCCTGGAAGGTTTCTGTGGACATGCCGTAGTAGTCAGAGACACAGTAAGTTTTGGCGCGTAAGTAACGGTGAGCAAGCGTGGTTAGTTGCCTCTGTGCCCTTTTTGGGTGCTTTACGGAGTATAATTCGAAGTCATTTATGTGTAAAAAGATGTAACTTTAAGACTTCTTTGAATATATTCAGTAAAAGGCCCAAAACAAATGAGATGTCGGTGGCTCTATGTGACCATTTGCGAAAAGTTTTTGTAAGTTCAAAAATACTGTTCTACAATTTAAACAATTTAATTTACAAAATAGTAATTTACAAATGAAAAATACTAATGTTTTCTACGCACTATCGCAAATGATTTGTTGGTTCTTTTTTGGAAAACACAAGTGACATTTTGATTTATATAAACTAGTTATTCAGTGCGATTTAAAGCGACGTTAAGTCAAATGCAATGCATCAATTCATAATGTGAATTTCTAGGACTAGTCCAGTGTTTCCCAAACGTTTACGAATGCACGAGTATTAACATTTATGAGCTAGTAAATTCTAGAGATAACGTTACTAGAGTAGATGTCCAACATAATTTATTTCAATCGGTACTTTCTAGGAAACATCAAAAAAAGCATTTAAATATCACTGAACCCTCAAAATTTGGATTAGATATTTTAAGGATTTTGATTGGTTGAGAAAAAAATGTTTTAAAATTTTATGTATTTTACTAAGTGTTTTTCATTTCCCTCCACTTAGAAATATTAATTTTAATAAGACCCGTCGTTTGTAATTCGCCAAACGATTGTAAGTTAAAATTACGCTTAAAGAGGGTGTGTGCGAAATTACGTTTAAAAGAGGGTGTGCGCTCAGGGCTAACTTTATGACCACACAATCTTCAGCGTCACCAACTGTAGCCGAGTATACCCGATTCAGGGTCACCGACCCGAGCGTGACGTTTCGGTTTCGTTTACTGTTCAGAAAGCGCAAAGTGCGCCTAAAGAACATTCCACTTAGGTGGCGGTAATTTTCAATCGATTTTCTTGTTTTTCGAAGAGTACAAGTTTTTCAGTGCATTTAATCCCATCCCTTTATTTAACTATCAAACGAAGTATCACCAGTAACGTTGTCCCTGATAACCAAGCCCAATGTATATCACTGTTAGTTTGAAAGGGACTAAATAATTATTTGTCTCACACAATGGATGGCAATATTGTAAGACAAAATAAAAAAGTATTTAGTCAAATAACTCCAATTTGAAAGGTACAGATGAGAAAGTTACAATATAAAAAGTAGTCGTGGCACAGATAGAATAAAGTACCTAGAGTTATCAGTTGGTCAATCTCCACGCTAGATTTTCATGTGTTGTGGAGGCCTCGATATATATATTTTTAAATTGCTTTGGATGGCAAGTCAACGCCATAAATACCGAGAAACAAACAGTTGTCCAGTCCCTTTCTTTAATTTACAGTGTTATAGCACAGTATACCGTGTGGCAAGCCGCGCGCGGCGGCGACCGCGCTTCAGGCGTTGTACTGGAGTTCTCTCTCGATGTTCTCCAGCGGCTCGTTGTTCTCTGTATGGTTTTGCATGCATACGGGGCTCATACACTAGTCTTACGTGGCGGTAAAGATATTTGGATACCATGGAATGATTTGACAGCTCGCGAACTTTGGGAAACGTTCGTTCGCCATTGGAGCATTTTTCTGTCACGAACTGTCAACTCAAACAATGTAGGTTTTATTATATTATGAATTATTATAAACACAGATTCTTGCTGCGGTTTCATATTAAAAAGCAAGTGTTTTATCTACCATCATCATCATCGTCAGCCCTTTGACGCCCACTGCAGGACATAGGCCTCCCTCGTGGTTTTCATAACCATGAGGGGTTTTGCCATAATCGCCACGCTTGGCAGGCGGGTTGGTGATCGCAGTATGCGGTTGGAATCTCAGGAAGACGCTGCTGCCCGTCTCCTGGTAATTTATTTCCTTAGTCGCCTTCTACGACATCCACGGGAGGAAATGGAGTGACGCTATTCTTAATCCGGCGCCACACGGATATTCTATATTATATCTTTATTATAGACTTGTCATATGTTATCATTAGGGTCGTTTTGTAAGACTTAGGTAGGGTGTCTATAAAACTTTTGATTTGTACTTTTGAGAGCCAATGTTCTCCACCGATTCATTCTCTGTACGGTTTTGCACGCATACGGGGCTTATAGTCTTAGGTGGCGGTAAAGTTATTTGGATCGAATGGAATGATTTGACAGCTCGCGAACTTTGGGAAACGTTTGTTCACCATTGGAGCATTTTCCTGTCACAAACCGTCAACTCAAACTATATAATTATAAAAATAGTTTCAAGCTGGGATTTTGAGACCATCTCAAAATACCAAGGGTACTTTTTTATCCCTTTTTTTCGTACATAACTGAGTTACATTACTATACAGAGTACTAGCTGACCGGCCAAACATTGTTTTGCCATATTAATTAGCCTACGACCTATTCTCAGACCTACCAAATATACACAAAAAAAATTTCATAAAAATCGGTGAAGCCGTTTCGGAGGAGTTCGATAACAAACACTGTGACACGAGATTTTAATATATTAGAGATTTTTAGATATGTCACATTTTGGGGTTTGATTGATTTTTATTTGTGGAGGTCATTAATATCCACCGTTTTGACAGCTCACAACAGCAGGAAGTACTAGAAATGGTAGATGTAGAAATGAGAAGTGAGTAGGACACAATAGTTGCTAAATGTCATGAACTGTCAAATCAATCCATATACATAATTGTAAAGTCGAAGTTGAGTCGAGTTGAAGTCTCATCGTGAAACTGCAGGGTTCGCGTACTTAGTATTTATAGTAACAATAGATTTTTAAGAATGTACCCACACCCTACGTGACCTCTTTTACCCACCTCCCCGCCTTCCCCCTATAGTTTTTACGTAGTGATTCATAAATATGGTTTTAAATATTTTTTGCAAACATAAGTTTAAACAGCTGTTTCTGTAACATTTTTTTCCGGCAAACAATAAAGAATATTCTTATCTTATCTTATATTTCATTACGAGTGCGGAAAGCCTGTCATTGCAAAGAGTTCCGACAAATGTCTACCCAAGCCGAGGCGCAGCCGACTGTACTGAACAACTATTTTTAATACAGTTGCGAAAAAAATTAAGCAATTTTATAAAAGAAATTTTTTGGAAAATGGCGCTAACCGTAAAAGTATTTAAGCAGAGATTTTTTTTTCTTCACCCATTCTGGGTAGGCAAAGGGAACTATGCCCATACAGCCAAGTCTTCAGTAGAATTTTTTTATTGATATGAAATAAAAATTTTATGAGATGAAATGAAATGAAACCTAACCTAACTCATTGAATCAAATCATTAAATCTGATATTGAAACAAATTAGTAGCTTCTTTTTAGAAATATTTGCATGAATCATAAAAACTTCTATGAATTTTTTTTAGTAAAAACTTCGTGGTTGGTTTTTTCTTTTTAATAGACATTATTTTGACAGTTGGGAAAGAGAACGCACGAGTTCGGAAAAGGTAAAGAAAAAGCTCGAGTATGTAATAGCCCACATCCCGAACGCTATACGTCCCTGCAATACGCCACTTTTTGAGCAACTGTATTAAACAAAAATTAGCGTCACTATAATTACAGAAAAAGTATAAAAACTCAGTTTTAAATCAGTTGGCGTCCCGGTATATGTGCTGGTACCACCTGTGAATAAAAAGCGCTGAACGCTGCGCGCCATAATTTAAATACAGCCCGAGAAGATATTGACCTATGTGACGAAGACCTAAGCCTTCCCCCCGTCGCTGTGACCAAGCGTGGTATTTTGAAGACCCCCTCCCCCCCTAAACGGGTCTATAACAAATCTATTATAGTTCTCATCTACCTATTCATTATACGATTAGGGTACAGTCGACAGCAGCTCAACTTCTACATTTCAAAGTCACCCGTAACGCAACTGCGTAGAGCGTACACTCCTGTAAAGAATGACTGTACATAATGATTAAACTAATGCAGTAATCAACGTATGGACTCACCGATCATGGACTTTAGCCGCACTGAACACATGATGAAGTCATCGAATTGGATGTAGCCGTCGGATCCGCCGTATCTGGGAATATTTAAGACAGATTTAGAAATCTATTACAATTGATTGCGATTTGCCATAGCGTCACAAGTGAAGCCATCCTTCTGCCTGGTCATCAGGTAGAGAAATAAACATTAAAAAAATGGTATTCCTGACATTTCGACACCGTTGCAGGCACTACGGTTGCGTCTCGCGAGTAGACTGATGTTTTTGCGAAGTGACAACTGCTATCAGATATATCTGTCTGCCCTCTGTTGTTAATTTGGTTTTGGTTATTCTTAGTAGAACTGTAGAAACCTGTGAGCCAATATGCTTTTTCGCCTGTGTAAAAGGATGCACCTGTGAGACTGTCTGCAAGTATGTATCTCTGCCCCTGTCTGGAAGGATGTACCTGTGTTCCTGTCTGGATTATTTATTTTACTAAAATCGAAAATACCGAATATCCCGGTTTTTGTGAAATGAATACCGGTATTAATTAGACGAAAATTTGGCCCGGTATTCCGGTATTTTCGAAATTCGGTATCCCGGATTGCGACCCCTAGCCTGGAAGGATGTATGTGTCCCTATCTGAAAGGATTTACCTGTGTCCCTGTCTAGAAGGTTGTACCTGTGTCCTTGTCTGGCAGGATGTACCTCTGTCCTTGTCTGAAACTATGTACCTGTATCCCTGTCTGGAAGGATGTACCTGTGTCATTGTCTAGAAGGATGTACCTGTGTCCCTGTCTGAAAGGATGCACCTGGGTCCCTGTCTGCACAGATATACCGCTGTGTCTCTATCTGGAAGGATGTACTTGTGTCCTTGTCTGGAAGGATGTACCTGTGTCCCTGTCTAGAAGGATGTACATGTGTCCCTGTCTAGAAGGATGTACTTGTGTCCTTGTCTGGAAGGATGTACTTGTGTCCTTGTCTGGAAGGATGTACTTGTGCCCTTTTCTGAAAGGATGTACTTGTGTCTGTAGGCACCTACCGAATCAGGGCATTCTTCCAGCCGCCCGCGAAGTCAATATTAACAGCAAGGAAATCTCGCGGCGCACGAAATATATAGGTATACGTGGTAAATTTTTTGTCATGTCCTTTCTGGAAGGATGTACTTTTGTCCCTGATTGAAAGGATGTACCTGTATCCCCGTCTAGACGGGTGTACTGGAAGGATATATCTGCGTGCCTGTCTTCAAGTATGCACCTCTGTGTGGAAGAATTAGCCAGTACCTGTGAGCCAAGACGTTAAGCGTGTGTGCGTTAACGGTGTAGCCGGCCGAGTGGAGAGCGTCGCGCAGGCTTTGTGCGGGGATGGCGCCGCGGCCTTCAGTGTCGTAGAGACGGAACACGGCCTGGGACGTGAACAAGTTTTTTTAATGCTGTTCTCACGTGGATGATGCTGTCTCGCTCGCACTGTCTAACATTTTCAGACATTGTTAAGAACTTGTATACTTTAAAAACCTATTTAGAAGCTAAAAATTCCACCCAGAAGATTAAGGAGGTTCGAAATTTCGCCGATGCCTGCACTTGCCTATTAGCTCAGTTGAGAGAGCGCTGGCATGATTAGCCAGAGTTCGCGGGTTCAAGTCCCGGCATGGGTGGAATTTTTTAGCGTCTAAATAGGTTTTTAAAATTGTTCTTAGCACGGATTAATGTACAAAGAATATAAATTGTATACTTTTGATTAATGTGATCTGAGGCTTTGGTGGGTGATAACAAAATTACTTACAGACATTTAAATACATTTTCGTTTTCTTATACTTAGATTTTTGTAAAGAACAGTTGTTTCCAAAACTAATAATAAAACTAATTAGTAATATTAATTTTAGTCTCAAAAATGCACGCCAAAGGTTCATCATAATCATCAACATCAGCCCAGTGCCGCGCACTGCATAGCCCTTTTCCCCCCAAATGCCATCTCTCACGGTCCCTTGCCATCCGCATCCACGGACCCTCTACCGACTCAACTATATAGTACTTAAGTTAATTTGGTAAAACAGTAGATAGAATATTTTCTTACCCGCCATTGCCTCAAGGCGACCCAGAGCGATTTGAACTCCTCAAAGCCTAGTCCACCGGAATTGTCTTTATCCAACATGGCGACCATGCTTCGGCACACGTCCTTCGAGAACTCTTTCCCCTGAAGATCTGCGTGTACAGATGATGCGGTTTAGTTTAGGTAACTCAGCAACCGAGGGCCGCTAAGCTTGCGTGAAAACCAGAGGGATTTTGTATACAGAAGACTCGTGTATAAATGAAAACTACATGGTTTCTATATGTTTATGTAGCTTTCATTTATTTTTTGTGATATGACATTGACACAGGAATAGTCTACGTATAGATTAAGTTATTTACACAATCCAAAAACCCATCACGACATAGTCTTATTTATAAAAACACGAATCCTCTAAAATTACTCCTGTAATGCAGTTTAATTAGTCTGTGGTGAAGACCACTTAAATTGCATTTGAGGAAGGTTTTACAGGAATCGTTTTTTTATAAACACCAAAAATTTTTTAGGTATTCACCTTACAAAGTTACTTCACGAAAATACTCTGGTTTTGGTGTTGTTAACGTCAAACTTGCAATAGCCCACAAACGGAATATTTTCGTCGGCATTGGGGATAAGGCTTCAAACATTTACAGTGGTAGGGGTACTCTTTGTAAAAAGTATTTTTTTCACATATTCCACTGTAATTGCACGAAACTTAACGGGAACTAAAAATTGCACTATTCAACTACAACATAATTTAAGATTGGCACGTATCTGAATAATGCAATGTAGTGATAACAATTTATTGAAATGGAGGTGACAATATAACTAATTTGGAAACTTAAAAATGTGAATTTTAAAATGCCCATTTTTGCGTCCTATAAAGACATGCTTACAAAAAGCTGCGGAAAAGGCGAAAATTTACAATAAAATTGTACATTTTCACCTTTTCCAACGTGTTGGTTAGTGGCGACGTAAATGCAAACAATAAACAAGTATAACATTTTCTACTTAAAATGTCACTCCCAGACGACATCTAGAAAATAAAAAAACATATGTACATAAATAAAAAAATAAAACGCTGGCCGAGGATCTGAAAAATAAGAACACAAGAGGGACACAGAAAATTACTAAATAAAATAACAAAAATAGACATTTCAAATGTGAGTAACAAAAAACCATGTCCCCTCCATTTCTATAAAATGCAATCATCAAGATGATCTTATCATAAAATTTATGCAGCATTTGCATAGCAGCAGAGGACCTGTAAAACATTAAACAAACCCAGTTTATTACGCACAACCCAGTAAGAACGTTCCAAGTTTATTTCAGGTAGTGACAAGAATTTTAAAATTTATTCTTAAGAATTTAAGGTTTGTTATTTCCTTCACATTTTATAGTGCATTACATAGATAAAATATTCTAGTACGTACTTTAGATAATAATTTTATTTTCAGTCTTCGGCCAGTGGTCAATTCTATTCGGATTAGAGCTATAAAGGGGGAACTTGCGTCTAGCTAAGATTGGAGTGGCCTTGCTTTTATACCATAAAAATTACACAAAAAGGAAAAATTAAAAAATAAAACATTTGTAATATTTTTTTCGGGGTTGTCGGGGTCACAAAATATGCGAAGAATAAAGATACCCTAACAACATAAAACTTATTAGATTTCGTTTTGTGATTGAATTCTAAACGTTTTCTTACATGCATAAAAACATCATTCTACAAGATAACTCAAATATTGATAAACGCTTAATTCCAAGACAATCTTTCGTTCAAAATCGTCCTCTGTCTTTCAGTCTTGCGGTACCATGTTAACCCTGTGCCCCGTCAGTCTACCTGGTTGCTGCGGCACCGGCTGGTTAAGGTGCACTGTTTCCGCGCCAGGCGCCTGCCTCATTTGGTTGACATCGACGCCGAGTTCCTTGCAGATGGGTTGACAGAACGCGCACAGCAGTTGCTCCAGACAGCTGGGCTCTTGACCGCCCCCACCGCCCCCGCCACCGCCCCCAGCGTAGGTCTCGCCCCCGCCGCCCTTCGACCGCATGGCGAGCTCTGTTGAACGGGCCTGGATGCTGAAGCTATCGCTTAATAGAACGACCTAAGAATACTGAACGCTCCTGAGAAAAGCCTCCTTTGATCTGACTTATCTAGTAAGGAAAGTTAAACGTTGAATGTAGTCGATGCAAGACGAAAAATATTCGTTTGAGCGTTATATTGTATCCAGAGCAATTGGGGACTCTTGTAGTTCTTAGAAGTCTTAAATGATAATATATTATGTAGTGTAACGTGGTAACATAAAAAGGCCAACTAGCACCACTTCTTACAACGACAGTTAAGTCGCCATTTAAATCGAGTTTTGTATGAATAAATTTAGTTAAATGCTGTTTAAGCCACGTATAAAAAAGTGGTGCAAGTCGGCCGTGCAAAATACTAAGGCCGACTTGCACCACTTTCTTAAACGTGACTTAAACAGCATTTAACCAAAATTCTTTATACAAAAGTCGATTTAAATGGCGACTTAAGAGATATTTTAGAGCTGATGGAAGTCGCCCTAAGGGACTTTTCTCAAGAGTCAGCAACACATTACAAAGGTAACTCGGACAGTATACACATGCCAGTGTGGTAAAATTCTAGCGCAAAACCAAGACTATTAGGTACATTTTTAACGCATAAAATATAACATGCCAAATCAACAACTAATAGTAACTAATCTAAAAGTTAACAATAAAATATGTATGTATGTACAATATAACTGTAATACAGTATATACATTATACAAAGCCTATAAATATCATACTTACACTTTTTACACTTGAGTGGACGCACGGTCAGCAAAACAAGACAAAAACCGTAAAAAGCTGCTCAGTCACGACACACGAAGCAGAAACAGAATTTGTATAACAACAAAACAAAAAATGGGCATTTTAAAAAAGAAAGCAGAAAATATTTATTAAAACATAAAAGTAAATCTTTGTTTAAAAGTTGCCAATTGTTAGTTTATGTTGCCAATTGATTTAGTTTATAATTAAAATGAGAAATGATAAAGGTAAACCCTTGTTATTAAAATTAATCATATATAAAAACCCGAATATGTTTTAGGGGTGTAAATAAAAAGCTATTATTACGTTAATAAAATAAATTCGAAAATAACCACACCTTTTTATAACTAAGATATTTAAAGCCCCAATAAGTACTGTAACGATTCTCCTTTATAGAAGCTGGCTGGCAGAGCCTTCTCGTCTTATTTTGAATATTTTGAATGGAATCGTTACGTTTTGTTTTAGATGTCAGTCGATCCCGAGCTAGGCTAGGGCATCGATGAAAAAGACTATAATAAAAATATAAATTGCCCGTAATCCGTGTTTTAAATAAATAGCGTGTTACAGTACCTATAGTAAATCTTGTCCCTAATAACGTAGTAAAACTAAGGTGCCGAGGATTAGGCCGTAGGTTAATAGTAAACATAGTAATATTAACTTTGCAGGTTTGTTCTGGTGTTTTTATTTGTTCTACCAGTGGGTAGAACAATGGACTCGGAAGCGGGAGACCCAGGTTCGACTCCCAGTACGGGCATGTACCTATGACTTTGTTTATTTTTAAAGTTACGTAAATCTGCGAATTTCTCGTAGCATACCACACGCTAAATGTGAAGGAAAACATCGTGAGGAAACCCGCGGCTTGGGTGACTCCGCACGTACTGACTTGTCTTTTCTGTGGGCTAGGACGACTAAGCTGTCAGGATGGTATAGGTGCTGGGCAAGCCTACTCCATCTAAAAAACAATGTCCCAGGCATTGCAGCGTCCGAGTGGTCCCTTCAGTGTAAGTAAAGGTGCCACTGGACGCTGCATAAATCGTCTCCTTACGTAGATGCAAAGGCCAAGGTTTTTTTAGGAATTTGTTGTTCAAATCACGACCATGGATCATAATTTTTTATTATATTAATCAAATGACTTTACTAACTTTTGTGTAAAGGACAATGTCCTTATCTCCGCTAAATGTGGACAGAATTTTAGTAAAAATAGAAATATGTGTGAAACATTTATTTTTCTACTTTGGATCAATATAGTAGAAAAAATACTTACGGCTCTAATTTTGACGGTTTTTTTTTACTAAATCTCCCGACTGCGTACTCTTGGCAAGAAAGTGTAGAAACTGTTTTACCGAAAATACGTGATTAATTCCTTATTTGACTGATGCTGACCGAAATGCCTTTAATGTTTTATACCCCATGCAAGAACAAGAAAATTATATACAGGAAGACAAAATGTCTTAGCATTAGTCATAAATGTCCACTCTTGTTTGCCAAGATACATTTAACGCCGTGAATTATTTGTTAGAAAAAATTGAAAACATTTTACTAATGACATTCCGTCCACAGTAAGCCGAAGCACCCTCACAAAGTGAACATAAAGGTCTATCCAGGTTACAACGGGCCGGCGACGGGCGGGCGGCACGATTTCAATCTAATATAATCCTTAAATACTTACGAAGTTACACTACGACTACAATACAAGTGCGAAAAAAGCCCGTTTCCCGTGACGTGTCCGGCGGCCGCACGGGCCGGACTTTTTTGCGTTTGTATTGTAGTCTCTAACCTTAAAAACCTTAAAGAAAGTATTTAAAGTCTATTTTAGTTTGCATCGTTGCGTCCGCATCTCACCGCCTCGTTGTAATGAGGATAGTCCTTAACACTTAGAAATAACCATCACGCGATAGGACCCATAACCCAGATAGAACCAATGCCCTTTCTACAGTGGAGAGCAATAAGGATCAACGACGAAATTCTTAATTCGAAATTCTTATCTGTTTATTTTGTTTCTGTGATGTGTCTTGTTGGTATAATAAATGTCTTTCTTTCTTTGATAATATCTCAGCAATGAGTAATGCTAACTTAAGACACATGTGACCTGAATATTTTTGAAAAAATACCGACTAAATGCAACTCAGGTTCGCGCACTGAAGGGTCCGTACTAATTACCAAAAATTTGTTTTCTTTCCAAATTGTTTGGGAACATTAGGAGAATGACCAGGTTTTTTTCGTAATTTTACTGAATAAGTTTTTAAGGGTTATAATTTGTTATCATTTATTATGGATCGATTTATTCGAAATACGGAAAACATGCAGTTCCACAACATTATACAAAAAAATAAAATTACAGAAACAGTACATAAATAATAAAATGATCTTCAGTATTCTTATGCCATGTACTGTGTACAGTAAAGAACGTTCATTCTTACAAACTAGCATACCTTATTTTTGAGATAAATACATAGATTGACATTTATTTCCTTTATGACTCGAGAATTTGTTGCTTTCGGGTGTAGCTTATTAGCTTGCTCCAAGTTCAAAACCACTTGCAAATTACAGCTCTCCAAAGAAAGCGCTGTCTAAGTCCCAACTCCCCCTCTCATGAGATTAAACATTTTTAGAAAGCGCTGTCTAAGTCCCAACTCCCCCTCTCATGAGATTAAACATTTTTTTGTGCAAGTTCTCCATTGGTGAGATATCAATGATTTCGTCAGTGACCCTTCTGGCTCTCGAGTGTATCTTAGAAGCTTTCTCCGTTAGTTCAAAACTACTCGCAAATTACAGCTATGTAAGGAAAACGCTATCTAGGCACCAAGTCAAGTCCCCCACTCACCCTCAAAACCACTCACAAATTACAGCTATGTAAAGAAAACGCAGTGTAACATAGTTATATTACATTAAACGGGTCCAATCGCTATTATTTATTAAGATTTTTTTTAAATTAGACCCGTTTAATATATAACTATGCATGAGCATCGGGAGCAATAAAAGAATCCTAACGCTGTAAGTCCCAAGTCCCCAACTAATACTAACGCTGTCAAAGTCCCAAGTCCCCAACTAATACTAACGCTGTCAAAGTCCCAAGTCCCCAACTAATACTAACCTAAGTCCCAAGTCCCTAACTAATACGAACCTAAGACCCAAGTCCCCAACTAATACAAATGCTGTCAAAGTCCCAAGTCCCCAACTAATACTAACCTAAGTCCCAAGTCCCCAACTCACCCTCTCGCATGGCGTAGTCGAGTATCTCCTTCAGCTCCTGCCAGTCCACCTCGCCGTCGGCGCCGGCCAACCGGTTGAAGAAGTCGCGCACCGGGTCCGTGGGCTCTGGGGTCGGCACCGCGTCTTTCACCTGCCGGGTGTTGCGGTCATAAGTTTGGTGGTTTGTGATTCGTACGCACTAAAACTTTCGTAAGCGCTACATATTATTAACTTAATTCCGAATTCACTTGGTTTTACGTAATTCCGACCAGGTTTCGCTCTGATTCGGAATTAAGTTAATAGTCTGTGATCTTGAGAGATGGTAAGACAATTTATATATTTTTTGTAAAGTAAAAATTATTTATTATCAGATGAATTACGTTACCTATATGCATGTGGACTAATAATTATTAATCTTAGTTTCAATTTAAAACAAAATTTACAATAATATTTAAATAACATTAGGTAGCCGTGTCCCCTAATATTATTTTAATATTACTAGGCTGAGCCTGTTTCGTGGGTGACGACATTTTGCACAAAATAGGATTGTCATTTAGACGTGCAGTGCTGATATTGTATTTATTAAAACAAGTGTAATATATGATTTTCATCCAACCTGTCATTAAAATAACAGAAAACGTGAAAACGATATCTTCAGAGTCGAATGGGGAACATTGCTCGACATCGTGATACAATAGAAGACATATAGAAACCTGAAAAATTAAAAAATTAAACCATAAATATATATTTTTAGGGCTTTTGGATTACAAAAAATGTGAATAAGAAAGTTACTATAATAATAAAAAACTTATTACATTTAGTTTTTTCATTGAATTCTAAACGTTTTCTTATAAGGGTGCAGATGCATAAACACAACCCTTCTCAGAAAACGTTTAGAATTCAATGAAAAAACTAAATCTAATAAGTTTTTTTTATAATTAGACTCACTTTATTTTTCGCTATTTTCGTGATCCCAAAGACCCCAAAAAAAAATATTTTTATGCTTTTATTTTGTAATTTTTCCTAAGTTTTTACATATTGTCTTCTATTGTATAAAAGCAATGTCTCTCCTATCTAACTTAGGCGCAAGTTCCCCATTATGGCTTTAATAAAAAATATATATATATATATATTCATCAGAAATAGAAATAGTTGTCAAAAGTTGAAGTTGTCCGCCACACTTACCCTATCATCGACGTCACCCATACCGACGTTTTCATCGTTCTCGCTGAAACAAACAAAGACGAGTTTAAGGAGGGTTGGTCCCAGGCAAACATACTTCGACCAAATAGGGGATGTATTAGCACAGGGCAAGATGGCAGTCCCTGGTCTCTGCCTACTCTGGCATACAGTCGTGAGTTTACTGATGTAAGTATGGTCCTATATTGAAAGCTCACAATTATAACTAGAACTGCCCCCCTAAAATTATTATTATTATTATTATTTGTAGACAGGCAGGCAGTTGGAACAACTGATAATTGCCCGCATCCAGTTTCACTTGGTTATTTTGAAATGATATATAAATGGAATAGATTTATAATCCTCGATACATTCATGGTTGCAGGATAATAAAATTCATAAGAACCTCCGCCTATAAGAATATTGAACTTGCACAAGTTTAGCACTCTTAGGGCCGGTTTCTGAATTGACAATTTCACTAAGTAAATCTTTAAGTAACGTTCTGTCACGCTCTTTTCTGAGAAATTCGAAGGGACACCACTACAGTTAACTATTTACTTAGCGAAATTCTCAATTCAGAAACTGGCCCATATACTTTCTAACCGGTTAGATGCTGTTCCGTTTCTACTATGATGGCGTGGCCATATTCTTAATTTTATTATATTAGTAGATTTTATGTACTTGTATATTAATTGTAATCTAGTTAGATTAGAACACTTTATTGTACACACCAGAAAACAAAATACATTAACAGGCTTAGACATCTAAGTTTTGCAGTAGACAATTGGCGGCCTTATCGCTAAAAGTGATCTCTTCCCGACAACCTTAGTATGTATTTTATGTTTATGTATTTGGTATATAACTTGTTATAACTATGTAATTCTATTATAATATAGTTTAATTATCAAATATTTTGAGCTGGGAAGCCTGGAAATCTAAAATACAGATCTCTGATGTAGTTTAGACTCCAGTCTTTCGACAAATTCTACTACCGCATCTACTATTTGTATCTATACAAACTGCACGAGATTTGGGGATTGAGAAAATAAACATATTTGTATTTGTCGAATATGATACCAATCTTTTGCAGTTCGAGAGGCCTGGAAACCTATGATGAAACAGATCTTTTGGTCTAGTTTAGGCTCCAGTCTTTCCACAAATATTCTTTTGCTGTGTATCATTTATTCAATGTTGTTTTCGTATGTGAATGTATTTTGTGGACAGAAAATAAACAAATGTCTTATCTTATTGTATTTGTACTTACGACATGTTGTTGCACTTCTCAGAGAAGACACGCACGAGGAACTCGCCTTCTTCGTTCGGGTCGAAAGTGGAAGGCACAATCACGTAAGTGCCCGGCTCCAGCTTGAATCTGGAATAGAGATGAGCTTCGTGGTTAATTTATTTTAAACTTGTAAAGGTGCAAACCTTCTTATACCATTTCTGTTATTTTCTTTCATTCTGTCTATCATCTTAAATTCAAAATTTAAAATTACGTCACCCATTTTTCTATTTGTTTTGGATTTTCATCATTACTACTTTTCCTTTTGACGAAACACCTCTACTGACCAAATTACTCGTGAATTATCTATTTCCCTGTTTTTATTCTGTACTTTATCGAAGTTTTCTGTACATCATTGATATAAAACCACATTATTGAAGTTCGACATTATAATATTCTTACATCAAGAACCTTCATTTTATACCAACCCTCGCTTCAATCAAACTAATATTTTCTGGTGTGTGGCGAGCCTTAGAGAGACCTATGTCCAGTAACTGAGGAATATGAGCTGACGGATCGGTTGGAAACTAACATTTGAACCTATGCTAACAATACAATTATTTTGTTTGTATTACATATGTAACGTAAGCTAATTATTTAATTAGTAGCCAGGCATCGAACGGAATAAATTGGCTGATATCACCACTTCCTTCTACATGCAGACTAACTTAACCTGGCTATTTACTTCGTTTAATTTAAGTGGACGTGATAATGAGAGTCCCTCAGGTATCTATCCTAAGTCCGTTGCTATTCCTCATTTTTAGTGTTCCGTACCCCAAGAGTGCCAAACGGAACCCTATTACTTTGCCTTCGCTGTCTGTCTGTCTGTTCGTCCGTGCGACCTTTAAAGGGCTTTATCTTTGGAACCGTAATAGGTGGGCAGTTGAAATTTCCACAGATGTGTTATTACCTAACAGATAATAAAATTTTAAAAATAATGAAAAACAAGAGGGGCTCCATAAAACAAACGTGTTTTTTCGCAGTTTTTTTGTTTATGCTCTATCGTAAAAACGCAATACATACATGCATCAAACGTGGCATGATTGTGGGACTTATTATATATTCTAACGACCAATAATAAAATACGGCCAAGCGCGAACACGGAACCCTCGGTGCGCGAGTCTGACTCGCACTTGGCCGTTTTTTTGCTTTTGTTCTTGTAAGCCAAAATTTGTTATTTAGCGAAATCGATCAACAGTTATCACCACTTGCTTTCTTCTTTATGTAGACAACTTAATATGGCTTTTGGTTACTTTCATTTTAGTAGCCATCATAATGACAGATCAATCTTAGGTCAGTTGCTATTCATCATTTTTAGTTTTAGTTGTTACCTGCAGTCATGTAGACGTAACATAGTTAGTGTAGCCTGCCTCAGTTGAAGAGGCATATTGTGAGTACCTAAGTAGATCTATGTTGGGTCTGTTTCTATTCCTCATTTTTAGTTTTAATTCTTAAATGTCGATGGAAGATAATTAATGTTGCCTACGCTAGTTCAGAGGTCCATTCACTCACCTAGCGCTGACCTCCCGAAGGTTGATGAAGGCCTGTGAGCGGCCAACGGAGGCGTTGTACTTGAAGAAATTCATGTCCAAAGGCTTGGGCACGTGCCCGTAGTCGGGCAACCGGTATATGGCGAACCCGATCGTGAGACACTCCACTCCCTGGTGGCGCTGCGAGCGGCGGTTCTTCTGCATCAGGGCTACGATCACCTGGAAAGGAGGGAAATCTTAATAACATCGTAACTTTCAATGTTTCGGGACACATTCAAAATTTAGACGATTATACCACAGACATGAATCTAGCCGTCTAATCTAGCAAAGTACGCGCGCTCGCGTTGCATAGGCGCCAGGAACCTCTGTTGCCGATACTTTCAGTATGTTCTCTGCTGTTATTCCAATCGGATGTCATCAAAAATTGACTAAAGGTCTCCTTATGTCCATAAAAAAGGAAATTGCAAAGATTACAGAGGGTGGCCTCATAAACTGGAAAAATACAACAAAGATGAACACACAAAGAAGGGGAGACGTTTTCTTCCACTTTCCGTCATAGTAGGTAGTAAAAAATAGGCACTCTTGGCATTTTGTTACACCCTGTATAAACTGCTCATGCGGTGCTACTGGTAAGTTTACCGTCCACAATACTTACAGTACACTTGTTCTCATCGTCATCTTCGTCGACGTCCCTCAGAGTGATCTGGTACTGTGGATTGCGCCAGAACGAGTCCAGGAAGTTTCTGCAGCCGCCCGCCGTTACACCTGGAGAAATTTAGAAATTCATTTCAACGTAAAGAATTTACATACTGTTTGTTGAATGGCCAAAACCCCAATCTGACCATCTTTTCTCGCATCATCTTAAATCTAAAAAGGACATAAGCTGGTACGATTACGTACCTTACCTAATAAGATCCCATGAGTTTGCATAGTGTCAAAACAACTTAAGATTGTGGGGAGCGAAGAGTTTTTTGTTGTCTTTTTGCTAAAGGGGATGCCTTTGCCCAATGGTGGAACACAATCGAGGCTACATAAAAAAAATTGTTCCGTTAAAAGCTACTCAACTAAAGACGTGAAATGATGCAACATACATTACATACACTCACGCCTGTATCCTGGCAGAGACCAGGCTGTACCACTTGCCACGATCCTGACAAAACTCTTTCGCTTCATCCACATTCATTGGCATTCATTCCTACCAAAACTATAAAGGTAATGAAATTCTTCGGACTCTGAATTATTATGGGCATACACCATTCTAAATGGTAGACTTGGGGTTAAACCCGGAGGTGCAGCCCTACCTCTGACCATTGATTAGATTAGATTAATACTCTTTATTGCACACCACACATTATAAAGATGTATGTTAGGCACATATGAAGGACGTAGGACGAGAGCGCGGGAAAGATGAGGCGTCCTTACAATTCACTTTCATACAAATTGTGCTGAAGCGGGATGTAGCCCACACAGATAAGACGGGGCGAGGACGCGAGCTCTATGCAACGCGTCACGTCTTTCCCGCGCGATCGTCTCACGTCCTTCCTGCGTGCCCCAGAACTTGGGATTTTATTTACCTCGGACCCACTCTCCCTCGAAGTTGGAGGTCTCCCACTTCTTGGTGCAGCCTTCGGGGCACTCGTCCGGGTCCAAAGAGTCGGGGTTCAAGTTACAAATCTCCACCCTGAAAAACGCGGCGATTATTTTGCCATAACTTACTTAGTATATTAACTCCGGAGTTTACCATAGTTGGTGGCGTAAACTCCGGAAAAAAATCAACAAAACCAATAATAAAATCCTAACATTATACTTTGAAGACAGATAGAGAAAAATTTAATGCATCACCAGAAAAAAATCATTACAAGTAATTTTTATCACAATAATTATGTTTTCTATTATAATTATTGTCGCCAGGTCTTGGATGTTTACATGTTTGTGATGTCGTTGTTTCTGGTTCCCAGGACACAGGGTATCCTAGTGTGGGGCCAGAAGCAATGTATGTGCCTGTATGTAAATGTTTATGTTTTATGTTTATATGTAATCACTTTTGGCAGCGGAAATTATTTTACGGGGAGATGTCGAGCAGATATGACCAGGCGAACCAGATGGTCCATCCAAAATTTTCATAAATTCGAAACCAGACTAGAATATAAATCGTTGGAAGGCGCAAGCTCTAGTTTTCAAGAGATTGAAACAATCGGGGACATATTTGGAAATTCATGGATCCAAGACATACACTAGTATTCCGCGACAATCGTATTAAAGGACAGTGCAAGTTAATGGTACATATGAAACCAGGGGCGGTTTGTAAGATATTGGATAGCGTTTTTTATTCTTTAGACGCAAAACAGGTACCGTCACGGCAAGCGCTCGTCTAAGACTGAATTACTTGCAGCCAATTGGCTACATTATGTGTGACACGAAACCTGCTGGGATGTTTCTATTAGGGTATCTCATTGTACCTGGAGAAATGGTTCACGAAGTCCTTGAACGACATCCAGAATTCACCGTCGTCGTCGAAGGTCAATCCAAGCTCTTCTTTCTCCGATTCGGGGATGTAGCGCCACTCGGGCGATCTGTTCGGCAAAGCAAACGATCGGTATGAAAGCTTGACGTCATAAGTAATAACTAATATTTGAATTTTGGAATAATATTTTCGCCAGAAAAGGCCAGTGTGGATTTTAATGAAATCTGGTAATTTTTTTTTCAATCCAAATTACCAAAATCTGGCGGTTTATTAGATAGATAAATAGATATAGAAAAATCTTTATTGTACATAAAAATGGAAATTACACAGATATTTCTTAACCTAAAAGTACAGATGACGGATATTACAGAGGATCGCATGCTGAAATATGCGTGCCTACACTATGCTCACATTCCCGTCTCATCTTAAACTATAGAATCTATGAATGAAAGAATGTGTAGAATGAGACACCTACGAATTAAAGAATATCTGCACCAAAGAAACTCTGAAAAAAAGATTTACTGAGAATCTGTACATTTAAGAATCTGTATTGCGGTATCTGTGTAATAAGAAGTTTTGAATCCTAGGATAAAGAACTTGTGGAAGAAGAAGTTTTGAATCATAGAATCTATGCGTTACAAAGTTTGGAAGATAAAATCTACGCATCATGTATATGTGCACCATATAATCTCTGCAACAAAAATACCAAAGAAATACGCGTGCCTAAGCTAAGCTCTCAAGTCCGCATTCTTAGCCTTATTTAAATTAAATTATCAGATTCTACGGAGTGAGAATCATCTGTTGAATGACACTTTAAATATCTGCATTCAGGGGTTGCGCATGCGCATGCCCAATAAAGAATCTATGGATCTAAGAATCTGCAGAAATAAGGAAACTACGAATCAAAGAATCTGTGAAAATAGAAGTTTTGAACCAAACAATCTGCACATACATCTTAATCATATTTGTGCATCTACGCATCAAAGAACAAAACCTGTGAACTAAAAAATCTACACTCCAGAAGACGTATGTTTAATTCCACTCACTTGGCCCGTTCCACTCGGCCTCGTTACCGCAGGGGTTGCGCACGCGCAGCAGTGGCACCTTGACGGCGCGGCTCCAATTTCTTAGCTTAATTAAAACTACCTTATCAGATTCTGCGGAGTAAGAATCTGTTGAGCGAGACACCTATGAATTAAAGAATATCTGCACTAAAGCTTCTATTCATCTAAGAGATTCTTAGAATGAAGAAACTGCATATCAAAGAATTCGTGGATCAAGAGGTGTATCTAAGAATATACGCATCGAAGAACCATAATCTGTGATACAAGGAGTTTTGAATCACAGAAACTGCACATCATAGAGTCTGTGCATCATAGAATCTACGCATCAAAACCTTCAAACCGAAGAATCTATACCCCAGAAATGTACGACATGGTGCACTGTGAGGGTCGCCAGTAAATCTGTAATCTCTAGAAAAAAAGGATGAAGTAGGTCTGAAGTTGCCTGAGGAGCGGGTTGAAAGTAATACTTTTCAGCCCTGGAGAGAATCGTTTTTACAGCGGTCAAATAAAAAAAATTCTATTTTCACATTTCTGTTGAAGCATGTTCCAACTGTCTATACAACCACTTAATTACAGCGCGATGTAAAATTTAAATAACACAAATTTAAGTATTAATTAAAGAATATATATTTTTAAATTTAACTTCAACTATTTCTTTAAAATATAACATAGATTTGGGCAAAATATTTTTTTAATGATGAAAATGAAAAAGGATAACGAAATAGCTGGCTGGGCACAGAAAAAAAATTGGCGGGAAAGCGGCAATCCGATCATCATAATAGTAGTTTATGTGACTGTCAAATAATAAGGGTTATTAAAACACGAGCGAGATTTTAAAAAACGAGCCTTGGCGAGATTTTTAATAGCATTCGCGAGTGTCTCAGGATTAAATAAATTACTTTCACCCCTAGGGTAACAATGCACAATTTTATCAGCTATAGCTGTTCCGGCGAACGTCGTACCGTCACAGAATCCGTTTACACGATTCTTGTTACTATTTCAACGCAATAAATAAATATCTTAGAGTTTGGCTTGACAAAAGGTTATCCCACGGGAACGCATTACCGGGATATCAAGTATCCATTGTCTGAATTAAGATCTTTGTCTGTATGCCAAGTTTCGTGTATTTTCGTTCAGCCGTTTTTGCGTGATTGAGTAACAAACATCCAAACATCTTCACAAACTTACACATTTATAATATTAGTAGGATTCCACTCACTTGTCGCCCCAGGGCCCGTTCCACTCGGCCTCGTTGCCCCAGGGGTTGCGCATGCGCAGCAGTGGGATCTTGCCGGCGCGGCCCGGCGTCTCGATGTCCACGTACTTGACGCGGGTGATGGAGTACGCGTGCCCGCGGATCAGGCCCTGCGGCGTCTCCGCCTCCAGGATATGGGGGTCGGGCTGTCAACGATTGCTGAGTAAGTGGAGGCTGTGGTCTTGGACAGAGACCGACCCAGGTTTCTTAATCTTATATTAAGTTATTTTTAATTAGCCGATAAGGCTAAAATGGTAATGATGTGTTCACAACTCGCGCTTGAAATTGCGAATCCGCGGTGGGCACGCGTGGTGATTGAGCCCGTATATCTCTCTCTCTGAGGGAAGGCATGAGCCCTACAGTCCGACGTATATAGACTACATAAAAAAGCCTAAAATGGAGAGTGGCGGGCCATTTGTGGCGGTGGACTAAAGGTAGCCACTGAGTGGTGGCCGAGAACGAGTCGATGGTCGGTGGCCGTGTGGGCCGACTACATTGTGAAGGCGGTTGAGAAACAATGGGCAAAGGGCTCCCCATTAGCTCTCCACTCCTGTCTGACACCGGCCATTCCCTGCCACCTTGACAGAAAGATCGTGAGGTCGTCTCGCCATCTCCGCTTTGGTCCGTAGATAAGTATAGCGCAATTAATTTAAGAAAAGGATGGAATAACTATTGCCTCTCGCCTAGACAATATAGACAACACTATTTAATGAGCGAGAGGCACATAGGTTCTCTAGTCCCCTTCTGTAATGAGAATGCTCTATCACTGCGGGCGTAGAACGAATTCACTTACACTGCAAGTCAGTGAGTCACTCATTCTGAGAGCCAGTGAGATAGTGAGGTGCTCAAAGGGTCAGTAAGTCAGTCATTCTGCGAACAAGTCAGTCATTCATTCGGCGAGTCAATGAGTCATTAACTCTGCGAGACAGTGATTCAGTCATTCGGCGAGTCAGTGAGTCATTAATTCTGCAAGCCAATCAGTCACTCGTTCTGTGAGACAGTAAGTCATTCATTCTGAAACTCAGTGATTCACTAATTCTGGGAGTCCGTGCAAGTTAGTGCATCACCCATTTTGGTTATTTCGGTGTCAGTGAGTCACTCATTTAGCGGTAACCCGCAAAGTGGATGAAGCATTCAGCAAGTCAGTAAGTAATTCCGCCTGTCAGTGAGACATTCAATCTGAGATTCGGTAAGCTGCGTCACTCATTCTCAGAGTCCCTCATCGTGCGAGTCAGTGAGTGATTGATTTTGCAGGTCAGTGAGTCAGCAATACCTCAATGCTGCAGCCCATGAGCGAGTTTCGCTCATAAGCTTTCAGCAAGATGGTGTAGAAGTTGGGCGGCAGCTCGGCCATGTCGTACATCTCCGTGACGCCGCCGGTGAAGTCTTCCATCGCCTCGCAAGTGGAGCCGCCCTTTAGCGCTTCATAAGATCCATGGAGCCTTGAAAGATAAAATATGTGGCTGTTAGTTTCGAATAGACGGATGAAATAAGGTGTGAGGAAAGAGATAGAGTTTTATTGATTGTTTTTATTTTATTCATAAACACAGTTCTGCGTGACACCGGATAAAGAATAGCGTCACTCCGTTTCCTTCCGTGGATGTCGTAGAAGGCGACTAAGGAAATCAATTACCAGGAGACGGACTGCAGCGTCTTCCTGAGATTCCAACCGCCTGCCAAGCGAGGCGATTATGGCAAAACCCCTCATGGTTATGAAAACCACGAAGGAGGCCTATGTCCTGCAGTGGGCGTCAAATGGCTGATGATGATAATGATAGACACAGTTTTTATTAGTTTGGGCTGAGATATATATTTATTTGGATAAAATATATTTATTTATGCTACTTAATTTTCCATACACATTACGTCAATTAAACAAACGATGAGGGTGGCAGTAGTCTGTAAAACTTACCTACTTCTGTACTAAGTTTTGAACTCAAAGTGTGGCAGCTATTCATGCTATCTGACTATTTGTCAGCAACCCAACCAGCCAGCCAGCCAGCCAGATTGCCAAGCCGAGTCATGTCTTCTAAGTCTTTCATACAGTCAGTTCATCCGTCTGTCAGTTAATCTGTCTGACCTAAAGAGCTGTATCGTGAACTGTAATAGGCAGATAACATTTCATCAAAGTATATTTTATTACTCTCTGAGAGTATGAATTTAATCACCACGCGTGCCCAACACGGATTGGTGATAAATATATTGGCGTAGACCGTAGGCCTGTGTCCTAAAGTGGAATAGATATAGGCTACATTATTATTTTCTCTAAGATGACGCCTGTTGAAAGATTGACGAACCAAATATATCGAGCGAATGTGGGTGGAAGGGCCGGCAAGGGACGTCCCAGGCAGACATACATCGACCAAATAGTGTTAGTAAGGGTCAAAATAAAACAGTACCCGAGACCCGGCATGCGTGCATGGAACGACTAGTGAATGTTGATGAAGCGAAAGTGATCTGTCAGGATTATGGCAAGTGGCAGTCCCTGGTCTCTGCCTACCCCTCTGGGATACAGGCGTGAGTTTAGGCATGTATGTGTATTTATAATGCCTGTGGCATGCACTGACAAGTAAAATGATAAGCTGTTTGCAACTGGCTTCAAACTTACTTGGCGTAGGCCTTCTCAAGAAGCGCGCTCCAGAACTCATTCCTCTCGGAGGAGTGCAGGAAGACCAGCTTGCCGCGGTAAGTGGGCAGGCGGTCGTCAATCACCACGTCCACCCATCGCCCGTACTGCCAGAAGCTGAAATATTACAATATTAGGTGCTGGTCAGTGAGTCAATCATTCTGCGAGTCAATCAGTAACTCACTCTGACAGTCAGTGAGGCATTCATTCTCATCAGATGCTCATATATAATGATAAACTTAACGGGTGTAAAAGCGAAATTGTTCATTTAATAAACTTTATCAGGCAAGCGAGCTGGCGGTCATCAATCACAAGGTTCACCCATCGCCCGTACTGCTAAAATGTTACAATACGATAGTATTTTTAAATGACTCGCGATGATTATACATTAGACTAACGGGTCCAATCGCGATTGTTTATTGGGTGAGTCAGTAACACAGTGATTCACTCAATGGGTCACTAAGTCACTCACTTTGCAAGTCATTGAGTCATTAATTCTCATCAGATGCTCATACATCATTTATACATTTAACGGGTCTAATCGCGATTGTTTATTTACACTTCATTAAATAATACGATAGTATTTTTAAATGTCTTGCGATGATTATACATTAGAATAACGGGTCCAATCGCGATTGTTTATTGGGTGATTCAGTGACACAGTGAGTCACTCAATGGGTCACTAAGTCACTCACTCTGCAAGTCAGTGAGTCATTAATTCTCGTCAGATTCTCATACATAATTTATACATTTAACGGGTCTTATCGCGATTGTTTATTTAATACACTTCATTACACTTCGTAAGTGGGCAGGCGGCTTTATGGCCAACAAAAATTTAATAATAACTTCCACACAATACAATCACTTACCCTGGTCCCAAACTAAGATACCCTGTGCTATGGTAACCAGGCAAGGACGTCACAAACATGAAAATACACCCAGACTGAGGACATTTGTGCAAATGCACGGCGGCCCCCAGTGGCAATCGAAGCCACGATCTCCGTGTTGGTAGGTAAGCGCCTTAACGTCTAGACCAACGAGGCAGTCATATTCGAGGCACAATAAAGTACAATAACTGAAAAATCCGAAAAAACTAAATTTGGCAAAAGGCCTCAACATGCTCAGCGTAAACTCGTCAGGGGACTTCCGACGCTGATTCAGCAGAAGTCTTAGAAGGCACGGGTCTCTTCCCTGAGGAAGGTATAGGCCATACTCCACCACGGGGGCCAAGTCCGGATTGGTGGAGGCTTGTAGACTAGTGGCTCGTCTACTGTCAGAAGTTGTCAAGCCGCCCTAAGGCCTCTGACTTGGCTTAACGACTGCCATCTATCGACGGCAGCCGGCACCAACAGCTTAACGTGCCTTGCGAAGCACGGAACCGCTCGGAAAAATGCCACTAGCGTTAGGCATAGACGGTGACCCATCCATGCACTGAACGCGCCCTGTGTTGCTTAACCTTCGTGATCGTTTAAGATCAATCAGGCAGCCGGGGCTACGAGCGAGATGTTAGTTTACGTAATAAGTAACTGAAGAGAAAACAAAAACGAAACGAAAATGTAAGGCTGCATACGTAAGGCTAACACTGCACCAATGCAACAAAGCATATTTTGTATGGGACCTACAATCTATAACAAACTACCTAGAGCCCTAAGAGAACTTGACATTACCCTATTAAATTCAAACTGAAGAAAATATCAAAATACAGATAAGTTTGTAAAGAGGCTCGAAATTTCATTGATGCTTTCACTTGCCCATTAGCTCAGTTGGAAGAGCGCTGGCACGGTTAGCCAGAGGTCGCGGGTTCAAGTCCCGGCATGGGTGGAATTTTTAGCCTCTAAATAGGTTTTTAAAATTGTCCTCAGCACGGGTTAGTGCAACAAAAAGAATATAATGAAGAAAATATCATTAGAAAAATGTGTACAAGAATTTTTGACTGATAGATTGTAGTAGGTAGGTATTTTGACATTTGTATTGACATGGTTTTATAGTTGTCAAAATCGAATGTCACGTATCATTATGACACTCGATTGCTCCGTTTCGATGTATTAATTCTGAAAAGAGATAATTTGTTTGTTTGTTAAAAAAAAAACTGATAAAATAAAATTGATAATTATTTACCTATCACATTTGACAACTGTATGGCGCTCTCTCTTAAAATACTAAAGTATGCCTACAAGGGCAAAACATGCATGTTCCACACTATTTCACATTGCACCACCTTCTTATAGTTATGTTTAACAAATAAATATCTTTATCATTAAAATGAAACTGATAATGGTATGTGTCCAAGATGGCAGCCACACTCACCGGAAATGGAAGACACCGGCGTAGTCCTCATCGAAGCTCTGGTCATCCGGCACCACTTGGAAGAACAACCTGGAGCGAAGTAGAACGAAAACATGAGTAAGGTTCTACTAACATTGTTTATCATTAACTAGCTGATCTGATAGACGATGTCCTGCCCAAACCTGCTCGTGATCTTTTTGTGAAATCACACAGAAGCGGAGACCCAGGTTCGATTCCCAGTGCGGGCATGTACCTATGACTGTTTTCTAAGTTATGTACATTTGTGAAGTAATAGTAGCAATACCACTCGCTAACTGTGAAGGAAAACATCGTGAGGAAACCTGAGTG